>JBBGZY010001204.1:0-600000 GCA_037952925.1 Lithobates clamitans | reverse complement strand
GCAGAAGTCTTGGACCCTCTGTCCGGTTACCAGTGCTTCAGTTGGGTTGGTGTCATAATTCTGGGGTGCCATCTGCTGCTGGAACTCCCTTGCTCTGGTATTGTCTGCCAGATGCACAAATCTTTGTTGGGGAGGGGGAAAGGCAGATTCTCTTCCCTGCATCTCTGCAATCCACTGGGGAAGAAGAAACACCACCTCCTCACCTCAGGCCTTTTAAACTGCCATGGGTGTGGAGCAGGGGTCTGCAGTACTCTGTCCTGATGCCAGTACTTCTTCTGGGGGTTTGCTAGGTGGTTCCTCCTCTACAGAAACATCTATTAAATCCCCAGTCTCTGGAATTGCTAAAAGTCCAGGGTATGGGCTGGTGCCCCTTGGGCCCAGTGTCAACACTTTGGCAGGTGACTTATCATCGATGACATCCTCTGATGAAAAGTCAATTATATCCATTGCTGACACTTCAGCCGAGATTTCATAGCTGTCTGCTGATATTTTCTGATAGTGCCAGGCAAAAGGAGCCTAGCCCTGGTGCTGCACAGAGTCTAACAGCCGTCTGTAGGCGATCTCCAGCTACCATTCCTGAATGGCCAGAAACTCTATATCTTCCAGTACCCAGTGCACTTTGGAAACGTTCAGTATCTTCTCTGCAATCCATGATTTTGTCCATTTGCCACTCCAAATCGCTCCCTAAGTTAGGGATCCCTGTAAGCTTCATGTACAACAGTCCCAGGCCGCCGTAGCCGAAGTCTTCCGTTGGGCTGTCATCCGCCATCCAGGTGCATGCTTAGGATACTCGCCACCGGAGGGCTCTGTAGCTCTCATCCAGCCACATCTCTGCCCAGACAAGCCTGCTTAACTCAGCTGTCTTCTCCTTGTGCAGTTTTTCTCCCAAAAACAGCACCCGCAATCCATACTGCGACCAGTACCTTTCCTAGATGGAGGGGAGAATTTTTCCCTGGTTCTGCTGCTCACGGCTAGCGTTTCCTTCCAGAGTAGAGATGAGCTGAACACCCCCCGGTTCGGTTCACATCCACAACATGCGAACGGACTGAAAATTTGCGTGAACATTTGAACACCGTTAAAGTCTATGGGACTTGAATGTGAGAAATCAAAAGTGTGAATTTTAAAGGCTAATATCCAAGTTATTGTCCTAAAAAGGGTTTGGGGACCTGGGTCCTGCCCCAGGGGACGTGTATCAATACAAAAGAAAGTTTTAAAAACAACAGTTTTTTCGGGAGCAGTGATTTTAATGATGCTTAAAGTGAAAAAATAAAAGTGAAATATTCCTTTAAATATCGTACCTGGGGGGTGTCTATAGTATGCCTGTAAAGTGGCGCATGTTTCCCGTGTTTAGAACAGTCCCTGCACAAAATTACATTTCCAAAGAATAAAAGGCATTTAAAACGGCTTGCAGCTGTAAAGTAATGTCGGGCCCTGTCAATATTGATGAAAATTATTGAGAAAAACGACATGGGTACTCCCCAGCCAATTACCAGGCCCTTTGGGTCTTGTATGGATATTAAGGGGAACCCTGCACCCAAATTAAAAAAAGAAAAGGCGTGTGGCCCCCAGATTCTATATACTCTGAATAGCAGTATACAGGCAGCCCAAACAAGATAGGGACTGTAGGTTTGTTCTTAAATTGAATCTGTTTGTAAATTTGGAACAGGTACATTTTGTAGTGTAGCTCCAGCCAAAAAATCTATTTTTAAGCTTTTTGGATAACATAGGGAAGGGTTATCACCCCTGTAACATTTGTTTTGCTGTCTGTGCTCCTGTTCAGAAGATTTCACCTCACTTTCTGTCCCAATGACAATTGGATTTTGAAAATTTGGGGTTTTTATATTAACTCTTACAGGAGAGAATTTTCCTTCCTGGGGTAGATTTCCTCTCACTTCCTGTTGTCTCCCTCCGTTTGTAAGTAGGAGTCATTTGTAAGTCGGATGTTTGAAAGTAGGGGACCGCCTGTATATACTATATGGCCTGCCCTATATACTCTGCAGAAATTTGGGCCTTAGGTGTTGGTGGTACCAGAACACTATAAGCCCTCACAGTTACTCTTGGTGGGCACTGGAAAGGGGCCCTGCTATGAAATATTATATCAAAAATTTTAATTACATTCCTCCATTGAACAGGGGCAGAAAAATTGAGCCTTGGGTGGTGGTGCCACAACACTGTAAGCCCTCACAGTTACTCTTGGTGGGTGCAGGAACGGACCCTGCTGTGAAATATTAGATCAAAAATTGTAATTACACGCCCCTGTTAAACAGGGGCCGAAAAATTGGGTCTTAGGCAGTGGTGGTGGTGCCACAACACTATAACCCCTCACAGATTCTGTTGTTGAGCTCAGGAGCGAGCCCTGCTGTGAAATATTAGATCAAGAATTGTAATTATGCGCCCCTGTTAAACAGGGGCAGAAAAATTGGGCCTTAGGCGGCGGTGGTGGTAGTGCTGGTGCCACAACACTATGACCCTTCACTGATACTCTAGCTGAGCGTAGGAACGAGCCCTGCTGCAAAATATTACATCAAAAATTGTATTTACATGCCCCTGTTAAACAGGGACAGAAAAAATGGGCTTTAGGCACTGGTGCTGGTGCCACAACACTGCAACCCCTCATATATACTCTAGTTGAGCGCAAGAATGAGCCCTGCTGCAAAATATTACAGCAAAATTTGTAATTACATGCCCTTGTTAAACAGGGGCAGAAAAATTGGGCTTTAGGCACTGGTGCCACAACACTGCAACCCCTCATAGATACTCTAGTTGATAGCAGGAATGAGCCCTGCTGCAAAAATTTACAGCAAAAACTGTAATTACATGCCCCTGTTTCACAGGGGCAGAAAAATTGGACTTTAGGCACTGATGCTGGTGCCCAGAACCAAAAATGTTCTTAGAAGCTATCAACATGAACATTGAGGAGGAATAGGATAGTCACTCAGCATCAGCATATCAGCATAGCAGTTTTCAAGGGATCTCACATTCATAAAAAAATAAAACTGTTACATCAGTATCAGGTGCTTGGTAGCTGGTGATCCAAGACTGATTTACTTTTTTGAAGGTGAGCCGATTAACCGAGTCTGTGGACAGGCGCACTCTGTGATTGGTTACAAAGCCTCCAGAAGCTCTGAATGTGCGTTCAAATAGAACGCTGGATGCAGGATAGGCCAGTAGCTCAATTGCATACTTTGCAAGCTCAGGCCAGTGATCCATCCTCAAGACTAGGGATGAGCCGAACAACCCCCTGTTCGGTTCGCACCAGAACATGCGAACAGGAAAAAAATTTGTTCGAACACGGGAACACCGTTAAAGTCTATGGGACACGAACATGAATAACCAAAAGTGCTAATTTTAAAGGCTTATATGCAAGTTATTGTCATAAAAAGTGTTTGGGGACCTGGGTCCTGCCCCAGGGGACATGGATCAATGCAAAAAAAAAAGGATTAAAAACGGCCGTTTTTTTGGGAGCAGTGATTTTAATAATGCTTAAAGTGAACCAATAAAAGTGCAATATCCCTTTAAATTTCGTACCTGGGGGGTGTCTATAGTATGCCTGTAAGGGGGCACATGTTTCCCATGTTTAGAACACTGACAGCAAAATGACATTTCAAAGGAAAAAAAGTCATTTAAAACTACTCGCGGTTATTAATGCATTGCCGGTCCGACAATACACATAGAAGTTCATTGATAAAAACGGCATGGGAATTCCCCACAGGGGAACCCCGAACCAAAATTTAAAAAAAAAATGACGTGGGGGTCCCCCTAAATTCCATACCAGGCCCTTCAGGTCTGGTATGGATATTAAATGGAACCCCACGCCAGAATTTAAAAAAAAACGGTGTGGGGTCCCCCCAAAAATCCATACCAGAACCTTATCCGAGCACGCAACCTGGCAGGCCGCAGTAAAAGAGGGGGGATGAGAGAGCGCCCCCCCTCCTGAACCATACCAGGCCACATGCCCTCAACATTGGGAGGGTGCTTTGGGGTAGCCCCCAAACACCTTGTCCCCATGTTGATGAGGACAAGGGCCTCATCCCCACAACCCTGACGGTGGTTGTGGGGGTCTGAAGGCAGGGGGCTTATCGGAATCTGACCCCCAGATCCTGGCCCTCCCCCCTGTGTAAAATGGTAAGGGGGTACTTACCCCTACCATTTCACTAAAATACTGCCAAAAATGTTAAAAATGACAAGAGACAGTTTTTGACAATCCCTTTATTTAAATGCTTCTTCTTTCTTCTATCTTCTATCTTCCTTCGGTTTCTTCCTCCATCTTCTTCTTCTTCTGGTTCTTCTGGCTCTTCTGGTTCTTCCTCCGGTGTGCTCGTCCAGCATCTCCTCCGCGGCGTCTTCTTCCCTTCTTCTCCTCGGGCCGCTCCGCATCCATGGCGTGGAGGGAGGCTCCCGCTCTTCTCTTCATCTTCTTCTCTTCTTCATCATCTTCTCTTCTTCATCTTCTTCTCTTCTTCATCTTCTTCCCGGGCCGCTCCGCATCCATGGTGGCATGAAGTAGGGCTTACGCTGTGTAGAGAAGAAGATGAAGAAGAGAAGAACCAGAAGAAGAAGAAGAGGATGGAGGAAGAAACCGAAGGAAGATAGAAGATAGAAGAAAGAAAAAAGAAGAAGCATTTAAATAAAGGAATTGTCAAAAACTGTCTCTTGTCATTTTTAACATTTTTGACAGTTTTTTAGTGAAATTGTGGTTACCCCCTTACCATTTCACGAAGGGGGAGGGCCGGGAGCTTGGGGTCCCCTTGTTAAAGGGGCTTTCCAGATTCCGATAAGCCCCCCGCCCGCAGACCCCCACAACCCTGGCCGGGGTTGTGGGGATGAGGCCCTTGTCCTCATCCACAATAGGACAAGGTGTTTTGGGGGGCTACCCCAAAGCACCCTCCCAATGTTGAGGGCATGTGGCCTGGTACGGTTCAGGAGGGGGGGCGCTCTCTCATCCCCCCCTCTTTTCCTTCGGCCTGCCAGGTTGCGTGCTCGGATAAGGGTCTGGTATGGATTTTTGGGGGGACCCCACACCGTTTTTTTTTTAATTTTGGCGTGGGGTTCCCATTAATATCCATACCAGACCTGAAGGGCCTGGTATGGAATTTAGGGGGACCCCCACGTCATTTTTTAAAAAAATTTTAGTTCGGGGTTCCCCTGTGGGGAATTCCCATGCCGTTTTTATCAATGAACTTCTATGTGTATTGTTGGACCGGCAATTAATAGCCGCGAGTAGTTTTAAATGACTTTTTTCCTTTGAAATGTCATTTTGCTGTCAGACTGTTCTAAACACGGGAAACATGCGGTCCTTTACAGGCATGCTATAGACACCCCCCCAGGTACAAAATTTAAAGGGATATTACACTTTTATTGTTTCACTTTAAGCATTATTAAATTCACTGCTCCCGAAAAACCGGCAATTTTTAAAACTTTTTTTGCATTGATCCATGTCCCCTGGGGCAGGACCCAGGTCCCCAAATACTTTTTATGACAATACCATGCATATAAGCCTTTAAAATTAGCACTTTTGATTTCTCCCATAGACTTTTAAAGGGCGCTCCACGGCATTCAAATTTGCCATGAACACCCCAAATTGTTCGCTGTTCGGCGAACTTGCAAACAGCTGATGTTCGAGTCGAACATGAGTTCGACTCAAACTCGAAGCTCATCCCTACTCAAGACCCAGTAACCCAGTGGATTTTCAGTTGGAAAGGTCTCCAAGTCTGATCTTGCCCCAAGGTATTCCTGCACCATGTAAATCAGATGCTGGCGATGGTTGCTGCAACTGATCAGACCTTGGGGCTGCAGACTAAAAAATTGTCTGAACGCATCGGTCAGACGGCCTCCACCGCTCCTTCTGTGACTGACCGAAGCCTCAGCAACACGTTGTCCAGGAGGACCAGGAAATTGTAACTTCCCAGGCTCTGGAAACGCATTCCACAAACCTTTCTGCAAGGCCTCAGAAGATGTTTTATCCTCTGCTCCCTCTGAGAAGGCTGGATAAGTTCCACAACCTTATCCTTGTAATGTGGATCAAGAAAGGTTGCCAGACAGTACTGATCCCTCTCCTTGATACCATGAATCCAAGGGTCCTTTTGCAGGCTTTGCAGGATCAGGGAGGCCATGCAGTGTAGGTTTGCTGAGGCATTCGGTCCGGAGTCCTCTAGGTCACTAAGGACGACATGATTCGCAGCCACCTCCTCCAAGCCACATACATGTCCATGGGTTTCTGGGGACTTAAAACGATCCCTTGAAGACTGCTGCTGATGATAAGTGCCAAGCTCCACCTCCATGCTGACACAATCCTCCTCCTCCTCTTCCTGTGTAATAGGCGGGCTTGCAGGAATACTGTCTGGATAAAGGAGGCCTTGAGAGGTAAGGAAGTCCTCCTCTTCCTCCCTCTGTTCTGCCTCAAGTGCCCTGTCCATTATTCCATGCAGCGTGTGCTCCAACAGGAAGACGAGAGGGACAGTATCACTGATGCATGCACTGTCACTGCTCACCATCCTCGTGGCCTCCTCAAATGGTGACAGGACAGTACATGCATCCTTGATCATTAGCCACTGGCGTGGCAAAAATAAGCCAAGCTCCCCTGACCCTGTCCTGGTGCCATACTCACACAGGTACTCATTGATGGCTCTCTGCTGCATGTGCAGCCACTGCAGCATTGCTAACGTTGAGTTCCACCTGGTGGGTATGTCACAGCGGTTGTTGGGCAGGTTGCATTCCTTTTGAAGGTCAGCCAGCCGAGAACTGGCATTTTATGACCGGCGTAAATGCCCACAGACTTTCCTGGCCTGCCTCAGGAGATCCTGTAAGCACGGGTACCTGCACAAGAACTGCTGCACCACCAAATTAAGGACGTGAGCCAAACAGGGAACATGGAACAAGTGTCCCTGTTGGAGGGCGGAGAGGAGGTTGGTGCCATTGTCGTAAACCACCATTCCTGGCTGAAGCTGGCGTGGCGTCAACCACCTCTGAACCTGCCCCTGCAGAGCTGCCAGAATCTCTGCCCCAGTGTGGCTCCTGTCTCCTAAGCAGACCAACTCAAGCACCGCATGGCATCTTTTTGCCTGAGTGCTTGCATAGCCCCTAGAACGCCTATAGAGCACCGCTGGTTCTGAGGACAAATCTGCACAGGAAGAGGCCATAGAGGAAGAAGAAGAGGGGGGGTGGAGGAGAGAGGTGTGGCAGAATCACTACTACCTTCATTTTGGAGGCCTGGTGGCGGAACAAGCTCCAACATTACTGCACCCTGTCCTGCATCCTTCCCAGCTGCCAGCAGGGTTACCCAGTGTGCTGTGAAAAAAAGGTAACGTCCCTGTCCATGCCTGCTGGACCATGAGTCAGCATTAATATGCACCTTACCGCTGACCGCCCTGTCCGAGGCCAAGACATTTCCTTCCACATGCCGGTAGAGAGCTGGAATGGCCTTCTGAGAAAAAAATGGCGTTTGGGAACCTGCCACTGAGGTACCGCACATTCCACAAATTCTCGAAAGGGGGAAGAGTCTACCAGCTGAAAAGGCAGCATTTGGAGTGCTAGCAATTTAGCCAAACTAGCATTCAGCCGCTGAGCATGTGGATGGCTGGGACTGAATTTCTTTTGACGGTTTAGCAACTGGGGTAGGGAAATTTGCCCGCTACAATCAGATTTAGGTGTACAGCTAGCAGATTGCATGCAAGTGCTTGGGACACCTAATTCTACACCTTCATTCCTCTCAGTGCAGGTCTCTGAAAGGACTAAAGGTATAGTGGGGTTGGAGATCCCAGCTGATGAGGAGCAAGGAGAGGTTTGCCTTGTTCTTTGGTGTGGGTATTTTAGGTACTGTTGCCAACGGACTGCATGGGAGCAGGACATATGTCTGGTCAAGCACGTGGTGCCCAAGCAGCTGCTGTTTTGGCCATGCTTGATATGCTTCAGACATATGTTGCAAACAGCAACGATGCAATCTGCTGCACACGTATCAAAAAAGGCCCACACCAAAGAACTTTTGAAAAATTGCGCAGTCAGCAGCGCCCTGCACATGCGGAGCTCTGCAGTGTGATGCAGTTGGTTGGCTGTCCTTAAGCTGGCCCCTGGAGGGCATCCTGCCTCGTTGGAGATGTGCCTCCTCCTCCTCTCTTCTATCAGGCACCCACGTAGAATCAGTGACCTCATCATCCCCTCCCTCCTTGCCACTGGAGCAAACCTGGCAGTATGCTGCAGCTGGGGGAACATGACTTCCAGTTTCTTGTCCTTCTTGGGCTCCCCTTCTCTCTTGGCTCACGTTTACCGCCTTCATCCTCAACCTGGGTACCATCATCGGAGCCTTCAAAATGCTGTGCATCCTCCTGCAGCATGTACGTGGCACTGTGGTCAAACAGTTCGGGGACTCCTCAGGACATGATGGTGGGGCTAGGGAAGGAGTGACTGATGCCATTGAGCCAATGGAATAGGCCACTTTGGCAGCTGCATTGGCAGCCAAACTTCTCTTAGCCTGGGTGACAGAGGATGAGAATGAGGATGGCTTTATGATCCACTCTACCAACTCTTCTGCATGTTGTGGCTCAACATGGCCAGCTTTCAAAAAAAAGGACAAGTGTGCCCCATGGCCATGTGCTGAGGATGCACCGTGTCCATGAACAGTACTGTTGGCTGTAGACACAGAGCCTGCTTGCCCTGTTTTAGTGGCCTGTGAGCATCTGTCTTTCCTTGGTGGCCTTTCAGACGTGCTGTAAATCTGGATTAGCAAAACACCACCTGAAGTTTACTAGAAAAATTATACCAGGAATGGCCTGCAGTCACGTCTAGCCTTGGCTAGACCGGAATGCAGTGGACATATATGTAGAAGACTGTATATATATCTTTATGCACTGAACCGGTTCACCTGCCTGCCTGTCTGAAAGTGTCATTGAAAATGTACACCAGGAATGGCCTATAGTCAGATATAGGCTTGGCTAGACTAGAATGCAGTGGATATATATATGTATGAGACTGTATATATATTTAATGCACTGCAGATCGCTGATTCACCTGCCTGGCCAACAAAGTCTGGGGAATGCCCAGGAAAAAGCCAAAGTCTACTTACCACCAGCTTGCAGACAACCAAATTGACCTATCTAAGAGTAGGCGTTAAAAAAGGGGTTTAGTCTGCACGCATTTGCAAACGCATGCGTGAGCCACGTCACGGCACCCTTGTATCTGTGGTCCTAACACTAAACTATGAGTGTCCCCACAGTGGAGGCACATGCATTTTAATGGATACATGAGAGCAGGTGGACTGAAGGGAGCCCACCCCTCTTTAAAGGAACAGAAGCACACCAAACACCCAGCAACACCTTTGCAGCCATTGTGCTATTGCTGGGTGTTTGCTCTTGTACCTTTAAGGAGGGGTGGGCTCCCTTCAGTCCACCTGCTCTCATTTATCCATTAAAATGCATGTGCCTCCACTGTGGGGACACTCATAGTTTAGTGTTAGGACCACAGATACAAGGGTGCCGTGACGTGGCTCTGCGGCTCACGCATGCGTTTGCAAATGCGTGCGGACTAAACCCCTTTTTTAACGCTTACTGTTAAATACGTCAATTTGGTTGTCTGCAAGCTGGTGGTAAGTAGACTTTGGCTTTTTCCTGGGCATTCCCCAGACTTTGTTGGTATCATTCTGGTATAACCACTCAAAGTCGTGAATGGCGTACCTGAAGACAAAAAAAGGTTAACAATAAAGCACAGTAAACGGTAAAGTATAAAAAATTGCATACCTGAAAAGCAAACATGATAAAACATAATAACAATAAAACATTGCAGAATAGAATACAGTAAAAAAGAGCAGAACAATAGAGAGAGAATAGAGAGAAAGAGAACAATAAAACGACAACTATTTTTTTATTTTATATTTTTTTTGTTTTTTTTTTACACTTTTTTTTGTAACTGTAACTTTTATAACTGTAACCGGTTCTAGGTTCGGGTCTCTCAAAATGCGATGGCATCTTGGGAGACCCTGTGAAAGTGTGCCTAGTCTGTGCAATGCTGTACCCTACCCCTAATACGAAACTAGTATATGGTAGCGTTCAAAGCTTTCACCAATGCAAAGACCAAGATTGTCAGGACAGGAGGGACAATAATAGCGGGTGTCATGCCTATATCCACGCTTGCTGCAGACACAACATCTTTTTTGGGGGGGTTCGTTGGGTAGGGGTACTTGGGAGGACATAAAGAAAATGCCTCTAATGCCGCCAACTACATTTGGTTGGGGATGTGAATGGGGAAATACGGGCGCTGCAGAAGTGGTGGGTTCCCAATTAGGATTGGCGAATGCAGCAGGAAGGGCACTATGGGCACGACGGCCTGTGTTTGTCTTTTTGGTGTCAGCGGGACACTACTTGTGCTTGCCACCTCACCAGCTTGAACTGCACTTATGGGACTCGCCACGTCACCAAGTGTTACTGCAGTGCTGGTTTGACTATGACCGGGGTGTACTAGGCCACTGGTGCTTGCCACTTCACCAAAACGCTACCAAAAATTGTCGCAGGGATCAGCCCTGACTCTGCGAACGCTGCAGTTATGCGTTTAGTGTTTTGTAAGTGACAGTGAGCGATCGATACTGCACTTGGGTGGGCTGGGCTGGGCCGGGCGGAGGGGCAAAATGCAGGTGCTAGCAGGTATCTGGGCTGATCCCGCTAACACTGCGCTTTTGGGAACCCTAAACTGCTGGGGATGCTAGTATAGATCTTATCAGATCAGATATTGATCCGTTCAGATACTATACCACTAAGGGAGGCGTATGCTGCGTGCGTGGGTGTTAGCGGTACTGGCGCTAATCTGACGCTGCCTGGGGCGACGCATATTACCGCCGGGCGATCAGGGGGCTAAACCTTTATTTGGTAATAAACGGCGGGTTCCCTGACACTATAAAAAATAAACGAACTAACCAATGTCACCCGTAACGGTTATACGGTGATCACTGGTGAAAGGGTTAACTAGAGGGCAATCAAGGGGTTAAAACATTTATTAGGTAGTATATGGGGGTCCCTGACACTATAAAACGCTGACGGCAAACCTAAATATTTACCTCCATAACTAGCGTCACCAGTGACACTAATACAGCGATCAGAAAAACGATCACTTAGTGACACTGGTGATGGGGGGGTGATCAAGGAGTTAAAACTTTATTAGGGGGGGTTAGGGGGGTATCCTAGACCTAAAGGGGGCTAATACTAACTTCCCTACCACACTAATTGTCACAAACTGACACCATGCAGTAATCATAAAAAAAAAAACTGCTTGATGTCAGTGTGACGGGGGAGGGGGGGGTGATTAGGGGGTGATGGAACAAATTAATGGGGTGGGCGACTACATGGCAAATGAGGTTCAATGTAGAAAAATGTAAAATAATGCATTTGGGTGGCAAAAATATGAATGCAATCTATACACTGGGGGGAGATCGGGGGGTAAAGGGGGGTGTAAAGTATGCCTGGCATGTTCTACTGTGTGTGTGTGTTGTGCAATCACTCGGATGTCTTCTCTCCTCGGCGCCAGAATGGAAAATACCGAATCGAGGAGAGATGACATTACTATACTATGACTAGTATGACTACACTATACTATGTGTACTATACAGAGGCAGGGGAAGATTCTCATTGGCTGGGAGCAAACGCGAGGGGGGGCCACGAATGGATGGCCTTCCCCTCATCTCTGAACTCTCCCAGACCAAAGTTGACCGCCTCGGGCACCGGGGGGTCCGATTGGACCCCCCGCCCGCGGGAAGGCAATCACGTACCAGGTACTTGATTTTGCCTGCCCGTGCCATTCTGCTGACGAATATCGTCGTTAGGCGGTCGGCAACTGGTTAAAGAGGGAGTCCACCTAAAAAGAAAAATATTAAAAGCCAGCAGCTACAAATACTGCAGCTGCTGACTTTTAATAAATGGCCACTTACCTGTCCCAGGGTCCAGCGATGTCGGCAGCCGTCGTTTATCACTCACTTGACTCTCGGCAGCTGCCGCCGCTATCCTAGGTGAGGGAATCAGGAAGTGAAGCATTGCGGCTTCACTTCCTGGTTCCCTACTGCGCATGCGCGAGTCGCGCTGCGCGTCATAACTGGTTCTCGCTATCTCCTAGGACCTGTGTGTTTCCCAGGAGACAGCGCGGAGGGACAGGAAGAGGCGTAGACTCCAGTGGGAGTCTATGCCAGGAAGTGGGTGCAAATATCTGTCTTAGACAGGTATCTGCACCCCCCTCCCTCCTGAAAGGTGCCAAATGTGACAGCGGAGGGGGGAGGGTTCCAAAAAGCGGAAGTTCCATTTTTGTGTGGAACTCCACTTTAAGGACTATATAGAACTGTTCCTTGCGCCATCTCTCCTTTTCTTTTATCTTGAGGTTTGCTGATAGGTTATTGACAGTTACGTAGTGCCTCGTTTACTGCCATTGAGAAAACCTGTCTGCATTAGACAGTGATGTAATGGCGGACAAATGGTATCAGAGTGGCGCGCTTAAAAGAAAACTAAAGAATGAAAGACAGCAACGCAAAAAGGAAGTTCTCAGTAAAATGAAAAGGATTACTGGATTTACACCCATGACACTACAGCCTGATGTGCAAGCGGAGAATCCAGAGGACAACAACCCAAACCCGCTGGAAGAAATGGTTGGAGGTGATTTGAATTCACAAGCAGGGCAGCCCATCAATAAATCATCATCTCTTCCGTCAGAAACAGCTACCGAACAATGTCCAACTACAGATTCTTTATCCACTAATCCTGCTCGCTGGGGTTAAATTGATCAAAGCGTGCATGCTTATTGGGCGCGAAAAGGTCCGGAGTCCATTCAAAATAAGGATGCTAAAGTCAAGGCTTCTGAACGCCACTACAAACATCAGAAGAGACTGTTTTCTATGTTCAGAGATTTTTATTGGACATAATCAAGAGATACATCAATGAATAATCTCATCAGGAGATTAGGGAACAAAACTTACAGTGCATCTTCATTGACAATGTACACAAAAATAACAATCAGAAGTTTGGCATGAATGTTTACAGTAGAACAATATAATGTGGTATAAATTCAGGGAATTATCATCATATTTTAAGTTTACTGAAGATGTTGACCTTAGAGAGGAAGGGTCTCAATCACGATACCGGGTTAGGCAGTAGTTTTCCTCAGTGATAGTGGGAGACAATGACCGTAAGCTGGTTTCGATCAGCTAATAATATTGCAGTAGTAGAGATTATGGATGGGGATACCTGGGTACAGATAAGAAGGGACAAATTGGGGGTGGGGAAAGAATATAGGTGAAGAGAGAAAAAGAAGAGAGGTAAGAGGAGCGTTCGGCGGGATCGCACGGGTCCCCAAAGGAACGCAAGGTAAGACTATACCTAAACTACAAACCTTGCTAAAAGGCATAAATTGGGATAAAATATTAGGAACAAAGAATACAGAGGAGAGATGGGTTTGCTTTAAGAGCATATTAAAGCATATTAAATAAGCATATTAAATAAGGGCATTAGCCAATGTATCCCATTGGGTAATAAATTTAAAAGAGCGAACAAAAGTCCTGGATGGCTTAAGTCCAATGTAAAAATACATATAAAAGCAAAGGAGAAGGCCTTCAAAAAATACAAGGTTGAGGGATCATCCTCAGCATTCAGATTTTATAAAAAATGCAACAAGAAATGTAAGGGTGCATTTAGGACAGCTAAGATCGAACATGAAAGACACATAGTGGAGGAGAGCAAAAAAAATCCCAAGAAATCCTTTAGGTATGTAAACAGTAAAAAAGGAAAGACAGACCATATTGGCCCTATAAAGAATGAGGAAGGTCTCTGGTTACAAAGGTTGGGGAGATGGCGAAGGTATTGAATTTATTCTTCTCCTCAGTCTTCACGAGTGAATCGGGGGGCTTCAGTAACCAAAACTGCAGTGTTTATCCTCATGACACAACACAGGAAGCACCTCCATGGTTAACAAAGGACAGAATTAAAATTAGACTTGAGAAACTTAACATTAATAAATCACCGGGACCAGATGGCTTGCATCCGAGGGTACTTAGGGAACTCAGTCAAGTGATTGCCAGACCGTTGTTCCTAATTTTTACAGATAGTCTACTGACTGGAATGGTACCAGCTGATTGGAGAAAAGCCAATGTAGCACCAATATTTAAAAAGGGCCCAAAATACATCCCTGGGAATTACAGACCAGTTAGCCTAACATCAATAGTATGTAAACTCTTGGAGGGGATGATGAGGGACTATATACAAGAGTTTAGTAATAAGAACGGTATCATTAGCAGTAATCAGCATGGATTCATGAAGAATCGTTCTTGCCAAACCAATCTATTAACCTTCTATGAGGAGGTGAGTTGCCATCTAGATAAAGGAAGACCCGTAGACGTGGTGTATCTGGATTTTGCAAAAGCATTTGACACAGTTCCCCATAAACGTTTACTGTACAAAATAAGGTCCATTGGCATGGACCATAGGGTGAGTACATGGATTGAAAACTGGCTACAAGGGCGAGTTCAGAGGGTGGTGATAAATGGGGAGTACTCAGAATGGTCAGGGGTGGGTAGTGGGGTTCCCCAGGGTTCTGTGCTGGAACCAATACTATTTAATTTGTTCATAAATGATCTGGAGGATGGGGTAAATAGTTCAATCTCTGTATTTGCAGATGATACTAAGCTAAGCAGGGCAATAACTTCTCCGCAGGATGTGGAAACCTTGCAAAAAGATCTGAACAAATTAATGGGGTGGGCGACTACATGGCAAATGAGGTTCAATGTAGAAAAATGTAAAATAATGCATTTGGGTGGCAAAAATATGAATGCAATCTATACACTGGGGGGGAGAACCTCTGGGGGAATCTAGGATGGAAAAGGACCTGGGGGTCCTAGTAGATGATAGGCTCAGCAATGGCATGCAATGCCAAGCTGCTGCTAACAAAGCAAACAGAATATTGGCATGCATTAAAAAGGGGATCAACTCCAGAGATAAAACGATAATTCTCCCGCTCTACAAGGCTCTGGTCCGGCCGCACCTGGAGTATGCTGTCCAGTTCTGGGCACCAGTCCTCAGGAAGGATGTACTGGAAATGGAGCGAGTACAAAGAAGGGCAACAAAGCTAATAAAGGGTCTGGAAGATCTTAGTTATGAGGAAAGGTTGCGAGCACTGAACTTATTCTCTCTGGAGAAGAGACGCTTGAGAGGGGATATGATTTCAATTTACAAATACTGTACTGGTGACCCCACAATAGGGATAAAACTTTTTCGCAGAAGAGAGTTTAACAAGACTTGCGGCCACTCATTAAAATTAGAAGAAAAGAGGTTTAACTTTAAACAACATAGAGGGTTCTTTACTGTAAGAGCGGCAAGGATGTGGAATTCCCTTCCACAGGCGGTAATCTCCGCGGGGAGCATTGATAGCTTCAAGAAACTATTAGCTAAGCACCTGAAAAACCGCAAAATACAGGGATATATAATGTAATACTGACACATAATCACACACATAGGTTGGACGTGATGGACTTGTGTCTTTTTTCAACCTCACCTACTATGTAAATATGTAACTATGTAACTATAAAATCAACGACAAGACTATGGTTCCAGTAAATGGCTATCAAAGTCTGAGGGGAGGAAATGTTCCACCTATGGCGCCCATGTTTTGCGGTGTGGGGGGATTCGTCTAGAATGGTGGCTTCAATCTTACTATGAATGACATGAGTAACTCTATTTTTCACTTCTGCTATATTTAATTTCAAGGTTTTTCAGGATCTGGCTATCGTCTGTTTAGCAGCTGTAGTAAGCTGGAGAAGAAGGCAGAATTGTGCTCTTGTGTAGTCTCCCTGCACATGATTTAGTAGTGTCAAAGATGGGTCAGGGTAATGTTGAGGCCATGTGGAATATTATTGTCCAAAATTGTTTCACTATAGGGCATGACCACCAAATGTGGACATGTGTACCCCTCTCTCCACAGCCTCGGAAACACATGGGGGAATAATTCGGTAGGAATTTAGAAATTCTTGCTGGGACAAGGTACCAGCGCACGAGGACCTTGTAATTTGCCTCCAGCGCAACAATGTTATGTGATGAGGATTTTGTATTGGTCCATATGTCTACCCAGTCTTCAGCATCATGCTCCATCTGTAGGTAGTGGACCACTGTGCAGTATAAGAGGGGAGATTGACTGGTGGGGAGGTGAGGTGATTATAGAGGCGGGATATGATACCTGGCGCATGTGGATCTGAGTCGCAGATACCTTCATAAATTGATAGGCCATCTACAGGGGAGCAAGAGCCTATTATTGTTTGGATGAAGTGGGCAATTTGGAGATAGCGGAAGCATTCATTAGGAGGAAGGTCAGCCTGAGACTGTAGCGCAGGAAAGGTTTTTATTGTAGTATCGGTTACCAAATCACATATTCGACTCAGCCCAGCTTGGGACCATAGTCAAAACGACTCTGGCTCAGTAAAGGCTGGATAGAAAAGTGGGTGGCCTAGGAAGGAAAGTAATGGGGAATGTGGAGAGGTTAACTTGAAAGGGCCTTATAGGCTATCTCACAGCCTAAGAGAATGGCGTGTTACTGGGTTTGTTATAAGGCCGCAGGTAGAAGGGGGTATCCATAGTAGGTTAGTTACTATAAGGGGGGATAGTTCTATTGCTTTCAGACTGACCCACAGTGGAATTTCGGGTTTTTTATTTGAGCCAACTGGGCTGCGTGATAGTAGCAGGCAAAGTTAGGAAGTCCAAGGCCTCCACTAAGCTTGCTGCGGAGGAGAATGGCTCTAGACAGCCTGGGTTTTATGGAAGCCCACATATATTTAAATACCCGGGTTTGAATGTCTCGGTGGAAATAGGAGGGGATTGCAATCGGGAGTACCTTGTAAAGATATAGAAGATTTGGGAGTAAAGACATTTTAGAAGAGACTGTTTTCTAAAACTCATTTCAAACGCAAGCATTTGAATGGTGAGTACTTGCCCAGAGAATGGTTGCTCTACTCACCATCCACTGGTTGTGTGTTTTGTTTTGCTTGCCGCCTTTTTGGCGATGGTGACGGTCAATTACTCTTTGAGTCTGGCTATAATGACTGGAAACATGCTACCAGACGCATTGCCGAGCACGAGAATAGTGACAGTCATAGAAAGGCTATGTTTAATTACATCAACAGAGCAGCAGCTGACCGAGTTATCGATTCTCAGCTTAAAAAGCAGTTTGAGTCGCAATGCAATTATTGGAGTGAAGTTTTGCAAAGAGTGGTTGCAGTTGTAAAATTTCTGTCAGAGCGGGGATTGACTTTCCGAGGCTCCAGTGAAATATTTGGTGGAGCTGACAATGGGAATTACATGGGAATCCTGGAACTGATCAGTGAATTTGACCCATTCTTGAAATCACACATACAGATATATGGCAGTGCTGGGGTAGGAACCCCCTCATATCTTTCATCAAAGACATGCAACATATTTATCAAGCTAATGAGCAATAGAGTGCTTTCTGAAATCATTGCTGAAGTGAAAGTGACAAAGTACTTTTCCATTTGCATTGATTCAACTCCTGACATGACGCACATTGATCAGCTTACATTTATCATAAGGTATGTTTCACCAGAGGGCCTCGTAGAAGAGCGATTCTTAAAATTTCTCCCTGTATCTAGATACACAGGGAAGGCACTCTGTGATGTAATGTTCAAAGTTTTCCATGAGATGGACATAGATATCAGTAACTGCCGTGGACAGGGCTATGATAATGCCGCAAACATGTCAGGACGTAAGATTACAGTACTGTATGTGTTATGATTTTTTAAAAAAATTGAATTTGCCGCCAGGCTCCGCCCCCCTGCGTCGCGACGCTCGCAGGGAACGGAGCCTGGCACAGAGAGGCTTCGGGCAGAGGACACAGCCCACGGACACTGCGGGGGACATCGCAGGACCCCTTGGACAAGGTAAGTAAAGCTGCACCAGGATCTTGAGATGTAATCCCGAGTGTGGCTCGGGGTTACCGCTAATGGAACTGAATTTTAACCCCGAGCCACACTCGGGAAAACCGCCAGGGAGGCTACGAGATGAATTTGATGTATTTGAACACCAAGCAAAAGCGATGTCTCCCACCATTTCAGCAACATACAAACAAGACACACAAAGAAAACACAAGACTCATGTGGGTGAGTCTGCAACACCTGAGGTTCACTTATCAGGAAGAGAACGGTTCTCATCTGGTGTGTTTCTAGTTGTGATGGATAGGCTGCTGGCTGAACTCGATCGCCGTTTTCAGTCCTATAATGACCTCAACAGCACTTTTGGATTCCTGAACAACATATCTACCCTCTCTGCAGAACATCTTCCTAAAAAAGCATCAGATCTACAGAAAAGATACCACACTGACCTGGAGAAGGAATTTTGTGAAGAAATCATCCAGTTCAAAGAATTCATCTGCCATGATGAGCCATCATCTGCTAGGGAACTTCTTCTGTGCATTAAAAAAGAAAACTACAGACCATCTTCCCAAACGTGGATGTCGCTCTCAGACTTTACCTAACATTACCAGTTACAAATGCAAGTGGGGAGCGCAGTTTCTCCAAGCTGAAACTAGTAAAAAATAGACTAATGCCGCGTACACACGGGCGGACTTTTCAACGGACTAGGTTCAACAGTCTTTCCGATGGACTTTGCAGCGTAGGTCCGCCGGACTTTCAAATGAACGGACTTGCCTACACACGATCAACTCAAAGTCCGACGGATTCGTACGTGATGACCTACGACCGGACTAAAATAAGGAGGTTGATAGCCAGTAGCCAATAGCTGCCCTAGCATCGGTTTTAGTCCGGACTAGCATACAGATGAGCAGACTTTTCGACCGGACTCAAGTCCGTCGGACAGATTTGAAACATGTTTTACTTATAGGTCCGTCTGACTTTTGGGGAACAAAAAGTCAGCTGGAGCCCACACATGATTGAATTGTCCGCCAGACTAATCCCGTCGGCAAGTCTGCTCGTGTGTACGCCGCATAAGATCCACAATTGTACAGCAGAAATGAAATCATCTCATTCTGATGTCAATTGAGAGTAAAAACTGGATTTTAATGATTTGATCAAAGACTTTGCTGCAAAGAAATCCAGAAGATGTCACTTCTATATAGTACTATGTTAATATCTTTAAGATGAGATGACATGCATGAAGTCATAACCTGATCACCTTTCTCTTTCTTTCTCTACCTTGCCTGTTGTTGTTTTAAATGATCAGCCTTTCTTAAGATATGATAGTGTACTATTTTTATTTTATTGACTGTACATTTCTAATTTATGTGCATAGTTTAGATTTTTCACTACAACACTCACTTACGTAATACACACACACACCATTTATCTTGCACTTTGTTCAATGAGTTATTTTGCTTTTTCAGTATGTTTTCCAGGTAAATAAGTGTTTTATTCTCATTCTGACCAAGACATTTGTGCATTGCAATAAACACATGATCACTTTGAACTTTTCTAATCATTATTTATTTATTGGAAAAAAAAGTTTTTCAAGCTTCAATCAGTGGTCATATAAATAGATTATTATGTTTTATTTAACATGTAACACTGTCTACGGTACCAGCAGTGGCGTAGCGTGGGTTGTCAGCGCCCGGGGCGGGACAAGTAATTTGCTTCCCCCCTGACTCGCAAACGTACCTATTTTCAGCTAGCTCCAGTCTGGTTACATGATCCCCTGTGTGAGCCAGCGGTGGCTGCCGGGGAGAGGAGAGCGTGTTTGACAATGACTGGTAAAGCATGGAGTGGTGACATCACCTATAGGTTCCTATGTCCCATATGTTGTTGGCGCTCCCTCCTCTCCCCTGCATGCATATCTCCCCGGCTCACACAGGGAATAACATGACCAGACAGCCTGAAAATAGGAGTTTACATTTTTTCTACACAGGTTAGCCATCATAGGCATTAGGAGGGGGGATTTTATTTTATTTTATTCACACTATAATACTTGTTGCAGCACTGTGCAGTTGGGATCAATACCCAGTAGGGTTTTGTATTTAACCTTTTTGAAAATGTTCTATATATATTTTGGTATATCTATATCTATTAGGGGTGCAACGGATGGTCACCGATCCGTGATCCGAACGAGCCAGGCTGTTCGGATCGGCACACCCGCGATCCGCGGCCTCGGGTTTTAGGAAAGGCCGCGGCTTCGGCCTAGCTCCGGAGCCGCGGCCATCTTGGTACACCCGGCGGTGCTCAGCTGCGTGCTGACGTCATCATCCTGCCCTCAACTCGTGGGTCCGGCGGCTGGCTTGGCGGTGCCAGCTTCTCTTAACACTAAGGTCAGACTAACAGCACTGTAATGTATACAGTGCGGGGGGACATGTGGCTGAATTACAGTGGAAGGGGGGGGGCGTGTGGCTGTATTACAGTGGGGGGGACATGTGGATGTATTACAGTGGGGGGACATGTGGATGTATTACAGTGGGGGGGACATGTGGATGTATTACAGTGGGGGGGGACATGTGGATGTATTACAGTGGGGGGGACATGTGGATGTATTACAGTGGGGGGGACATGTGGATGTATTACAGTGGGGGGACATGTGGATGTATTACAGTGGGGGGGACATGTGGATGTATTACAGTGGGGGGGACATGTGGATGTATTACAGTGGGGGGACATGTGGATGTATTACAGTGGGGGGACATGTGGATGTATTACAGTGGGGGGGGACATGTGGATGTATTACAGTGGGGGGGACATGTGGATGTATTACAGTGGGGGGGACATGTGGATGTATTACAGTGGGGGGGACATGTGGATGTATTACAGTGGGGAGGACATGTGGATGTATTACAGTGGGGGGGACATGTGGATGTATTACAGTGGGGGGACATGTGGATGTATTACAGTGGGGGGGGGGGACATGTGGCTGTATTACAGTGGGGGGACATGTGGATGTATTACAGTGGGGGGGGACATGTGGATGTATTACAGTGGGGGGACATGTGGATGTATTACAGTGGGGGGGACATGTGGATGTATTACAGTGGGGGGGGACATGTGGATGTATTACAGTGGGGGGGTCACATGTGGATGTATTACAGTGGGGGGACATGTGGATGTATTACAGTGGGGGGGGGACATGTGGATGTATTACAGTGGGGGGGACATGTGGATGTATTACAGTGGGGGGACATGTGGATGTATTACAGTGGAGGGGACATGTGGATGTATTACAGTGGGGGGACATGTGGATGTATTACAGTGGGGGGGACATGTGGATGTATTACAGTGGGGGGACATGTGGATGTATTACAGTGGGGGGGGGGCACATGTGGATGTATTACAGTGGGGGGACATGTGGATGCATTACAGTGGGGGGGACATGTGGATGTATTACAGTGGGGGGGACATGTGGATGTATTACAGTGGGGGGGACATGTGGATGTATTACAGTGGGGGGACATGTGGATGTATTACAGTGGGGGGGACATGTGGATGTATTACAGTGGGGGGGACATGTGGATGTATTACAGTGGGGGGGACATGTGGATGTATTACAGTGGGGGGGACATGTGGATGTATTACAGTGGGGAGGACATGTGGATGTATTACAGTGGGGGGGACATGTGGATGTATTACAGTGGGGGGACATGTGGCTGTATTACAGTGGGGGGACATGTGGATGTATTACAGTGGGGGGACATGTGGATGTATTACAGTGGGGGGACATGTGGATGTATTACAGTGGGGGGGACATGTGGATGTATTACAGTGGGGGGGGACATGTGGATGTATTACAGTGGGGGGGTCACATGTGGATGTATTACAGTGGGGGGACATGTGGATGTATTACAGTGGGGGGGGGACATGTGGATGTATTACAGTGGGGGGGACATGTGGATGTATTACAGTGGGGGGACATGTGGATGTATTACAGTGGAGGGGACATGTGGATGTATTACAGTGGGGGGACATGTGGATGTATTACAGTGGGGGGGACATGTGGATGTATTACAGTGGGGGGACATGTGGATGTATTACAGTGGGGGGGGCACATGTGGATGTATTACAGTGGGGGGACATGTGGATGTATTACAGTGGGGGGGACATGTGGATGTATTACAGTGGGGGGACATGTGGATGTATTACAGTGGGGGGGACATGTGGATGTATTACAGTGGGGGGCACATGTGGATGTATTACAGTGGGGGGGACATGTGGATGTATTACAGTGGGGGGACATGTGGATGCATTACAGTGGGGGGGACATGTGGATGTATTACAGTGGGGGGGACATGTGGATGTTATACAGTGGGGGGGGACATGTGGATGTATTACAGTGGGGGGACATGTGGATGTATTACAGTGGGAGGGGACATGTGGATGTATTACAGTGGGGGGGGGACATGTGGATGTATTACAGTGGGGGGGGGACATGTGGATGTATTACAGTGGGGGGACATGTGGATGTATTACAGTGGGGGGGACATGTGGATGTATTACAGTGGGGGGACATGTGGATGTATTACAGTGGGGGGGGGACATGTGGATGTATTACAGTGGGGGGACATGTGGATGTATTACAGTGGGGGGGACATGTGGATGTATTACAGTGGGGGGGGGGGACATGTGGATGTATTACAGTGGGGGGGACATGTGGATGTATTACAGTGGGGGGGACATGTGGATATATTACAGTGGGGGGGACATGTGGATGTATTACAGTGGGGGGGGGACATGTGGATGTATTACAGTGGGGGGACATGTGCATGTATTACAGTGGGGGGGGACATGTGGATGTATTACAGTGGGGGGACATGTGGATGTATTACAGTGGGGGGGGACATGTGGATGTATTACAGTGGGGGGGACATGTGGATGTATTACAGTGGGGGGACATGTGGATGTATTACAGTGGGGGGACATGTGGATGTATTACAGTGGGGGGGACATGTGGATGTATTACAGTGGGGGGGACATGTGGATGTATTACAGTGGGGGGACATGTGGATGTATTACAGTGGGGGGGACATGTGGATGTATTACAGTGGGGGGGACATGTGGATGTATTACAGTGGGGGGACATGTGGATGTATTACAGTGGGGGGACATGTGGATGTATTACAGTGGGGGGGGACATGTGGATGTATTACAGTGGGGGGGACATGTGGATGTATTACAGTGGGGGGGGACATGTGGATGTATTACAGTGGGGGGACATGTGGATGTATTACAGTGGGGAGGACATGTGGATGTATTACAGTGGGGGGGACATGTGGATGTATTACAGTGGGGGGACATGTGGATGTATTACAGTGGGGGGGGGGGGACATGTGGCTGTATTACAGTGGGGGGACAT
Source organism: Lithobates clamitans (assembly GCA_037952925.1). NCBI lineage: Eukaryota > Metazoa > Chordata > Amphibia > Anura > Ranidae > Lithobates > Lithobates clamitans. The sequence continues at coordinate 576,709 of JBBGZY010001204.1, read as the reverse complement.
GTGGATGTATTACAGTGGGGGGGGACATGTGGATGTATTACAGTGGGGGGACATGTGGATGTATTACAGTGGGGGGGACATGTGGATGTATTACAGTGGGGGGGGACATGTGGATGTATTACAGTGGGGGGGTCACATGTGGATGTATTACAGTGGGGGGACATGTGGATGTATTACAGTGGGGGGGGGACATGTGGATGTATTACAGTGGGGGGGACATGTGGATGTATTACAGTGGGGGGACATGTGGATGTATTACAGTGGAGGGGACATGTGGATGTATTACAGTGGGGGGGACATGTGGATGTATTACAGTGGGGGGGACATGTGGATGTATTACAGTGGGGGGACATGTGGATGTATTACAGTGGGGGGGGGGGCACATGTGGATGTATTACAGTGGGGGGACATGTGGATGTATTACAGTTGGGGGGGACATGTGGATGTATTACAGTGGGGGGGGACATGTGGATGTATTACAGTGGGGGGACATGTGGATGTATTACAGTGGGGGGACATGTGGATGTATTACAGTGGGGGGGGACATGTGGATGTATTACAGTGGGGGGGACATGTGGATGTATTACAGTGGGGGGGGGACATGTGGATGTATTACAGTGGGGGGGACATGTGGATGTATTACAGTGGGGAGGACATGTGGATGTATTACAGTGGGGGGGACATGTGGATGTATTACAGTGGGGGGACATGTGGATGTATTACAGCGGGGGGGGGGAACATGTGGCTGTATTACAGTGGGGGGACATGTGGATGTATTACAGTGGGGGGACATGTGGATGTATTACAGTGGGGGGACATGTGGATGTATTACAGTGGGGGGGGACATGTGGATGTATTACAGTGGGGGGGGACATGTGGATGTATTACAGTGGGGGGGTCACATGTGGATGTATTACAGTGGGGGGACATGTGGATGTATTACAGTGGGGGGGGACATGTGGATGTATTACAGTGGGGGGGACATGTGGATGTATTACAGTGGGGGGACATGTGGATGTATTACAGTGGAGGGGACATGTGGATGTATTACAGTGGGGGGACATGTGGATGTATTACAGTGGGGGGGACATGTGGATGTATTACAGTGGGGGGACATGTGGATGTATTACAGTGGGGGGGGCACATGTGGATGTATTACAGTGGGGGCCATGTGGATGTATTACAGTGGGGGGGACATGTGGATGTATTACAGTGGGGGGGGACATGTGGATGCATTACAGTGGGGGGACATGTGGATGTATTACAGTGGGGGGGACATGTGGATGTATTACAGTGGGGGGGGACATGTGGATGTATTACAGTGGGGGGGACATGTGGATGTATTACAGTGGGGGGACATGTGGATGTATTACAGTGGAGGGGACATGTGGATGTATTACAGTGGGGGGACATGTGGATGTATTACAGTGGGGGGGACATGTGGATGTATTACAGTGGGGGGGACATGTGGATGTATTACAGTGGGGGGGGACATGTGGATGTATTACAGTGGGGGACATGTGGATGTATTACAGTGGGGGGACATGTGGATGTATTACAGTGGGGGGGACATGTGGATGTATTACAGTGGAGGGGACATGTGGATGTATTACAGTGGGGGGACATGTGGATGTATTACAGTGGGGGGGACATGTGGATGTATTACAGTGGGGGGACATGTGGATGTATTACAGTGGGGGGGGCACATGTGGATGTATTACAGTGGGGGCCATGTGGATGTATTACAGTGGGGGGGACATGTGGATGTATTACAGTGGGGGGGGACATGTGGATGCATTACAGTGGGGGGGACATGTGGATGTATTACAGTGGGGGGGACATGTGGATGTATTACAGTGGGGGGGGACATGTGGATGTATTACAGTGGGGGGGACATGTGGATGTATTACAGTGGGGGGACATGTGGATGTATTACAGTGGAGGGGACATGTGGATGTATTACAGTGGGGGGACATGTGGATGTATTACAGTGGGGGGGACATGTGGATGTATTACAGTGGGGGGGACATGTGGATGTATTACAGTGGGGGGGGGACATGTGGATGTATTACAGTGGGGGGACATGTGGCTGTATTACAGTGGGGGGACATGTGGATGTATTACAGTGGGGGGGACATGTGGATGTATTACAGTGGGGGGACATGTGGATGTATTACAGTGGGGGGGACATGTGGATGTATTACAGTGGGGGGGGACATGTGGATGTATTACAGTGGGGGGGTCACATGTGGATGTATTACAGTGGGGGGACATGTGGATGTATTACAGTGGGGGGGACATGTGGATGTATTACAGTGGGGGGGACATGTGGATGTATTACAGTGGGGGGACATGTGGATGTATTACAGTGGGGGGGACATGTGGATGTATTACAGTGGGGGGGACATGTGGATGTATTACAGTGGGGGGACATGTGGATGTATTACAGTGGGGGGACATGTGGATGTATTACAGTGGGGGGGGACATGTGGATGTATTACAGTGGGGGGGACATGTGGATGTATTACAGTGGGGGGGGACATGTGGATGTATTACAGTGGGGGGGACATGTGGATGTATTACAGTGGGGAGGACATGTGGATGTATTACAGTGGGGGGGACATGTGGATGTATTACAGTGGGGGGACATGTGGATGTATTACAGTGGGGGGGGGGGGGACATGTGGCTGTATTACAGTGGGGGGACATGTGGATGTATTACAGTGGGGGGGGACATGTGGATGTATTACAGTGGGGGGACATGTGGATGTATTACAGTGGGGGGGACATGTGGATGTATTACAGTGGGGGGGGACATGTGGATGTATTACAGTGGGGGGGTCACATGTGGATGTATTACAGTGGGGGGACATGTGGATGTATTACAGTGGGGGGGGACATGTGGATGTATTACAGTGGGGGGGACATGTGGATGTATTACAGTGGGGGGACATGTGGATGTATTACAGTGGAGGGGACATGTGGATGTATTACAGTGGGGGGACATGTGGATGTATTACAGTGGGGGGGACATGTAGATGTATTACAGTGGGGGGACATGTGGATGTATTACAGTGGGGGGGGGGGCACATGTGGATGTATTACAGTGGGGGGACATGTGGATGTATTACAGTGGGGGGGACATGTGGATGTATTACAGTGGGGGGGACATGTGGATGTATTACAGTGGGGGGACATGTGGATGTATTACAGTGGGGGACATGTGGATGTATTACAGTGGGGGGGGACATGTGGATGTATTACAGTGGGGGGGACATGTGGATGTATTACAGTGGGGGGGGGACATGTGGATGTATTACAGTGGGGGGGACATGTGGATGTATTACAGTGGGGAGGACATGTGGATGTATTACAGTGGGGGGGACATGTGGATGTATTACAGTGGGGGGACATGTGGATGTATTACAGCGGGGGGGGGGGACATGTGGCTGTATTACAGTGGGGGGACATGTGGATGTATTACAGTGGGGGGGACATGTGGATGTATTACAGTGGGGGGACATGTGGATGTATTACAGTGGGGGGGACATGTGGATGTATTACAGTGGGGGGGGACATGTGGATGTATTACAGTGGGGGGGTCACATGTGGATGTATTACAGTGGGGGGACATGTGGATGTATTACAGTGGGGGGGGACATGTGGATGTATTACAGTGGGGGGACATGTGGATGTATTACAGTGGGGGGACATGTGGATGTATTACAGTGGAGGGGACATGTGGATGTATTACAGTGGGGGGACATGTGGATGTATTACAGTGGGGGGGACATGTGGATGTATTACAGTGGGGGGACATGTGGATGTATTACAGTGGGGGGGGCACATGTGGATGTATTACAGTGGGGGCCATGTGGATGTATTACAGTGGGGGGGACATGTGGATGTATTACAGTGGGGGGGGACATGTGGATGCATTACAGTGGGGGGGACATGTGGATGTATTACAGTGGGGGGACATGTGGATGTATTACAGTGGGGGGGGACATGTGGATGTATTACAGTGGGGGGGACATGTGGATGTATTACAGTGGGGGGACATGTGGATGTATTACAGTGGAGGGGACATGTGGATGTATTACAGTGGGGGGACATGTGGATGTATTACAGTGGGGGGGACATGTGGATGTATTACAGTGGGGGGGACATGTGGATGTATTACAGTGGGGGGGGGACATGTGGATGTATTACAGTGGGGGGACATGTGGATGTATTACAGTGGGGGGGACATGTGGATGTATTACAGTGGGGGGACATGTGGATGTATTACAGTGGGGGGGGGACATGTGGATGTATTACAGTGGGGGGACATGTGGATGTATTACAGTGGGGGGGACATGTGGATGTATTACAGTGGGGGGGGGGACATGTGGATGTATTACAGTGGGGGGGACATGTGGATGTATTACAGTGGGGGGGACATGTGGATATATTACAGTGGGGGGGACATGTGGATGTATTACAGTGGGGGGGGACATGTGGATGTATTACAGTGGGGGGACATGTGCATGTATTACAGTGGGGGGGGACATGTGGATGTATTACAGTGGGGGGACATGTGGATGTATTACAGTGGGGGGGGGGGGGACATTTGGATATATTACAGTACGGGAGATGTGGATATATTACAGTGGGGGAGATGTGGATATATATATTTTTTTGTTGATCCGAAAATGATCCGATCCGTGACTCTGATCCGAGGAACGATCCGAACCGTAAGTTTTTTGATCCGTTGCACCCCTAATATCTATATATCTATATATATATATAAAAAATTCAAAAAGGTTAAAAAAATTAAAAACCCCTAAGGGGCATTGATCCCTACTGCACAGTGCTGCAACACGTATTATAGCGTGAATATGATATATGTAGCTTCCATTAACTGTAATATTATAAAATAACCCTACTGTTAGTAAGTCCCAATCACCGGTGTTGCCAGAAACCTCAACCTCATACCTCAACCCCTCTAAATTTTGCGCCCGGGGCGGTGGCACCCCCCCCCCGCACCCCCCACGCTACGCCACTGGGTACCAGTCACCTTTTAAAAGTAGCTTGGCACTTCAAATAACTTTTGGATCGATTATATTGTTAGGCCACCAGATGGCGATAAATGACTTAAAAAAAAACATTTGTCATTGAATCGTTCATTCAGGAGATTCATTGAAAATGCTGATTCATCTATAAAACAAGTGTATTTGATTGAGGAATTGAATCATTCATTCAAACCCAATTTTTTTTAAATAATTCAGATTAGTTAAACATTTTTAATAGACTTCATCAATTAACATACATTATGTAATTTTGTTTAGTTGTTTGTTCAGAATCGTGATCTCTATTTTTATTCTCAGTTTATCCAGAATTGTGTAGCTCTAATACATAGCTTGTGTATGTATCATTTTGTTCTATTTAAAGTAATGTATAGAAGGTAGGACCCGAAAGTGACTCAAGCCCAGGAGCCCCCCCACCACCCTTAGTCCTGCCCTGGTCACCATAACACTATGACATCACTCAGCATGCCGAGCAGAGCAATACAATCACAGCCACTTGTCTATTATACAGAACCTCCATATTTATAGTTGTATTCCTAGGAGACCCTCATGATTGTTGCTCGGGGTTCTGAGCCTTGTGCCCCATGCATCCACCTGAACCTCCATCAGAAAGAGGAGTCAAAGCTCCAGATTCTAGGTGTGTGTCTGTAAACCTGCATAGAGAATTGGGGGGTTTTCTGGTCCCCCCACCATGGTCACATGTCACTGCAATGTGCTGAGATGTCACCAGGCAGACAAAGACACTCCCCATCACCTGGAGGAGGAGAGACTCCAATCTACAGAGGGTTGGTGGGATGATGGTGTCTGGGAGTATCTGCTACACTAATAACTCTCTTAGTTATTATTTTATACATTTCAGAGGTTTGTAAGGACTAATCTCTTCCCTAATCTTATTTCCAGCCAAACTGAAGGAGACGACACATGACAAGACATTATCAGGTTAGTCATAGTTGCCAACATTGCAAAAAAATATATATATTATAATTAACTGTATAATAACTAGGGGGCGGGGCATGCGTTTGTAGGCGTGACATAGCAAAATAAATAGAAAACTGGGCTGCGGCAAAAGATGGGCATGGTTTACATGAAATAGTGGGCGTGGCTTAAATGGGCATGGCTCAAAGGGGGTGTGGTTAGAGTCTGAGATGAATGAGGGATGGAGAGGAAAAGGGGAGCGAGGAATGAAGGGACAGCAGCCCCAGATCCTACACAACAATAGAAATATGTGTATTCTAGAAAGTTTAACAATCAGCAGATAAAGATACTCCAAACACCTGGTATTAGCACTTCAATCATTCCGGCACCATGATTGTTATGGTGTCAGGGTGACTGAAGTGCATTATTTCTATTATTACATTGTAATATAAAATGAAATCATTCAACTCACCATAATGCCGAATCAGTGGGATCCCTGAGCGTGTCACTAGCAACGGTGCCTGCCACCAGCAGAGTCCTTCTTTGCATCAGGTGCCCCCAGCAGAGTCCGCCCTTGCATCAGGTGCCCCCAGCAGAGTCTGTCCTTGCATCAGGTGTCCCCAACAGAGCCCGTCCTTGCATCAGGTGCCACCAGCAGAGCCCATCCTTGCATCAGGTGCCACCAGCAGAGCCCATCCTTGCATCAGGTGCCACCAGCAGAGTCTGTCCTTGCATCAGGTGCCACCAGCAGAGTCCATCCTTGCATCAGGTGTTCCCAGCAGAGCCTGTCCTTGTATCAGGTGCCACCTGCAGAGCCCATCCTTGCATCAGGTGCCCCCAGCAGAGTCTGTCCTTGCATCAGGTGCCCCCAGCAGAATCCGTCCTTGCATCAGGTGCCCCCAGCAGAGTCCGTCCTTGAATCAGGTGCCCCCAGCAGAGTCCGTCCTTGCATCAGGTGCCCCCAGCAAAGCCCATCAGTGTCCCAGGCAGAGCCATAGTTACCCCTCCTGTACATAGTTCCCCCTCTCCCCCTAGTTACCCCCCTGCACATAGTTACCCCCATGTGCATAGGTACCCCCCCGTACATAGTATCCCCTTGTACATAGTTCCCCCCTGTACATAGTAACCCCTCCTGTAAATAGTTAACACCCTCCTGTAAATAGTTAACCCCCTCCTGTATGTAGTTAACCCCCCTCCTGTACATAGTTAACCCTCCCCCCTCCTGTACATAAGTAACCCCCCTCCTGTATATAGTTAACCCCTCTCCCGTATATAGTTAACCCCCACCTGTATATAGTTAACCCCCCTCCTGTACATAGTTAACCCTCCCCCCTCCTGTATATAGTAAACCCCCCTCCTGTATATAGTTAATCCCCCCCCTGTATATAGTTAACCCCCTATTGTACATAGTTAACCCTCCCTCTCCTTTATATAGTTAACCCCCCTCCTCCTGTATATAGCTAACCCCCCTCCTGTATATACTTAACCCCCCTCCTCCAGTATATAGTTAACCCCCCTCCTGTACATAGTTAACCCTCCCCCCTCCTGTATATAGTAAACCCCCCTCCTGTATATAGTTAACCCCCCCTTCTGTACATAGTTAACCCTCCCCCTCCGGTATATAGTTAACCCCACTCCTCCTGTATATAGCTAACCCCCCTCCTGTATATACTTAACCCCCTTCCTCCTGTATATACTTAACCCCCCCTCCTGTACATTAAAGTTAAATTGCTGCAGAGACAAGAAGAGCAGAAGAACATGACATGAGCGGCCGGCGCCATGTGTTCAATGGAGAGGGGAGGGGCCGATCCATGCAGCTAACCCTGGCTTCAGTATTGTGAGAGGAGAAGCCAATTCATTGGCTGCACGGATCGAGCCCCTTTCCTCTCTCCATTGAACACAAGGAGGAACAATGTAGCGGCCATTTTGCTGAAGCCAGATGTTCAAAAAATGAAAAAACAAACATTCCCGATTTCCCTGGGCAAAATCCCAAATTAGGACAGCCTCCAATCGGGGCGAGGGTCCCAAAATCGGGATTGTCCCGGGAAAATCGGGACTGTTGGCAACTATGGGTTAGTAGGACATCCACGTTTCATATGAAATCTCTTCTGGATGAACATTTTGTTTTTATTGTAGTCTGGATCAGTGGTGGAACTACCAGGGTCACAAATGTTGCCCTTTAGACCGGGCCCTGGCATTCTGCCACTGTAGGGGGCCCAAGATGGCAGGAAGGGGGCCCACTGCAGAACATGGGCTCAGTTCAGACTGTTGTGATCCCAAAGTTGTGCAACTTGCTTGCAATTTCCTAGTGACTTGTTTGCAATTTTGTGATTTAACATTACAGTCTATGCCACTCAAATCACACCAAAGTTATAGAAAAGTAATGTCATTTTCTTTGTTGCTGCGACTTTAGTCACATTTATTAGGACAGCACCCATTGAAATGAATGTGTTTTGACTTGTCATGCGGCTTTGCGTTGAAAGTCACATGATAAGTCGCAGCAGTCTGAACCAGGGCTTATAAAGGCCCCCAGTACAGGAACAAGCGGAAAGGGCCATGGGCTGATGAAAGGGCCCCTGCCTCAGAGAGTAGAGCCCCAGCCTTGGAGGAAAGGGCCCTGGGACCAGGAGAAAGGGCCTGGGACTGATGGAAAGGGCCCCAGCAGTCAGCGGGTGCCCTTCATGGTTTCTTGCACCGGAGCCATATAGGTTCTAGTTATGCCTCATCTGGATAGTGTGTCCATAGTTTGGATCCTTCCACAGTCCTCCTGTATTTCATGGGATATCTTCTTTTAGGGTTCTAGTCTTTGAGTTTATGGTTAGAATACAATATTCCCAACTCTGTCTTATAAATACCGTTTCATGTGTGTATGAGGAATAATATATTCTCTTTTCTCTCATAAAGACATCAGTAAGGAACACAGAGAGTCTGAGAAAGAGAGGTTCCAGAGGATTAAAGAATATAATTCCTGTATGGGGGAGGCTGTTCATCTAAAGGAACGATTCACCAAGTTATTGATGATAAACGGACCCCAGAATAAACAGGGAAAAGAAGAAGAAATAAGGAGTTCAGGCAGAAGACATCTACAGATCATGGAGAAAAGATCCCCAACCACAATCCAGGCCCTCTTTGACCCTGATAAATATGGGTTCATCCCTAAGATTGTGGTGTTACAAGGATCTGCTGGGATTGGAAAAACAATGACCTCCAAGAAGATAATGCTGGACTGGGCCTCTGGGGATCTCTACCATGACAAGTTTGATTTTGTGTTTTATCTGAGCTGTAGAGAAATCAACACCATCCCTGGAAACATAAGCCTTGTGGGACTTTTATCCAAAGCCTGCAGGCTGAGTTCAGATGACCTGGTGTCTATTCTGGAGGATCCTGGAAGTCAGAGAAAACTTCTTACCATAGTTGATGGGTTTGATGAACTGAGGTGGACTCTGAAGGAGAAATCTGAGGGTTGTCTTGACATTTCTATGGAAACCCACAAAGAAATAATTCTGCAAAACTTGCTCAGGAGACAGGTTCTCTCACAATCTTCTCTGATCATCACCACAAGGTCACTGGCCATGGAGAAACTTAACACATTTATCGATGATTCTCGCAATGTGGAAATACAGGGGTTTACAAGGGACGATCGAGAGGAATATGTCCATAAATTCTTCGGAAATAAAGAAGATGCAGACAAGGTTCTCAGTATAATAAAAGACAATGATGTTGTGTACACCATGTGTGCCGTCCCCGTCACATGCTGGATTGTCTGCACTGTAATGAAACAAGAAATAAGAAAAGATTTGGATGCAATTCGGTGTCATACAACGACTTCAATTTACCTTCTCTTCCTGGAGGTTTTACTAACCCATCACAGCAAGAAGGAGCAGTCTGTACACAGGAAACAAACCTGTCTGAAGAAGCTGTGTGCTCTAGCCAATCAGGGAGTTCTAAATCAACAAATCTTATTTGAGAAGAAAGATCTAGAAAGACATGGACTTTCACTGGATGAGGTGGAGTCTGTATTTCTGAATGAGAACATCTTTAATTGGGACGTCCGCAACCAAACCTGCTACAGCTTCATCCACCTGAGTGTACAGGAGTTCCTTGCTGCCCTGTATTATGGGATGGATGATGGGTCTGGGTCTATGGAAGTTACTTTCCTCCCGGAGATCTGTAAAGGGAAATCACTCAATAACCTCAGATCAGATTACTCACATTTAGCATTATCTGTACAATTCCTGTTTGGTCTCTTAAATGAAAATCCGGTGAAGACATTCTCAGAGATCACAGGAATCACCATCTCACTCCGAGCCAGACCTGCAATGATAGAATGGGCCATGAAGGACATTAATCAGACTTTCCCTACTCAGACCATCTTCTGTCTGTATGAGACTCAGGATGAGGACTTCATCAGGAGAGTCATGTCTCGTTGTACAGATTTGAAGCTGAGCGGCTCACGTACTGATCACTTGTGGATGAACAAGAATTTTTCCAAGCAGCTGAACTATTGCTTGAAGACTTTGAAGAGAGAAAGTTTTCAGTCTTTACATTTTTCATCTCTCACTGTGGGTCCAGAGATCCAGAAACTTCTATCTCCATTCCTACACAGGAGTCAGAAGGTCGGGTAAGTGAGTGTGAGGATATCCTAACTGAATTCAGAGAATAGGCAGGAACCTGCATACAGTATAATGGTGATTATCAGACATGTTCTCCATATACCACACTTGTTAGAAGTCCTGGGAACTCACACTTTCCTCAGCCCTAAGCCCTGGTTCACACTACTGCAACAGAAGAAAATACTTCCTGCACTACTTTTGGGTGATTCTTGTGCTGCACGACTCCCATAGACTTCAATGTAAAATCACCAGAAAGTCGTACATTTGTCTGAATCTTTAAGACTTTGCTGCGACTTCTGAGGCTTCTTTACCCCTCACCTCTCCTCCCTGGTCATCCTTGCTGCCTAAAATCTTCCTCCCAAGCACGTCCCAGTCACACCTGAGTGTAGCGGAAATGCACATTCCCACTTCCATTATTTGTGTATTTTTCATGTGTAAGCACACATTGTGTATAGGGAGTAGGGATGAGCTGAACACCCCCCCTGTTCGGTTTGCACCAGAACATGCAAACAGGAAAAAAGTTTGTTTGAACACGCGAACACCGTTAAAGTCTATGGGACACGAACATGAATAATCAAATATGCTAATTTTAAAGGCTTATATGCAAGTTATTGTCATAAAAAGTGTTTGGGGACCTGGGTCCTGCCCCAGGGGACATGGATCAATGCAAAAAAAGTTTTAAAAACGGCCATTTTTTCAGGAGCAGTGATTTTAATAATGCTTAAAGTCAAACAATAAAAGTGTAATATCCCTTTAAATTTCGTACCGGGGGTGTCTATAGTATGCCTGTAAAGGGGCGCATGTTTCCCGTGTTTAGAACAGTCTGACAGCAAAATGACATTTTGAAGGAAAAAAAACATTTAAAACTACTCGCGGCTATTGCATTGCCGACAATACACATAGAAGTTCATTGATAAAAACGGCATGGGAATTCCCCACAGGGAAACCCCAAACCAAAATTTAAAAAAAAAATTACGTGGAAGTCCCCCTAAATTCTATACCAGGCCCTTTAGGTCTGGTATGGATTTTAAGGGGAACCCTGTGCCAAAAAAAGAGGGGGGGCGAGAGTGCAGCCCCCCCTCCTGAACCGTACCAGGCCACATGCCCTCAACATTGGGAAGGTGCTTTGGGGTAGCCCCCAAAACACCTTGTCCCCATGTTGATGAGGACAAGGGCCTCATCCCCACAACCCTGGCCGGTGGTTGTGGGGGTCTGCGGGCGGGGGGCTTATCGGAATCTGGAAGCCCCCTTTAACAAGGGGATCCCCAGATTCTGGTCCCCCCCTGTGTGAAATGGTAAGGGGGTACTTACCCCTACCATTTCACTAAAAAACTGTCAAAAATGTTAAAAATGACAAGAGACAGTTTTTGACAATTCCTTTATTTAAATGCTTCTTCTTTCTTCTATCTTCCTTCATCTTCTTCTTCTGGCTCTTCTGGTTCTTCCTCCGGCGTTCTCGTCCAGCATCTCCTCTGCGGCGTCTTCTATCTTCTTCTCCTCGGGCCGCTCCGCACTCATGGCATGGGGGGAGGCTCCCGCTCTTCTCTTCATCTTCTTCTTCATCTTCTTCTCTTCTTCCTTCTTCTCTTCTTCATTTTCTTCTCCAGGCCGCTCTGCACCCATGCTGGCATGGAGGGAGGCTCCCGCTGTGTGACGGCGTCTCTTCATCTGACGGACCTTAAATTAAGGGGGCGGGGCCACCCGGTGACCCCGCCCCCCTCTGATGCACGGTCACTTGACGGGACTTCCCTGCCCCCCGTTATTTAAGAACCGTCAGACGAGGAGACGCCATCACACAGCGGGAGCCTCCCTCCATGCCAGCATGGGTGCGGAGTGGCCCGGAGAAGAAAATGAAGAAGAGAAGAAGAGAAGAAGGAATAAGAGAAGAAGATGAAGAGAAGAGCGGGAGCCTCCCCCCATGCCATGGGTGCAGAGCGGCCCGAGTAGAAGAAGATAGAAGACGCCGCAGAGGAGATGCTGGACGAGAAGGCCGGAGGAAGAACCAGAAGAACCAGAAGATGAAGGAAGATAGGGGTAAGTACCCCCTTACCATTTCACACAGGGGGGGCGGGATCTAGGGGTCCCCTTGTTAATGGGGGCTTCCAGATTCCGATAAGCCCCCCGCCTGCAGACCCCCACAACCACCGGCCAGGGTTGTGGGGATGAGGCCCTTGTCCTCATCAACATGGGGACAAGGTGTTTTGGGGGGCTACCCCAAAGCACCCTCCCAATGTTGAGGGCATGTGGCCTGGTACGGTTCAGGAGGGGGGGGCGCACTCTCGTCCATGTCCCCTGGGGCAGGACCCAGGTCCCCAAACACTTTTTATGACAATAACTTGCATATAAGCCTTTAAAATTAGCACTTTTTATTTCTCCCATAGACTTTTAAAGGGTGTTCCGCGGCACTTGCCGTGAACACCCCAAATTGTTCGCTGTTCGGCGAACTTGCGAACAGCCAGTGTTCGAGTCGAACATGAGTTCGACTCGAACTCGAAGCTCATCCCTAATACGGAGCCCATTCACTGGAATGTTCTGCCCTACATGCAACAAACACCCCAAAGTAGCTCAAGAGTCTTCTCAGTCATGGAGCGTCATGCATCTTGGCAGCAAAAAATGCGTCTGCTTACTGTGATTGGGGTGTCATTAACAATTAGCTGACATTCATATCTGTGTGTTTCCGAATAGGAGGCAACCCACATAGAAAATGTGCGCTTTCTCATACGTCTGAAAAATGAACAGCTACGCACCCCACACATGCGCAGATGTAAATGAATGGTAACGCAAAAGCAATGCTCCTTGCTGTGCATTTTTTAAACATACAGCAAAGCGCATGTATTCTTGCCGTCTGCCATGCATTCAAAAATGTACAGAAGCAAATGAATAATAACACAAGTGTGACGCACATTGTCGCACATTTATGAAACGCACAGCAAAGCAGGGATTTTCTTGCAGGTTGCTGTGCAGTTGGAAATGTACAGATGTGAATGAATAGAAACGTATTTACAACTGACGGCAAGCTGCAAAAAAATGCATGCTTTGCTGCGTGTTTTGTGTAGAAATGCGCATCATACTTGTGTTACCATTCATCTGCATCTTCATGTTTTTGAACGCACGCCATCCCATAAGAAAATGCATGCTTTGCTGTGTATTTTGAAGATTTGTGACAACACACGCTGCACTTGTGATACCATTCGTTGGCGTCTGAATGTTTCTGAATGCCCGACAACCTGCAGGAAAACGCATGCTTTGCCACACGTTTTGGAAACATGCATTGTGCTCGCCTTGCCATTTTTGCAGTACAAGCGTGATGCGCGGTCGCAGCGCATTTCTGAAACGTGCGGCAAAGAACACAATTTCTGTGCGGTTGATGTGCATTCAGAATCATGCAGATGTAAATGCAGCCTGATTGTTAATGACGCCCCAATCACGGTTATCAGACGCATGTTTTGTCATGTGACAAAACACGCTATAAACACGGATCCATCAAAGTCACATAGGAATGCTTCTCAGTAAAGTCACTTTGAAGTCACACCTGGTCGCCGGGAAGTTGTAGAGCAAAGTCAAGCTGGAAGTCGCTGCGACTTTCATGTTGTGCTGTGTGAACCAGAGCTAAATGGTGGTTCCCACATATCACCTTCTACCAATCACATCATTTACATCGTATTAACCCTTTCCCTGCCCCCCAATTATACCATTTATCATACAGAACATTTGGAGGGAAAGCTTCGTGTTCAGTGATCTGGGGGAGGGAAATAATGTCAGGGGTGTGACATCATCATCCCAACATTGGAGGGGCCAATTGTCTGCAGAAGTGGGAGGAGATGGGAATGTCTGGACTGCATTTTATATCTGGAACCAAAGTGGTGTTCCAGGATTTTCCAGAAGCTGAATGGAGACCCCTGTGTAGGAAGGCCAGAGACCCCGTATACATATCAGGGGCCTCCTTTAAGTTTTGTCTGGAGTGTGACTTCAAAGACCACTGATAGCCACCAATGAGAAGTCCTCATCAGGTCCAGTATGAGACTGTAGAGCCAGAGGGAAGGCAGCCATGTGGAAGGGAAATGTTGGGTGTTACATTGTTATTCTTGGTGTCAGAGGTCATACATTCTTGGTGCTAATTATTATCTCATTATTGGCTTTTAGATTTAACCATTGTACTATTTCCAGTAAAGATTGTCCGGGAGAGGACAAAGCAGAAGAAGAAGATTCCTCCTCTTCAGGATATGAAATGATGTCTGATTCTCTTTCCTTTCTGATAAACCCGGAGAGTAAAATTCAGAAATTATGGTAAGAGAAATGTGTGATCTGCAGTGATGGGGAAATGTGACATCTTGTGATTGTTCCCGTCTCTCAGGGTTTCCTTCTATCTCTGGGTGTCCTCCATCCTCACCCATGTAGAATCTTCCATCACCTGTCCTCTTCTCATGTCTTCTCCTCTCTCTGAGGGAATCTTTCTCTTTGTAATCTCATCCATGGGATTTGGGGTTCCCCTTATAGTAGAACAGTGACCAGGCTATGTACATATGGAATGACCTGCCATATTCCTAACAAGCAGGAAATAGGATGGAATAGACCCCCTTAGGACTCGCTCACACGTCTGATGATTATGTAGAAGGAAGCAATGCTCAGTAACACTTCTATGACATTTATGATGTGTCTTCATTGTGTTTATGAAGCTCTGAAAACACTAGAAGAATGCTGGAGAAATGTCCGGGGGAGAGGTTGCTCTTCTAGTAGGAGGAGCCTAAAGGGGAAGTGATGTAGAGGAAATGATCTCCTCTGATATGTGGATTTCGGATAGATTACAATAATTCTATGAAATGAAAACCAGCCGCCATGTCATCATACTCACTATCGATCTCCTGCCCCCTGGAGGACAGATTTCCCGGTCTGAGGATAATACCCGCTTGGTGACTTGTTACCAGATCTGTTTTGTTTGTATGTGTCACAATAGCTGGGATACTCGGGTCATTAATAGTTTATTAATAATAACATGTAATATATCCTCACATAGAATCACAATATATCCATGTAAGAATGCACAGAGCGGCCGGCGACCCTCCTCTCCTTCATAACAGTATAGCAGCGGCTCTCCTAGTGTATCTGACAGGCGTGATGATGTCTCCACCTTACACGTTACGCCCTAGGTGGGGCTTCATCATGTATATTTGTGTTGTTTGTTTAAAATGTGTAAACATTAACACATTTAGGTTTAGGGAGTCTCACTTCTAGCGCTGCACATCTATCTTTATATCTATCCTGTGTCACTGCACATCACCAATCATAAGTGGCCGACCACAAAGTAGGTTTTTTGCATGTACATAGTATGCTAAAGTTTGGGTGCTCTCACTCATCATGCTGCAATATTGAACACTTTGACAATATCTTACTTATATTGTTTTTTATAACATTGTAATATTTCTGTATAATTGTGCTGAAACACGTGTTGATTGTTTAAACATTTGAAATAAAAATCCTATTTTTAGGTTTAGGGAGTCTCACTTGTAGTGCTGCACAGTTCTCTTTCTATGTATTTGGTGTTGGATTTTGTGGATGAATCCTTCTGTGTTCAGCTGATTAGTATATATAATTATAAGAGGTTTTTGGCTGTGCAGTGACACATTTCCTGCCTGGCACTGTCAGTATTGCCGGCTGGTTGGTGATTTTGCCGGCACACAGAAGCTATTGGAGTTACCACACGGCTGTTCTGTACAACCAGAAGTGACCGGAGCTGCTCTGTCCTACTTCTCTATTATTTCCCAGTGCATTCTGGGATACCGGAGCCTCTGCTGTCTGTCCTCCAATGCCCAGCGATTATTGGACATCACCATGAAATGAATGGAGGCGACTGACAAGCGTGGATGTCTCATGACAGTGACATGCGGCTTCATTTATAACACGACACAACGCTACCGCTCCTGTGTGACCAGCACTGTGTGCTGCCATTGTAATATTCATGGCAGGCATGGAAGGCGGTTATCAGGCTTTAGAAATGCTGAATAAATGTCACATAATCACATGGTACTGACACACATGTGACCGAGACCTCACTGACCTCTGTAGCTACAGACACCACGGATCAATTCATCCTCAATTTTCACACAATATCCAGTGAGGTCCCTCCGGTGGGTTTCAGCAATCTGCTCTCCCCCACCCCTCCCCCTCCTCTGAGTCATTCAGTTATGAAGGGAAATTACAGCTTAAGCTACTGAGCTCTGTAAATAACAGTGATTGTACAGTGATCAGGGAGAACCAGGCAGGTAAACATGTGGAAAAGAAATTTCAGCTCCACCTGCTGGCTGAAAATGAAAATTGTTGTAAGACTCCCAGGACTGTGGGTAAGTAGCTATTGTTTTCACTAATAGTGTATTTAGCATTATTCTGATGATTCATGTCCTTGTGAGAATGCCATACACCATTTCCTACTTCTTCCCGCCCTTGTCCCCGCCCACAGCTGGCCCAGAGAGTATAAATTATGCATGGGTATACCTGTAGCCATAGGTTGAAAAAGGAACCAATAGCAGTTCCGAAACGCGTCCCTTTTTGATGACTACATCCGTTCCACGCTGGTTGCTGTCCCTCACCGCCGACGTCACTTCCGGGATCTTTGTTTTCCCTAGACTCGGATCATGTGACCTCCAACGGCATCTCCAGGATCTTCCAACATCTGCTGGCAACTTCATTGGAGTCCCTGCCGCTACTTACCCACAGTCCTGGGAGCCTTACAACAAGCTGCGGACCCTCCTGATGCTGGATTGCTCTTACCATCAACGATGTTATGCCTTTTTTACTTTCTGATCTTGTAAGTGTTTTTAATCCCGTTGGGGATATTAAATATTTTAATCTTCTGCACTTAGAGGCGCCTTTTTTCCTACTCGTGTTTTTTAGAGTTTGCTTCCACTTTCAAAGCTGCTGCCCTTAGGGCTCCTTCACACGGACGTGTCCGTGTACGGAGCCCGCTCTGCTCAGCGGGGGATCGCTCCACCAATCCCCGCTGAGCAGGAAGATGACAGGTCTGTCTCTGCACACTGTGCAACGATGGACCTGTCAGAGCGCCGCTCTCCCCTATGGGGGATCGGATGATGACGGACTGTAAAGTCCGTTGTCACCCGATCTGATCCGAAAACGGATGGAAAAGTAGGTTTTTCCTCTGTTACACTTTTTCGGATCGGAGCGGGTAGGATGTCAGCGAACATGTCACCGCTGACATCCGATGCTCCATAGAGATCTATGGACGGTCCATTCAGGCCCTTCTAAAAAACTGACAGGCGGACCTGAACGGATCGTCAGTGTGAAAGTGGCCTTAGTGTTGAAGAATCACAATTACCACCACTGGACACCTGGTCTTATATAAACATTGCCTGCTTAGTCCTGTTTTCCAGAGCGCCCTCAATTTTACATTGTACCAGGATAGGAGTTATAAATCCTGGAAAGTTACCCCTCCCCCATCACTAAAAGAAACGATGAACATCCCTAACTCCCATCCCCTTTATGAGTCCTTGTCTACCATAAAAAGTCCCAAGTCTTCCTCTGCCAATGGCTCCGCCTGCTGTGTCTGAGCCAATGAGGAGGGAGAGAGCCAAGAGAGCCTCTGCTCTTGTGCACATTGCTGGATGGAGATCAGGCTCAGGTAAGTATTGGGGGGATGGGGGGAGCTGCATGAAGAAGATGTTTTACCTTAATACAGACACACAGAAAATACATTAACCGGTTCCTGACCAGCCACCACAGTTGTACTGCAGCAGGTTGGCTCTCCTGTGTAAATCACCATCATTGTTCATCGGTCACGCGCCCCACTGTCCCCACAATGATTGGATTGATTTCAGAACGGATCAATCTACAGGCCCAGATCAATCATTTTTGGCCTGGACCTGCTGATCAGTTCTGGTGAATGGCAGACTGTCCTCTGTCTGTGTAATGTAAACACAGGCAGAGGAAGTGATGTCATCTCCCCTCGTGGAGTCCTTTTAGTTTCCAGCGAGCGAGGAGAAGACATCTACTGTGAGTAAACCAACACTACAATGACACCAGGACATGTAGGTACACATTTAACCTCTTGATCACCCCCTGATCGCCCCCCCCGAGTTAACCCTTTCACTCCCTGTCCCAGTGTCACTAGTATAGTGTACAGATCTCTTTTCTGATCACCATATTAGTGTCACGGGTGACATTAGTTAGGTTTTAGTGTCAGTTAGGGTCAGCATCAATCCCAGACAGAGTCAGATTAGTGCCAGGTACACTAACACACACACACTATATACCTCCATTACTGGTATAGTATCTGAACGGATCAATATCTTTAATATGATCACAACTATATTAGCTTCCCCAATAGTAGTGTTCACAAAAGCACGACATCAGCCCAGACACCTGCCAGCACCTGTGTTTAGCCCCTCCGCCCAGCCCAGCCCACCCAAGTGCAGTATCAATAGATCACTGTCACTTACAAAACACAACACACAAAACTTCAGCATTAGCAGAGTCACTCCTGATCCCTGCTACCACTATCGGTTCATTTTTATTTGTAGCGATTGAAGCAGTCGCTGACAACCAGGTGCTCTTTTACCTGTGAGTCACACTAGCTGTACCTATAAATTTAGTGGCCAAAAATACCAAACAGAGGTACAGCATTGAAGAGACCTCACTGTCAGATTCAGGCTCAGTATACAAACTGGTAGAGAGTACCCTGACTGATAGCTCTGATGATGGAGTAGTGGTCCCTGCTAAGGTCAGGCCTACCCGACCCCGTTCTTCTGTTGCTGAGGTGCAACAACCGCATGGTTATTGTATGGAGCAGAGAGCCCGTACTAGTGTCGCTCATCCTTCTGGTGGACTGGCAAGCACCAGCCGTCTAGTACATCCTGGTCATAGACAAACCAGCACTGCGGTAACACTTGGTGACATGGCGTGGGGAGTCTCATAAGTCCAGTTCAAGCTGGTGCGGTGGCTAGCACAAGTAGTGCCCTGCAGCCACCAAGAGTTTGAACACAGGCCTGTAGAGCCCATAGTGCCCTTCCTGATGCGTTTGCTAATCCTGATTGGCAGCCCACCACTTCTGCAGCGCCTGTTCCTCCCCCATTCATTGGCCAACACAGAATTCAAGTGGAAACAGAGGATTTTAGTACCCTTGACTAGAGATGAGCCCCCCAGTTTGGTTCGCACCAGAACTTGCGAACAGACAAAACATTTGTGCGAACACCATTAAAGTCTATGAGACACAAATGTGAAAATAAAAACTGCTAATTTTAAAGGCTTATATGCAAGTTATTGCCATAAAAAGGGTTTGGGGACCCGGGTCCTGCCCCAGGGGACATGGATCAATACAAAAAAAGTTTTTAAAACGGACGTTTTTTCAGGAGCAGTGATTTTAATGATTTTTTCTCTCTTCTGAAATTCCAACAATCATTCTTGGTGACTTCAACATCCCTCTTAATCTTAACACTCCCGCTACTTCTAAGCTGCTGAACCTAACCTCCTCTTTTGACATACAGTGGGGATGGAAAGTATTCAGACCCTCTTAAATTTTTCACTCTTTGTTATATTGCAGCCATTTGCTAAAATCATTTAAGTTCATCTTTTTCCTCATTAATGTACACACAGCACCCCATATTGTACACACAGCTCCCCATATTGTACACACAGCACCCCATATTGTACACACAGCTCCCCATATTGTACACACAGCACCCCATATTGTACACACAGTACCCCATATTGTACACGCAGCTCCCCATATTGTACACACAGCACCCCATATTGTACACACAGCTCCCCATATTGTACACACAGCCCCCCATATTGTACACACAGCACCCCATAATGTACACACAGCACCCCATATTGTACACACAGCACCCCATAATGTACACACAGCACCCCATAATGTACACACAGCACCCCATATTGTACACACAGCACCCCATATTGTACACATAGCACCTCATATTGTACACACAGCACCCCATATTGTACACACAGCACCCCATATTGAAAGAAAAACACAGAATTGTTGACAATTTTCAGGTTTATTAAAAAAGAAAAACTGAAATATCACATGGCTTAAAGGTTCAAGTACTGTGTCTGACATTCATCGCAAACCAATACATCCTGTGGCAGAGGATCGTACGGGTTTTATCCCAAACAAGTCTGTGGCAGAGACTTTTGTTCGTGCTACGTACTGGCTGCTAGACAAGTGAGAGAGGCCTATCCAGGCGGGCAAAGATCGTGTCCCATAAGGGGAGCGCATTCAACTACAAGTGTTTAATCCTAAAGGACATTCTAAAGAAACCTAAAGAAATGTATTTGAGCTTCCCTGCAGCTTTCCTCCTGCCTCTTTCCTGCTACTTCCTTGATTACTTGGTTCATTAAAGCATTGAAAACATACTCAAGTGTTTGGTGCTTATATCCTCCAGAGGTAAACTCAATGGAACCCTAGACCCGGTGCTGGTGAAACAGAGGTATCGAGAGTGAAGGTAACAAGCCCGCTTAAACCAGCAGCTCCACCGAGAGTTATTGCTACATATATATATATTATACAAACACATCAAATACACTGCCTACACTGACTGAATATCTAGTCTACACTAAAAGATTAAAGTAAAAGCTGTGTAAATTCCAATAAATGTTCCATAGTTTGTAGACACAATAATTTTTGCACAAACCAATAAATAGACACTCATTACATTTTTTTACCCAAGACATGTGGCTGAATACATTTTGGCCTAAATATATGACTAAAATTGAGTTTATTGGATTTTTCTTATAACAAAAAGTAGAAATATTTTTTTTTCAAAATTTTTGGTCTTTTTTCATTTATATTGCAAAAAATAAAAATCGAGAGGTGATAAAATACCCCCAAAATAAAGCTCTATTTGTGGGAAAAAAAGGACACACATGTTGTTTGTGTACAGCATTTCATGACCGCACAATTACCAGATAAAGCAGCGCAGTGCCAAATTGTAAAAAGTTCTCTGGTCATTAAGGGGGTAAATCCTTCCGGGACTGAAGTAGTTAAGGTAAAAATCCTTCATCCTTTACATCCTCTGTAATAATTCCTGTAACATCCTAGTATATGATCTATATCTATGGAGATGATATCTGATTGCTGGAGACACTAAAGAATGGGGGATGGAAGAATAAAGTGCTTTAATGTGAAGTGTCCCCCATGTGAATGTAGAATCCCATTGTAAATGTGGAATATCCACCAATATAGTACTTGTATCTCTAATATATCCCAGAAGTCTCAGCACTAAAGGCTGGAAATGTATATCCACCCCTCCCCACTACATTCTCTATAAGGGATCCTATTCCTGCCACAATCCGGTGACCTTCAATGGGAACTCCTGATTGGTGGACTTTAGGAAGGTGATGGAATATTGGGGTCACTGGGGGTATCCACCATCAGAAATTCTGCTGTTTTATTTCATAAACCCTCCAGATCCTTTCCTTTATCTATCAATTTCAGAAGCCCTGTATGAGACACTGTGTGAGGTCCTGCTTAATAACCGGGTACATAAGGGGGTGACTGAGCTGTCACAGCGCTCCCTCTTTATACTGTGTAGACATAAGTACTACAACAGCTTCACCTTTATCAGCTTCCCTAATAACAAGATCTTTCCTGTGTATAACATTCTGTATATCCTGATATTCCGCTCTAGTGATGTTATGTTACTTTTCACTAAAGGGGAATAATTCCTCATATTCATCTTATAATATAATATCATGTGTCTGGATTTGTCTCTGCAGGTTGTATAGATGTGATGTGACTTCTTCCGGCTGGGATGATCTCCGATCCATTCTTATCAATAATCGATCCCTCACTGCACTGAATTTATCAGATAATAATCTGGAAGACTCTGGAATAAAACTTCTATGTGAGGGGCTCAGACATCCTGGCTGTACTCTGCAGGATCTGTGGTGAGAATTATCCTATAAATGATATAATATTCTGCAGGATTCTGGTATAAATCTTCTATGTGAGGGATCCAGACATGTCTGGATCATGTATTCTATCCTCACTACACTTGTATGTGTAGTGAGGATAGAATCCAGGAGAAACCCCCAGAATGGTTCTATGGAGTCTGATCACACCAGACAAGCACTGATTGGTCTTGTTGGGATCAGACTGACATGCCGGTGTTGGAAATCCAATCCTCATCCATCAGAACCATTCATGGCCCATTTAGCTCTGGTTCCTTCAGAACACAGGACCGGCCTGTGGGCTGGGCAGGGAACACCCCCCAGGGTTGATTGGCTGATGGCTAAACTCCACCCACATCTATAAATTTAGCATCCTGAGATATGGATGGGGTGATTCCCATGGTGCCGGTCTAACCGGTAAATAGCGGATGTTCCTGACATGTTCCTGTCACAGGATAATCCTCAGAAAAAGTTTATTTCTCTTTTATTCTCACAGCCAGACTGAGTCTGTCCTTTTGTCTTTGTTGTATTTTCTGTCATTCTTTATCTTTGTACATATTTTATACACTAAATAACAAACTAGTGTAGCTCTGCTCTATATTACACAGACAGACAATGTCACGTGCCTGGTAGGTGGAGCCCGAAATGCAGAGAACGGCCTCTCGTATGCCTCTGACTTAAGAACCCCTGAAGGTGTGAACAGGGACTCGAAAGTACAGAGGGGCACAAGTGCCTGACTGGAACACTGAAGTAGAAGGCAGGATCCTGTAGTCAGCAGGGAGGTGCACTGTAGTCCTGTAGCAGGTTGCAGACAGCAGGGAGGTGCACTGTAGCAGGATGCAGATAGCAGGGAGGTGCACTGTAGTCCTGTAGCAGGTTGCAGACAGCAGGGAGGTGCACTGTAGTCCTGTAGCAGGTTGCAGACAGCAGGGAGGTGCACTGTAGTCCTGTAGCAGGTTGCAGACAGCAGGGAGGTGCACTGTAGTCCTGTAGCAGGTTGCAGACAGCAGGGAGGTGCACTGTAGTCCTGTAGCAGGTTGCAGACAGCAGGGAAGTGCACTGTTGTCCTGTAGCAGGTTGCAGACAGCAGGGAGGTGCAGACAAGCCGGGTCAAGGTACTGGCGGGCAGATCAGGTACAGAAGGGCAAACCAAGAGAATAGTCAGAGTCCAAGCCAAGATCGGGGCGGGCAGCAAGTAGGTAAGTCAGGAACAAGCCAAGTAGGTACAGGATACAGGAAAACTGGTAACAAGGTAGCAGGGGTCTCAGGAAACGCTGTAGACCGGACAGCAAGGAAGCATTGAAACAGTCTTCTTTAAATAGCCTATCTTTGGCGCCAAGTGGCGCTATTGCGCATGCGCGTACGCACGTTAGCGCTATTGACGCTATTGCGCGTGCGCGAGCGCCGGATGGCGCTTCTATGCACAGGCATTCGTTTAACCCTCAATCTGCTGGGAAAACTGCAAGAGGGCTTTTCCTGACAGACAACCTACCTGCAGACAGAGGTAAGTGTTACCACAACCCCAGTGTTACTATACGGCTGTGTAACTATGTAACAAACCACCGAACCACCTGATCCTGATACTTCCAAATAATAATTACACAACAACAATTATAATACAAAGCAAATACTACATACAATATATGTCTGCTACTACCACAACCTCAGTGCTGGAACAATGTGCTGCAGAATAATGAATTGGTATTAATACACTTTATACAGAAAACTAAGAACTTTATACAGTAATTGTAGAAATGAAGTCAGTGAGGATTTCCTCTCAGTAGTGCCACATCCAAAAACTTGTTAGAAACAAAATAAATACCCCTAAGGGGGACTTTTAAGGCATCTGTATAATTAAAGTGGTGCTCTGGGAGAAATGTTGCTTTGTAGATAAACCTCCCCTATAATCCTCATGATGAATGTATTCTAGTAAAGGTACGCTGTAATCCAAGGTTCGCTTTGTATTTTTGCAGCATTGTTTTCTTACTTTTGTAAGTCCCAGCAGGCCGCCGCCATCTCATGTGTGGGCATCTGAAGCCAGACTGTATCTCTTCCTGTATTCCATTGTTACCCAGCATGCACCTCCGAATCTTGCACATGCTCAGAGCAGCACGAGCCGTGTAATAGGTTGTAGAACGGGTTACCATAGCAACAGCAGTGTCAGAGGAAGTCTCCACCCCTTAGCTATGGAAACCTCCCCTCCCCCTCCAGGAAGCAGGAAGTTTATCTACATTTACAAAGATTATAAATCTAGAAATACAAAAATCTCCTGCAAAAGGTAAATACTTTATAAAGATGATAATTCACAGGACTCAATGTGTGTAAAATGTCCGTTCCATGCAAAAATGTATTATTACATGTTATTTTATACATAGATAAGAAAGGGGAGGTGTGAGATGTTATTAAAAGCTAAGAAATAGAAATATATCATTAAAAGCTGGAGAATAGAACAATTGTAAAAGTAAAATCTTGAGGGGGAGGGGGGAGTAGAGACAGAGAGAGCTTCTAGTACTCTGTACAGAAAGAGGAATGTCATTTACAATTAGCATTGTTTAAAAAGTAATTACCTTTTGCAGAAGCTGCCCCACCAAACTGCCTCATCATATTACCGCTATCAAAACTGCCCCATCAAAATTGCCCCATCATACTGCCACCATCATATTACGCCCATCAAAATTGCCCCATCCTATTACCCCTATCAAAACTGTCCCATCCTATTGCCCTCATCAAACTGCCCCATAAAATTGGCCCATCAAAACTGCCCCATCCTATTGCCCTCATCAACCTGCCCCATAAAATTGCACCATCAAAACTGCCCCCATCAAAATTGCCCCCATCAAAACTGCCCCATCCTATTGCCCCCATCAAAACTGCCCCCATCAAAACGGCCCCATCAAAACTGCCCCCATCAAAACTGCCCCATCATACTACCACCATCAAAATGGCCCCATAAAACCTGCCGCATAAAATTGCCCCATCAAAACTGCCCCCATCAAAACTGCCCCATCATACTGCCACCATCAAAATGGCCCCATCAAATTGCCCCATCAAAACTGCCCCATCCTATTGCCCTCATCAACCTGCCCCATAAAATTGCACCATCAAAACTGCCCCCATCAAAATTGCCCCCATCAAAACTGCCCCATCCTATTGCCCCCATCAAAACTGCCCCCATCAAAACGGCCCCATCAAAACTGCCCCCATCAAAACTGCCCCCATCAAAACTGCCCCATCATACTACCACCATCAAAATGGCCCCATAAAACCTGCCGCATAAAATTGCCCCATCAAAACTGCCCCCATCAAAACTGCCCCATCATACTGCCACCATCAAAATGGCCCCATCAAATTGCCCCATCAAAACTGCCCCATCCTATTGCCCTCATCAAACTGCCCCATAAAATTGCCCCAACAAAACTGTCCCATCCTATTGCCCTCATCAAACTACCACCATCAAAATGGCCCCATAAAACCTGCCGCATAAAATTGCCCCATCAAAACTGCCCCCATCAAAACTGCCCCATCATACTGCCACCATCAAAATGGCCCCATCAAATTGCCCCATCAAAACTGCCCCATCCTATTGCCCTCATCAAACTGCCCCATAAAATTGCCCCAACAAAACTGTCCCATCCTATTGCCCTCATCAAACTGCCCCATCAAAACTGCCCCATAAAATTGCCCCATCAAAACTGCCCCATCCATTTGCCCTCATCAACCTGCCCCATAAAATTGCCCCATCAAAACTGCCCCCATCAAAATTGCCCCCATCAAAACTGCCCCATACTATTGTCCCCCATCAAAACTGCCCCCATCAAAACTGCCCCATCATACTGCCACCATCAAAATGGCCCCATCAAAACTGCCCCATAAAATTGCCCCATCAAAACTGCC
Source organism: Lithobates clamitans (assembly GCA_037952925.1). Classification (NCBI taxonomy): domain Eukaryota; kingdom Metazoa; phylum Chordata; class Amphibia; order Anura; family Ranidae; genus Lithobates; species Lithobates clamitans. Next base: position 550,299 of record JBBGZY010001204.1, on the reverse strand, counting down.
CCATCCTATTGCCCTCATTAAACTGCCCCATCAAAACTGTCCCATAAAATTTCCTCATCAAAACTGCCCCCATCAAAATTGCCCCATCAAAACTGCCCCATCCTATTGCCCCTATCAAAATTGCCCCATAATACTACCCCCATCAAATTGCCCCTATCAAAATTGCCCCATCAAAATGCCCCTATCACAATTGCCCCATCAAAATTGCCCCATCATATTGCCCCCATCAAAATTGCCCCAACAAATTGCCCCAATCAAAATTGCCCCATCGTACTGCTACTATCAAAATTGCCCCATCATATTGCTCCCATCAAAACTGCCCCATCCTGTAGCCCAATTCTACTGCCACCCTCAAAAGTGCCCTATCCTATTGCCACTTCAAACTGCCCCAATCAAAACTGCCCCATCCATCCTATTGCCCCATCAAAACTTCCCCATCAAAATGGCCCCATTATACTCCCACCATCAAAATGGCCCCATCAAAATTGCCCCATCCTATTGTGCCCATCAAAATTGCTCCATTATACTACCCCCATCAAATTGCCCCATCAAAACTGCCCCCATCAAAATTTCCCCATCAAAACTGCTCCCATCCTATTGCCCCATCATATTGCCCCCCAAAAAAATGCCCGATCCTATTGCCGTCATCAAACTTGCCCCCATCAAAATTGCTCCATTAACTGCCACCATGAAAACTGTCCCATCAAAACTGCCCCCATCAAAACTGAACATGAAAGCTGTACCCATCTTGTTGCCACAAAGTTGCCCCATCCTATTGCCTCATCAAAATTGTCCCATCAAAACTTCCCCCTCCTATTCCTGTATTATAAATGATTAGTAATGGTATGTCCCCTCCGCCCCCCCGGGCTTTGTATGTAATGAGAGATGAGATGTTCCAGCCCCTCCCCCACCACCCGTCACAGTGTATAAGAAGATTTGGTCACCATGGCAACAAAAGCCTGGTTATCCTTCCTATAAATGGCCGCCGCCTTGCATTACGTCATTTCCGGTTTACAAATAATGGGATGGTATGGCCCGGCAATGCTGATCGATGACACAAATCTCCCAGGAGGCATTGCAGAGCGGAAATGAGGAGCTCCACCCCCGGGGAGGGGGAAGGGAAGATTTCAATCTGAGATATAAAATATATATAAATGTCATTGGATGTGTCTACTTCAGCTCCTCCCTGGAAGAACATTTCATTCTCTAAGACCCCACCCACTGATTATTCATTGGATGTGTCTACTTCTGCCCCTCCCTGGAAGAACATTTCATTCTCTAAGACCCCGCCCACTGATTATTCATTGGATGTGTCTACTTCTGCCCCTCCCTGGAAAAACATTTCATTCTCTAAGACCTCGCCCACTGAATATTCATTGGATGTGTCTACTTCTGCCCCTCCCTGGAAAAACATTTCATTCTCTAAGACCCTGCCCACTGATTATTCATTGGATGTGTCTATTTCTGCCCCTCCCTGGAAGAATATTTCACCTCTTTCCTGCTTCTCCCTCCAGTGTCTATGTCTGTATGGGGACATTACGGTGCTGTGATGATCTTTCCTCCGTTATCTCCACAAACCGAACTCTGACCATTCTGGAGATAACATTGGATGATGATAAGAAGATGTCGGAGTCAGAAGTGAGACGACGTTGTGATGTCCTCTGGAATGCCGGCTTCTCTGTGGATAAAGACTGGTAAGATCTGTTGTATTGGAGGTAACACACATACTAAGTCTTAGAATGTGAATAGTAAAATGTAGACAACATTGGATGGTGATGAGATGATGGAGGTGGGACGTTCTTAGGAGGTCTTCTGACACCCGGGCTGCACTGTAATGAAAATGGAAGGACGGTGACAAACATTCTATACAATTTCTGTAGAACCCATTGGAGGTCTCTGTAGTTCTACAGATAATGAGAGAGATGATTGAGATTTCCTGGGCCAGTCACAGATTTCCCAGATGATGGAGAATTTATTCCTCATCCCAAGTTTTATCATTACAGATGGGGGATGGGGAAAATCAGATCCACCAATAATAATCTTAGTCAGGTCCTACAATCTTCCACAAGGTTTTACCTTTACAGAAAAATAACCCCCCTTCCCCCGAGGTCCATCCAATGTGTCAGTATAACTGAGCCAATCAGATGTGTGTTCTCATCCTGTACACATGACAGCCCAGCACACCAGTCATCCAGTCTGCTATCCCAATAATTGGATGGACATAAGTGTGTGGCCCCTGCCATGGTGAGCTCACTTTTCCATCATTTCTTACAGAGCACAGTATGAGCCCCCCCTCCATCATCACAGCAACATTTCCTCCTCTAACACTCTCATTTTATTCTTCTATGAAGGTATGAAGGCTGGAAAGTATATATAGACAGAAGAAGAAGAAGAAGATGATGTGTGGGAGCCCCTCCCCCTCTCATGTAATACACGGATCTGGATATGAAGAGAATGTCCGGAATGGAATGGTATCAGAGTAAAGTCATATGAACTCTCAGCTTTTATTTTCTCTTTCTGATCCTTAAATATAGAATTCCAGTAATAGTAATCTTTGTGTTCTTTTCATCTTCTAAATGGTGTCATTTCTGCTCAGTATTGACCACTTCCTGTGTTGTTGTGTGACCAGTGCACCCTTCACAGCACTGATCTGATAGGGGCACCCGCGCATGCGCACTCCCATCTATTGTACTACAAGCCTGCGGTGACACACTGGCTGCACCGCACATCACATCACCGCTACAGCTCCGCCTCCATGGTCATCTGATTGGAGCCCCGCCTCCTCGCTATGAGTGACAGCGGCCCCCGGCAGATTCTGTGTCACCCATCCCACTGCAGAGCATTGCATATCACCCATCCCACTGCAGAGCATTACGTGTCACCCATCCCACTGCAGAGCATTGCATATCACCCATCCCACTGCAGAGCATTACATGCCACCCATCCTACTGCAGAGCATTACATGTCACCCATCCCACTGCAGAGCATTACATGTCACCCATCCCACTGCAGAGCATTACGTGTCACCCATCCCACTGCAGAGGATTATGTGTCACCCATCCCATTGCAGAGCATTACATGTCACCCATCCCACTGCAGAGCATTGAATATCACCCATCCCACTGCAAAGCATTACATGTCACCCATCCTACTGCAGAGAATTACGTGTCAATCATCCCATTGCAGAGCATTACATGTCACCCATCCCCCTGCAGAGCATTATGTGTCACCCATCTCACTGCAGAGCATTACGTGTCACCCATCCCACTGCAGAGCATTATGTGTCACCCATCTCAATGCAGAGCATTACGTGTCACCCATCCCACTGCAGAGCATTGCATATCACCCATCCCACTGCAAAGCATTACATGTTACCCATCCTACTGCAGAGAATTACGTGTCAATCATCCCATTGCAGAGCATTACATGTCACCCATCCCCCTGCAGAGCATTACATGTCACCCATCTCACTGCAGAGCATTACGTGTCACCCATCCCACTGCAGAGCATTACGTGTCACCCATCCCACTGCAGGGCATTACCTGTCCCACATCCCACTGAAGAGTAATACGTGTCACCCATCCCACTGCAGAGCATTATGTGTCACGCAACCCACTGCAGAGCATTACGTGTCACCCAACCCACTGCAGAGTATTATGTTTTACTCAACCCACTGCAGAGCATTACGTATCACCCATCCCACTGCAGAGCATTATGTGTCACCCATCCCACTGCAGAGCAATATGTGTCACCCATCCCACTGCAGAGCATAACCTGTCACCCATCCTACTGCTGAGCATTACATGTCACCCATCCCACTGCAAAGCATTACATGTCACCCATCCCACAGCAGAGCATTACGTGTCACCCATCCCGCTGCAGAGCATTACAGGTCACCCATCCCACTGCAGAGCATTACATATCACCCATCCCACTGCAGAGCATTACATATCACCCATCCCACTGCAAAGCATTACATGTCACCCATCCCACTGCAGAGTATTACGTTTTACCCAACCCACTGCAGAGCATTACATATCACTTATCCCACTGCAGAGCATTACATGTCACCCATCCCACTGCAGAGTATTACGTTTCACCCAACCCACTGCAGAGCATTACGTGTCACCCATCCCACTGCAGAGCATTATGTGTAACCCATCCCATTGCAGAGCATTACGTGTAACCCATCCCATTGCAGAGCATTACGTGTCAATCATCCCATTGCAGAGCATTACATGTCACCCATCCCCCTGCAGAGCATTACGTGTCACCCATCTCAATGCAGAGCATTACGTGTCACCCATCCCACTGCAGAGCATTGCATATCACCCATCCCACTGCAAAGCATTACATGTTACCCATCCTACTGCAGAGAATTACGTGTCAATCATCCCACTGAAGAGCATTACGTGTCACCCATCCCACTGCAGGGCATTACCTGTCCCACATCCCACTGAAGAGTAATACGTGTCACCCATCCCACTGCAGAGCATTATGTGTCACGCAACCCACTGCAGAGCATTACGTGTCACCCAACCCACTGCAGAGTATTATGTTTTACTCAACCCACTGCAGAGCATTATGTATCACCCAGCCCACTGCAGAGCATTATGTGTCACCCATCCCACTGCAGAGCAATATATGTCACCCATCCCACTGCAGAGCATAACCTGTCACCCATCCTACTGCTGAGCATTACATGTCACCCATCCCACTGCAGAGCATTACATGTCACCCATCCCACAGCAGAGCATTACGTGTCACCCATCCCGCTGCAGAGCATTACATATCACCCATCCCACTGCAAAGCATTACATGTCACCCATCCCACTGCAGAGTATTACGTTTTACCCAACCCACTGCAGAGCATTACATATCACTTATCCCACTGCAGAGCATTACATGTCACCCATCCCACTGCAGAGTATTACGTGTCACCCATCCCACTGCAGAGCATTACGTGTCACCCATCCCACTGCAGAGCATTGCATATCACCCATCCCACTGCAAAGCATTACATGTTACCCATCCTACTGCAGAGTAATACGTGTCACCCATCCCACTGCAGAGCATTATGTGTCACGCAACCCACTGCAGAGCATTACATGTCACCCAACCCACTGCAGAGTATTATGTTTTACTCAACCCACTGCAGAGCATTACGTATCACCCATCCCACTGCAGAGCATTATGTGTCACCCATCCCACTGCAGAGCAATATGTGTCACCCATCCCACTGCAGAGCATAACCTGTCACCCGTCCCACTGCAGAGCATTACAAGTTACTCAACCCACTACAGAGCATTACATGTCATCCATCCCACTGCAGAGCATTACATGTCACCCAACCCACTGCAAAGCATTACATGTCACCCAACCCACTGCAGAGCATTGCATTTCAAAAAATCCCACTGCAGAGCATTACATGTCACCCATCCCACTGCAGAGGTTTACGTTTCACCCAACCAACTGCAGAGCATTACGTGTCACCCATCCCACTGCAGAGCATTACATATCACCCGTCCCACTGCAGAGCATTACAAGTTACTCAACCCACTACAGAGCATTACATGTCATCCATCCCACTGCAGAGCATTACATGTCACCCAACCCACTGCAAAGCATTACATGTCACCCATCCCACTGCAGAGCATTACATGTCACCCATCCAATTTCAGAAAATTTTGTGTCACCCATCCCACTGCAGAGCATTACGTGTCACCCATCCCACTGCAGAGCATTATGTGTCACCCATCCCACTGCAGAGTATTACGTGTCACCCATCCCACTGCAGAGCATTACGTATCACCCAACCATCTGCAGAGCATTGCATTTCAAAAAATCCCACTGCAGAGCATTACATGTCACCCATCCCACTGTAGAGCATTACAGGTTGCCCATCCCACTGCAGAGCATTAAGTGTCACTCATCCCATTGCAGAACATTACATGTCACCCATCCAACTGCAGAGCATTTCGTGTCACCCAAGCCACTGCAGAGCATTGCATTTCACCCATCCCACTGCAGAGCATTACATGTCACCCATCCTACTGCAGAGCATTACATGTCACCTATCCCACTGCAGAGCATTACGTGTCACCCAAGCCACTGCAGAGCATTGCATTTCACCCATCCCACTGCAGAGCATTACATGTCACCCATCCTACTGCAGAGCATTACATGTCACCTATCCCACTGCAGAGCATTACGTGTCACCCATCCTACTGCAGAGCATTACATGTCACCCATCCCACTGCAGAGCATTACGTGTCACCCATCGCACTGCAGAGTATTACTTCTCACCCATCCCACTGCAGAGTATTACATGTCACCCATCCCACTGCAGAGCATTACGTGTCACCCATCCCATTGCAGAGCATTATGTGTCACCCATCCCACTGCAGAGTATTACGTGTCACCCATCCCACTGCAGAGCATTACGTATCACCCAACCATCTGCAGAGCATTGCATTTCAAAAAATCCCACTGCAGAGCATTACATGTCACCCATCCCACTGTAGAGCATTACAGGTTGCCCATCCCACTGCAGAGCATTAAGTGTCACTCATCCCATTGCAGAACATTACATGTCACCCATCCAACTGCAGAGCATTTCGTGTCACCCAAGCCACTGCAGAGCATTGCATTTCACCCATCCCACTGCAGAGCATTACATGTCACCCATCCTACTGCAGAGCATTACATGTCACCTATCCCACTGCAGAGCATTACGTGTCACCCATCCTACTGCAGAGCATTACATGTCACCCATCCCACTGCAGAGCATTACGTGTCACCCATCGCACTGCAGAGTATTACTTCTCACCCATCCCACTGCAGAGTATTACATGTCACCCATCCCACTGCAGAGCATTACGTGTCACCCATCCCATTGCAGAACATTACATGTCACCCATCCCATTGCAGAGTATTGCGTGTCACCCAACCCACTGCAAAGCATTGCATTTCACCCATCCCACTGCAGAGCATTACATGTCACCCATCCTTCTGCTGAGTATTACGTGTCACTCATCCCACTGCAGAGCATTACATGTCACCCATCCCACTGCAGAGCATTACGTGTCACCCATCCCACTGCAGAGCATTACCTGTCACCCCTCCTACTGCAGAGCAATACATGTCACCCATCCCACTACAGAGCATTACATGTCACCCATCTAACTGCAGAGCATTACATGTCACCCATCCCGCTGCAGAACATTACAGGTCACCCATCCCACTGCAGAGCATTACGTGTCACCCAACCCACTGCAGAGTATTACATTTTACCCAACCCACTGCAGAGCATTACTGTCGCGGACACTGGCTGCAAGGACCTGTTTCTGTCCACATACACCCTGTTATTTGGTATTTCTATATTAACCTTTAATTTTTTGGACTTGCCCAAAGACTAGTCTCAGTTGTTTATTCTGAACAATACATGATTCTTGAAAGAGCTGAACACATTAACCTGCAGAGTCGAACTTTCTGGTCACCAGGTCTGCCTTAAGTGTTGTGTTAAGTAACATGTTAATTATATTATTGTCTTTTAAGTTTTTGCTAGAGGGGAGGGGGGAGTGTCCATGAGTCAGCCCTACCTTGTTATCTAACCCCTTGTGTTAAATGTGTATAAAAAGGCTGTATTCTGCCCAATAAAGCAGTCAAGATTCTATAAGCTATTATCGACTAGACTTGTATTTATTGCAGCTATAATATTATATCTGTCTGATGGTCATACTGGAGGAAGCAGTGTTATTGACGGAGGCACTCAGTGGATTGTGGGATAGGATCCGTCACAATTGGTGGCAAGCTCTGGGATGCTTCCTCTTGCCTAGGCGCACCCAAATCACCACCGGGACCCCCTGCTCCTAACAGCAAATGGAACATCACTACGCCAGACTCAAGCACAGCACCTTGAAGGATCTCTTGGAAGCCTGTGGAAAAGTCTCCAGCAACAAATCCAAAGCGACTCTCATCACCGAACTAATGGAGATTGACCAGGCCAGCAATCCACCAGCAGACACCTCAGAGGCGACAGAGTTCCAGCGTGACGTCCAGTGACGACTGGCCTTGTATGGTACTCACCCCCCCGCAGGAGGTTATCAGTCAAGTGTTAACAGAGGTGTCCCAGCTGCGAATGGCTGAACTCCAGCGGGACCAAGGAGCGTCAGTTATGTTCAACCAGGAAGTTCCAGCGGCCCACAAAAAGCTACCCTATGCCGCCTTCCGCATGTTTCAAGATGGTGAAGATGAGATGGATGTTTACCTGCAAATGTTTGAGCGGCAATGCGGTCTCCAAGGTGTCAATAAAGCAGATTGGGTCACGCTCCTGGTCAGCCGTCTCACAGGAAGGGCTGCAGAGGCGTACAATAATGTCCCTGATGAGATCAGCCAGGACTATGACCGGGTAAAAGAAAGACTATTGGCTCACTTCGGCATTACTCCAGAGGCACACCATTTAAGGTTTCGCATCCTCCGCCGAAAGGAGAGAGAGCCTTACACAGAATGGGCTCATCAAATGACCCAAGCAGCGGAGAGTTGGATGACCGGGCGCCAAGCTGTTACCATGGCAGATGCGCTCCAGCTAATCCTCCTTGAACAATTCTACAATGATACCCCACATGAGGTTAGAGACTGGGTAAAGGATCGGTAGCCTGTCACAGTAGATGAAGCTGCCACCCTAGCTGACCAATATGTGGATTCAAGGCGGACTGTACAACCAGAGCCTAAGACCCCAGCTCGACCTGTCCCCAACATTCCACAGAGCGCTGCCCCTCCACACCAGCCGTTGATCCCCACTCAGCTACCATCTTCACGAGGAACAGGGGACCTCTGCTACAGATGCAACCAAGCAGGGCATGTTAGGAGGTATTGTCCGCAGAATGTTCCCCAGGACGCGCGGAACAACAGGCCCCTTGGACCTGCCTGGGCTGCTGCACACTGGAGAGGAATGATGTGACTTATCCAAGCGAGGAGAATATTGGAATTCTACATGAGGCAGACCCTGTGGAAGCTGCCACTACAGATAATCATTTGCACCATCGACAAGCCATGTGGATTAATGGTCGGGCTGCCCAGGGACTGTGGGACACGGGAGCTACTATTACCCTGATACAGTCCCGAATGATAAATCCAGCAGAGCAGATGGGATGATCTGTGGCTGTGCGGGTGGCCGGGGGAAATGTTATACGGGTCCCCACTGCCAGGGTTCATCTTGATTGGAGTTCGGGGGCCAAAGAAGTGGAAGTGGGAATAATGCAGAACTTACCTGCAGAGTTTTTGTTGGGCAACGATTTGGGACGTTTAAATTCAGCCTTCTCCCTGGATGTATCCCCAGAAGCCTATCCTGTTACCACCTGCCAGCAAGCCCGGATGGAGGTGCGCTCCCTCGAGGACGGGACCCAGGTAAGACATGTCACCCCTGACCTAGACTGTACTACCCCAACTATCCCTACCCCGACTTGGGCTTCTCCACAAGAATTTGCTCAGGCAACTCTTAGCGACCCTTCCATAGCTAGCTATAGGGAAAGAGCAGGATTGGACCCTGGGGGGTTGGAGAGGGAGCGAATAGAGTGGGTCCAGGGATTACTCTATCGGGTTACTGAGGGAAAGACAGCCTCCCATCCACCCAAGCGGCAGCTGGTTGTGCCGCAGAAATATCGTCATGACCTGCTGCGCATTGGGCATGACATACCCTTAGCCGGACACCTGGGGATGTCCCGGACCCAACACCGTCTGACTCAGACTTTTTTTGGCCAGGGATTACAGGGGAAGTCTGACAGTATTGCCAGACCTGTGACACATGCCAGCGGGTGGGTAAGCATGGGGGCCCGCTGAAAGCTCCCCTACACCCTTTACCGATCATTGATGAACCCTTTAGCCGCGTTGCCATAGACCTGGTTGGACCATTGCCCAGAACTAGTCCTTCTGGGAAGAGATATATCCTTACTGTGGTGGATTATGCCACCCGGTACCCGGAGGCCATTCCCCTGGCAAATATCCATGCAGAAACTGTGGCTGATGCTTTGCTCCGGATCTTTGCCAAGGTGGGTTTCCCTCGGGAAAACATCTCTGACCAGGGGACCCAGTTCACTGCTGAGCTCACTCAGCAGTTATGGAGGCTCTGTGGGATAAAGCCTCTACAGAGCTCTCCCTAACACCCCTAGACCAACGGACTGTGTGAGAGGTTCAATGGAACACTGAAACAGCTGCTTAGGACATTTGCAACCTCTCACAGGGATTGGGAGAGATATCTGCCACACCTTCTCTTCGCTTATTGGGAGGTGCCGCAGGAATCTACCGGGTTCTCCCCATTTGAGTTACTGTATGGGAGGCGGGTGAGGGGCCCCTAGATCTAGTCAGAGCCCACTGGGAAGGAGGCATTGATCCCCAAGGGTCCTCTATCGTAGCATACGTTCTTGAGTTTAGGGACAGACTAAAGGAGCTCACGGACACTGTCCAGGAGAACCTTCAGGCTGCCCAAAGGTGGCAGAAATGATGGTACGATCGTACTGCTCTGAACCGCACTCTGGAGGTTGGGCAGAAGGTTCTTACCCTCAGGCCAACCAAGCAGGACAAGTTACAGGCCACTTGGCAGGGACCTTACCGGGTTGTGGCAAAGCTCTGTGACACAACCTACCTAGTGGCTAAATGTTCGGATGAAAGAGTCCGACGGACCTTTCATGTGAACATGTTGAAAGCATACTGGGAAAGATCAGGAGAGGTAGCCGCTATATGTGCTCCAGCTGTGGAAGATTCTGAGAATCTTCCCCTGCTGGTGCTCCCGGAGCTAAATATAATTACTGCAGGGATAGAGATGATAAAGCTTGATGACTAGCTAGGGCTGACGCAGAGAGAACAAGCTAGACAAGTCCTTAGTTAGAGAAGGGAAATGTTCTCCACAGTCCCCGGGTACACTACTATGGCAGTGCACCATGTGGAGACCCCGGGACAACTGCCGCTAAGACAGGCGGCTTACCAGATACCTGATGCAGTGAGAGAGGGGATGCATCATGAGATTAAGGAGATGCTTGAATTGGGAGTCATTGAGCCATCCAGCAGCCCCTGGGCTTCCCCGGTGGTCCTTGTACAGAAGCGGGATGGCACAACTCGCTTCTGTGTAGACTACCGCAGATTAAATGAGTGCACCACCACTGATGCTTACCCTATGCGCCGGGTCGATGATCTGTTAGATCGCATTGCTTGGGGAAAATTCCTGACAACCCTTGACCTATGCAAAGGATACTGGCAAATTCCTCTGGATGCAGAATCTATTCCAAAATCGGCGTTCATTACCCCATTTGGCTTATACCAGTCTAAAGTAATGCCATTTGGGATGAAGAATGCACCGGCGACTTTCCAGAGGATGGTAGACCAACTCCTCGATGGCCTCCAGGACTATGCTTGTGCATATCTGGATGACATTGCGATCTACAGTGATACCTGGGAGGACCATCTGGTTCACCTGGGTGTCATGTTAGACCGCATCAAGGCTGCAGGACTAACCCTTAAGCAAGAGAAATGCAGCATAGGGATGTCCGAGGTACAGTACCTTGGACATTGAGTAGGCAGTGGACAACAACGACCTGAGCCTGCTAAGATTGAGGCAGTTGCCAAGTGGCTGACCCCCCGTACTAAAACCCAGGTCCTGGCGTTCCTCGGCACAGCTGGGTACTATAGGAAATTTGTCCCGCAATATAGTTCCATCGCTAAGCCCCTGACAGACCTGACTAAGAAGCACCTTCCCCGACAGGTACTTTGGTCCCCCGAGTGTGAAGCTGCCTTCCAATGATTAAAGAATGCACTAACTTCAGCTCCTGTTCTAGCTGCCTCTGACCCAACCAAACGTTTTTGTGTCCACACACATGCCTCTACATTCGGGCTGGGGGCAGTACTGAGCCAAGTAGGACCTGATGGCAGTGTGCACCCAGTGTCCTACATCAGTCGGAAGCTGCTACCCAGGGAAGTCGGTTATGCAGCCGTGGAGAAGGAGTGTTTGGCGCTGGTGTGGGCTCTCAAGAAATTCCAACCTTATCTCTATGGACGATCTTTTACGGTGCTCACCGACCACAATCCATTAATCTGGCTTAATCGGGTCTCCGGGGATAATGGACGTTTGTTACGATGGAGCTTGGCACTGCAGCCCTACAATTTTACCATACAGTATCGGCCAGGAAAGCAGAATGGGAACGCTGATGGACTTTCCCGGCAAACTGAACTATAAAACTCTCCTGGACAGCCCCAAGCTGACCCGTGGTGGATCTAGTTGGGTCTGCCGGACTATGGGACAGGGGGGCACTGTCACGGACACTGGCTGCAAGGACCTTTTTCTGTCCACATTCACCCTGTTATTTGGTATTTCTATATTAATCTTTTATTTTTTTGGACTTGCCCAAAGACTAGTCTCAGTTGTTTATTCTGAACAATACCTGATTCTTGAAAGAGCTGATCACATTAACCTGCAGAGACGAACTGTCTGGTCACCAGGTCTGCCTTAAGTGTTGTGTTAATTAACATGTTAATTATTTTATTGTCTTTTAAGTTTTTGCTAGAGGGGAGGGGGGAGTGTCCATGAGTCAGCCCTACCTCGTTATCTAACCCCTTGTGTTAAATGTGTATAAAAAGGCTGTATTCTGACCAATAAAGCAGTCAAGATTCGACAAACTATTATCGACTAGACTTGTATTTAATGCAGCTATAATATTATATCTGTCTGATGGTCATACTGGAGGAAGCGGTGTTATTGACGGAGGCACTAAGTGGAGTGTGGGATAGGATCCATCACAATTACATATCACCCATTCCACTGCAGAGCATTACATGTCACCCATCCCACTGCAGAGTATTACGTTTCACCCAACCCACTGCAGAGCATTACATATCACCCTTCCCACTGCAGAGCATTACATATCACCCACCCCACTGCAGAGCAATACGTGTCAACCATCCCACTGCATAGTATTACGTTTCACCCAACCCACTGCAGAGCATTACATATCACCCATCCCACTGCAGCGCATTACATATCACCCATCCCACTGCAGAGCATAACAGGTCACCCATCCCACTGCAGAGCATTACATGTCACCCATCCCACTGCAGAGTATTGTGTCACCCATCCCACTGCAGGGCATTACGTGTCACCCATCCCACTGCAGAGCATTATGTGTCACCCATCCCATTGCAGAGCATTACGTGTCACCCATCCCACTGCAGAGCATTACGTGTCACCCATCCCACTGCAGAGTATTATGTTTTACCCAACCCACTGCATAGCATTACATATCACTCATCCCACTTCAGAGCATTACATGTCACCTATCCCACTGCAGAGTGTTACGTTTCACCCAACCCACTGCAGAGCATTACATATCACCCATCCCACTGCAGAGCAATACATATCACCCATCCCACTGCAGAGCATAACAGGTCACCCATCCCACTGCAGAGCGTTAAGTGTCACCCATCCCATTGCAGTGCATTACATGTCACCCATCCCACTGCAGAGCATTGCATATCACCCGTCCCACTGCAGAACATTACATGTCACCCATCCAATTGTAGAGCATTACGTGTCACCCCTCCCACTGCAGAGCATTACGTGTCACCCATCCCACTGCAGAGTATTATGTGTCACCCATCCCACTGCAGAGCATTACGTGTCACCCAACCCACTGCACAGCATTAAGTGTCACCCATCCCACTGCAGAGCATTACGTGTCACCCAACCCACTGCAGAGCATTGTATTTCACCAACCCACTGCAGAGCATTGCATGTTACCCATCCCAATGCAGAGCATTACATGTCACCCATCACACTGCAGAGCATTACATGTCACCCATCCCACTGCATAACATAACATTTCACCCATCCCACTGCTGAGCATTACATTTAACCCAACCCACTGCAGAGCATTACATATCACTCATCCCACTGCAGAGCATTACATGTCACCCATCCCACTGCAGAGTGTTACGTTTCACCCATCCCACTGCAGAGTATTACATGTCACCCATCCCACTGCAGAGCATTACATGTCACCCAACCCACTGCAGAGCATTACGTGTCACCCAGCCCACTGCAGAGCATTACGTGTCACCCAACACACTGCAGAGCATTACGTGTCACCCATCCTACTGCAGAGCATTACATATCACCCATCCCACTGCAGAGCATTATGTGTCACCCATCCAACTGCAGAGCATTACATATCACTCATCCCACTGCAGAGCATTACATGTCACCCAACCCACTGCAGAGCATTACGTGTCACCCAGCCCACTGCAGAGCATTACGTGTCACCCAACACACTGCAGAGCATTACGTGTCACCCATCCTACTGCAGAGCATTACATATCACCCATCCCACTGCAGAGCATTATGTGTCACCCATCCAACTGCAGAGCATTACATATCACTCATCCCACTGCAGAGCATTACATGTCACCCATCCCACTGCAGAGTGTTACATTTCACCCAACCCACTGCAGAGCATTACGTGTCACCCATCCCACTGCAGAGCATTACATATCACCCATCCCACTGCAGAGCATAACAGGTCACCCATCCCACTGCAGAGCATTACATGTCACCCATTACACTGCAGAGCATTACGTTTTACTCGACCCAATGCAGACCATTACATATCACTCATCCCACTGCAGAGCATTACATGTCACCCATCCCACTGCAGAAAATTATGTTTCACCCAACCCACTGCAGAGCATTACATATCATCCATCCCACTGCAGAGCATAACAGGTCACCCATCCCACTGCAGAGCATTACGTTTCACCCATCCCACTGCAGAGCATTATGTGTCACCAATCCCACTGCAGAGCATTACGTGTCACCCAGCCCACTGCAGAGCATTACGTTTTACCCAATCCACTGCAGAGCATTACATATCACTCATCCCACTGCAGAGCATTACATGTCACCCAACCCACTGCAGAGTGTTACGTTTCACCCAACCCACTGCAGAGCATTACGTATCATCCATCCCACTGCACAGCATTACATATCCCCCATCCCACTGCAGAGTGTTACGTTTCACCCAACCCACTGCAGAGCATTACGTATCATCCATCCCACTGCACAGCATTACATATCCCCCATCCCACTGCAGAGCTTAACAGGTCACCCATCCCACTGCAGAGCATTACGTGTCAACCATCCCGCTGCAGAGCATTATGTGTCACCCATCCCACTGCAGAGCGTTACATGTCACTCATCCCACTGCAGAGCATTACATGTCACCCAACCCACTGCAGAGTGTTACGTTTCACCCAACCCACTGCAGAGCATTACGTATCATCCATCCCACTGCACAGCATTACATATCCCCCATCCTACTGCAGAGCATAACAGGTCACCCATCCCACTGCAGAGCATTACGTGTCAACCATCCCGCTGCAGAGCATTATGTGTCACCCATCCCACTGCAGAGCGTTACGTTTTACCCAACCCACTGCAGAGCATTACATATCACTCATCCCACTTCAGAGCATTACATGTCACCCATCCCACTGCAGAGTGTTACGTTTCACCCAACCCACTGCAGAGTATTATGTGTCACCCATCCCACTGCAGAGCATTACATATCACCCATCCCACTGCAGAGCATTACAGGTCACCCATCCCACTGCAGAGCATTATGTTTTACCCAACCCACTGCAGAGCATTACAGGTCACCCATCCCACTGCAGAGCATTATGTTTTACCCAACCCACTGCAGAGCATTACATATCACTCATCCCACTGCAGAGCATTACATGTCACCCACCCCACTGCACAGCATTACATATCACCCATCCCACTGCAGAGCATAACAGGTCACCCATCCCACTGCAGAGCATTACGTGTCACCCATCCCACTGCAGAGCATTATGTTTTACCCAACCCACTGCAGAGCATTACATATCACCCATCCCACTGCAGAGTATTATGTTTCACCCAACCTACTGCAGAGCATTACGTATCACCCATCCCACTGCAGAGAATTACATTTCACCCAACTCTCTGCAGAGCATTACGTATCACCCATCCCACTGCAGAGAATTACATTTCACCCATCCCACTGCAGAGCATTACATATCACCCATCCCACTGCAGAGCATAACAGGTCACCCATCCCACTGCAGAGCATTACGTGTCACCCAGCCCACTGCAGAGCATTACGTGTCACCCAACACACTGCAGAGCATTACGTGTCACCCATCCTACTGCAGAGCATTACATGTCACCCAGCCCACTGCAGAGCATTACGTGTCACCCAACACACTGCAGAGCATTACGTGTCACCCATCCTACTGCAGAGCATTACATATCACCCATCCCACTGCAGAGCATTATGTGTCACCCATCCCACTGCAGAGCATTACATATCACTCATCCCACTGCAGAGCATTACATGTCACCCATCCCACTGCACAGTGTTTCATTTCACCCAACCCACTGCAGAGCATTACGTGTCACCCATCCCACTGCAGGGTATTACGTGTCACCCATCCCACTGCAGAGCATTACATATCACCCATCCCACTGCAGAGTATTATGTTTTACCCAACCCACTGCAGAGCATTACGTGTCACCCATTCCACTGCAGAGCATTACATATCACCCATCCCACTGCAGAGCATAACAGGTCACCCATCCCACTGCAGAGCATTACGTGTCACCCAGCCCACTGCAGAGCATTATGTGTCACCCATCCCACTGCCGAGTATTACGTGTCACCCATCCCACTGCAGAGCATTACATATCACCCATCCCACTGCAGAGTATTACGTTTCACCCAACCCACTGCAGAGCATTACGTATCACCTATCCCACTGCAAAGTATTACATATCACCCATCCCACTGCAGAGCATTACAGGTCACCCATCCCACGGCAGAGCATTGCATATTACCCATCCCACTGCAGCACATTATGTGTCACAGATCCCACTGCAGAGCATTACATTTCACCCATCCCACTGCAGAGCATTGCGTATTACCCATCCCACTGCAGAGAATTACATTTCACCCAACTCACTGCAGAGCATTACATATCACCCATCCCACTGCAGAGCATAACAGGTCACCCATCCCACTGCAGAGCATTACGTGTCACCTATCCCACTGCAAAGTATTACATATCACCCATCCCACTGCAGAGCATTACAGGTCACCCATCCCACTGCAGAGCATTACAGGTCACCCATCCCATGGCAGAGCATTGCATATTACCCATCCCACTGCAGCACATTATGTGTCACAGATCCCACTGCAGAGCATTACATTTCACCCATCCCACTGCAGAGCATTGCGTATTACCCATCCCACTGCAGAGAATTACATTTCACCCAACTCACTGCAGAGCATTACATATCACCCATCCCACTGCAGAGCATAACAGGTCACCCATCCCACTGCAGAGCATTACGTGTCACCTATCCCACTGCAAAGTATTACATATCACCCATCCCACTGCAGAGCATTACAGGTCACCCATCCCACTGCAGAGCATTATGTGTCACCCATCCCATTGCAGAGAATTACATGTCACCCATCCCACTGCAGAGCATTACGTGTCACCCATCCCACTGCAGCACATTATGTGTCACCCATCCCACTGCAGAGCATTACATATCACCCATCCCACTGCAGAGCATTGCGTATTACCCATCCCACTGCAGAGAATTACATTTCACCCAACTCACTGCAGAGCATTACGTATCACCCATTCCACTGCAGAGAATTACATTTCACCCATCCCACTGCAGAGCATTACATATCACCCATCCCACTGCAGAGCATAACAGGTCACCCATCCCACTACAGAGCATTACGTGTCACCCAGCCCACTGCAGAGCATTACGTGTCACCCAACACACTGCAGAGCATTACGTGTCACCCATCCTACTGCAGAGCATAACAGGTCACCCATCCCACTGCAGAGCATTACGTGTCACCCATTACACTGCAGAAAATTATGTTTCACATAACCCACTGCAGAGCATTACATATCACTCATCCCACTGCAGAGCATTACATGTCACCCATCCCACTGCAGAAAATTATGTTTCACCCAACCCACTGCAGAGCATTACATATCATCCATCCCACTGCAGAGCATAACAGGTCACCCATCCCACTGCAGAGCATTACGTTTCACCCATCCCACTGCAGAGCATTACGTGTCACCCATCCCACTGCAGAGTATTACGTGTCACCCAGCCCACTGCAGAGCATTACGTTTTACCCAATCCACTGCAGAGCATTACATATCACTCATCCCACTGCAGAGCATTACATGTCACCCAACCCACTGCAGAGTGTTACGTTTCACCCAACCCACTGAAGAGCATTACGTATCATCCATCCCACTGCACAGCATTACATATCCCCCATCCCACTGCAGAGCATAACAGGTCACCCATCCCACTGCAGAGCATTACGTGTCAACCATCCCGCTGCAGAGCATTATGTGTCACCCATCCCACTGCAGAGCGTTACGTTTTACCCAACCCACTGCATAGCATTACATATCACTCATCCCACTTCAGAGCATTACATGTCACCCAACCCACTGCAGAGTGTTACGTTTCACCCAACCCACTGAAGAGCATTACGTATCATCCATCCCACTGCACAGCATTACATATCCCCCATCCCACTGCAGAGCATAACATTTCACCCATCCCACTGCAGAGCATTACGTGTCAACCATCCCGCTGCAGAGCATTATGTGTCACCCATCCCACTGCAGAGCGTTACGTTTTACCCAACCCACTGCATAGCATTACATATCACTCATCCCACTTCAGAGCATTACATGTCACCCATCCCACTGCAGAGCATAACAGGTCACCCATCCCACTGCAGAGCATTACGTGTCAACCATCCCGCTGCAGAGCATTATGTGTCACCCATCCCACTGCAGAGCGTTACGTTTTACCCAACCCACTGCATAGCATTACATATCACTCATCCCACTTCAGAGCATTACATGTCACCCAACCCACTGCAGAGTGTTACGTTTCACCCAACCCACTGAAGAGCATTACGTATCATCCATCCCACTGCACAGCATTACATATCCCCCATCCCACTGCAGAGCATAACAGGTCACCCATCCCACTGCAGAGCATTACGTGTCAACCATCCCGCTGCAGAGCATTATGTGTCACCCATCCCACTGCAGAGCGTTACGTTTTACCCAACCCACTGCATAGCATTACATATCCCTCATCCCACTTCAGAGCATTACATGTCACCCATCCCACTGCAGAGTGTTACGTTTCACCCAACCCACTGCAGAGTATTATGTGTCACCCATCCCACTGCAGAGCATTACATATCACTCATCCCACTTCAGAGCATTACATGTCACCCATCCCACTGCAGAGTGTTACGTTTCACCCAACCCACTGCAGAGTATTATGTGTCACCCATCCCACTGCAGAGCATTACATATCACCCATCCCACTGCAGAGCATAACAGGTCACCCATCCCACTGCAGAGCATTATGTTTTACCCAACCCACTGCAGAGCATTACATATCACTCATCCCACTGCAGAGCATTACATGTCACCCATCCCACTGCACAGCATTACATATCACCCATCCCACTGCAGAGCATTATGTGTCACCCATCCCACTGCAGAGCATTATGTTTTACCCAACCCACTGCAGAGCATTACATATCACCCATCCCACTGCAGAGCATTACATATCACCCATCCCACTGCAGAGCATTATGTGCCACCCATCCCACTGCAGAGCATTACATATCACCCATCCCACTGCAGAGCATTGCGTATTACCCATCCCACTATAGAGCATTGCATATCACCCATCCCCCTGCAGAGCATTGCATATCACCCATCCCACTGCAGAGCATTACATCTCACCCAACCCACTGCAGAGCATTACATATCACCCATCCCACTGCAGAGCATTATGTGTCACCCATCCCACTGCAGAGCATTACATGTTGTCACTAGTGATGGGCCAAACACCCTCTTGTTCTTTTCTGTCATTCGGGTCCAAAAAATTGGACCCGAATGACAGACCTTTATTGTAGTTTATGGGACCTGAACTGCAAAAGTCCCCATTTAGACGTCTTTCAATGCAAGTAAATGGCCATAAAGATGGTATGGGGGCCGGGTACTGCCCTGGGGGACATCAATGAGATTTTTTTTTAACAATTGTAGCAATAACTTTCGGTGGAGCTGCTGGTTTAAGCGGGCTTGTTACCTTCACTCTCGATACCTCTGTTTCACCGGCATCAGGTCCAGGATTCCATTGAGTTTACCTCTGGACAATATTAGCACCAAACACTTGAGTAGGTTTTCCAATGCTTTAATAAACGAACAAGGGAAGTAGCAGGAAAGAGGTAGAAGGAAAGTTGCAGGGAAGCTCAAATACCTCTTAGTATTCTTTAGAACACTTCTCTGAATGTTGATCACTTGTAGCTGAATGCGCTCCCCCTGTGGGATTTAATCTTTGCCAGCCTGGATAGACTTCTCTCACTTGTCTAGCAACCAGCACGCAGCACAAACAAAAGTCTCTGCCACAGACTTGTTTGGAATAAAACCTGTACAATCCTCTGCCACAGGATGTATAGGTTCATGATTAAAGTCAGACACAGTACTTGAACCTTTAAGCCAACCCGGCAGTACTATACTGTAACATTACTTCAGGATACGTCCTCCAACCGAGTCACCAGGCCCCTCTCCAGACCAGCACTCTGCATGATCCTTCCATGATGGGTCCTCCCCTGGGATCTCCTCGGTTGTCCAGCTTCTTCACTCAGGATAGACAGCTCAGGACCATTTCTCTGTTGCTGTGGTAGGCCCCATACAGGCTTCTGGGCCCACCCACACACTGCAGCGATGTGGGCCTCCGGAACGGAGGACCAAGAGCTGGTACTCTTAATGCATACCTGTTGGCCAGGAGGGCCAGCAGGTGGCTGAAAAATTAACCCTAAAACATGGCGTCTGTCCCATAAATACCCTCTCCCAGAATGCAACTCGGAGGACCACCTCCACCGAGTTATCTCTGGGACAGAGGAGCACTCATACGCTTCAACACGTTGCTTTTCCAACACCAGCCGATGGCAGCAACGACACCCACTGGCACAGTGTGGATCTACACGCAACGTCAGCCAAGCTGGAACAGAGGCAAATCTAACTCCCTCTAATAAGCGACCCACTAAATTTACCTAACAGCGGTAGATAAAAATCTACCAGCGCTACACAATCTTTTTAAAAGGAGAAGTGATTTTAATGATGCTTAAAGTGAAACAATAAAAATAAAAAATAAATCCTTTAACTACTTCAGCCCTGGAAGGATCTACCCCCTTTCTGATCAGAGCATTTTTTGCGTTTCAGCACTGCTTTATTTTAACTGACAATTGCGCGGTCATGTGATGTTGTATCCAAACAAAATTGACGTCCTTTTCTTCCCACAAATAGAGATTTATTTTCGTGGTATTTGATCATCTCTGCAGTTTTTATTTTTTGCGTTATAAACAAAAAAAGAGCAACCATTTTGAAAAAAAAAGCAATATTTTTTACTTTTTTACAATAATAAATATCCCCCAAAAATATATAAATAAATAAATATACGTATTCTTCTACATATTTTTGGTAATAAAAATCGCAATAAGCGTACTTTAATTGGTTTGCGCAAAAGTTATAACATCTACAAAATAGGGGATAGATTTATGGCATTTTTTTATTATTATTTTTTTACTAGTAATGGCGGCAATCTGTGATTTTTATCGGGACTGTGACATTATGGCGGGCAGATCAGACACTTTTGACACTATTTTGGGACGATTGACAATTATACAGCGATCAGAGATACAAATAGCCACTGATTACTGTATAACTGGCAGGGAAGGGGTTAAACACTAGGGGGCGATCGAGGGGTTAAGTGTGTTCCCTGTATGTGTTCTAACTGTAGGGGGATGGGCTCACTACAACATGACAGAGATCACTGCTCCCGATCACTGGGGATCAGTAGATCCCTGTCATGTTGCTAGGCAGAACAGGGAAATGCCTTGTTTCCCCGTTCTGCCTCTCCTTGCCAAAATCCGCAATTCCTGATGACGAATATCGTGTTTGCGGGACCCGCAGGCACACTCCCAGGGTGACCATGTGCCCGCTAGGCTAGGCGGCAGATGTATGTGTACATCCCTTTGCCTTCCTGTGCCATTCTGCTGATGTAAATGTGCATGCGGCGGTCGGCATGTGATTAAATATAGTGCCGGGGGGGTTTCCTTAGTCTGCCTGTAAAGTGGCCCATCTGTACCCTGTATAGAACCTGCTGCAGCAAAACTGACATTTATAAAAGAAAGCTTGCAGGAAAAACTATTTAAATGTCAATTTTTTTCTTTATAAATAACGGCTTCGGGGGCCGGTCTGTATGATGAGGTCACAATGTAGTGCACTGGGAACAAGATTAGAGATTTGTTGGATAAATTCTGGTGTCTCTTTGGCAGACTTTGGTGCTCTTGCCAATAGGCTGAGTGGTGGGAGGTTAAATGCCTTGTCAAGCATGTGGTACCCAAATGGTTGGTGTTTTTGCCACGCTTGATGTGCCTGAGACAAAGTTTCAAATTGCAACAGTGCGATCTGCTGCACATGTGCTAAAAAAGGTCCAGACAGCTGAGCTGTGGGAAGTGGGCCGGGAGATGACAGCTCCACAATGTGATGGAATAGAGTGGCTGCTCTCTACTCTTCCATGATGGCTGCCTCGTTGGGTTTGTGCCTCACCCTCACTTTCCTCCTCTGCTCTATCCGGTACCCAAGTCATGTCAGTGACCTCATCATCATCTCCTCCATCCTTATTACCACCAGAGACAACTTGGCAAATACACATCACATTCACATATATATGTATTGATGAAACATTTCATGGAATGTATACAATGTAATATCTCGGTGTAATTGTACAATTATCTCTTGTAGACCGCCAAAGATTTGTCTGGTGATTGTGTCCCGGTGTTGGGTCTGCTGGACCTCTTCCATGTATAGAGGATGTCCTCACCGACACCTCAGATTTCTCTGCAACCCTCTAAAGGAAAGTATTCTACTCTTCATGGATATAATGGTCGCCTCCCATTGTGAATTTCCTCTTCTCCCCTCTGTAGGATTCCGTACTTTCCAATATTATCAATACTTACTATGATGATGATGAGGATCCGACTCAATATTAGGATTCATGGCGGGAAAAATACATTTTCTAAAGTTTCTCATCAATAAAAGCTGACTGGAACAACCACTAATACAGAGAAAGAGACCGCAGCTTACTCTAATGGGGCGTACACACGGTCGGACTTTTCAGCTACAAAAGTCCAACGGACGCTGACGGACTAAAGCTGGCTGGTAATCCGATCGTGTGTGGGCTTCTCCGGACTTTCAACTGACTTTTTCAGCCTCAAATCCGACGGACTTTAGATTTGAAACGTGCTTCAAATCTTTCCGACGGACTCGAGTCCGGTCGAAAAATCCGCTCGTCTGTATGCTAGTCCGACGGACAAAAACCCACGCTAGGGCAGCTATTGGCTACTGGCTATGAACTTCCTTATTTTAGTCCGGTGTACGTCATCACGTAAGAATTCAACGGACTTTTGTGTGATCCTGTGTAGGCAAGTCTGTTCGTTAGAAAGTCCGCCGCAAGTCCGTCGAAAGTCCGCCAAAAGTCCGTCGAAAGTCTGTCGGACAGGCTGTCGGACTTTTGTAGCTGAAAAGTCCGACCGTGTGTACGCCCCATTACTGCTATCCTACTACTCTCCATCCTCCATAATCCTCTCCATCCTCCATACTCTTCTCCATCCTCCATACTACTCTCCATCCTTCATACTCCTCTCCATCCTCCATACTTCTCTCCATCCTCCATACTCCACTCCTCTCCATCCTCTATGCTCCTCTCCATCCTCCTCTCCATCCTCCATACTCTTCTCCATCATCCACACTACTCTCCATCCTCCATACTCCTCTCCATCCTCCATACTCCTCTCCATCCTCCATACTTCTCTCCATCCTCCATACTGCTCTCCATCCTCCATACTGCTCTCCATCCTCCATACTACTCTCCATCCTTTATACTCCTCTCCATCCTCCATTCTACTCTCCATCCTCCATAATCCTCTCCATCCTCCGTACTCTTCTCCATCCTCCATACTACTCTCTGTAACGAGCCCCTTACTCGCTCGGTTCCACTCTCCCGACACTCCTCTGCAGCTATTGAATCAGATTGCAACGTCTGATGGTTCGGTCATCCAATGGTCCGGGATTAGAACCACAGCTCTGTGCCGTTCTAGTCCAGTTGTGATAGCTCAGAACAAACACCAGGCAGGCTGTATGTAAGTTAAAACAGGAATCTATCTTTATTGACAAAATACAGGCTTTTATACACTCAAAGTGTAGGTGCAGACCTCCTGCTCATATTACAGCTTTAACCTAATTAACCTAATTAACATGAGCTAATTAATGAATCCCTTTAGACAGCCTAGATGACTCAGACATGACCGTTAGGCCAGACTGGCCGTCTTGTAGTTCAGAAAGTCCAATCAACATTATCACAATCAACATAGACTCTTCTTCACACATTAGCAGAGTTAATTAACACAAATAACAATGGGGATCTAATGACTCTTAGATCCCATAGTAAACTTATTTACAATACACATTTTAACAGACAATAGACAGACAGGTGTTGGAATTTACATCAGCATCTCCTAACAGTATCTGTCTCAGCATTATGAATCAGCCACTATTCCAATATGGCAAATCCAGGGTCCCCAGGCATACAGCTCACAAAGAGCACCGTTCCCCCAAATGCAAGGGCCCCCGATCGATCGGCAAGAGGCTAGCATACAGTCCCCTCCAAAAGTCTCTCTCCTGGCTAGGTCTGTCACACTCTCCATCCTCCATACTCCATACTACTCTCCATCCTCCATACTCCTCTCCATCCTCCATACTCCACTCCTCTCCATCCTCTATGCTCCTCTCCATCCTCCTCTCCATCCTCCTCTCCATCCTCCATACTCTTCTCCATCATCCACACTACTCTCCATCCTCCATACTCCTCTCCATCCTCCATACTTCTCTCCATCCTCCATACTGCTCTCCATCCTCCACACTGCTCTCCATCCTCCATACTACTGTCCATCCTCCATACTTCTCTCCATCCTCCATACTGCTCTCCATCCTCCTCTCCATCCTCCACTCCTATCCATACTCCTCTCCATCCTCTATACTCCTTTCCATCCTCCTCTCCATCCTCCATACTACTATACAACCTCTCTCTCCTCTGCCTGCACTCTCCTTTTGTTGCATTTTCTCTTTTTCCCTCACTCTCTCTGTCCTTTCTCCTCTCCCTGCACTCTCTCTCTCTCTCTCTCTCTCTCTCTCCTCTCCTTGGGTGTAATAAAGTGATGCAGCTATATCTAACATATACGGCATTTTTGGCTCCCAGTGTCTCTCTTTGCAATTTCTTTCTCCATGTTGCTGACATTATCTTGTATAAGAACAGAACCCGATCCATCAGCAATCCCAAGGAGAGACGGACATCTCATAGCCGGCTCTCTGCTGCCTTATATCAGAGTTTTTCTTCCACAACCAGAACTTTATCCCCCTGAATGACAAGCTTAGCCAAGTGATCCCATTTCTAGAAGTTCATCTTTACTTCTGCCAACTCCCCCATCTCTGCTCTGCATGACTCTTTGCCAACACGGCTACTAAGATTTCATTGTGCCGAGTCCGTTCAGCCGCTTTGCCTTTCACTGACAACTTGCTGCCATTTTTATTATATCATCTAAATGTAATCAGAACAACCTATGGATAAATTCATTTCATGTCATGGATCATTATCCAAAGGGAGGCGATTATCCTGATTGATTATTGGGCTACCAAAATTATTACCTAGTTATTGGAAGGTATTATTCTCTATAGATTTACCCCATTGAGGTTTTTTACTCATCAATAAAGTTTTATATATTTTATTAACCTTATTCTGTGATTATAACCAACTTCTTCTCATCTTGTTCTCCACAGCCGATAGGCAATCAAAAAGTGCAGCGCTGGACTAAGTGATATAAACAAATATTAATAAAATTTTGTTGAGCAATACAGCAAACACCCTAATAAAAAAGTGTAAATAACACTCATAAGCAACAAATTAGCAGTGCATTAAGTAAATCTAAGTGAACACAAGTAGTTTTGTGTGAAAAAACAGTCACAAAAAAAATCCAAAGAAATTAAAAAGTCCCAAAAAGATGTGTAGATATTTCATACAGTGTCAGGAATCAATCTTCACTATTCAGTGTTGCCCACCACCTGATAGTAAATTGGAGGCTTACCAGAAAGCCTGTGACTGCCCTTACTCAGGGGGTCCAAACAGGCTTAGTAGATGGAGAGAGACCACCTTGGGGATACTCCAGAGGACACCGCCGAATAAGCACCACAACCTCCTTCCTAGGCAGCAAGCTGGCTACCGCTGGGGGTGCTATCCAAGATCCTATTCCGGGACCACTTCACATATGGCTATTGGTAGTAGCTTCCTAGGCTCCAGCCCAAACAAATGGTATGATACCAAAAAAGGGGGAAAAAACAAAAGAAGAGACTCCGCTGTTAAATTTAAAACAGCAAATAAATACAAACGAAATGCGGATCCTTCATAAAAGCAGCAGACAGATATAAGCGAATCAATAGAATACTGTAGGTAACCCCTGTGCCTTCTGATGTAAATTCCGTTATTCTCCTTTGATGAAGTGCATTCACTCTGCAGACCTTACATCTCCTACAAGGAGAAAAGCCCTTCATCAGGGGCGGACTGACCATTCGGTCACTCGGTCGCCGACCGAGGGCCCGACGTCAGGAGGGGCCCCATGAGCGGCTCAGTCAGTAGTGGAAAAAAGCCACCCGCCGCACCGCACGAAAACCCCGTCCTCCTGCATCCCCAGTCTCTGGTTATTTCCTGTAGTCGCATTCTCAGTCTGGTCATTTCCTGTAGTCGCATTCGCAGTCTGGTTATTTCCTGTAGTTGCATTCGCAGTCTGGTCATTTCCTGTAGTCGCATTCGCAGTCTGGTCATTTCCTGTAGTCGTATCCCCAGTCTCTGGTTATTTCCTGTAGTCGCATTCGCAGTCTGATCATTTCCTGTAGTTGCATTCGCAGTCTCTGGTTATCTCCTGTAGTCGCATCCCCAGTCTCTGGTTATTTCCTGTAGTCACATTCGCAGTCTGGTTATTTCCTGTAGTCGCATTCACAGTCTCTGGTTATTTCCTGTAGTCGCATCCCCAGTCTCTGGCTATCTCCTGTAGTCGCATTTGCAGTCTCTGGTTATCTCCTGTAGTCGCATCCCCAGTCTCTGGTCATCTCCTGCAGTCACATTCGCAGTCTCTGGTTATTTCCTGTAGTCGCATTCGCAGTCTCTGGTTATCTCCTGTAGTCGCATCCCCAGTCTCTGGTTATTTCCTGTAGTCGCATTCGCAGTCTGGTTATTTCCTGTAGTCGCATTCGCAGTCTCTGGTTATCTCCTGTAGTCGCATCCCCAGTCTCTGGTTATTTCCTGTAGTCGCATTCGCAGTCTGGTTATCTCCTGTAGTCACATCCCCAGTCTCTGGTCATCTCCTGTAGTCGCATTTGCAGTCTCTAGTTATCTCCTGTAGTCGCATTCGCAGTCTCTGGTTATCTCCTGTAGTCGCATCCCAAGTCTCTGGTTATTTCCTGTAGTCGCATTCGCAGTCTGGTTATTTCCTGTAGTCGCATTTGCAGTCTCTGGTTATCTCCTGTAATCGCATCCCCAGTCTCTGGTTATTTCCTGTAGTCACATTTGCAGTCTGGTTATTTCCTGTAGTCGCATTCGCAGTCTCTGGTTATCTCCTGTAGTCGCATCCCCAGTCTCTGGTTATTTCCTGTAGTCGCATTTGCAGTCTGGTTATTTCCTGTAGTCGCATTCGCAGTCTCTGGTTATTTCCTGTAGTCGCATCCCCAGTCTCTGGTCATCTCCTGTAGTCGCATTCGCAGTCTCTGGTTATCTCCTGTAGTCGCATTCGCAGTCTCTGGTTATCTCCTGTAGTCGCATTCGCAGTCTCTGGTTATTTCCTGTAGTCGCATCCCCAGTCTCTGGTTATTTCCTGTAGTCGCATTCGCAGTCTGGTTATTTCCTGTAGTCACATTCGCAGTCTCTGGTTATTTCCTGTATTCGCATCCCCAGTCTCTGGTTATTTCCTGTAGTCGCATTCGCAGTCTGGTTATTTCCTGTAGTCGCATTCGCAGTCTCTGGTCATCTCCTCTAGTCGCATTCGCAGTCTCTGGTTATCTCCTGTAGTCGCATTCCCAGTCTGGTTATTTCCTGTAGTCGCATTCGCAGTCTCTGGTTATTTCCTGTAGTCGCATTCGCAGACTGGTTATTTCCTGTAGTCGCATTCGCAGTCTCTGGTTGTCTCCTGTAGTCGCATCCCCAGTCTCTGGTTATTTCCTGTAGTCGCATTCGCAGTCTTTGGTCATCTCCTGTAGTTGCATCCGTAGTCTCTGGTTATCTCCTGTAGTCATTTATGATATCTATGGCTATGCATATTTCTTGAATCCATATTGAGCACTATATTTGATTGGCTGTTTGCTTCTGCTTAGGCCTGGCAAACACGCACAATCGCACATGATGCTGACTCCATCACCATGTGCGTGATTGTGATTGTGCGTGTGTGCCAAGCAGAAGCAGCCAATCAAATATAGTGCTCAATATGGATTAAATAAATAGTGGGAAGATTGTTCCTTCCATTGGTGGTCAGTGGGAAGAATGTTCCTTCCATTGGTGGTCAGTGAGAAGAATGTTCCTTACATTGGTGGTCAGTGAGAAGAATGTTCCTTACATTGGTGGTCAGTGAGAAGATTGTTCCTTCCATTGGTGGTCAGTGAGAAGAATGTTCCTTACATTGGTGATCAGTGAGAAGAATGTTCCTTACATTGGTGATCAGTGAGAAGAATGTTCCTCACATTGGTGGTCAGTGAGAAGAATGTTCCTTACATTGGTGATCAGTGAGAAGAATGTTCCTTACATTGGTGGTCAGTGAGAAGAATGTTCCTTACATTGGTGATCAGTAAGAAGAATGTTCCTTACATTGGTGGTCAGTGAGAAGTATGTTCCTTACATTGGTGGTCAGTGGGAAGAATGTTTCTATACATTGGTGGTCAGTGAGAAGAATGT
This sequence comes from Lithobates clamitans, assembly GCA_037952925.1. Classification (NCBI taxonomy): domain Eukaryota; kingdom Metazoa; phylum Chordata; class Amphibia; order Anura; family Ranidae; genus Lithobates; species Lithobates clamitans. Next base: position 521,087 of record JBBGZY010001204.1, on the reverse strand, counting down.
TCCTTACATTGGTGGTCAGTGAGAAGAATGTTCCTTACATTGGTGGTTAATGAGAAGAATGTTCCTTACATTGGTGATCAGTGAGAAGAATGTTCCTTACATTGGTGATCAGTGAGAAGAATGTTCCTTACATTGGTGGTCAGTGAGAAGTATGTTCCTTACATTGATGATCAGTGGGAAGGAGGAGGAGGACACACCCAAGGAGCTCTCTGAGAACCAGCCTTTTTTCAAGCCTGGGCCTTGCCTGCTAGCTTGGCCCAGGAACAATGCCTGATCCTGGGGGAGGCCCAGGGAGGGATCCCCCTGTTGACACGGGGCCTAGTGAGGAGGAGGTGGAGGATCTGACTGTGGGTCCAGGCCCTGGTATGGATGCGAGTATCTTCAGTCAGAAGATTGTTGATCGCTTTAGGGAAATTGGAAGGGCTGAAGAGAAACTTCAAGTTTTGAAAACTGAACATAAAAACTTTAGAGCCAAATACTTCCAGGCCTGGAGTAGAAATCGCACAGCCATGAAGCCGTAGTTACAGGAATTGGAGGAAAAGGTAAAGCAGCAAACTTTATTGTTGGAGAAGTTAAAAGCCAGAAGTGGAGCTTTTAAAGAAAAATTTGACAATGAGAAGAGATTTGTCAGCCAGTCGTCAGTAAGTCGCATGGATCATCAGCCTCAGGTTTTGGATGACCCGGGTCCATCTGCCTCTGCACCTCTCCCCCCATGTAAGGCCTTGGAATCGCCAGCGGCAACCAGCCAGGGGGTTGAGAGTGAGCATGGCACCCTGACCTTCATCCAGCAGATGGAGTCACCCCTGAGAGCAGACAAGTTTGCCATTTCTGATGATCCATCAGAAATCCCTGAGGATGAGAGGATAGATGTTTCTACTCCTGCATTTGCTGAGACCAGTAGTTCCTCTACCAAGTTTTCTCCATGTGTTTCACGCAGTATGGCTGACACCAGCAAAGAGATTGCCTCACCTGAACCTCCCTGTGTTCCAGCAGAGCTGATTGATGGGGGAGGGGATCAGCACATTGCACCATGTGCAGTGGAAGCCATGGATGTGTCAGAACAGCCTGCTGAAAGTCCTGTCCTGATGGAGGAGAACAGACCAGCTGAAGATTCCACCAGCACAGCAGTGGGAACTGACACTGTTGGGAAGACTACAGGAACTGTGAATATACCAGCAAGTATTAAGAATGACAGTAATGATAAAACTATGAATGTGGTGGGTGGTGGTGAAGGGGTTAATACTGCTGGGAAAAATAAAAATGACATTGCTCTCTCTGCTCAGCAGAGGAAAGACTCATCGATTGTGCAGACCAAATCTGTACAATCGATATCTGCTAGTAATGTGTCAGACGGTTCAAAACTCACAAATGTTTCCTCTGCTGGGAGAAATGTGGGCAGTTATGCGTCTGTTCTGGGGAGTCGCACCAAGGAGGGTGGAGGGAATTTTGTAAATATTAGTGGTCACAATTTGGGGAGGCTTGGTGGTGGGATGGTTGGTGGGTACAGGAGGAGGAATGTGGTTCAATTGAAGTGGGAGGGGGAGGGGACCCCACCAGTAAGGGGAAGGGTGGCTGAGTTGGTTTTAGAAATGGGGTTTAAAGCATCAGATATCTTTGCTTTGATTTGCCCAGTGGGGAGTTATGAATTTGATTTGTCATTTGTAAAGCTTGAGGGTTTGGATTTATTTTGGGAGCGATATAGGAGGTGCAAGGGCCTTCCGCAGTGGAGTGGTTTGGTGCCAAAGGTGATTTCCAGGCAGCCTCTGATAAAGTCGGTGATGATCTTGGTGCGTAACGAATCCATACCAGAGGCTGATTTATTAGTATGGCTACGCCGATATGGTGAGGTCCTCGCTCCACTGCGGAAGGTCCTTGATGAGCATGGGATATGGACAGGGGCCTGGACAGTGTCACTAAAATTGGGCATGCTGGGCAATGTAGTTCAACACCTTCCCTGTTCAGCTTTTCTGGGGAGGGATAGGCTGACCATTTTTTACCAGGGTCAGCCTAAGGTCTGTAATAAATGTGGTGACAAAGGCCATTTTGCATCTACTTGTACCCGTAAGAAATGCTCACTATGCCAGGATTTGGGCCATTTGGCCAAAGATTGTACCGAGATTCGGTGTAATTTGTGCCAAAAGCTCGGTCATCCTTATAGCCAGTGCCCGGAGGCATTACATAACTTGCCAGGATTGGCGGCTGAGCTACAGAGGCTTGATAAAGAGGATGAGGCCGCTAAAGTTAGGGAGGAAACTGTTATTGCCCCTCCTGTGTCTGTTACATCTGTTCCAGATTCTGTTTCCCCTAGTGATGTGGTCCCTGAGTCTGTCCCTCCTGTTTCTGTTACATCTGTTCCAGATTCTGTTTCCCCTAGTGATGTGGTCCCTGAGTCTGTCCCTCCTGTGTCTGTTACATCTGTTGTTTCGGATTCTGTTTCACCTAGTAATGTGGTCCCTGAGTCTGTCCCCCATGTGGTGGTCCCTAATCCTACTGTACGTAGATCCTCCAGGCTAGCAGAAGCTGCTGGGGGGGCAGGTTTAGCGGATCTTCCATCTCAGCCTCCAGTCCCTGTATCTCAGCAGCGTAAACATGGTCAGGGGAATGTGAGGGTGTTGGATGGGGGAGGGGTTGAGGGAAAGGTGCCCATATCCCATGTCTCACCCTCTGTTGAGGGGGATTCGGATGATGAGGGGTGGGAGAAGTTTAGGAGGAAGAAAAAGAAGAAGAAGAGGAAGACAAGTAAAGTGGTCATTTCTTCCTCAGAGTCGGACCCAGGGGGGGTTCCTCTTGGTAATACTTTTTCAGTTTTGTCAGGTGATGATATGTCTGATTTATCTTTCTCTTTATCATCCATGGATGAGGGGGAGTCACGTAGTCTGAAGAGAGCTGTTTCTGGTGATGAGAGTGTGGCAAAGGTTAAGAAACGACTACCCCAATCATCCTGATGGCAGTTCCCACTCCGATAAAGGTGGCAACCATTAATGTCGCCAGCATTAAATCTGCAAGAGCTCGTGATATTGCCTTATTTTTGCTCAGCGAGTTTGATGCCGAGATTTTATTTTTGCAAGAGACCTGGCTCAATACTTTGGCCGATGTCCATCTAGCAAAAAGGGAGTGGAGATGCGGTCCCTCCTTTTGGTCTCTTGCGGCTGAGCCCTGCAGCGGAGTTGCGGTCCTTTTTAAAACCGATATGGTAACGTGCCGGCGGGTAATTGAGGTAGAAATGGGGAGATGCATGGTCTTAGACGTCTCTGTTAGGGGGCAGGACCTGCGCCTGATCAATATCTATGGACCGCAGTCAAAATGGGGCAGGAAATGCCTCCTCACAGAGATCAAGCCCTTCCTTTTTACGTCCCAGCAGGTTGTCTTTGGAGGTGATTTTAACACCATAATTAGGCCTGAAGACAGGAGAGGCTCCATAGACAGGCTGGGTTAAGATAGCGTTTTTCTTAGAGATATGGTAAGACAAGCAGGCCTGGTAGATGTGCATATTAAGCACTGCCCTGGCAGCACGGGATTCACATTTCAGAGAGGGAATAGTCAGAGTAGGATAGATAGTTTTTTTTTAAAGGAGAATTCTGCTTTCTTGGCTCCTGAGTTGAGGGCGGTGGAGTTCTCTGACCACTGTATGCTGTCTGTGACTCTGAATGCCTCGGACACTCCACCCAGGGGAAGGGGTACCTGGAAACTGAATTCGGCTCTCCTGGAAGATGTAGAGGTAAGACAATCCTTTGAGGATTTTTTTCAGGCACAGGTTTCTATTCTGGACTTTTGCAGCAGTAAGTCAGAGTGGTGGGAGCTTGTGAAACAAAGGACAATTGGATTTTTCAAGGCCATAAGTAAGAAGAAGCAGCTTGGTATGTACATTGCCTACCAGCATTTGCGGAGGAAGCTTGATCGTCTTGTCTCGTATAGAGGAGATCCAGGGGAGATCTCTGAGGTGAAGTTTCTTCTTAGGAAGTGTCAATACGACCGGCATGCCTCCTTGGTTCTGGAGAGGGATTATGGAAAATATCACTCGCCTGATCCTTACCAGAACTGTAAGCAAGGCATAGCAGTTAAGACGGTCATAGGCCTGAGGGATAGTACGGGTTCCCTGGTGAAGTCCAGATCAGGGATCCTGGAGATCTTCAGATCATATTATGCAGACCTTCTGGGAAGAAAGGACCTTTGTCGGGACAGGATGGAAAGCTTTCTGGATTCTACTCCAGGATTGGGAAATGGTACGTTGCCTTTGATGGATTTGACAGAACCAATTTCAGTGGATGAGGTAGTTCATGCTATAGAGAAGCTGGCTACCAAAAAATCGCCTGGGCCAGATGGGCTGACAGCTGAATTCTACAAGTGTTTTAAGTCCATTCTGGCTCCCTTTTTAGCAGAGGTTTATAACAGCTGTCTAGAAGAGGGTTCGCTCCCTCCCTCCATGAGGCAATCCGCTGTGATTCTTCTGTCAAAAGGTAAAGACCCCTCAATGATTGAGAACTGGCGCCCCATCAGTCTTCTCAATGTTGATAGAAAGATCCTGGCGAAGATTCTTTTTTGGCGCTTGTCGTCAGTAGCAGGCGATTTGTTGTCCAGTCATCAGCACTGCTCGGTCCAAGGTAGAAGTACCTTTTCAGCGGTTTTAGCTGTCCGGGAGGCTTTGGAACGATGCAGGGCTGCTGGATGGAGAAAGTACTTGCTGGTATTGGATCAGGCGAAAGCTTTTGATAGAGTCAATCACGAGTACCTGTATTTGCTACTTGGTAGATACGGCCTGCAGGGGAGGTTTATAGATTGGCTGAAGACATTATATAGAGGGGCTGAGAGCTTCCCACTGGTTAATGGTTGGGTTGGACGGCCTTTTGAGGTTGGCTCTGGTGTGCGCCAGGGATGTCCTCTGAGCTCCCTGTTATATGTATTCACAATCGACCCCTTCATAAGAAGGCTAGAGAGTGGATCTTTGTGCGGGGTGCCTTTGGGCATTGCTGGTGTGCCGCCTCTGAAGGTCGTGGCCTATGCCGATGATGTGTCTGTTATTGTCTCTGGGACAGTGGAGGCGCAGGAGGTGGTCTCTATGATAGAGCAGTACACGGAGGCTTCTGGTTCTAAAGTCAACCATGAAAAGAGTGAAGTTTTCTGGATGGGTGAGGAGGGTGAAAGCTTCGAACTTCCGGATGCCTTCCCAGAGCCCCAGCAGGAAATTAAAGTGTTGGGCATCAAATTTGGTCCTGGTGACTATGGTCATCGAAACTGGGAAAGCAGGTTGGTGTGTGCCAATGCCAAAGTAGCAAGCTGGAAGAAATGGAAGCTTTCCTTGAGGGAGAGGGTTGACTTGATCAAAATGTACCTGGTCCCAATCTTTTTATATGTCAGCTTCGTCTGTATCTTGCCAGCATCTCTCTATGCAAGGGTGTACAGCTGTTTTTTTCAACTGTTATGGGGAAGTAGGCTAAACCTGATCAAACGCAATGTAACTTACCTGTCTAGGCGGGAGGGTGGCCTAGGAATGGTCAACCCAATAGTTTTCTTTTCTCTGCTCTTTTTAAAGTACAATCTTGGTAACATGCTAGCAGAGAACCCGCCGGGATGGGTGGGCATTTTTCAATCATGTTTTAGGCCTTTTCTGCGATGCTGGGAAGATGGCGGGCCAGTGAAAAGTCTGAGAGTCCGACATGGCAAGCTCCCGGCTTATGTTGCCCCGTGTCTGAAAATACTTCGGCAGTGGCAGGTGACAGTGGAGGATATCAAGTCCCTCCCCAGGAAGCTTCTGGAGAAGAGGATTTTGAGCTCTGCTTTCAGTGTGTCACTGGCCTTAAGGGATTGCCCAGGCTCTGTAATGAGGGAGAAGTTGCGTTTAATCAATTTATAAAGAATCCCCTTGAAGTTTAGGGATCAAGCCTGGCTCGCTTTCCATGGTAGGCTCTATGTCAGAGGGAACTTGAAGCATCGCCCTGTGGATGATCGAGATTGTCCTAGAGCGGAGTGTGTTGGTAAAGTGGAGTCTATGGACCACTTTTTGCTGCAGTGTCCCTTTAACATAGAGGTGTATAAAAGGGTGGGGAGGGCTCTAGGCATCCCCTTTTTCTATCGCATGAGTTATGCGGAGTGGGTGTACGGGGCATTCCCGACTCGCTGGGATTTTGATTTGGATACACTGTTTTTAGTTAGTATAGTTGCCTGTTACTTCACATGGAATGCACGGTGCCAGATTACCCTGCGGAAAAAAGTCCTCTCTGTTGAGGTGGTGGTGCACGATATTCTGGGTGAGGTTGGGAAAATTCGGGGTCTTGAGAAGGGCAGGGAGCCTCGGGCGGTCTGGAAAAGGGAGTGGAGGAATATCAGACCTGCCTTTGGTGAACTGCCCATCTCTGGGTGAGGAGCTCTTTTTCTTTTTCTGTTTCTTTCACTCCCTTTAGCTTTTGTTGGTTAGTATCTTCTTTTTGAAGAAGGGCTGCATGCATATTGGGTGCGGGTTTGTTTCTTGACCTCACAGTTTAGATGTCTGGTGTATTGGTGTGAGTTGTAGTGAGATTATCCCCAATAATGACATGTTCATGGTGAGTTTTGTTTTTGCTGTAAAATCATTTTTTGTTTGAGAGCAGATTTGCTATATTTATTTTCATTTATGTAAATATGTATATATTTATGTATATTTTATATATATATATATATATATATATATATATATATATATATATATATAGTGATTTTATGCTTATTGATTGCAAGACTTTTAATAAAGAAAAATTGGGAAGAATGTTCCTTCCATTGGTGGTCAGTGAGAAGAATGTTCCTTACATTGGTGGTCAGTGAGAAGTATGTTCCTTACATTGGTGGTCAGTGGGAAGGAGGAGGAGGACACACCCAAGGAGCTCTCTGAGAACCAGCCTTTTTTCAAGCCTGGGCCTTGCCTGTTAGCTTGGCCCAGGAATAATGCCTGATCCTGGGGGAGGCCCAGGGAGGGATCCCCCTGATGACACGGGGCCTAGTGAGGAGGAGGTGGAGGATCTGACTGTGGGTCCAGGCCCTGGTATGGATGCGAGTGTCTTCAGACAGAAGATTGTTGATCGTTTTAGGCAAATTGGAAGGGCTGAAGAGAAACTTCAAGTTTTGAAAACTGAACATAAGAACTTCAGAGCCAAATACTTCCAGGCCTGGAGTAGAAATCGCACAGCCATGAAGCCTGAGTTACAGGAATTAGAGGAAAAAGTAAAGCAGCAAACTTTATTGTTGGAGAAGTTAAAAGCCAGAAGTGGAGCATTTAAAGAAAAGTTTGACAATGAGAAGAGATTTGCCAGCCAGTCGTCAGTAAGTCGCATGGATCAGCAGCCTCAGGTTATGGATGACCCGGGTCCATCTGCCTCTGCACCTCTCCCCCCATGTAAGGCCTTGGAATCGCCAGCGGCAACCAGCCAGGGGGTTGAGAGTGAGCATGGCACCCTGACCTTCATTCAGCAGATGGAGTCACCCCTGAGAGCTGACAAGTTTGCCATATCTGATGATCCATCAGAAACCCCTGAGGATGAGAGGAAAAATAAACCAGGGAATGAAGATGGACCTGCACCAAACACCCTGAACATGGATGTTTCTTCTCCTGCGTTTGCTGAGACCAGTAGTTCCTCTACCAAGTTTGCTGCATGTGTTTCACACAGTAAGGCTGACACCAGCAAAGAGATTGTCTCACCTGAACCTCCTTGTGTTCCAGCAGAGCTGATTGATGGTGATGGGGGAGGGGATCAGCACATTGCACCATGTGCAGTGGAAGCCATGGATGTATCAGACCAGCCTGCTGAAAGTCCTGTCCTGATGGAGGAGAACAGGCCAGCTGAAGATTCCACCAGCACAGCAGTGGGAACTGACACTGTTGGGAAGACTACAGGAACTGTGAATATACCAGCAAGTATTAAGAATGACAGTAATGATAAAACAATGAATGTGGTGGGTGGTGGTGAAGGGGTTAATACTGCTGGGAAAAATAAAAATGACATTGCTCTCCCTGCTCAGCAGAAGAAAGACTCATCGATTGTGCAGACCAAATCTGTACAATCGATATCTGCTGGAAATGTGACAGACGGTTCAAAACACACAAATGTTTCCTCTGCTGGGAGAAATGTGGGCAGTTATGCGTTTGTTCTGGGGAGTCGCACCAAGGAGGGTGGGAAGAATTTTAGTGGTCACAATTTGGGGGGGCTTGGTGGTGGAATGGTTGGTGGGTACAGGAGGAGGAATGTGGTTCAATTGAAGTGGGAGGGGGAGGGGACCCCACCAGTAAGGGGGAGGGTGGCTGAGTTGGTTCTGGAAATGGGGTTTAAAGCATCAGATATCTTTGCTTTGATTTGCCCAGTGGGGAGTTATGAATTTGATTTGTCCTTTGTAAAGCCTGAGGGTCTGGATTTATTTTGGGAGCGATATAGGAGGTGCAAGGGCCTTCCGCAGTGGAGTGGTTTGGTGCCAAAGGTGATTTCCAGGCAGCCTCTGATAAAGTCGGTGACGATCCTGGTGCGTAACGAATCCATACCAGAGGCTGATTTGATAGTATGGCTACGCCGATATGGTGAGGTCCTCGCTCCACTGCGGAAGGTCCTTGATGAGCATGGGATATGGACAGGGGCCTGGACAGTGTCACTAAAATTGGGCATGCTGGGCAATGTAGTTCAACACCTTCCCTGTTCAGCTTTTCTGGGGAGAGATAGGCTGACTATTTTTTACCAGGGTCAGCCTAAAGTCTGTAATAAATGTGGAGACAAAGGCCATTTTGCATCTACCTGTACCCGTAAGAAATGCTCACTATGCCAGGATCTGGACCATTTGGCTAAGGATTGTACTGAAATTCGGTGCAATTTGTGCCAAAAGCTGGGTCATCCTTATAGTCAGTGCCCGGAGGCATTACATAACTTGCCAGGATTGGAGGCTGAGTTGCAGAGACTTGATAAGGAGGATGAGGCCGCTAAAACTGTTATTGCCCCTCCTGTTTCTGTTATATCTGTTCCAGATTCTGTTTCACCTAGTAATGTGGTCCCTGAGTCTGTCCCTCCTGTTTCTGTTACATCTGTTGTTTCGGATTCTGTTTCACCTAGTAATGTGGTCCCTGAGTCTGTCCCCCATGTGGTGGTCCCTAATCCTACTGTACGTAGATCCTCCAGACTGGCAGAAGCTGCTGGGGGGGCAGGTTTGGCGGATCTTCCCACTCGGCCTCCAGTCCCTGTCCCTCAGTGGCACAAACGTGGTCAGGGGAATGTGGGGGTGCTGGATGGGGGTGGGGCTGATAGAAGGGTGTCCATATCCCATGTCTCACCCTCTGTTGAGGGGGATTCGGATGATGAGGGGTGGGAGAAGTTTAGGAGGAAGAAAAAGAAGAAGAGGAGGAAGACAAGTAAAGTGGTCATTTCTTCCTCAGGGTCGGACCCAGGAGGGGTTCCTCTTGGTAATACCTTTTCAGTTTTGTCGGGTGATGAGATGTCTGATATATCTTTCTCTTTATCATCCATGGATGAGGGGGAGTCACGTAGTCTGAAGAGAGCTGTTTCTGGTGATGAGAGTGTGGCAAAGGTTAAGAAACGACTACCCCAATCATCCTGATGGCAGTTCCCACTCCGATAAAGGTGGCGACCATTAATGTCGCCAGCATTAAATCTGCAAGAGCTCGTGATATTGCCTTATTTTTGCTCAGCGAGTTTTGATGCCGAGATTTTATTTTTGCAAGAGACCTGGCTCAATACTTTGGCCGATGTCCATCTAGCAAAAAGGGAGTGGAGATGCGGTCCCTCCTTTTGGTCTCTTGCGGCTGAGCCCTGCAGCGGAGTTGCGGTCCTTTTTAAAACCGATATGGTAACATGCCGGCGGGTAATTGAGGTAGAAATGGGGAGATGCATGGTCTTGGACGTCTCTGTTAGGGGGCAGGACCTGCGGCTGATCAATATCTATGGACCGCAGTCAAAATGGGGCAGGAAATGCCTCCTCACAGAGATCAAGCCCTTCCTTTTTACGTCCCAGCAGGTTGTCTTTGGAGGTGATTTTAACACCATAATTAGGCCTGAAGACAGGAGAGGCTCCATAGACAGGCTGGGTTACGATAGCGTTTTTCTTAGAGATATGGTGAGACAAGCAGGCCTGGTAGATGTGCATATTAAGCACTGCCCTGGCAGCACGGGATTCACATTTCAGAGAGGGAATAGTCAGAGTAGGATAGATAGGTTTTTTTTAAAGGAGAACTCTGCTTTCTCGGCTCCTGAGTTGAGGGCGGTGGAGTTCTCTGACCACTGTATGCTGTCTGTGACTCTGAATGCCTCGGACACTCCACCCAGGGGAAGGGGTACCTGGAAACTGAATTCGGCTCTCCTGGAAGATGTAGAGGTAAGACAATCCTTTGAGGATTTTTTTCAGGCACAGGTTTCTATTCTGGACTTTTGCAGCAGTAAGTCAGAGTGGTGGGAGCTTGTGAAACAAAGGACAATTGGACTTTTCAAGGCCATAAGTAAGAAGAAGCAGCTTGGTATGTACATTGCCTACCAGCATTTGCGGAGGAAGCTTGATCGTCTTGTCTCGTATAGAGGAGATCCAGGGGAGATCTCTGAGGTGAAGTTTCTTCTTAGGAAGTGTCAATACGACCGGCATGCCTCCTTGGTTCTGGAGAGGGATTATGGAAAATATCACTCGCCTGATCCTTACCAGAACTGTAAGCAAGGCATAGCAGTTAAGACGGTCATAGGCCTGAGGGATAGTACGGGTTCCCTGGTGAAGTCCAGATCAGGGATCCTGGAGATCTTCAGGTCATATTACGCAGACCTTCTGGGAAGAAAGGACCTTTGTCGGGACAGGATGGAAAGCTTTCTGGATTCTACTCCAGGATTGGGAAATGGTACATTGCCTTTGATGGATTTGACAGAACCAATTTCAGTGGATGAGGTAGTTCATGCTATAGAGAAGCTGGCTACCAAAAAATCGCCTGGGCCAGATGGGTTGACAGCTGAATTCTACAAGTGTTTTAAGTCCATTCTGGCTCCCTTTTTAGCAGAGGTTTATAACAGCTGTCTAGAAGAGGGTTCGCTCCCTCCCTCCATGAGGCAATCCGCTGTGATTCTTCTGTCAAAAGGTAAAGACCCCTCAATGATTGAGAACTGGCGCCCCATCAGTCTTCTCAATGTTGATAGAAAGATCCTGGCGAAGATTCTTTTTTGGCGCTTGTCGTCAGTAGCAGGCGATTTGTTGTCCAGTCATCAGCACTGCTCAGTCCAAGGTAGAAGTACCTTTTCAGCGGTTTTAGCTGTCCGGGAGGCTTTGGAACGATGCAGGGCTGCTGGATGGAGAAAGTACTTGCTGGCATTGGATCAGGCGAAGGCTTTTGATAGAGTCAATCACGAGTACCTGTATTTGCTACTTGGTAGATACGGCCTGCAGGGGAGGTTTATAGATTGGCTGAAGACATTATATAGAGGGGCTGAGAGCTTCCCACTGGTTAATGGTTGGGTTGGACGGCCTTTTGAGGTTGGCTCTGGTGTGCGCCAGGGATGTCCTCTGAGCCCCCTGTTATATGTATTCGCAATCGACCCCTTCATAAGAAGGCTAGAGAGTGGATCTTTGTGCGGGGTGCCTTTGGGCATTGCTGGTGTGCCGCCTCTGAAGGTCGTGGCCTATGCCGATGATGTGTCTGTTATTGTCTCTGGGACAGAGGAGGCGCAGGAGGTGGTCTCTATGATAGAGCAGTACACGGAGGCTTCTGGTTCTAAAGTCAACCATGAAAAGAGTGAAGTTTTCTGGATGGGTGAGGAGGGTGAAAGCTTCGAACTTCCGGATGCCTTCCCAGAGCCCCAGCAGGAAATTAAGGTGTTGGGCATCAAATTTGGTCCTGGTGACTATGGTCATCGAAATTGGGAAAGCAGGTTGGTGTGTGCCAATGCCAAAGTAGCAAGCTGGAAGAAATGGAAGCTTTCCTTGAGGGAGAGGGTTGACTTGATCAAAACGTACCTGGTCCCAATCTTTTTATATGTCAGCTTCGTCTGTATCTTGCCAGCATCTCTCTATGCAAGGGTGTACAGCTGTTTTTTCCAACTGTTATGGGGAAGTAGGCTGAACCTGATCAAACGCAATGTAACTTACCTGTCTAGGCGGGAGGGTGGCCTAGGAATGGTCAACCCAATAGTTTTCTTTTCTCTGCTCTTTTTAAAGTACAATCTTGGTAACATGCTAGCAGAGAACCCGCCGGGATGGGTGGGCATTTTTCAGTCTTGTTTTAGGCCTTTTCTGCGATGCTGGGAAGATGGCGGGCCAGTGAAAAGTCTGAGAGTCCGACATGGCAAGCTCCCGGCTTATGTTGCCCCGTGTCTGAAAATACTTCGGCAGTGGCAGGTGACAGTGGAGGATATCAAGTCCCTCCCCAGGAAGCTTCTGGAGAAGAGGATTTTGAGCTCTGCTTTCAGTGTGTCACTGGCCTTAAGGGATTGCCCAGGCTATGTAATGAGGGAGGGGTTGCGTTTAATCAATTTAGAAAGAATCCCCTTGAAGTTTAGGGATCAAGCCTGGCTCGCTTTCCATGGAAGGCTCTATGTCAGAGGGAACTTGAAGCATCGCCCTGTGGATGATCGGGATTGTCCTAGAGCGGAGTGTGTTGGTAAAGTGGAGTCTATGGACCACTTTTTGCTGCAGTGTCCCTTTAACATAGAGGTGTATAAAAGGGTGGGGAGGGCTCTAGGCATCCCCTTTTTCTATCGCATGAGTTATGCGGAGTGGGTGTACGGGGCATTCCCGACTTGCTGGGATTTTGATTTGGATACACTGTTTTTAGTTAGTATAGTTGTCCGTTACTTCACATGGAATGCACGGTGCCAGATTACCCTGCGGAAAAAAGTCCTCTCTGTTGAGGTGGTGGTGCACGATATTCTGGGTGAGGTTGGGAAAATTCGGGGTCTTGAGAGGGGCAGGGAGCCTCAGGCGGTCTGGAAAAGGGCGTGGAGGAATATCAGACCTGCCTTTGGTGAACTGCCCATCTCTGGGTGAGGAGCTCTTTTCTTTTTCTGTTTCTTTCACTCCCTTAGCTTTTGTTGGTTAGTAGCTTCTTTTTGAAGAAGGGCTGCATGCATAATGGGTGCGGGTTTGTTTCTTGACCTCACAGTTCAGATGTCTGGTGTATTGGTGTGAGTTGTAGTGAGATTATCACCAATAATGACATGTTCATGATGAGTTTTGTTTTTGCTGTAAAGTCTTTTTTTTGTTTGAGAGCAGATTTGCTATATTTATTTTCATTTATGTAAATATGTATATTATATATAGTGATTTTATGCTTATTGATTGCAAGACTTTTAATAAAGAAAAATTGGGAAGAATGTTTCTATACATTGGTGGTCAGTGAGAAGAATGTTCCTTACATTGGTGGTCAGTGAGAAGAATGTTCCTTACATTGGTGATCAGTGAGAAGAATGTTCCTTCCATTGGTGGTCAGTGAGAAGTATGTTCCTTACATTGGTGGTCAGTGAGAAGAATGTTCCTTACATTGGTGATCAGTGAGAAGTATGTTCCTTACATTGGTGGTCAGTGGGAAGAATGTTCTTTACATTGGTGATCAGTGGGAAGAATGTTCCTTACATTGGTGATCAGTGAGAAGAATGTTCCTTACATTGGTGGTCAGTGAGAAGAATGTTCCTTACATTGGTGATCAGTGAGAAGAATGTTCCTTACATTGGTGATCAGTGAGAAGAATGTTCCTTACATTGGTGATCAGTGAGAAGAATGTTCCTTCCATTGGTGGTCAGTGAGAAGAATGTTCCTTCCATTGGTGGTCAGTGAGAAGAATGTTCCTTCCATTGGTGGTCAGTGAGAAGTATGTTCCTTACATTGGTGATCAGTGAGAAGAATGTTCCTTACATTGGTGATCAGTGAGAAGAATGTTCCTTACATTGGTGATCAGTGAGAAGAATGTTCCTTACATTGGTGATCAGTGAGAAGAATGTTCCTTACATTGGTGATCAGTGAGAAGAATGTTCCTTACATTGGTGGTCAGTAGGGATGAGCCGAACACCCCCCGGTTCGGTTCGCACCAGAACCCACGAACGGACCGAAAGTTCGTACGAACGTTAGAACCCCATTGACGTCTATGGGACTCGAACGTTCGAAATCAAAAGTGCTCATTTTAAAGGCTAATTTGCATGGTATTGTCCTAAAAAGGGTTTGGGGACCCGGGTCCTACCCCAGGGGACATGTATCAATGCAAAAAAAACTTTTAAAAACGGCCGTTTTTTCGGGAGCAGGGATTTTAATGATGCTTAAAGTAAAAAAAAAAAAGTGAAATATTCCTTTAAATATCGTACCTGGGGGGTGTCTATAGTATGCCTGTAAAGTGACGCGTGTTTCCCATGTTTAGAACAGTCCCTGCACCAAATGTCATTTTTAAAGGAAAAAATCTCATTTAAAACTGCTTGCGGGTTTAATGTCATGTCGGGTCATGGCAATATGGATGAAAATCAGTGAGACAAACGGCATGGGTACCCCCCAGTCCATTACCAGGCCCTTTGGGTCTTGTATGGATATTAAGGGGAACCCGGCACCCAAATTAAAATAAGGAAAGGAACTATATACTCTGAACAGCAGTATACAGGCGGTGCAAACAAGACAGGGACTGTAGGTTTGTTGTTAAGTAGAATCTCTTTGTAATTTTGAACATTTTTAACGTGTTTAGCTCCAGACAAAAAATCTTTTCTAAGCTTTTTGGAAAACATAGGGAAGGGTTATCACCCCTGTGACATTTGTTTTGCTGTCTTTCCTCCTCTTCAGAAGATTTCACCTCACTTTTTTGTTTTTTGAAAATTTGGGTTTTTTTGTGGAACAAGGATTGGAAAGCATCAGTGGAAAGGAGAAATTCTTTTCCCATATTAACTCTTACAGGAGAGAATTTCCCTTCCTGGGGTAGATTTCGTCTCACTTCCTGTTGTCTCCTTCCGTTTGCAAGTAGGAGTCGTTTGTAAGTTAGATGTTTGAAAGTAGGGTCCTGCCCTATATACTCAGCAGAAATTTGGGCCTTAGGTGTTGCTGTGGCCACAACACTGTAAGCCCTCACAGGGCCCTGCTGTGAAATATTAGATCAAGAATTGTAATTACATGCCCCTGTTGAACAGGAGCTGAAAAATTAGGCCTTAGGCACTGGTGCTGGTGCCACAACACTGCAACCCCTCACAGACACTCTAGTTGGAATGCAGGAACGAGCCCTGCTACAAAGTATTGCATCAAAAATTGTAATTACACGCCCCTGTTAGACAGGGGCAGAAAAATTGGGCCTTAGGCACTGGTGCTGGTGCCACAACACTGCAACCCCTCACAGACACTCTAGTTGGAACGCAGGAACGAGCCCTGCTGCAAAGTATTGCATCAAAAATTGTAATTACACGCCCCTGTTAAACAGGGGCTGAAAAATTGTGCCTTAGGCACTGGTGGTGGCGCCCAGAACCAAAAATGTTCTTACAAGCTATCAGCGTGATGATTGAGGAGGAAGAGGATAATTACTCAGGGATAGTCACTCAGCATCAGCATAGGCAGTCTTTGAAGGGATCTGAGATTTCAAAAAAAATTATTCGGTTACATCAGCATCAGGTGCTTGGTAGCTGGTGGTGATCCAAGACTGATTCATTTTTATGAAGGTCAGCCGATCGACCGAGTCGGTGGACAGACGCACCCTGTGATCAGTTACCACGCCTCCAGCAGCACTGAATGTGCGTTCCGAAAGAACGCTGGATGCAGGACAGGCCAGTAGCTCAATTGCATACTGTGCAAGCTCTGGCCAGTGATCCATCCTCAAGACCCAGTAACCCAGAGGATTTTCGGTGGGAAAGGTGTCCAAGTCTGATCTTGCCCCTAGGTATTCCTGCACCATGTAAAACAGACGCTGGCGATGGTTGCTGGAACCGATCATACCTTGGGGCTGCGGACCAAAAAATTGTCTGAACGCATCGGTCAGACGGCCACCTTCTCCACCGCTCCTTCTTTGACTGACCGAAGCCTCAGCAACACGTTGTCCAGAAACAGGAGTTTGTAACCTCCCAGTCTCTGGGAACGCGTTGCACAGACCTTTCTGCAAGGCCTCCCGAAGATGTTTCATCCTCTGCTCCCTCTGCGATGGCAAGATAAGGTCTGCAACCTTACCCTTGTAACGTGGATCAAGGAGGGTTGCCAGCCAGTATTGGTCCTTCTCCTTGATACCACGAATACGAGGATCCTTACGCAGGCTTTGCAGGATCAGGGAGGCCATGCAGCGTAGGTTTGCTGAGGCATTCGGTCCGGAGTCCTCTGGGTCACTAAGGACGACAACAACGTCCGCAGCCACCTCCTCCCAGTCACGTACAAGTCCATGTGTTCCTTGGGACTGATCCCTTAAAGACTGCTGCTGATGCTGAGTGCCAGGCTCCACCTCCATACTGACACAATCTTCCTCCTCCTCCTCCTCCTCCTCGTCCTCTTCCTGTGTGATCGGCGGGCACGCAGGAACACTGTCTGGATAAAGGGGGCCTTGAGAGCTAAGGAAGTCCTCCTCTTCCTGCCTCTGTTCTGCCTCAAGTGCCCTGTCCATTATTCCACGCAGCGTGTGCTCCAACAGGTGGACAAGGGGGACAGTGTCACTGATGCATGCACTGTCAGTGCTCACCATCCTCGTGGCCTCCTCGAATGGTGACAGGACAGTGCATGCATCCCTGATCATGGCCCACTGGCGTGGGGAAAAAAAACCAAGCTCCCCTGACCCTGTCCTGGTGCCATAGTCGCACAGGTACTCATTGATGGCCCTCTGCTGCGTGTGCAGCCGCTGCAGCATGGCCAACGTTGAGTTCCACCTGGTGGGCATGTCACAGATTAGGCGGTTCTTGGGCAGGTTAAACTCCTTTTGGAGGTCCGTCAGCCGAGCACTGGCATTATATGACCGGCGGAAATGCACACAGACTTTCCTGGCCTGCCTCAGGACATCCTGTAAGCCCGGGTACCTGCCCAAGAACCGCTGCACCACCAAGTTAAGGACGTGAGCCAAACAGGGCACATGGGTCATTTGTCCCTGTCGGAGGGCAGAGAGGAGGTTGGTGCCATTGTCGCAAACCACCATTCCTGCCTTAAGTTGGCGTGGCGTCAACCACCTCTGAACCTGCCCCTGCAGAGCTGACAGAACCTCTGCCCCAGTGTGGCTCCTGTCCCCCAAGCACACCAGCTCAAGCACCGCATGGCATCTTTTGGCCTGCGTACTTGCGTAGCCCCTTGAATGCCTACGGAGCACCGCTGGTTCCGAGGAAGAGGCCATGGAGGAAGAAGAAGAGGAGGGGGTGGAGGAGAGAGGTGTGTCACAATCAGCATTTTGGAGGCGTGGTGGTGGAACAACCTCCAACACTACTGCACCTTGTCCTGCATCCTTCCCAGCTGCCAGCAGAGTCACCCAATGCGCCGTGAAACTTAGGTAACGTCCCTGTCCATGCCTGCTGGACCATGAGTCAGCGGTAATATGCACCTTACCGCTGACCGCCCTGTCCAGCGAGGCATGGACATTGCCTTCCACATGCCGGTAGAGAGCCGGAATCGCCTTCCGTGAGAAAAAGTGGCGTTTGGGTACCTGCCACTGAGGAACCGCACATTCCACAAACTCACGGAAGGGGCAGAGTCTACCAACTGAAAAGGCAGCAGTTGAAGTGCTAGCAATTTTGCCAAGCTAGCATTCAACCGCTGGGCATGTGGATGGCTGGGAGCAAACTTCTTTCGGCGGTGCAGCAGCTGGGGCAGGGAAATTTGCCTGGTACAATCTGACGTCGGTGTACCAAAAGCAGATTGCCCACAAGTACTTGGCTGTGACACACCTAATTCTACACCTTCATTCCTCTCAGTGCAGGTCTCAGAGAGGACTGAAGGTCTAGTGGGGTTGGAAATCTCAGCTGATGAGGAGCAAGGAGAGATCCTCTTTGTTCTTTGGTGTGGGTCTTTTAGATACGCTTGCCAACGAACTGCATGGCAGGTCAACATATGTCTGGTCAAGCATGTGGTACCCAAGCGGGAGATGTTTTGGCCACGCGAGATACGCTTGAGACATATGTTGCAAATAGCAGCGGTGCGATCTGATGCACTCGTCTCAAAAAAGGCCCACACCAAAGAACTTTTTGAATAACGCGCAGAGACTGCAGCGCCCTGCACATGTGGAGCTTTGGGGTGTGATGCAGTCAATGTGCTGCCCTTAGGCTGGCCCCTGGAGGGCATCCTGCCTCGTTGGTGATGTGCCGCCTCCTCCTCCTCCTCTCTCCTATCAGGCACCCACGTTGAGTCAGTGACCTCATCATCCCCTCCCTCCTCATCACTGGAGCAAACCTGGCAGTATGCTGCAGCAGGGGGAGCATGACTGCCAGATTTCTGTCCTTCTTGGGCACCCCCTCTGTCCGTGCTCATGTTACTGCCTTCATCGAGCTCAGTATCATCATCAGAGCCTTCCAAACGCTGGGCATCCTCCTGGAGCATGTACCCAACACTGTGGTCAAACAGTTCGAGGGAATCCTCAGGAGGACATGGTGGAGCTAGGGAAGGAGTCACTGATGACATTGAGCTGAGGGAAGAGGCCACTGCTTTGCCAGACAAAGCACCCTGGGCATGGGTGAGAGAGGATGAGGAGGATGAGGACGGCTTGGTCATCCACTCGACCAAGTCTTCCGCATGTTGCGGCTCAACACGGCCAGCTGCCGAAAAAAAGGCCAAGCGTGTCCCATGGCCACGTGCTGATGAGGATGCACCGTCTCCACGACCAGCACTAGACACAGAGCC
Organism: Lithobates clamitans; assembly: GCA_037952925.1. Taxonomy (NCBI): domain Eukaryota; kingdom Metazoa; phylum Chordata; class Amphibia; order Anura; family Ranidae; genus Lithobates; species Lithobates clamitans. The sequence continues at coordinate 502,346 of JBBGZY010001204.1, read as the reverse complement.
TGCTTGCCCTCTCTTATTGGCTTGTGACTGTCTGCCTCTCCTTCTTGGCCTTCCAGACATACTAATGGCCTGTAGCTGCACTAAGCTGGGATAGAACACCTGTAATTTTCTTCAGGTAGCTTTATATACTGTAACCAGACAAACCTGCCTGTCAGTAGGAAGATAACAGGAACGGATCTAGCTGAACACTGTGAGCAGGACGCACTGTACTAAATGTAAATAGTCTAGCTGCCTGACTGTGGTACTAATAGGATCAAATAGAACACCTGTAATTTTCTTCAGGTAGCTTTATATACTGTAACCAGACAAGCCTGCCTGTCAGTAGGAAGATAACAGGAACGGATCTAGCTGAACACTGTGAGCAGGACGCACTGTACTAAATGTAAATAGTCTAGCTGCCTGACCGTGGTACTAATAGGATCAAATAGAACACCTGTAATTTTCTTCAGGTAGCTTTATATACTGTAACCAGACAAGCCTGTCAGTAGGAAGATAACAGGAACGGATCTAGCTGAACACTGTGAGCAGGACGCACTGTACTAAATGTAAATAGTCTAGCTGCCTGACCGTGGTACTAATAGGATCAAATAGAACACCTGTAATTTTCTTCAGGTAGCTTTATATACTGTAACCAGACAAGCCTGCCTGTCAGTAGGAAGATAACAGGAACGGATCTAGCTGAACACTGTGAGCAGGACGCACTGTACTAAATGTAAATAGTCTAGCTGCCTGACCGTGGTACTAATAGGATCAAATAGAACACCTGTAATTTTCTTCAGGTAGCTTTATATACTGTAACCAGACAAGCCTGCCTGTCAGTAGGAAGATAACAGGAACGGATCTAGCTGAACACTGTGAGCAGGACGCACTGTACTAAATGTAAATAGTCTAGCTGCCTGACCGTGGTACTAATAGGATCAAATAGAACACCTGTAATTTTCTTCAGGTAGCTTTATATACTGTAACCAGACAAGCCTGCCTGTCAGTAGGAAGATAACAGGAACGGATCTAGCTGAACACTGTGAGCAGGACGCACTGCACTAAATGTAAATAGCAGGAACGGATCTAGCTGAACACTGTGAGCAGGACGCACTGCACTAAATGTAAATAGCAGGAACGGATCTAGCTGAACACTGTGAGCAGGACGCACTGCACTAAATGTAAATAGCAGGAACGGATCTAGCTGAACACTGTGAGCAGGACGCACTGCACTAAATGTAAATGGCAGGAACGGATCTAGCTGAACACTGTGAGCAGGACGCACTGCACTAAATGTAAATAGCAGGAACGGATCTAGCTGAACACTGTGAGCAGGAAGCACTGCACTAAATGTAAATAGTCTAGAAGATAACAGGAACGGATCTAGCTTAACACTGTGAGCAGGACGCACTGCACTAAATGTAAATAGCAGGAACGGATCTAGCTGAACACTGTGAGCAGGACGCACTGCACTAAATGTAAATAGCAGGAACGGTTCTAGCTGAACACTGTGAGCAGGACGCACTGCACTAAATGTAAATAGCAGGAACGGATCTAGCTGAACACTGTGAGCAGGACGCACTGCACTAAATGTAAATAGCAGGAACGGATCTAGCTGAACACTGTGAGCAGGACGCACTGCACTAAATGTAAATAGCAGGAACGGATCTAGCTGAACACTGTGAGCAGGACGCACTGCACTAAATGTAGATAGCAGGAACGGATCTAGCTGAACACTGTGAGCAGGACGCACTGCACTAAATGTAAATAACAGGAACGGATCTAGCTGAACACTGTGAGCAGGACGCACTGCACTAAATGTAAATAGTCTAGATAGAAGATAACAGGAATGGATCTAGCTAAACTGAATACAGTGTATATATATATATATATGCAACACCTGGGATGCATATATATACACATTACACTGTAAGTGCAGCTAACTGACTGACTGTCCTGCCTAATCTATCTAACTCAAATCAAATGACACTGTCTCTCTCTCTCTCTATCTCTCAGCACACCGGAACACACACTACACAGGGCCGCCGTGCAGGCGGCCTTATATAGTGTGGGGTGTGTACTAAATCCCCTGAGCCATAATTGGCCAAAGCCACCCTGGCTTTGGCCAATTACAGCTCTCTCTACTGACGGCGCTGTGATTGGCCAAGCATGCGGGTCATAGTGCATGCTTGGCCAATCATCAGCCAGCAATGCACTGCGATGCCGCAGTGAATTATGGGCCGTGACGCGCCACACGAATTTGGCGCGAACGGCCCATATCGTTCGCAATTCGACGGACGGTCGAACAGCCGATGTTCGAGTCGAACATGGGTTCGACTCGAACACGAAGCTCATCCCTAGTGGTCAGTGAGAAGAATGTTCCTTACATTGGTGATCAGTGGGAAGAATGTTCCTTACATTGGAGGTCAGTGAGAAGAATGTTCCTTCCATTGGTGGTCAGTGAGAAGAATGTTCCTTACATTGGTGATCAGTGAAAATTATATAAAGTTAAGAAAAATAATTTAAAAAAAATTGTAAAGCACCCCCATGATCCCTGCACATGCTCTATATGAAAAGCTTTATGTAGGATGAGCACATGTATGTAAACATGTGTCTATAGACGCAAATGCTGGACACGGGAGCCCACCTGCAAGTTAACCCCTTCTCCTAGGGAGTTATCTGATGTGGGGAGGAGCCGTGAGAGCCACCCACCGATGTCGAGGTTTGGGGCCACTCGTGCGAAACGAGCTGCACAGTGAAGGTAAGTATGATATGTTTGTTATTTAAAAAAACAAAAAAAAACGAGCCTTTACAATCACTTTAATTTTGGTAAGGTACCGTTGTTGCACTTTCTTTAATGTAATTCTCTGACGAACGCATGTAGTGTGGGCAGTGCAAAATGTAGGTGCGGATTTGTGTGGGTGTGGCTTGAGTGTGGGTGGGAACACATGAGCGGGGACAGGGGGCCCCAGGATCTCCTATTGCCCGGGGGCCCCATGAGTTGTCAGTCCACCCCTGCTCTTCATATCCCCAAAAAAGGTTGGACGTTGGGGTGGGTCTGGAACATTTGGTGCCAGAATATGCCTGAGGTTAGTGGCTCCCCTAAATAAAACCCGGGGGTTATCAGATAAAAGTGGACCAAGAATACGGTCGTTTTTAATAACCGGCCAATGTTTTTTGATAATTCTTTTAATGGCCCAATGTTGGCTGGAATAGGTCATAAGAAAGGCCAAACCAAAATCTTCTTTGTTGTTATCCTGAGGGGGTTTGTCCCTTAACAGTTCCCCTCAATCTCTATTCCCTACTTCAGTAATAAGGGAATCCAACACCACCCCATCATATCCTTTACTTAGAAATTTTGTTTTTAAAGATGAGGCTTCCTTAAAGAACTCGTTCAAATTAGAACAATTCCGCCTCAGGCGTAAAAATTGGCCCTTGGGAACAGCAGACAACCAACAGCGATGGTGGCAGGAATCTGGACGGCGACTCTGAATCTGTGTCTACCTTCCTTTCTTCCCCCAACAGCAATGACAGGGGCATAGTCCTCACCCAGGAGGCTAGTTCGTTCCAGATACATGTTTTGGACTTACTGATTACTATAGTGGATGGGAGAATTACTACATCCACCTTTTTCAAGTCCACTGATAGGAATAGTTTTATTCCACTCGATTACTGCCACCATCGCTCTTGGTTGTCTGCTGTTCCCAAGGGCCAATTTTTACGCCTGAGGCGGAATTGTTCTAATTTGAACGAGTTCTTTAAGGAAGCCTCATCTTTAAAAACAAAATTTCTAAGTAAAGGATATGATGGGGTGGTGTCAGGTGGTGGTGTCAGCGATGGTGGCAGGAATCGAGTGGAATAAAACTATTCCTATCAGTGGACTTGAAAAAGGTGGATGTAGTAATTCTCCCATCCACTATAGTAATCAGTAAGTCTAAAACATGTATCTGGAACGAACTAGCCTCCTGGGTGAGGACTATGCCCCTGTCATTGCTGTTGGGGGAAGAAAGGAAGGTAGACACAGATTCAGAGTCGCCGTCCAGATTCCTGCCACCATCGCTGTTGGTTGTCTGCTGTTCCCAAAGGCCAATTTTTACGCCTGAGGCGGAATTGTTCTAATTTGAACAAGTTCTTTAAGGAAGCCTCATCTTTAAAAACAAAATTTCTAAGTAAAGGATATGATGGGGTGGTGTTGGATTCCCTTATTACTGAAGTAGGGAATAGAGATCGAGGGGAACTGTTAAGGGACAAATCCCCTCAGGATAACAACAAAGAAGATTTTGGTTTGGCCTTTCTTATGACCTATTCCAGCCAACATTGGGCCATTAAAAGAATTATCAAAAAACATTGGCCGGTTATTAAAAATGACCGTATTCTTGGTCCACTTTTATCTGATAACCCCCGGGTTTTATTTAGGGGAGCCACTAACCTCAGGCATATTCTGGCACCAAATGTTCCAGACCCACCCCAACGTCCAACCTTTTTTGGGGATATGAAGGGCTTTTCTCCTTGTAGGAGATGTAAGGTCTGCAGAGTGAATGCACTTCGTCAAAGGAGACTAACGGAATTTACATCAGAAGGCACAGGGGTTACCTATTCTATTGATTCGCTTATAACATGTACTTCCAAATGTGTAGTATACCTTCTTAGGTGTCCATGTGGTTTGGAGTACGTGGGACGAACCACTAGGAAGCTACATGTCAGGTTGGGTGAGCACATCACCAATATTAAACAGGGATTTGACAAACATAGTGTCTCTAGACACTATGATTTAGTGCATAAAAGAGACCCTAAGGGTACCGTTTTCATAGGTATTGAAAAATATGTTCCACACTGGCGTGGCAGTAATGGAAAGCAAACTATCTCCAGATCAGAAACTAACTGGATTTATAAGCTTGGCTGCCATGCTCCTAACGGTTTGAACATAGAATGGGACATTTATTGTTTTATACATAATGGTTAATGTCCCCCTCTAATGGTTAATGTTCCCCCCGAACATATCTCTGTTTTCTTTCCTGATGTTTTCTGATGTGTCTCATTTAGATTGATGAGCAGATCATGGTTCATACATAAATAATTATTCCATGCTACCCAGTTATTCAACACCGCTGTAGAAAGGGATGTTTTTTGTTCCACGACTTTATATTGATCAATCTTCTTTTGGGATTGGGTTTTACTCATCCTTTCTATTTACCCTCAGTATTTTATGCATTTATACTGCTCATATGCTTCCTTACAGCACTGGGTGTTTAGTATTTTGGTTATATGTATTTTATTTAATTTTGGAAAGATTATTACTAATTTTGCAATACCATGTCTTTTTGGTTAGAAATTTTTATGTCTTTTGGGTAATACCCAATAGGATCCACTAGATGGCATTAGGTGTAATTTCCCACGTCCTCTTGGTTATAAATTCTTGCTCTATCAATGCGAGCTCTTGGGTAATATTTCTCAAGATCCACTAGAGGGCATTTAATATATTTTCCCACGTATTTGTATCTACTTAACTCAGAGGTAATATAAGGAAGCCTAACTTCGTAATCAATCGAGGGGTCCCTCCCTCTTTTAAGTGGTTGATGCCAGATATTTTTAGACCAATTAAAGCTTGTTCCTGTTTAGATTAGCCAATTGCAGCGCTCTCTGTTACGCTGTTGAGGTTTATAATGCGCATGTGTGTACGTCGGTGATTACGTCATTTAAACAGCGGTATTGTCTTTTTTATCTTTCTGCTGCTTTTATGAAGGATCCGCATTTCATTTGTATTTATTTGCTGTTTTAAATTAAACAAACTGAAGATATCTACACCAGCGGAGTCTCTTCTTTTGTTTTTTTCCCCCTTTTTTGGTATCATACCATTTGTTTGGACTGGAGCCTAGGAAGCTACTACCAATAGCCATATGTGAAGTGGTCCCGGAATAGGATCTTGGAAAGCACCCCCAGCAGTAGCCAGCTTGCTGCCTAGGAAGGAGGTTGTGGTGCTTATTCGGCGGTGTCCTCTGGAGTATCCCCAAGGTGGTCTCTCTCCGTCTACTAAGCCTGTTTGGACCCCCCTGAGTAAGGGCAGTCACAGGCTTTCTGGTAAGCCTCCAATTTACTATCAGGTGGTGGGCAACACTGAATGGTGAAGATTGATTCCTGACCCTGTATGGAATATCTACACATCTTTTTGGGACTTTTTAATTTCTTTGGAATTTTTTTGTGACTGTTTTTTCACACAAAACTACTTGTGTTCACTTTGATTTACTTAATGCACTGCTAATTTGTTGCTTATGAGTGTTGTTTACACTTTTTTATTAGGGTGTTTGCTGTATTGCTCAATAAAATTTTATTAATATTTGTTTATATCACTTAGTCCAGCGCTGCACTTATTGATTGCCTATATGTTATGATGCCCTTAAATCTGGGTTATGGTGTATAGCTGCAGGACGTTTTTTTCATATTTTCACTTATATTAGTCAATTTGATTTTTCCACACACCAAGCGCAATTCCTTTTTTGATTTTCTCCACAGCCGATACCCTCTCCCCTCTCCCTTCTCCCTCTCATCTCTACCTTCCCCCTCTCATCTCTCACTTCCCCCTCTCTCTGCATTTGTTCCTTTCCTTGCCCTCTCTCTATATTTACCACATATGTTCCGACCATATAATGTATATACAGTATCTGACAAAAGTGAGTACACCCCTAAGTGAAAATCTCCAAATTGGGCCCAAAGTGTCAATATTTTGTGTGGCCACCATTATTTTCCAGCACTGCCTTAACCCTCTTGGGCATGGAGGTCACCAGAGCTTCACAGGTTGTCACTGGAGTCCTCTTCCCCTCCTCCATGATGACATCACAGAGCTGGTGGATGTTAGAGACCTTGCGCTCTTCCACCTTCCGTTTGAGGATGCCCCACAGATGATCAATAGGGTTTAGGTCTGGAGACATGCTTGGCCAGTCCATCACCTTTACCCTCAACTTCTTTAGCAAGGCAGTGGTGGTCTTGGAGGTGTGTTTGGGGTGGTTATCATGTTGGAATACTGCCCTGCGGCCCAGCCTCTGAAGGGAGGGGATCATGCTCTGCTTAAGTATGTCACAGTACATGTTGGCATTCATGGTTCCCTCAATGATCTGTAGCCCCACAGTGCCGGCAGCACTCATGCAGCCCCAGACCATGACACTCCCACCACCATGCTTGACTGTAGACAAGACACACTTGTCTTTGTCCTCCTCACCTGGTTGCCGCCACACACGCTTGTCACCATCTGAACCAAATACGTTTATCTTGGTCTCATCAGACCACAGGATATGGTTCCAGTAATACATGTCCTTAGTCTGCTTGTCTTCAGAAAACTGTTTGCGGGCTTTCTTGTGCATCATCTTCAGAAGAGGCTTCCTTCTGGGATGACAGCCATGCAGACCAATTTGATGCAGTGTGCAGCGTATGGTCTGAGCACTGACAGGCTGACCTCTCCACCCCTACAACCCCTGCAGCAATGCTGGCAGCACTCATACGTCTATTTCCCAAAGACAACCTCTGGATATGACGCTGAGCACGTGACTTCAACTTCTTTGGTGGACCATGGTGAGGTCTGTTCTGAGTGGAACCTATCCTGTTATACCGCTGTATGGTCTTGGCCACCGTGCTGCAGCTCAGTTTCAGGGTCTTGGCAATCTTCTTATAGCCTAGGCCATCTTTATGTAGAGCAACAATTTTTTTTCTTCAGATCCTCAAGAGAGTTATTTGCCATGAGGTGCCATGTTGAACTTCCAGTGACCAGTATGAGAGAGTGAGAGCGATAACACCAAATTTAACACACCTGCTCGCCATTCACACCTGAGACCTTGTAATACTAACATCACATGGCCCCGGGGAGGGAAAATGGCTAATTGGGCCCAATTTGGACATTTTCACTTAGGGGTGTACTGACTTATTGTTGCCAGTGGTTTAGACATTAATGGCTGTGTGTTGAGTTATTTTGAGGGGATGCAAATTTACACTGTTATACAAGCTTTACACTCACTACTTTACATTGTAGCAAAGTGTCATTTCTTCAGTGTTGTCACATGAAAAGATAGAAAAAAATATTTACAAAAATGTGACTGAGGGGTGTACTTACTTTTGTGGGATACTGTATATATACATACAACATAAAATTTTTACCATAAAATACATGCATGTTTCCTCTATATTAGCTCCAAGTTAGATGTACAGATTGCAGGTGGAGCATTGAGGACACCTAGTGGTGGGTGAAGAAATTACAGCCCAGTTTAATCACACCTTGCTATGGGTAAAAAGAAGGTAGGTGCAGGCAGGAGAAGCAGGAATCTCCTGAGGTCTCTGGTGAAGCACCTTTCCCTTTTATGGAAATATGAGTATGTCAGAGCTGCAGCCAATGCTATAGGTAAGAATAGGTCTCCTCGGGGGAGGAGGATGGTAACAGGTGAGGTGGGTTCTCCTCGGGCAGGAAGGACGGTATCAGGCAAGTAGGACAGTAACGGGTGAGGTGGGGTCTTCTCGTTTGGAGGGAATGGTATAAGCGAGGTGTCCTCAGGCGACGATGGGTGAGGTGGGGTCTCCTTGTGCAGGGAGGATGGTATCAGGTGAAGTGGGGTCTCCTCAGGTAGAAGGGATGATATTTTATGAGGTGGGGTCTCCTCAGGTGAAGGGACTGATATTGGGTGAGGTGGGGTCTTCTCGGGTGGAGGGGGTGGTATTGGGTGAGGAGAGGTCTCCTTGGGCGTGGACGATGGGTGGGGTGGGGGGTCTCCTCAGGTGGAGGGGATGATATTGGGTGAAGTGTGGTCTCCTCAGGTGGAGGGGATGGTATCAGGCGAGGAAAGGTATGCTCGGGTGAGGAGGACGGTAATGGGTGAGGTGGGGTCTCCTCGGGTGGAGGGGATGGTATTTGGTGAGGTGGGGTCTTCTCGGGTAGAGGGGATGGTATTGGGCGAGGAGAGGTCTCCTCGGGCAAGGAGGACGGTAACTGGTGAGGTGGGGTCTCCTCAGGCAGGGGGGATGGTATTGGGTGAGGTGAGGTGGGGTCTCCTCAGGTGGAGGGGATGGTATTTGGTGAGGAGGGGTCTTCTCGGGTAGAGAGGACGGTATCGGGCGAGGAGAGGTCTCCTCGGGCAAGGAGGACGGTAACGGGTGAAGTGGGGTCTCCTCGGGCAAGGAGGATGGTATCGGGTGAGGTGAGGTGGGGTCTCCTCAGGTGAAGGGGATGGCATTAGATGAGGTGGTGGTGTCCTCAGGTCGAGGGTAACGATATTAGCTGAGGTGGGGTCCTCAGGTGGAGGGGATGGTATTTGGTGAGGTAGGGTCTCCTCATGTTAAGGGGATGATATTGGGTGAGGTGGGGTCTTCTCAGGTGGAGGGGACGGTATCAGGCAAGGAAAGGTCTCCTTGTGCAGGGGGGATGGTATCGGGTGAGGTGGGGTCTCATCAGGTGGAGGGGATGGTATTTGGTGAGGTGGGGTCTCCTCAGGTGAAGGGGATGATATTGGGTGAGGTGGGGTCTTCACGGGTGGAGGGGACGGTATCGGATGAGGAGAGGTCTCCTCGGGCAAGGAGGATGGTAACGCGTGAGGTGGGGTCTCCTCGGGCAGGGAGGATGGTATCGGGTGAGGTGGGGTCTCCTCAGGCAAAGGGGATGGCATTAGATGAGGTGGTGGTCTGCTCAGGTTGAGGAAACGATATTAGATGAGGTGGGGTCCTCAGGTGGAGGGGATAGTATTGGGTGAGGTGGGGGTCTCCTCAGGTGGAGGGGGTGGAATTAGATGAGGTGAGGTCTCCTCAGGTCGAGGGAACAGCATTAGATGAGGTGGAGGTTTCCTCAGGTTGAGGAAAGGATATTAGGTGAGGTGTAGTCTTCTCAGATGGAGGGCATGGTATTGGGTGAGGTGAAGTGAGGTGGGCTCTCCTCAGGTGGAGGGGATTAGATTGGGTGAGGTGTGATCTCCTCAGGTGGAGGCAAAAGTATGTGCTGCCCCCCCAAATGAGCTCAGGTGTTCCCAGTGCTAATCCACCATCATACAAAGACATTGTGGACAGTTGTGCTCCTCCAATCTTGTGGTTGGTGAAGACCCTTTTCTATTCCCCATGACGGTCCTCCTGAGATTTCCACCTGTACACAATGTCAGAACACGGCCAAACTTTATCCCAAAATTCATCTTTTATTATTTTAAAAATACATAGAGAAAAGGCAACCCTTCTCCTGGACACTCCCACAAAACTAAGGCATACTGGGAGCAGGGGCAGACTGACAACTCATGGGGCCCCTGGGCAATAGTAGATTATGGGGCCCCCAGGCAATAGGAGATTATGGGGCCCCAGGCAATAGTAGATTATGGGGCCCCCAGGCAATAGGAGATTATGGGGCCCCCAGGCAATAGATTAGGGGGACACAACGTATACACACACACATACAGTATATGCACACAGACACACAATATACACACACAGTATACTGAAAAGGTACTGGAGAGGCGGGGCAGCTATAATCTTGGGATTTTTTTAAAAAAAAACACAGATTTGTACATACTGTCCCTGGTTTTATTGAGGCTGGCAAACCTGATGGGGCCCCTTAGTGGCATGGGGCCCACGGGCAGTGCCCGAGTACCCGAATGGTCAGTCCGCCCCTGACTGGGAGTAAAAGGGGCTATACTGGGCATACAGTTTTTGTTTACCAGTGTTCCATTCTTCCTGTAGGCGGCAGTATAACCCGACAGTCTCTGAATTCCTGGGCCCCTCAAAGAAGAAGAAATAAATAAAGATTTTGTTTTCCTTGACAGAGATTTCAATGGTAACAAGGAAGGGTCATCAGAACAGCTGGGGCCCCCGGAGAGATACAGCACACCAGCCAGGGGCCCATCTAGAGCCAATGATTGCACCTGCTGCTAATGGGACACTGAAAGAGGACCTGTCACAAAGTGGCATCTATGGTATCAGCTGAATCAATATTACCCAGATGGGTTCCTATCAGATCACTGGGATCTAGTCATTGGTGGACAGGAGAGGTGCAGACCTGGGCCCTCTTCTTGCACTCCATCCATGGACAGGTCCTCTTATCTTCTCTTTTACTTAGCAATGCTACTGACTGTCATTGTTATACATAAAGAAAATATGTATCTGCATAGGAAATACAGCCATGGAAATATGGAACAGCAAAGCACATTAATAATCTGAAAGTCACACCCAACAGCAGTAATGCAAAGTCTGATCCCATTGGAGGGCCCAGAGTGGAAGACCAGCCTCCATCTTTGTCCAATCACAAATCACTGTGAGATGTGATGACACTGTGTGAGGCTCCTTGTTTACTGATTGGCTGGATATGAAATGGGCCCCCAATATGGCGGCACCACATCCAGCTGACATGTTCAGGGACATGACTCCTCCCTATAATCCCCATCTGCAGTGTCCTGATATACACGTATGTTCTCCTGTGTGATGTCCACATCTTTTACATGACCTCTATGTCCACCATCAACCTCTCAGATTTCATGTAGTTCCACCAATTGGACACCAGGGGGTCAGTTCTCTCCCACCTGACACGTGTCATGTCCGGTGTCCCCGAGATTTGTCTGTCCGAATTTCAGTGCCGCCTCCAGAACCCCATCCGGGTTCTTACAGCTTCCATTTCCATTGGTGTAACCCTCTGAACCACCAGCCTTACCACCCATCGCTGAGCAGACTGCCACCACCCAATCCAGGGCAGACATACCAGGGGAGGGGCCCTGAGGGGGAGGAGAGAAGAGATCACATGAGCAGAATTCTTGAATACACATGGATCAGACATGAAATAAACACCCCCACCACCCTTACCTTGGGCACCTGACATGCACACGACACCTTCCCGGAGCTCTGCCTGCTGAACAGCATCACCGCCGAGCCTGGGCACTGCTCACACAGCAGGAAGACCATCTTCATCAGGACCTGCAGGGGCACCACACACCACCATTACTAATTGGAGAACCTTCCGTATTGTCTTCTCCAACCTCTGATGACTTCACTCCCACACCTTTCACTGACACTCTATTGTCCTTCCATGCTTTTCCTCCTCACTGTCTATCATCAGGTGGATCTCCTGAGACTGAATTGGGGGAGCAACAATCAGCCTGATGATAGGGAGCGTGCCTGAGGAGCACAGAGGAAGAGTTCCAGGGAGACAACGGGAGGGGGAGTTCAAGGAAGATGAAGGGAGGGGGAGTTACAGGGAGGAGGAGGGAGAGTTCCAGGGAGGCAGAGGGGGAGTTCCAGGAAGGCGGAGGGAGGGGGAGTTCCAGGAAAGCAGAGGGAGAGTTCCATGGAGGCAGAGGGAGAGTTCCAGGGAGGGAGGGGGAGTTCCAGGGAGGCAGAGGGAGGGAGTTCCAGGAAGGCGGAGGAAGGAGGAGTTCCAGGGAGGGGGAGTTCCAGGGAGGGGGAGTTCCAGGGAGGAAGGACGAGATTCTCTATATCAGGAGAGGAAATGGCGATATCTCACCGGAAGAGACTCCTCCTCCACACAGTCCACTATGATGGGATGCTGGCCATGCTTCTCCAGCAGACTCGGGACGCTCTCTGCAGCCTGGGGGAGGGGAAAAGGAGCATTAGAATCTGATTGGTGGAAGGAGATCTCCCAGAACTGAATTCCGCTCTATTCCAGGAGATCCTATACATGGGATAATTCCATCCAATGAAGAGCTGTGAAGTCATCCAGCCACACAGTATAAAAATATATTATCCCCCGTCCCTATCCCCATGTGTAAGATAGCCCCGCCCCTCCTTTACCTTTCGCCTTCCGCACAGCTGTGTTGGCCGATCGCTGCAAAGCCTTGAGAGATGCCTGTAGTTCCTTCCTCTGCCACTGGGGCATAGAGGCACTGTCCACACTCTGCAATGTAAAGGAACAATGACACGGTTATGGCAGCTTTGTTGGAGCTTCAAGTGATAGATTGTCTTCCTCGATCACTTATCTCCCCACCAATGTGAAACTTCTTATTTTTATTTTGGTGTCCAGTGTTTTTTTTCCATCGGTACCCCTTCTTTTTAGTCTTAGTCATGTGACCACATTTCTCCCCCCTGCTGTGGGATATAGCATCACCCGTTTCCTAATGCCCCCCCCGGTGTGAATCCTGACACCCCGATTTTCACTCACATCCGTCACAAGTCTGACCTCCTTGGACAACCTCCAAGCATCGTTCAGGTAAGTGGTTATCATCCTAATCCTCTCAACAAGGAAATCCACTTCCCTGCGTAGAACCTGTGCCGTGCATGGAGAGAAGATCAGAGAATGAAGGTGACCCTGGGAGGTCTTATATATTATTGTACAGGATCAAACTAACAGTACATTTCACAGATTTTTATTTCTTAATCGTCATCAATAATTAAAATAATTATAATTAAATTGTATCATGCAGAGGATTGGATGGATGTGTGCTGGGCACGACCTCAGATATCTCTGGCTTCTTTTCCGGTAACGGCGATAAGGCGGACAATTCCTCTCAGCAGAGGTTTCTCAGAGATAATCACCAAATCCTCAATGGCTCCCGTCTTCTGAAGGTGTCTGCATATAAACAGAAAATTCAGGAGGAATCGGGGGATCCAAGAGAATCTCAGTATGAATCCAGAGGTGGGGGGTCCAAGAATTTTTTAGAGGAATCCAGAGGTTCGGGTGTCTCAGGAGAAATCAGAGGAAATCCAGGAAATTTCTTAAGGAGTTGTGGGGTGGTTCATGAGAACTGGAGGAATCAGAGGAATTGGGGGTGGGTGCAATGAGAATTAGGGTAATCCAGGAAACCTCAGGAGGAATTGGGGGGAGGGGGGTTGCGGTTGGCTGTAGGGTAGGGGATCCAGGAGAATCTTAGGAGGAATCGGGATTGGGGGGGGCTAGGAATCGGGAAGGGAATACAGATGAATCACAGAAGATATTGGGGGGCCCAGGAAACCTGAGGAGGAACCTGTCTAGGGGGTGAACAGAGGAATCCCGGGGGATAATCATGAAAATTAGGAAATCCAGGAAACCTCAGGAGGATACTGAATAATCTCAGGAAAAGTTAGGGGGGTCATAAGCATTTGGGGAACCCAGGAAACCTGAGGTGGAACATGTCTGGGGGTGATACAGAGGAATCCAGGGAGGGTATCAAGAGAATTGAGGCAACCTCAGGAGAAATCAGGGGGGTTGGAGAGTGGCTCTGGGGTAGGGTATACTAAAGAATCTCAGAAGGAATCAGGAGGGGGGACACAGGGAACCTGAGGAAAAATCTTTCTGGGGGACAGAGGAGAATCTCAAGAGGAATTGCGGAGGGGGGTTCATGAGCATTTAGGGAATCCAGGAAACCTCAGGAGAAATCGGGAGGGGGTGGCTAGGGGATACAGAAGAATCTCAAAAGGATCAGGAAGGGGATCCCAGAGAATCTCAGGAGGAAGTGGTGGTAAACCTAGGAAAAGGAAAAGGTGGGAGGGGTTGTGTCTTGGAGAACCCTAAGAGGAATCAATGGGTGAATAGAACACAGGAGAAAATTAAGTATTAGAGAAAATGGTTGGGGGAGACTGGTGGCAGGAAATCTAAGGAGGAATCTTGGGGTAGAGGGAAATCAAGGATAATCTCAGAGAATTCAAGGGGATCCATGAAAAATCAGGATAGAGGGAGGGAATCCTCAGGAGGAATCACAAAGGGGGGAGGATCCAGGAAACCTTTGGAAAAATCAGTAGGAATTGGAAAGTGAGCGGTGGAGTTGAGGATTCCAGGAGAATCATAGAAGGAACTAAAGGGAATCCAGGAGAATTTCAGGAGAGAGACATGGGGGAGAACTTGTCTCTTATGTGCCACAGCAAAGTTCCACCGACGTCTGTTGAGCAGCTCTGGAGGCCGGACTCAGCATCTCCTGAATGGGAACGCCCACTGAGACCACATGTACCGGATCTGGGTACACCTGGGGGAGGGGAGAAATGAGGAGACCAGGGGTAGAGGAATGCCAGGCCACAACCACCAATGGTATGCTGTACAGTCCACCCACCGGTCTGTCTGTTAAAGTGGAACTCCATCCAGAAAGCAAACACTTCTATATACAAGGTACAGCCTTACCATCACAAAAACTCTCCTCCTTCTTCTTATCCCCCAACATCTCTCTCCATGTGACTGAGGGACGCTCCCGTGTACAGCGAACGGCTGCTGCCAATATCTCCATATGGTAAATGTCTCCCAGTTATGTCAGACTTCATTGAGTGGGCGGTTACAATCTGCGCAGAATCCGGTGGTGACCATCCACAGGCACTGACTGACAGCTATGCCATATGGACAGCGCTGTCTCTTCCCACCCACCAACATCACCACATGCCCAAATGGGAAATGTAGTTCTTTTTGGCTGCAAAAGTGGAAAAACACTAAGTTTTGTGCAATAACTGCAGACAGATTCCAGAGGGAAGCTGACATGTGGTGTAAGTGGCCTTCTTCATAAATCCTTCCACTCTCCTAATATACCACCAATCAGATTCAGAGATTTAAAGGAGGTTTGTATCTGATTGGTGGCTGAGGTATTGATACATCACAAATCGGAAAGGGTTCCCAGACTAGATGGTGGAGGATAGAGCACTACCCCCCAAACCCATTGGAAGTTTTTGGTCCAATTAAAATAAAGCAAAAAATATAAATTTTGAATTTCTCTCACAAGAAAGAAGCTTCACAAATAAACATTTAACAGATGTACTTCTAACACAAAATTCCCAGAGCACTGTGGGTTATCTACAGACGGTGCACAGCGGAAGCTGCTTCCTTTCAGACTGTCACTCTGACTGAAAACTTCCTACAGAGCCTGAACAGAGTAGGTAGGGGGAGGAGTCACTGCTATAAAGAGAGGGTGAGGAGTCATTGCTATGGAAGAGAAGGAGTCACTGCTCTGAAGAGGGAGGAGTCAGTGCTTTGGAGAAGGGGGAGGAGTCACAGTTCTGGAGGGGGAGGGGTTGTTGCTCTGACTCTCGATAGTAAAAGAACTTGTGAGTTCTCTCCCCGGATTCTGGATGGATTACACCAATTCAGGGCATTGTGATGTAAATGACATACCTCCTCCACACTGCGAAGACCCGGGATACTTTTGGCATCTGTGAGTGGGATCTCCGCAGTATAAACTTCCTGATTCTGTCCAATCACGTCTTGGAACTTCTTCTCAACTTCCTGCAGCTGCGGACCGCTCACCGGCCCCTAAAATATAGAAACTGCGTGAGAGAATATACAAAAAGGGACAAATAATCTGTCAGCATAAAAACACCCAGAAAGGGGACATTCCCAGAGACCTCCTGGGAGGGGCTTTCTGAGAACACAACAGAGAGGCATTATTCCCTGAGACCTCATGGGAGGGGCTTTACAGAAGATTCAATAGTTTGCTGTTTTTTTTTGTTTTGGGGGGATTCCATGTAAACAGGTGCAAAAAAACAAATGTGGAACTCCTATTACCAACCAGGAAGGTGAGCCCACCATTAAATAGGGAGGAGAAAGAATCCACCAATCCCACCACTAACCAGGGAGTAGATGTCCACCAATCCTACCCCTAACCAGGGAGTAGATGTCCACCAATCCTACCATTAACCAGGGAGGAGATGTCTACCAATCCAACCACTAACCAGGGAGGATAAAGAGTCCCCCAATCCCACCACTAACTAGGGAGGAGAAAGAGTCCACCAACCCCACCACTAACCAGGGAGTAGATGTCCACCAATCCCACCACTAACCAGGGAGTAGATGTCCACTAATCCTATCACTAACCAGGAAGGAAATTGAATCCACCAATCCTGCCACTAACCAGGGAGGAGATGTCCACCAATCCCACCACTAACCAGTGAGGAGAAAGAGTCTACCAATCCCACCACTAACCAGTGAGGAAAAAGAGTCCCCCAATCCCACCACTAACCAGTGAGGAGAAAGAGTCCCCCAATCCCACCACTAACCAGGGAAGAATCCACTCCAACTGGGAAGAAGTGGAAGAGACACTTGGTAGAGGAGGATTTCCAGTGTCTGTCCCCCTCAGGCAATGATAACTGGGGGAGGAGCAACTTTTCCCTTAGTGTCTATCCAACTAGGGGTTGGGCAATTTACCTCAGAGATCTTCTCCCTTCAATGAACAGGCTTGCAGTTATCTAGTTCCCACCACTACGTGTTATCTCACTCCTAACCGTGATGCTGACATCAAACCGCAGTCGCTCAGCAGTGACATGTGACCCGTGCTGTGCCGCGCTCTCCCCCAGAACCTGGCGCAGGGCGAAGTTCAGCAGATGAGTGGCGGTGTGCTTCTCCATACACGCAGTGTGCTGTGCCTGCAAGGAGACGGGAGCATAGTGAGATCACAGCCCAGCAGCTGAGGACACCCCCAGGACTTCCCACAGATACCTCATCCAGGAACAGCACCACACGATCTCCAACCCTCAGGTGTTCCGTGGCCATCACCTCGTGTAGGACTTAACCTCCAGCCTGGTGTAGGTACTCCACCGGAAACAGGACGTCCTGTGTGGAGCACAGTAAAGGTGCATGGTCAGTAGAAGGATTTCCCAAGGTCTGTACACAGCTATCTTATGGAGGAGAGGTGATCAGTACAAGGAGGGATTCTCTACTCTAAGAACTGTGTATGGAGGAGTGGTGATCAGCAAAGGGATAACTTCTTTACTGAAAGTTCTATATAAATGGTGGAGAGGTGATCAGTACAGGAAGGGCTTCTTTACTGTAAGCTATAGCTGCCCTGGGGACAGAAGTCGTTTGCTCTTGGGGGAGGGGGTGTTGCTGGGGATTGATGTTGGAGTCCTCCGCTATCTCTTGGTATTAGTTCTCCATGTAATATGGAAAGGATTGATCCATGTTACCTGTTGTAGGGAATCTCTTACCTGCTCGCCTTCATGCACAAAGTACCCTAGATCTGACCTCTGTCCCCACTGCTCAGCGTAGTAACAGGTCCGGTCCAGGATGACCCCACAGCGCTGACCTCTGCTGATCACACTGTGTAATGACTGGTCCTTGTACAGCATCAGGATGGTGGCCGGGCAGGGACTGAACACTGCAGACAGAGAACCCCGGTCACTCTCTATATGCATCAAGTCAAATATCAATACCCCGGTATCAGTACCTCAGTATAAATAACCCAATATCAGTACCTCAGTATTAGTGCTTCTTAGATACACTCTGACCATACCAAGAGCCAGAATCCTGACCATATGGTACACAACCCTCCCCCTACAATAGTATACTAATCAGGCTGGAGATGTAAGATTGAACTTACCATATTTCCCATCATCCCCCAGGGTATAGCCGTATTTCGGGGAGTCATCAGTAGCTGGGACCCCCTGCGCTGTAGTTCTGTCAGAGAGTGGATGTCCAGCCGCAGACCACCTACAGCCCCCTCTGCCTGCTGATGCCTCAACTTTCTCTGAGAACACAAAACTCGATCAGGATAAAAATACAAAGAAGGAGACAAGTCCTATCACTAAGGGACACACTTTATTTCACAATACCAGCTACATCCTGGTCACACCCACTACGTACTGGTAGAACATACCAAGTATCTCCTGGTCACACCAAGCACATCCTGGTACAACATATCAAATACCTCCTGGTCACACCAAGCACGTCCTTGTAGAACATACCAAGTACGTCCTGGTAGACCATAGCAAGTACCTCCTGGTCCCACCAAGCACGTCCTGGTAGAACATTCCAAGTATGTCCTGGTAGACCATAGCAAGTACCTCCTGGTCACCTCAGGCATATCTTGGTAGAACATACCAAGTACCATCTGGTCACACCAAGCATGTACTGGTAGAAAATACCAAGTACCTCCTGGTCACACCAAGAACATCCTGGTAGAATATACCAAGTACCTCCTGGTCACACCAAGTATGTCCTGGTATAATATGCCAAGAGAAGGAATGGAGGGTTTTCACACCAGATCAGACTACAGGCTATTCACAAAATAGTGGTAAAATGATTGTAAGCTGAATCCATTGCATCCCCTGCTGGCTGTATGTAGTAAATGTGACACGTTCAGAAAAGTTTCAGATTTCCGACTAAATAGACTTATTATGTAATGTTTAGCCCCGATAATAATGAAGAAAACATACACAAAGGACTATATATCTACGAGCTGCACATAGAACTTTACCATGTATCTTCTATTATAAAGGAAGTATAGAACTATATATAAACATTGTATATACAATGGCAGACCCTACATATCCTCTGACCTTTTCCTCCTCCTCTGCAAGCTCCTCCAGGGCTGCCTTGTCCAGAGAAGAGCCCCGCTCCTCCAATATCAAGCCAATGAGGTCCAGAGGAAAGCCCAGATTACGGAACAGAGACCACGCCACGTCTGCTGCAAACAGAGAAACGTGTGAATCAGAGCACCCTCTGCTAGATGTGGGTGATGTTACAGAAGTTTACTCCTCTTGTGGGGTCTGTAGACCTGGCTGTATTACTTATGTAATAGAAACCTTTCCCAGGATCCAGTTTCTTCTTTCAGGTTCCATCACTACGCGTGAGCTGAGCCTATGTCTCCACAAAGCCTCTGGTATGCTCTGCTGTTGTCTGGCCTGCTACACTCCTCCACTGGAACCCTCTGCTGCCTCTATACCGCATCGGTGCCCTCTGCTGCCTCTCTACCCCACCGGTGTCCTCGGCTGCCTCTCTACCCCATCGGTGCCCTCTGCTGCCTCTCTACCCCACCCATGCCCCCTGCTGCCTTTCAACCCCATCGGTGCCCTCTGCTGCCTCTCTACCCCATTGGTGCCCTCTGCTGCCTCTCTACCCCATCGGTGCCCTCTGCTGCCTCTCTACCTCATTGGTGCCGTCTGCTGCCTCTCTACCTCATCGGTGCCCCCTGCTGCCTCTCTATCCCATTGGTGCCCTCTGCTGCATCTCTACCCCATCGGTGCCCCCTGCTGCCTCTCTACCCCATTAGTACCCTCTGCTGCCTCTCTACCCCAGCAGTGCCCTCTGCTGCATCCCTACCCCACCGAAGCCCTCTGCTGCCTCTCAACCCCACCGGTGCCCTCTGCTGCCTCTCTACCCCACTGGTGCCCTCTGCTGCCTCTCTACCCCATTGGGACCCTCTGTTGCCTCTCTACTCTCAGGTACGCTCCTGCAATCATCAGAACTATATTTCTCTCCATGGATATGGACATCCTACATCTGTACAATATATATTTTATATCTGGCTTGTATCATGACATCACAGGGTGGCTGCTGACACTTACTGGGAAATATTTTACCGGCACCTTCCTGCTGTAGAGTGAGCTCTACGATGCGGTGCCCCCGCTGGAGGGAAGTTAAAAATGCCTCTACGTTCTCATCCAGGATTCCCATAATCTGAAATGAAATAAATCTCTCCATTACTTAGCACCTAGCTCAAGTACTTCAGCACCCAGTCTCTGGGTGTCACTGTAGAGAAGGTAGCAGCTCTATGGCCCTCCCATGAGGAACAGCTAGCTCAGGTACTTCAGCACACAGCCTCTAGGTGTCACTGTAGAGAAGGGAGCAGCTCTATGGCCCGCCCATGAGTTACAGCTAGCTTAGGTACTTCAGCACACAGTCTCTGGGTGTCACTGCAGAGAAGGGAGCAGATCTATGGCCCACCCATGAGGAACAGCTAGCTCAAGTACTTCAGCACACAGCCTCTGGGTGTCACTGCAGAGAAGGGAGCAGCTCTATGGCCCACCCACAAGAATCAGCTAGCTCAGGTACTTCAGCACGCAGCCTCTGAATGTCACTGCATAGTGATAAACAGCTCTGTGACCCACCCATGAGGATCAGCTAGCTTAGGTATTCTAACACACAGCTTCTGAGTGTCACTGCAGAGGGAGCAGAAGTTCTGTAGCCCACTCATGAGGATCAGCTACCTCAGGTACTTTAACACACAGCTTCTGGATGTTACTGGAGAGAGAGAGAGAAACAGCTCTGTGGCCTACCAAAAAGGATCAGCTAGCTCAGATAATTCAACACACAGCCTCTGAGTGTCACAGCAGGGAGGGGAGCAGCTCAATGGCCCACCCATGAGGATCAGCTAGCTCAGGTACATCAAAACAAAGCCTCTGGATGTCACTGCAGAGAGAAAAGCAGCTCTATGGTCCACTCATAAGGATTAGCAAGCTCAGGTACTCCAGCACAAAGCCCCTCATCAATTCCCTACCCTCCTGATCCATACTGGTGTTGGCCCACCTGTTACAGTTATTAGAATTTTCTGCTATCAATCATTTTTGCCCTTTGTCGTGTGTTGGTGTGACCTTTAGGGCTGGTGTCAGGCACTGTACTTCTGTTCCCATGAAAGCACACTTTACCAACATCCCTTTAGAAGTGCATGCTGGCGATTGGGTGCCGATATTACCTGTGCAATCTGCTGATTACTCGGTTATGCTCTGAGTAATCAGGGAACTGATCAGCAGAATGCACGGCTAAAATCAGTAGAACTCAGTAGCCAGCAGGGAGGAACATGCACATCTAAAGGGAAACTGAGGACGTGTTCTTTCATATAATGAGCAGTTGTCAGTCCACCCACGAAGAGCACCTAGAGCCTCCCCTGATTGGGTACAATTGGTGTGCTAACGTTCAGCAGGCATTAAAAGCAAAGGAGGATGTAGACAAATAGTTCTACCATGTCCAGTCTCAGGGGGTTCCCTCTCCCTGTTCAGGAGGAAACTGACCTGGAGGGGGATGGGGAGCTTTCTCTAGTTTCCATCCACCGGAGAATGGGTTGAGTAAGAAACCTAGAGGTCTGCTGAGCCCCCAGTGATAAAAAAAAATAAATAAGAGCAAAAAATGATGGTAGATAGCACATAATGCTCGGAACATTGTACTAGAAGACATCAACTTCTCCATATTTCACATAACACGTGGACATGTAGAGGCTGGGTACTGAGGGGCTGGGTACTAAAGTGCTAGGGAACTGAGAGGCGGGGTACTGAGGGGCTGGGTACCAGGAGACTGGGTACTGAGGGGCTGGGTACCATGAGACTGGGTACTGAGGGGCTGGGTAGCAGGAGACTGGGTACTGAGGGGCTCTGTACCTGGAGACTAAGTACTGAGGGGTTGGGTACCCAGAGACTGGGTACTGAGGGGCTGGGCTGGAGACTGGGTACTGAGGGGCTGGGTACCCTGAGACTGGGTACTGAGGGGCTGGGTACCCGGAGACTGAGTACTGAGGGGTTGAGTACCCGGAGACTGGGTACTGAGGGGCCGGGTACCTGGAGACTGGGTACTGAGGGGCTGGGTACCTGGAGACTGGGAACTGTGGGGCTGGGTACCCGAAGACTGGGTACTGCGGGGCTGGGAACTGAGGGGTTAAGAACAGAGGGGCTGAGAACAGAGGGGCTGGGTATTGGGATGCTGGATATCAGGAGGTTTGGTACTGAGGGATGGGAACTGAGGGTCTAGGTACCAGGAAACTGGCACGGAAGGAATGGGCAGTGATGTGCTAGGTGCTGAAGGGCTGGGTACCATGAGGCTGGGTACTGAGGGGCTGGGTACCATGAGGCTGGGTACTGAGGGGCATAGTGCCAGGAGACAGTACTGAGGGGCTGGGTACAGAGGGGCTGGGTACCAGGAGACTGGGAACTGAAGTAATGGGCAGTGATGTGCTAGGTACTGAAGGGCTTAATACTGAGGGATTGCGAACTGAGGGTCTGGATACTGATGAGTTAGCCACTAATGGGCTGGATATTTCAAGGATAGGTATGGAGGGGCTGGGTAGAGAGGGGCTGAGCACTGAGGGGCTGGGTAGAGAGGGAATGGGCACTGAGGGGCTGTATATTGATGAGCTGTGTTCTGAGGGACAGAGTAGAGCTAATCACCTGCATACCTCTCCCATTTATACTGGGGGTGATCTGTTTTCTGGGGGTGGGGGAAACTGACAGGCTGAACAGAACCATTTACAATAAGAACACTGAGCCATGGTGTGCAGAGCATGCTGGGAAGGTAGACGCCCCCTATTAATCAATATCTCATTATAGTGACTTACCTGTGACTTCTACCTGTGCAGTTCAGGAAACACATCGCCCGCAATACACAGAACACTCCAACATTACTAGAGAACATGCCCCACATTACTACAGAACACACCCCACATTACTGGAGAACACGCCCCACATTACTAGAGAACGTGCCCCACACTACTAGAGAACACACCCCCATTACTAGAGAACACGCCCCACATTACTAGAGAACACACCCCCCGTTACTAGAGAACACGCCCCACAATACTAGAGAACACGCCCCCATTACTAGATAACACACCCCCATTACTAGAGAACACACCCCACATTACTACAGAACACGCCCCCAATTACTAGAGAACATGCCCCCTATTACTACAGAACACACCCCCATTACTAGAGAACACCCCCCCACATTATTAGAGAACACACACCACATTACTAGAGAACACCCCCATATTACTAGAGAACACGCCCCACATTACTACAGAAAACACCCCCATTACTAGAGAACACCCCCCCATTACTACAGAACATGCCTACCATTATTAGAGAACACCCCCACTTACAATATAAGAGACTCATGTTACAATATCAGACATACATAGTTACATAATTAGTCAGATTGAAAAAAGACGCAAGTCCATCCAGTTCAATTAATAAAAAAAAAAAATCACACAATCTCATACACACAATCCTTCACCTACAGTTGATCCAGAAGAAGGTGAAAAAACTCCAGCAAAGTATGATCCAATTTACTACAGCAGGGGAAATATTCCTTCCTGATCCCACGAGAGGCAATCAGATATTCCCTGGATCACCTTTACCTATAAATGTCAGTATGTTGAATTTTTGTTTTTACGGTAATAATATTAATATTTCAATAATTCATATTGATGAGGAAAGTTCCAAGAAAGTCCCTTCAGTTCTCGTGTAAAAACTCAAAAATTGATTTAATAATAACAGATAGCAAAATATTACAAGAACAATATCAAAGTATAGAATGCCATTAATAATAATGTATAATATTCTTAAGATGAAGATTGAATCAGATGTGTGTGTAGATGTGACAGCAATGTCCTCCTGGTATGCGTGAGTGTCTCCCAAAACTCTCTGTTACTAGCTTTATACTCCTAAATTCAGCCCCCACCTTCTCCTAAAATCCGACCCCTCCTTCCAAAAAAGGAAAGGTTCTTAATTGACTTGTAGTTCTACAGAAAATTGCGGGCTTTCCTGGGACATATCTTTCCTCCCACCTCTCCCGCAAGAGTGGGGCTTATTCAGTCACTAAACTTTGACTTTCCTGAGGAGTGGGCCAAGAGGAGCTATATGTAAAACCATTTAACATATACAATATAAGTTTTCTTTAACTTCTAAATCAAATATTACATATATTAGTATGTATATTATATTCATTTAAAAACGCAATGTTCTTATTAGTATCCTAATTAGGGATGAGCTTCCTGTTCGAGTCGAACGCATGTTCGACTTGAATATCGGCTGTTCGGTCGTTTGCCGAATTATGAAAGATATGGGCTGTTCGCGCCAAATTCGAGTGGCGCATCATGGCCCATAATTCACTGCGGCATCGCAGTGCATTGCTGGCTGATGATTGGCCAAGCATGCACTATGACCTGCATGCTTGGCCGATCACAGTGCCGTCTGAACAGAGAGCCATAATTGGCCAAAGCCAAGGAGGCTTTGGCCAATTATGGCTCAGGATGTTTAGTGCACGCCCCACACTATTTAAGGCCGCCTGCATGGTGGCTCTGTGCAGTGTGTTCCGGTGTTCTGCCGAGAAAGTTCCGCTCGGCGGATAAGTTCCCCCCTCTGCTGCGCAGGCGCAGGATTTAAGTTAGATAGAGTAGGCAGGTTGAGTCAGTTAGCTGCAGTTAGGGATGAGCCGAACACCCCCCTGTTCGGTTTGCACCAGAACTTGCGAACAGGCAAAAAATTTGTTCGAACACGCAAACACCATTAAAGTCTATGGGACAAGAACATGAATAATCAAAAGTGCTAATTTTAAAGGCTTATATGCAAGTTATTGTCATAAAAAGTGTTTGGGGACCTGGGTTCTGCCCCAGGGGACATGGATCAATGCAAAAAAAAGTTTTAAGAACGGCCGTTTTTTCGGGAGCAGTGATTTTAATTGCAATATGTTTTTATTAGAATTTTATATAAGAGTAACAAGGATAACAAGAATAGTTAAGTACAGTACAATCAGTAAGTGTTGCCATGCAGAATACATATGAGATAGGAGTAGTCATATTCTTACACTTATAATTCGTATCAACATCAGTAGCCTCAATTCGAGATGTCTGTACAGAAGGTGTAGAAGAAGAAGGAATAGAATCAATTTCTAATGAAAGGAGTGCCATACCAGGGGAACACGCAATCTTTATACCTGTAACTTGTTCTATTATCTAGAATATAAGCATCCAAAACCTATGAATGCGTGGGCATGACCACAGCACATGTAAAAGTGTACCCAATTTCGCACACTTCCTCCAACATTCTGGCGAAGCTCCTGGTGCAAATTTTGAGATACGATAAGGCGTAAGATACCACCTCAGTAGTATTTTGTGATGCAGTTCCCACAGGTTGGCACTTCTTGTGGAAGTATATGTGACATTAAAGGCTTTCTTTCATTGGTCTTCTGTATAATTTTTCTCAAAGCCCCTCTCCCATGCTACTATATTAGTGGTTTTACTGAAGGAATGTTTATTCTGTAGGAATTTATAAAACAATGCCGCTCCTTTAATTTTTGTACATTTATTTGTAAGAAAGGTGACAATTTGCCAGGGTAGGTAAGTGAAAATGTCGCTGTTCTTTTTATCCAATAAGTGGGATAGTTGAATGTATTTATAATAATCAGAGATTGGGATATCATATTCAATCTGTAAAAAGGAAGAAAAGCAGCGCCGACCTAAGTGTAGTACTGTTGCATTAACATTTATTACAGGTTAAAATGCACTCACTCAGAGTAAGGTAGATACAGGCACATCAAGTAAAAAATCCGTCCGGGAAGCTGTGTGGTGGGCAGCAGGGCTCCTCAGGGGGCGATCCTGAATGCTGGAGTGTGTTACACTTGTCTCCTTGTCCCGTCTGACAGCGCAGGTGGTAACCAGTGTCACAGGCTGGGTTGAGACAGGCACAGCGTGGATCGTCTGTTAAGTTGTATTTCCGGGTATCAGTGATGCTGGGGGCGTGCACGCGTTCGGAGCATGCGTGCTCCTTTATCAGGCATAGCGTCCATTAATTTCGGAAGAGGTATAAGAAGGGCGGGCGGGCCAATTGCATCATTGGCTCCGCCTACCTCGTATTAGGCTTAAGGGAACCGTGGGAGGGGTGGACAGTGTTGAGGAACATGATGACAGAATAGGGGGTGGAGAGTGGAGGAGACAAGGAGGAAATAGCAAGGGAGGTGAACAGGTGTGTGGAGAGAGGGGGGAGGGAGAGAACAGCAGAGGGACGTGATAGCATGGATATGTGCTTATTAGAAGGCAGTTGCTGAGAGGTGGATGAGGACGGGATGAAGAGTGGGAGGGTGGGATGGGGTGATCTCATGGCAATGGGATGACGAGGATAATATGTGGAAAATATGTGGAAAAAAGGGAAAATTAGAAAATTGTAAAAATTAAAAAATAATCTAAGAAAAATCTATATATGTAGTAAAATAAAAATAAATGGGAGTGATGATGGGATGAAAATGGGAGAAATAGGAGGGTTTTTTTTTTTTTTTATAATGAAGGGAGTTGTGGACTTATAAATGGGTAGGGAATTGTATATAATAAAATATGAAAAATATGGAAAAGAAGGAATGTATGTATAAAAATATACATATACAAATACATATAAAGATATACATAAAAAAGATGTACATAAAAAAATATATATAAAAAATAAATAAAAATAAAAAATAAAAATGTATATAGAAAATGCATAAAAAACGCATAAAAAACATTTACACATATATATACATATACATATATATATATATATATACATACACATACATGCACATGCGCATGCATTGGGCGGAACCAGGACATGTATGGGCACATGCCATGGTGGGTGTGGGTTTCTAGTGGGATATAGGGGTAGAACCTTAGAGTGGAAGAATTATAAAGGGGGGAATAGAAAGAGAAAAAAAATGGGGGGGGCAAAGGGGAGGAGACACATCAGGGTATAGAGGGGTGTTATTGTTGGGGGGAAGGGTGGTGGGGGAGGTGTGGGGTGTGTGTTGGGGCTGTGAAAGAGGGGATCTGGGCATGATTGAGGATGGATTTTTAGAGGACTGGGTTGACTTCTTTTTCTTCATTCAGGCCTCCAGGCGCAAGGGCGTCAAGGGTATATATCCAAAAAGTTTCTCTTTCACAGAGACGTTTGAAACGCTCTGTGGGGGGGAGGGTCCTGGGTATTTGTTCGATGACCCATACTAGTATACCATTGGTGGAGCCTTGGTGGTACTCTTTGAAATGTCTGGGGATGGTTAGATTAAGGTTTTCCTCTATAGATCTGCGGTGTTCGCCAAATCTTTTCCTAAATGTTCGGATGGTTCGACCAATATAGAGTAGGTTGCAGGGGCAACGGATGCCATAAATTACAAAGTCTGAGGAACAATTGAAAAATTCTCTGAGTTGGTAGGTGTTTCCTTTTGTGGTGAAAGATTTTTGGCGATGGGGGACAAATTTGCAGGTGAGACATTTGATCTTTTTGCATTGATACATGCCGTTTAATGAGAGGAAGGTCCGAGATGGGGTGGGTCTGTTACGTGTAGTTTTAAGCTTGCTTGGGGCAATAAGGCTTGGGGCAAAAAAAAAAAAAAAATCCACCTCTCAGGCTAATACGAGGTAGGTGGAGCCAATGATGCAATTGGCCCGCCCGCCCTTCTTATACCTCTTCCGAAATTAATAGACGCTATGCCTGATGAAGGAGCACGCATGCTCCGAACGCGTGCACGCCCCCAGCGTCACTGATACCCGGGAAATACAACTTAACAGACGATCCACGCTGTGCCTGTCTCAACCCAGCCTGTGACACTGGTTACCACCTGCGCCGTCAGACAGGACAAAGAGACAAGTGTAACACACTCCAGCATTCAGGATCGCCCCCTGTGGAGCCCTGCTGCCCACCACACAGCTTCCCGGGCGGATTTTTTACTTGATGTGCCTGTATCTACCTTACTCTGAGTGAGTGCATTTTAACCTGTAATAAATGTTTATGCTACAGTACTACACTTAGGTCGGCGCTGCTTTTCTTCCTTTTTATCTCCCTCCAAAGGTGAATTCTGCCCTTCAAGCAAGCTGCCTCCTGTGTTTGTATCTGCATCTCTCCCCCTGAGGTCATAGACCTATACTCTGCATTCCCCCTCCCCCCCTCTCCATTCATTTCATCCCAGTTTTTATGCCTGGACTTTTGTTCATCAACCCAGCACCATCCCTGGACTTTTTTTACCATTTTTCATATTTTATTTTTCATTTTTTATTTTCTATTATCATTATTTTTATCATATAAATGTATTGTAACTCACACATGACTGTTATTTAAATTGATATCTCTTAATTCTATATTTTTTTATATAACTTACTATCCCTTTATATATTGCTCACCCCTATCCATAGCTGTCGTCCCTTAGCGCAACAAAATATTGTAAATTATCTTGTATATCTTCAGAAACTATTGTTTGCTGCTTTGGTGATTACTGCTAGCATTAGTGTATTTTTTCCCTTTCCCTTACTCCACCTCCTCCCCCCCCCCCTCTTTTAGACACAGGCACTCACCTAAATATCCCTAACAATCACTCTTCTTTTCCTCAAGCCACACTGTTTTTAGCTTGTCCTTTTCACCTCCTTCCCCCTCTATTCTTTCACCCTTTCATTTTCCATCATGGATATGCTGCTATCCCTGGAACAGTCCAAATATGTTCTTTTGGACGAACTATTTTCACACTTCCCAACTGAATTTTTCAGCCCAAAATTCACAGTTAAAGAGAACCTGTATGGGAAGCTCTGTGCACTTTTTAGAAAAATCGAAGATAATATTATCCTGTTAAACCACCAAAAATGGGACAAATTCTTCCTTGAGGAATATTTGTCGTCCAAAGTCACCCCTAGGGGCCTCAGAATAAAGACCAGATGCTCCTTCCTCTCTCCTGACCTCCAAAACGAATGGGAACATATCTCAGAATTTTGCTCCCAAAAATGGATCAATATTATCATACAACAACGAGACCAAAAAACCTGTACACTCCTAGAGAAACTCAAACAACTGATCCACACTCTCACCAACCAGACACCCAATCTCCCTACCACCTGGCTAGATCTCCTTAAAAAGAAAGTTAAAAAAGATAAACTTATCCAAACCAAACTCCAAAAAATGAGAAGAGACCTGGACGACTATAATAATAAAAAAGTCTTCCAATGAAAAATTAAAAATTCCACACTGATACCCCTAATGCAAATCTCCTTCCCTCCCTCCTTCCAGCCCTTCCAATCCCATCATCCTAACCCACGTCCACATCCCACAACCATATACCCCCCACCCACTAGACCCCCCCCACTCATCCCCGGCCATATGAACATCACCCCCCTCCACTACAGCCCAAACCCAAAAGATATAGGAAACCCAATAAAACTTTTCCAGCTAACCAGTCTGACAACAAAAAACAAACTTCCACCATTCCCACTAATACCAGACCCACAACCACAACAGTGGCCACCACCAATCCAAACATCCCCTCCATAGAGACCTCCCATTCACTACCCTCTGCCAAACCCCCTCCCAACCACAATACTGCCCCCCATGGCACATCCAGCACCCAATCTCTAACAGATCCCCCTAACCCATCTATGTACCCTTTCAAACTCAACACTCAAGATGCCACTGCCTCCCAACCACAGACAGGCCACTGTATGGACCCACTCCCACAAACCACTGACCAGTCTTTTTTAGCCAAAACCCCCCTCTCTGTCCTAAAAAGAAAACTAGAAGAGGCAGACGAGGGGGTAGAAGAATCAAACACAAAGCCCAAAGAAAAGATTGCCAAACTATAAAAATCTTCAATCTCTCCTCCCATGTCCCTACTCCTGAAGAAATCTCCTTACTTAACAAAGGCCTAAACTTTGTACCCACCACACAACCTAACCCGTTCACTCTATTTCTGGATTTAAACAAATTTATTTGCGACCTCACAGTCAAACTCTTCTTCAATATAAAAGCCCACAAAGAGAAATTAAATGACAATCAAGACGGTATAAATCCAAACACCACCACATCCACACCCCCCTCTGAACATGATCTGGAGGATCCGTGTCTAGCGATCCTAGAGGAACTCTATAACTTTGATGAAGATTCCACTGTTCCAGACACTCACCATCTCCTACAATATTTGTATGACTCACCCCCCATAAAACACACTCCCTTCCGACCCAAGTCCATTTTCAATCCCAGCCACGCCAAAGGCCCCTACATACAGAGTTTTTACCAAGTAGTATTCTCGGACATACAGCGAATGTGCAAATCCACCTCCTCCCAACGTCCAAATAATAATCTCACTCCCCAAGAAACTACCTCCCTCAAAAAACTAACCAATAATACATCCATCATCATCAAATCTGCAGACAAAGGGGGTGGCATTGTCATCCAAAATCATGAGGCCTACCTTGGTGAAGCCCACAGATTACTCTCGGATACCAAAACATACACCCGCCTCACCAGTGACCCACTTCCCCGTTTTTCCATGGAGGCTGATACCCTCGTAACGCAAGCCCTCAACGACCACATAATTACAAAAGCCGAAGCCTCTTTCCTATCCAGATCATACTATAACACTCCCTATTTTTACCATCTCCCAAAAATACACAAAGATCCAACCAATCCCCCAGGTCGACCAATTGTAGCTGCCATGGACAGCGTCACCAGCTTTTTTTCCATATACATTGACCACTTCCTACAACCATTAGCACAAAACCTACCCACACACATCCGCAATGGTACCCATCTCCTAGACATCCTTAAAAACTACACCTGGGAACCCACATATCAATGGGTCTCCCTAGATGTCAACTCCCTATACACTTCCATTCCCCATGACGTTGGTCTTCGAGCTGTTAAACACTTCCTATCCTTAGACCCATCCATCAAAACTTCACAGGCAGACTTCATCATAGACTCCACTCAATTCTGCCTGACCCACAACTATTTCTCATTTGACAATAACTTCTACCTTCAAACCCAAGGGACAGCAATGGGCGCCAATTTTGCGCCCAGCTACGCCAACCTCACCATGGGCCTTTGGGAACATCTGTTCATCTGGAACAACAATCCTTTTTCCAAATTCATCATATACATGGGTCGATATATAGATGATATTATCATCATATGGGACACAACCGGACCACCCATTGACAATTTTGTAACTTATTGCAACTCCAACAACTTAGGCCTCTCCTTCACATGCAGCCCAGAGAGTTTGGCCTTTCTGGACCTTGAGCTCTGTCACACCGAAAATACGATCTATGCAAAAAACTACATAAAGCCCACAGCAGGCAATTCATATCTACACTACCAAAGCTGCCATCACCCCAGATGGATCTCTAATATCCCAAAAAGCCAATTCAACCGCCTAAAACGCAACTGCACCCACAACTCCGAGTACATCAGACAAGGCAACCTTTTCAAAACCAAATTCCTAGAAAAAGGATACCCCCCAGATCTAATAGAAGAAGCTTTCGCCAATTTTCTAGAAAATGACTCTCCCTCCCATACAGAATCACCAACCCAACCCACCACCCCCCCCCCAGCCCCACACCACCAGGTTCATCACCCAATTTCACTCAAAATACAAAAAAATGGAAAGAATCTTCAAAAAGCACTGAGACACTCTACTGGAGGATCCCATGCTAAAATCATCCATCCACACTGTACCCAAGATCACATACCGCAAAGCCAGAAACATAAAAAGCCTTATTGCCCCAAGCAAGCTTAAAACTATACGTAACAGACCCACCCCATCTCGGACCTTCCTCTCATTAAACGGCATGTATCAATGCAAAAAGATCAAATGTCTCACCTGCAAATTTGTCCCCCATCGCCAAAAATCTTTCACCACAAAAGGAAACACCTACCAACTCAGAGAATTTTTCAATTGTTCCTCAGACTTTGTAATTTATGGCATCCGTTGCCCCTGCAACCTACTCTATATTGGTCGAACCATCCGAACACTTAGGAAAAGATTTGGCGAACACCGCAGATCTATAGAGGAAAACCTTAATCTAACCATCCCCAGACATTTCAAAGAGTACCACCAAGGCTCCACCAATGGTATACTAGTATGGGTCATCGAACAAATACCCAGGACCCTCCCCCCACAGAGCGTTTCAAATGTCTCTGTGAAAGAGAAACTTTTTGGATATATACCCTTGACGCCCTTGCGCCTGGAGGCCTGAATGAAGAAATAGAAGTCAACCCAGTCCTCTAAAAATCCATCCTCAATCATGCCCAGATCCCCTCTTTCACAGCCCCAACACACACCCCACACCTCCCCCACCACCCTTCCCCCCAACAATAACACCCCTCTATACCCTGATGTGTCTCCTCCCCTTTGCCCCCCCCATTTTTTTTCTCTTTCTATTCCCCCCTTTATAATTCTTCCACTCTAAGGTTCTACCCCTATATCCCACTAGAAACCCACACCCACCATGGCATGTGCCCATACATGTCCTGGTTCCGCCCAACGCATGCGCATGTGCATGTATGTGTATGTATATATATATATATATATATATATATATATATATATATATATATATATATATATATATATATATATATGTATGTATGTGTATATATATGTGTAAATGTTTTTTATGCGTTTTTTATGCATTTTCTATATACATTTTTATTTTTTTATTTTTATTTATTTTTTATATATTTTTTTTATGTGCATCTTTTTTATGTATATCTTTATATGTATTTTTATATGTATATTTTTATACATACATTCCTTCTTTTCCATATTTTTCATATTTTATTATATACAATTCCCTACCCATTTATAAGTCCACAACTCCCTTCATTATAAAAAAAAAAAAAAACCCTCCTATTTCTCCCATTTTCATCCCATCATCACTCCCATTTATTTTTATTTTACTACATATATAGATTTTTCTTAGATTATTTTTTAATTTTTACAATTTTCTAATTTTCCCTTTTTTCCACATATTTTCCACATATTATCCTCATCATCCCATTGCCATGAGATCACCCCATCCCACCCTCCCACTCTTCATCCCGTCCTCATCCACCTCTCAGCAACTGCCTTCTAATAAGCACATATCCATGCTATCACGTCCCTCTGCTGTTCTCTCCCTCCCCCCTCTCTCCACACACCTGTTCACCTCCCTTGCTATTTCCTCCTTGTCTCCTCCACTCTCCACCCCCTATTCTGTCATCATGTTCCTCAACACTGTCCACCCCTCCCACGGTTCCCTTAAGCCTAATACGAGGTAGGCGGAGCCAATGATGCAATTGGCCCGCCCGCCCTTCTTATACCTCTTCCAAAATTAATGGACGCTATGCCTGATGAAGGAGCACGCATGCTCCAAACGCGTGCACGCCCCAGGCATCACTGATATCCGGGAAATACAACTTAACAGACGATCCACGCTGTGCCTGTCTCAACCCAGCCTGTGACACTGGTTACCACCTGCGCTGTCAGACGGGACAAGGAGACAAGTGTAACACACTCCAGCATTCAGGATCGCCCCCTGTGGAGCCCTGCTGCCCACCACACAGCTTCCCGGACGGATTTTTTACTTGATGTGCCTGTATCTACCTTACTCTGAGTGAGTGCATTTTAACCTGTAATAAATGTTTATACTACAGTACTACACTTAGGTCGGCGCTGCTTTTCTTCCTTTTTATCTCCCTCCAAAGGTGAATTCTGCCCTTCAAGCAAGCTGCCTCCTGTGTTTGTATCTGCATCTCTCCCCCTGAGGTCATAGACCTATACTCTGCATTCCCCCCTCCCCCCCCTCCACTCATTTCATCCCAGTTTTTATGCCTGGAGTTTTGTTCATCAACCCAGCACCATCCCTGGACTTTTTGTACCATTTTTCATATTTTATTTTTCATTTTTTATTTTCTATTATCATTATTTTTGTCATATAAATGTATTGTAACTCACACATGACTGTTATTTAAATTGATATCTTTTAATTCTATATTTTTTTATATAACTTACTATCCCTTTGTATATTGCTCACCCCTATCCATAGCTGTTGTCCCCTAGCGCAACAAAATAATGTAAATTATCTTGCATATTCAATCTGTAGTGCTCTAAAAGTTTTTATTGTAGGCCCAACTAAAAGGTCTTCCAGTAGTAGTTCTCCTCTGGGACCCCAGTTAATTAGTGATATGTCTGGTATAATAAATTCCAGAGCACTGATCGGGAATTTTAAAGGAATTTGAGGCCCTTCAAGTGTTATATGTTTGAGGAGATATTGCCCTGCTTCGATAGAAGCTTGACTGGTAGGAGTATATGAAAATGATTTAGGTAAGTGGTGTGGGCTAGTTATTAGGTAATTGTACAAAATTCCTCCTTTAATTTGAGACTTCTCTAGTTCTGTCCAGAGGGTATTATTATGGGAAGGGAACCAATCTTTCACCTGTGCCAAGATGGTAGCCACATGAAAATCTTTGATTATTGTATGACCTATCCCCCCACTTGTTTGAGTTTAGTAAGTTTATTGAAGACACATCATGCTTTTTTCCCAAACCACAGATACCTATCTATTTCAGACTGTGCTTGCTGGAAGAAGAATTTAGGAACCGGCATGGGTAGAGTTCTAAATAGATATAAAAATTGTGGCAGGATCTGCATTTTGAATGCAGCTAACCGCCCTGTCCAAGACAGTTCAAACCGCTTCAGTTTATCTAGTTTGGATGTCAGAGATTTCAGGAATGGAATATAGTTTTCATTAACTAGATTAACAACATACCTAAAGATGATATACCATTTCCTTTCTACATGTAAGGAAAGTTAGTACTGATATGTCGATTCATAGTGTCAGACAGGCCCAATCCCAATAGATACGATTTGTTTTCGTTAACTTTGTAATATGATATCGCATT
The DNA here is from genome assembly GCA_037952925.1 of Lithobates clamitans. Lineage (NCBI taxonomy): Eukaryota > Metazoa > Chordata > Amphibia > Anura > Ranidae > Lithobates > Lithobates clamitans. The sequence continues at coordinate 467,318 of JBBGZY010001204.1, read as the reverse complement.
GAATAATTGCAGGGTTTGGTGAACCGAAGCCAGGGGAGACTTCACATCAGTAAGTATCAGGATAACGTCATCTGAAACAGACTAATGGTATGCATTCTACTTCCAAATGTGATCCCTTTAATTTTGGGATGCTGGCGAATGTAAGTTGCCAAGGGTTCCATCAGCAAATTAAAAATTAAAGGGGATAGAGGGCAACCTTGGCAGGTACCATTTATTATGTTGAATGGGGTAGATAGTGTACCTGATACATAAACTTGTGCTGATGGCCTGGTATATAAAGCCATAATAGCCTGGTATATCTGACCTTGATAACCAAATTTGCTTAGTACTTGCTCTAGATACGTCCAATGAATCCTATCGAACGCCTTCTCTGCATCCAAAGCAAGGAGGCGTTCCTCTTTTGTTGGCCATGTGTATGAGATTAATTAGGCATCTGGTCGCATCTGCTGTTTGAAGACCAGTAGTAAAAGCAGATTTATCTGGATGAATCAATGATGGAAGGAGATCAACCAATCTGCTAGCTATCAATTTAGCGTAGATTTTCAGGTTGTTATTGAGTAACCATATCGGGTGAAAATTTTGAGGGGTATTAGGGTCCTTCCCCAGATTCGGTAGTGCCACAATCATTGCTTTTAACATTTCAGGTGGAAAAGAGGAGGAGGAGGCAGCTTGATTATATATCTCTGTAAGTCTAGGAGTTAGGATGTCTCTAAACGTCTGGAAATATTCACCTGTGAAACCGTCTGGTCCAGGAGATTTATTGCTTGGGAGTGAGTCGATCACTTGTGATATCTCTTGTATCATGAATGGAGAATTTAATGCTGTGTTTTGAGTATTCGTGATTTGAGGAAGTTTTAGTTTGCTGAGAAATTCAGAAATTGTGTGGGATAGTGGTTGAATCGTGTTTGGGTTCGTTTTCAGGTTATAAAGAGAACTATAGTAAGTACTAAAGGCATCTGCTATAGCTTGAGGATGGTGTAATTTAGTTTGGGTTTCTGGGTGTATAATGTAGGGAAGCTTAGTCTTATTTCTATGCCCTCGTAGTCTATCTGCTAATAATTTCCCTGCTTTATTACCGTTTGCATAATATGTCATTTTCAACCTCCTAGAGGATTTTTCAAAGTCCTCCAGTAATATCATACGGAGATCAAGTCTTAGTTTGGTTAATTGTTCTGATAAGTCAGGGGAGAAATTTGCTTTGTTCTGGGTTTCTAATGTTTGAATTTGTCTAGAGACATCCAATATACGCTGCCCCCTCATTCTCTTAGCCCTCGCTCCCAGTTTAATGAGGAGACCTCTCATAAATGCTTTATGAGTGTCCCAAGTCACAAATGGATCAGTAACTGAATCTACATTATGTTCAAAAAATTCAATTAGATCTTTCTGTAATATCTTTTTGGAAGGATCATCTCGGAACAGCCGCGGGTTGGATCTCCAGATATAAGTGGGGTTGTTTTTGGAAGTGTCATCCACCAGCAGCGACACCGAAGCATGATCCGACCAAGTGATACTATTAATTGAAGAGGATTTAAATTTGGTTTATAACCCTTTGTCTATTAAAAACAGATCAAGACGTGTACAAACTTTATGACTAGTTGAAAAGAAAGAGAAGTCTTTCTCCGTAGCGTTAAGGCACCTCCATGCATCATATATGTCGTAGCTCCTCAATAATGGTTGTAAGGTCTGGGTTTTCTTAGTAGTTTGCGAACTAGAATCCATTTTGGGGTCAGAAGGTAGATTAAAATCTCCACATAGGAGCAAGTGGCCTCTCTGCAACCGTGAGACCTTTTTAATAAGTTTGTGAAGAAAGTTGGTCTGATGGGTGTTTGGAGCATAGACAATCACCAACGTATAAGTAGTGTTATTGAGGTTGCAAATCAAAATGTGGTATCTACCTTTGCATGTCTTGAACTTCCGTGTGAAGGCAGAAGGCTACTGTGTCTTTTATGGCCGTAAATACCCTTTTCTTTTTTGCGTCTGAGCTTGCAGAGAAAGTATATGGGACTTTGGGGTGAGAGCAGTTAGGTTGGGATTGTTTTTTGACATGTGTCTCCTGTATGCAAATGACTTCAGCATTATGTTGAATGGCTTCTCTCCACATGGATCTGTGTTTTGCAGGATGGTTAAGACCTCTGGCATTAATTGTTAAAAAGGTAATGGTCATGGTGCAAGGCCGGATTGTAGTGTGTTAGGTGGCATGTGCTGGTAACACTTACATGTGGTGCTAAGTTCGGTGATGTTGATCTATAGACGACTAAGGGTTGATCCTTTGCGCCCGTAGAGTTTCTGAGGGACGGCTTGAGCAGGCAGATAAATGTTTGGTAATTTTTGCGGCTGCGGACATACACAGTGGTTAATATAGAAAAAAAACAGCATAAAAGAAAAACATAAAAGGGTTCTAACCAAAACCCTGTATAGCTCGGTGTGACCCGAGTGTGACTTGTAGTCACTTAAATTGCATTTGAGGGGTAAACAAATGAACAGTTCAGCTTAACTTTTTCCTCTGCTCAGGAAATAATGATATGCCATTTTTGGAGTAGCTGCATCCCTTTGGCAAGAGAGTCAACAACATGTTCCTTCCCATCTTTAGTGATGATCAGTTTAGTAGGGAACCCCCACTTGTATGAGATCTTGTGGTTTCTCAGTGCTTTGGAGATTGTATTTAGGTTCCTATGCTTCTGTAAAGTAAATTGTGATAGATCAGCGAAAAATTGTAGATCTTTATACTGTGGTGGAAAGAGATCTTTACTGCGGGAAGCCGCCATCAGGCGTTCTTTAGTTTGGTAAAAGTGTAGCCGGAGTATAACATCTCTTGGTATGTTGTCCGGTAGATGGGATGGCTTGGGTAGGTGGTGGATCCTGTCCACGGTAATGTCCAGGTCTGTTAGATCAGGCAATATAGCCTGAAAAAGTTGGGCTGTGTAGGTGCGTAGGTCGGATTGCTGGACCGACTCGGGGATCCCCCTTATTTTAAAATTGTTTCTCCTAGAGCGGTCCTCAATATCTGCCAATTTAGCTTTAAAGTGGGGTTCCACCCAAAAAAACAAACATATCTAAAAAATTCTAAAAAAAAAAACAAAAAAAATTTGGATATTTTTTTTTTTTTTTACTCACCTCTAAATGCCTGTTGCTAGGTGGTCCCTCGTAATCTGCCCCTTCCTCTGCCTGGGCTGGTGACATCACTTCCCCCTGGCACAGGAAGGGCTCGGCTCTTCTCCCTCCCTCCTGTCAATCATCTGGGACCCATTACAGCTCCCAGGTGATTGAGCGGCCAATCACAGCGCGCGGCGCTGCTCGCGCATGCGCAGTGGGTGCCAGGCTGTGAAGCCACAGCCCGGCGCCCACAGTTGAAATGCCGGCGCCGACGAGCGGAGGGGGGGACGAGCGGGGCTTCGATCCCCCACATCGCTGGACCCAGGGACAGGTAAGTGTCCAATTAAAAGTTAGCAGCTGCAGTATTTGTAGCTGCTGACTTTTAATTTTTTTTTTTTTTAATGCCCGCCTGGGTGGAACTCCTCTTTAAGGGCATCTAGTTCATCAGCATTGCTATCATTTGCGTCCACAGGATCATTGATGGTGGTCGCGAACTCCCCCATTTTGTGTTCTATGTAATCTACTCTGGGCACAGTGTCCTTTAGTTCCACACCAAATTTGTGGACACAGGACAGCATATCAGCATGCAGTGAGCTCCTAAGAGAGACTAACATGTCCTTTAATGTGGTGTCCAGCACTGGTTGGTTGGTAGTGGGGAAGAGATCAATTGAGTCAGGGAGATCTCTGGTATCTTCCCCTGAGTCTAGGCCTGATGTTAGGTCTTGGCTGAAATCCGAAGCATCCAGCCTCAATCTTGCTTTCTCCGGGCTACCCGAGGTAGGGGTATGTATAGGAGATTGTGAGCTTATTTGTGGGGCATTCCTTTTGTGAGGATTACCCCTGCCTGGGTCGTATAGGGGGGTACTAGACATACTTTGCGCCGCTGTCCCGCCGCCGCCATCTTGCTTAGGCCCGAGCGGGTAGTATTCAGCGTCTTCTTCCCTTTGTCTTCTGGGCCGCTCTGCATCCAGCATGGATACCGGGCACTTCCCCCCTTCCTGCCCAGGACATTTTTCAGTTTTCAGCTCTCTCACACTTTGAATGACAATTACTCGGTCATACAACACTGTACACACAGGACATTTTTATCATTTTTCACACAACTAGAACTATCTTTTGGTGGTATTTAATCACCTCTGGGGGGGTTTATTTTTTGCTAAACAAATTAAAAAAGACTGACATTTTTGAAAAAAAAAAAAAGTTTAGGCAGCACCGATGGGCACTGATAGGCAGCAATGATGGGCACTAATAGGTGGCACTGATGAGGCGGCACTGATAAGGCGGCACTGATGAAATGGCACTGATGGGCACTGATGAGGTGGCACTGATGAAGCGGCACTGATGGGCACTGATGAGGTGGCACTGATAAGGTGGCACTGATGAGGAGCCACTAATATGTTGAATTGATGGGCACTGATATGCAGCACTGATTGGCACTGATAGGCTACACTAATATGCAGCACTGATGGGTACTGATAGGTGGCACTGATAAGGTGGCACTGATAGGTGACAATGATGGGCACTGATAGGCAGCACTGATGGGCACTGATAGGCTAGACTGATAAGCAGCACTGATGGGCACTGATGCGTGGCACTGATAGGTGGCAATGATGGGCACTGATAGGAAGCACTGATGGGCACTGATAGGTGGCAATGATGGGCAGTGAAAGGTAGCACTTAGGGGCACTGATGGGCACTAATAGGTTGCACTGATAGGCTGAACTGTAGGGCACTGATAGGCAGCACTGATGGGCACTGATAGGCAGCACTGAGGGGCACTGATAGGCAGCACTGAGGGGCACTGATAGGCAGCACTAATGGGCACTAATAGGTGGCACTGATAGGTGGCACTGATTGGCGCTAATATGTGGCACTGATGGGCACTGCTAGGCAGCACTGAAGGGCACTGATGAGCACTCATAGGTGGCACTGATGAGGAGGTACTAAAGGCATTACTGATGGGCATCTGTGAAGGGCACTGACAGGTGTTACTAATGGGCACTGATTGGAACTTTGATTGGCAATTTGGGTGGGCACTGACTGGCAGCTAATGGGCACTGATTGGCATTATGGTGGGCAAATCTGATGAGGACAGCGCTGATAATCAATGTGCTGATTATCAGTGCAGACACCCCCCTCTGACAGGGGAGCCATCAATCGCTCTCTCTGGCAACGCAACCTGAGGAGAGCCGATTACTGGCACTTCCTGGTTCACGCTGTGATCAGCCATGATTGGTCACAGCGGATCACGTGGTAAAGAGGCTCTTTACTACAATCGGAGATGCGGTGTGTCAGACTGATAAAAATAATTCCATCCCTAGACCTCCTCTGTAACTCAAAAGATGAAACCTGTAGAATTTTTTAAATGTCGCCTATGGAGATTTTTAAGGGTAAACGTTTGTTGCCATTCCATTTTGAAGCATGGCATGTTGGGTATCAATCTATTTGGCGTAACATTATCTTTCACAGTATAAAACAAATTGGGCTAACTTTACTGTTGTCTTATTTTTTAATTTAAAAATGTGCATTTTTTCCCCAAAACAATTACGCTTGTAAGACCGCTGCGCAAATAAGATGTGACAAAGTATTACAACGCCATTTTATTCTCTAGGGTGTCTGAAAAAAAAAATATGTTTGGGGGTTTTAAGTAATTTTCTAGTAAAAAGAAATGGATTTTAACTTGTAAACACCAAGTCTGAGAAATAGGCCCACTCCTTAAATAATTAATAGTTATTATTAGTTAACCACTTGACCACTGGGTACTTAAACCCCCTTAATAACCAGACCAATTTTCAGCTTTTGTAGCTATCACATTTTGAATGACAATTACTCAGTCATGCAACACTGTAGCTATATGAAATTTTTGTCCTTTTTTCATACAAACAGAGCTTTCTTTTGGTGGTATTTAATCACTGCTGGGTTCTTTATTTTTTGCGCTATAAAAGAAAAAAGACCAAAAAATCTGTAAAAAAATACATTTTTCTTCGTTTCTGTTATAAAATTTTGCAAATTAGTAATTTTTCTTCATATATTTTGGCCAAAATTTATACCGCTACATATCTTTGGTAAAAGTAACCCAAATTAGTGTATATTATTTGGTCGTTGTGAAAGTTATAGCGTCCACAAGCTATGGTGCCAATATCTGAAAATTGATCACGCCTGAAGTACTGATGGCCTATCTCATTTCTTGAGACCCTAACATTCCAGAAAAGTACAAATACCCCCCAAATGACCCCTTTTTGGAAAGAAGACATCCCAAGGTATTTAGAAAGATGCATGGTGAGTTTTTTGAAGTTGTCATTTTTTCCCACAATTCTTTGCAAAATCAAGTTTTTTTTTTTCGTTTTTTTTTTCACAAAATTGTCATATTAGCAGGTTATTTCTCACACACAGCATATGCATACCACAAATTACACCCCAAAACACATTCTGCTATTACTCCCGAGTGTGGCGATACCACATGTGTGAGACTTTTACACAGCGTGGCCACATACAGAGGTCCAACATGCAGGGAGCACCTTCAGGCATTCTGGAGCACCCAGGCCAATTCTGACATTTCTCTCCTACATGTAAAAATCATCATTTATTTGCTAGAAAACTACATAGAACCCCAAAACATTATATATGTTTTTTTAGCAAAGACCATAGAGAATACAATAGCGGTCATTGCAACTTTTTATCTCGCATGATATTTGCGCAGCAATTTTTCGAACGCGTTTTTTTTGGAAAAAAAATGTTTTTTGCTTCAAAAAAAAAACAAAACAGTAAGGTTAGCCCAATGTTTTTGCATAATATGAAAGATGAAGTTACGCCGAGTAAATAGATACCTAACATGTCACCTTTCAAAATTGCACACGCTTGTGGAATGGCGCCAAACTTCGCCACTTAAAAATCCCCATAGGCGATGCTTTAAAATTTTTTACTGGTTACAAATTTTGAGTTACAGAGGAGGTTTAGGGCCAAAATTATTGCTCTTGCTCTACCGATCGCAGCGATACCTCACATGTGTGGTTTGAACACCGTTTTCATATGTGGGCGGGACTTACGTATGCGTTCGCTTCTGCATGCGAGCACACGGACAGGGGCACTTTAACATTTTTTTATTTTTTTTATTGTTCATTTTACTTTATTTATTTTAGTTTGACACTTTTTTCCCAAAAAAAAAATTTTTGATCACTTTTATTCCTATTACAAGGAATGTAAACATCCCTTGTAATAGGAATATGGCATGACAGGTCCTCTTTACAGTGAGATATGGGGTCAATAAGACCCCACATCTCACCTCTAGGCTGTGCCTGAAAAAAAAAAAAAAAAAGATCCTGGCTTCGATCGTAGCGGTGAGTCGGTAGATGCACCGGAGGGTGGCGGGAGGGGGGGACGTCCCCTCTCACCTCCCATAAGAATGATCAAGCAGTGTAACAGCCGCTATGATCATTCTTATGGTGTAGGGAATCGCCGGCTGAAAAAGATGATATCTGAATGATGCCTGTAGCTGCACCCATCATTCAGATATCCCCGCACAAAGTCAAGGACGTCGTATAAGGGAAGGCGGGAAGTGGTTAAAACGCTTTTTTTTTTTTTAAACACAAAGTTGTCCATTTATACAATATTTCTAACACATAGCATGTACATACCAAAAATGACACCCCAAAATAGATTCTCCTACTCCTCCTGAGTACGGCGATACCACATGTGTGAGACTTCCACAGCCTGGCCACATACATAGGCTGGGTATGGCTGAGCATGGCTGGGTATGGCTGAGCATGGCTGGGTATGGCTGAGCATGGCTGGGTATGGCCAAGTATGGCTGAGCATGGCTGGGTATTGCAGAGTATCGCCGAGTATGACTGGGTATGGCAGAGTATGGCTGGGTATCACCGAGTATTGCAGAGTATGGCTGGGTATCACCGAGTATTGCAGAGTATGGCTGGGTATCACCGAGTATTGCAGAGTATGGCTGGGTATGGCAGAGTATTGCGGGTTATGGCAGAGTATTGCAGATTTTTGCGGGGTATTGCAGAGCATGGCTGGGTATGGCAGAGTATGGCTGGGTATCACCGAGTATTGCAGAGTATGGCTGGGTATTGCGGGGTATTGCAGAGTATTGCGGGATATTTCGTGGTATTGCAGGGTATGGTAGAGTATTGCGGGGTATTCCAAGGTATGGCAGAGTATTGCGGGGTATTCCAGGGTATGGCAGAGTATTGCGGGGTATTGCAGGGTATGGCAGAGTATTGCAGGGTATGGCAGAGTATGGCTGGGTATCACCGAGTATTGCAGAGTATGGCTGGGTATTGCGGGGTATTGCAGAGTATTGCGGGATATTTCGTGGTATTGCAGGGTATGGTAGAGTATTGCGGGGTATTCCAAGGTATGGCAGAGTATTGCGGGGTATTCCAGGGTATGGCAGAGTATTGCGGGGTATTGCAGGGTATGGCAGAGTATTGCAGGGTATGGCAGAGTATTGCAGGGTATTGCAGGGTATGGCAGAGTATTGCAGGGTATGGCAGAGTATTGCGGGGGTATTGCAGGGTATGGCAGAGTATTGCGGGGTATTGCAGGGTATGGCAGAGTATTGCGGGGTATTCCAGGGTATGGCAGAGTATTGCGGGGTATTGCAGGGTATGGCAGAGTATTGCGGGGTATTGCGGGGTATTGCAGGGTATGGCAGAGTATTGCGGGGTATTGCAGGGTATGGCAGAGTATTGCGGGGTATTGCAGGGTATGGCAGAGTATTGCGGGGTATTGCAGGGTATGGCAGAGTATTGCGGGGTATTGCAGGGTATGGCAGAGTAATGCAGGGTATTCCAGGGTATGGCAGAGTATTGCAGGGGTATTCCAGGGTATGGCAGAGTATTGCAGGGGTATTCCAGGGTATGGCAGAGTATTGCAGGGGTATTACAGGGTATGGCAGAGTATTGCGGGGTATTGCAGGGTATGGCAGAGTATTGCGGGGTATTGCAGGGTATGGCAGAGTATTGCGGGGTATTGCAGGGTATGGCAGAGTATTGCGGGATATTGCAGGGTATGGCAGAGTATTGCAGGGTATTCCAGGGTATGGCAGAGTATTGCAGGGGTATTCCAGGGTATGGCAGAGTATTGCAGGGGTATTCCAGGGTATGGCAGAGTATTGCAGGGGTATTACAGGGTATGGCAGAGTATTGCAGGGGTATTCCAGGGTATAGCAGAGTATTGCAGGGGTATTGCGGGGTATTGTGGGGCATAGCAGAGTATTGTGGGGCATTGCAGAGGGAATTGCAGAGTATTGCACAGCATTGCAGGGCATGCAGAGTAGTGAGGGATGGCTGAGCATGGATGGATGGATGGCTGGATGTCTCTGTGCAGTGCTATGGGCACTACACATGCAGCCCACAACGCTGCAGCCATCCATCCATCCCCCTCTCCGCTCACAGTGTACCGATCGGTAAACAGGAGGGGAGGAGAGGAACTGGCGTCATCAGATGACGCCGGTTTGTTTACATGTGATCGCGCCGTCATTTGACGGCGCGATCACATGGTAAACGGCCGCGATTAGCGGGCATTTACCGAGATCCGTTATGCGCCGAGTCCTCTGGACCCGGCGGTCATGGATGCTCTTGAGTGCGCGCTCTAGGGGGCGCGCGAGAGCAGAATTCTGGGAGGACGTCCCTGGACGCCCTCCCAGAGTTAAGCAACCGCCCTGTAGCCGTCATTTGGCTATGGGCCGGTTGTTAAGTGGTTAAGGCACTCACTGAATGTTTACTCATTGGAATATCCACCAGAATCCAGGGGGATTTTTTTCACCGACACTGAAAGCACCTTATTACTTAACTGTATATACTAATTAATAAGTTCATCTGTTCATTCACATCAGCACTTTGTATTTACACCATTGATTTGTGTTATTGATCATATGTATATTGCACTTTTACATTATTTTATTTATATCTTTATGGATATATATAGAGATATTTTTATGGATCAAGTTAGTCAGGGAGACAGCTTGACTATATGCACATTTAGGAATTTTATGCACAACCGCACTGTACAGCACTTGAAGACACTCAGTGAATAGGCAGCATCTATATATTTTTTCCCCACTTAATACCTTCCTCCCACAAGGAAGTAGCATACACCTGAATCCATCAGGTCTGGAACAGCGCCATATCTACTTCTTTTTCCTTCGTGGAATAATGGACAGGGCATTTGAGGCAGAAGAGCGGGAGGAAAAGGAGGATTTCCTTACCTCTCAAGGCCCCCTTTATCCAGATACTAGTATTCCTGCAGGCCCGCTGATAACACATGAAGAAGAAGAGGAGGAGGAGGATTGTGTCAGCATGGAGGTGGAGGATAACACTCAGCATCAGCAGCAGTCTTCAAGGGATCGTTTGTAGTCCCCAGAAACCCATGGAGTTGTACGTGGCTGGGAGGAGGTGATTGAGGATCATGTGATCTGCAAACCTATGCTGTATGGCCTCCCTGATCCGGCAAAGCCTGCGAAAGGACCCTAGGATTCGTGGTATCAAGGAGAGGGATCATTACTGGTTGGCAACTCTTCTTGATCCACGTTACAAGGGTAAGGTTGTAGAACTTATCCAGCCTTCGCAGAGGTAGCAGAGGATAAAACATCTTCGGGAGGCCTTGCAGAAAGGTTTGTGCAATGTGTTTCCAGAGCCTGGGAGGTTACAAATTCCTGGTCCTGGACAACGTGTTTCTGAGGCTTCGTTCAGTCACAGAAAGAGCGGTGGAGAAGGTGGCTGGCTGACCGATGCCTTCAGGCAATTCTTGAGTCCTCAGCACCCAGGTCTGATCGGTTCCAGCAACCATCGCCAGCGTCTGAATTCCATGGTGCAGGAATATCTAGGGGCAAGATCAGACTTGGAGACCTTTCCACCAGAACGTCCACTGGGTTACTGGGTCTTGAGGATGGACCACTGGCCAGAGCTTGCTGAATATGCAATTGAGCTACTGGCCTGTCCTGCACCCAGTGTTCTTTCTGAATGCACATTCAGTTCTGCTGGAGGCTTTGTAACCGATCACAGAGTGCGCCTGTCCACAGACTCTGTTGATCGGCTCACATTCATAAAAATGAATCAGTCTTGGATCACCAGCTACCGTGCTCCTGATGCTGATGTAACCAATTGATTTTTCTATAGATGTGGGATCCCTTGAAGACTGTATATGCTGGGTGACTATCCTATTATGCTGAGTGACTATCCTATTCCTCCTCAATTTTCATGATAAAAGCTTCTAAGAATATTTTCGGTTCTGGACACCACCACTACCTAAGGCCCAATTTTTCTGCCCCTGTTTAACAGGGGCGTGTAATTACAATTTGTGTTCAAATATTTAACAGCGGGGCTCGTTCCTGCGCTCAATAAGAGTATCTGTGATGGGTTGCAGTGTTTTGGCACCACCACCACCGCCTAAGGCCCAATTTTAACAGGGGCATGTAATTACAATTCTTGATAAAATATTTCACAGCAGGGCCATTCCAGTGCCCACCAAGAGTAACTGTGAGGGCTTACAGTGTTCTGGTACCACCAATACCTAAGGCCCAAATTTCTGCAAGGCAGGCCATATAGCATATACAGGAGGTCCCCTATTTTCAAACATCCGACTTACAAACGACTCCTATTTACAAACGGAGGGAGACAACAGGAAGTGAGAGGAAATCTACTCCTAGGAAGGGAAATTCTCTCCTGAGTTAATATGGGAAAAAGGTGTCTCCTAACTGATGCTTTATCACCAATCCTTGTTTCCCTAATACCCCAAAATTTTCAAAATCCAATTGTCATTGGGACAGAAAGTGAGGTGAAATCTTCTGAACAGGGGCACAGACAGCAAAACAAATGTTACAGGGGTGATGGTAACCCTTCCCTATGTTATCCAAAAAGCTTAAAAAAAGATTTTTTGGCTGGAGCTACACTTACAAAATGTACCTGTTCTGAATTACAAACAGATTCAACTTAAAAACAAACCTACAGTCCCTACTATCTTGTTTGTAACCCAGGGACCACCTGTATACTGCTGCTGTTCAGAGTATATAGGGCCTTGAGGCCCCACACCTTTTTTTTTTAATTTGGGTGTGGGGTTCACCTTAGATCCATACCAGACCCAAAGGGCCTGGTAATGGGCTGGGGGGGCAACATTACATTATAGCTTCAAGCAGTTTTAAATGACTTTTATTCATTTAGAAATGTCATTTTGCTCCCGGACTGTTCTAAACACGGGAAACATGCGCCACTTTACAGGCATACTATAGACACCCCCCAGGTATGAAATTTAAAGGAATATTTCACTTTTATTGTTTCACTTTAAGCATTATTGAAATCGCTGCTCCCGAAAAACGGCCATTATTAAAACTTTTTTTTGCATTGATACATGTCCCCTGGGGCAGGACCTGGGTCCCCAAACACTTTTTTTGACAATAACTTGCATATTAGCCTTTAAAATTAGCACTTTTGATTTTTCACATTCGAGTCCCATAGATTTTAACGGGGTTCGCGTGTTCGCACAAATTCTTGGTCTGTTCGCATGTTCTGGCCGCGAACCGAACCGGGTGTGTTCGGCTCATCCTTAGTCATATGATATCCTCCCAGGAAAATAGGGCTCCTGCCTAGCCGTCATATTACAATAGGCTGGGTGGAAGGGGTTAAAGATTCTGTACTAGATAACTGGGCAATGCCCTGGCAATAACTTTAACCATAGCATTGTTAAACCAAATTACAATGGATGCAAGCAGAGTTAAAGTATTGACATTAACTAAACCAAGAAAATAAAGGTCCTCATGTGCACACCATGCATACAGCCCCAATAGTGGGTGGGCGTATATGTTCCTGACAATGGGGTACCCCTGCAGGTGACTATAAAGTATTGGCTCCTAATAGTGTTGGCCAGCTTTCATTGGGCCCTTCTGTAGGTGGTGCATGTGTTGCTGTCTCTTTTAGAGTGTGCAGTAGATGGCTAGTGGGCTGCTGAACAGAGAGCAGTCTCTATGGCCTGAACTGTTTTGGGATAAAACACGGATGGTCAGCTCACCCCTCCTGGTACACAGAAATCTGTTCCAGATCATTTGGCAGTCTGCAGATCTCTGAAGTCAGGTCCCGGCGGCTCAGTCTCTCAGCTCTGGTGTAGACACTCACACGGCAACAGGTCTCTCCAGCCTTGGGTTTGGCACGGCAGGAGACCTCTCAGCCTCTCAGTCCCTTGGACCCTGGTGTGGGCACAGACACCCCAGCAATGGGTCTGCAATTGTCCAGATCCCTGCACACAGGAGGATCACAGTGCCTCAGGCTCTTGGCACTGTGGAGAGAATGTGTCTCTCCACATTGACAATGTATATAGAGAATGTGTCAATCGAATAGCAGGATTTTTAAGGCGTAACTCACAAAAAATATTAAAATTGCAAATACTTTATTGCAGAAAAAATATGAAGTTAAAAATTCATTGAGAACAAAACATTCAAATAACCTCCATATGCCATAGATATTTGTACATCATTTATCCATTTCCAGAACTTATGGTCATCTCCACCTTCACAAAATAATTTGTACAAATGTATCCCACTTTTATATTCTATGACTGAGCTCGACACGTTTCCCGGATTGTCATCCACTTCTTCAGGGAGAAAAATAATGGAGGATTGTTTTAGAATCAACACTACAAAATGTTCCAAAAAAGAAGAAAAAACGACATTTGTATACAACAAAGAGTGCTGATGCTTTGTCTGCAGAAACCTGGAAACCACCATTGGAGCTGCTACACCATGATAGCAGAATCCATTGGGGGAGACCAAAACCCCCCACCCTCAATGATTATCCTTCTAATTCCTAGAAATTCTATAAGGCAGTGGTTCTCATGCCGCTCCTCAAGTACCCCCAACAGGCCATGTTTTGGGGATTTCTCTTAGATAAAATAGCTGTCCAATATACCAAGCCATTGACTCTGATTTAAAGTGGATGTAAACCCTCCATATACCCAGTGATGTGAACAGCCTCAGATGATACACAGAGATGAAACAAATCCCCCTATATATGTATTACATGTATATCTGCTGTCTTCAGCTTTATAGATTCTTTACAAAGTTCACATCTTGTTACAGATTTTCTCTTCCTGTTCAGCACTGGGAGTGAAGTCTGGGCAAACAGCCAAGGCAGCTGATTGGAGGAAAGGCACACACCCCCACTCCACATTGGTAAAGGAAGGAAGTAATGTGCAGAGCTATGCTGTGAGAAGACAAGCTCTCTGCTAATCTATTTATAGCAACCTCCCACGACACAAACTTCAGGCTGCTTTCATCTCCTGTCTCTGAGAACTTGTCAGGCTGATAACAGAAGAACGGAGCAGGAGAAAGCCAAGGGACTGGGTGCTTTGAAGAGAGATAAGAAACACTGCAGATATATGTGCCCAGCTCACATTTCATGAATTGGGTTTACATCAACTTTAAAGCACCTGTGCAAGATAAAGGAAAACCTGCAAACATGGCCTTTTGGGGGTAGTTGAGGACTGAGGTTGAGAACCACTGTGATAAGGAACCCCCTTCCATAGCTATCTGTAACACTGTTAAGTACTATAAAGAGAAGAACTATAATATGAAAGCATATATATATATATATATATATATATATATATATATATATATATATATATATATATATATATATATATATATTTCTTTCTTTCTTTCTTTCTTTCTTTTTTTTAAGCAGAGGCCCTACAGAATAAAATGGCGGTTGATACAATTTATTTTGTCACACAGTATTTACACTGCAATTTTTGAAACACAAATTGTTTGGGAAAAATACACTTTAATTCATTATAATGCAAAAAACACAATCGTTAAGGGGGAGGGGCAGGGAGGAGTGAGAGGAATGGGAGGGCCAGGGAGGAGAGAGAGGATGAGGAGGGGCAGGGAATAGAGAGAGGAGGGGGAGTGGCAGGGAGGAGAGAGAGGAGAGGGGGTGGGAAGGAGAGAGAGAGGAGGGGCAGGGAGAAGAGAGAGGAAGGGGAGGGGCAGGGAGGAGAGAGAGGAGGGGGAGAGACAGGGAGGCGAGAGGAGGGAGAGTGGCAGGGAGGGGAGAGAGAAGAGGGAGGGGGTGGGAGGAGAGAGAAGAGGGGGAGGGGCAGGGAGGAGAGAGAAAGAGAGGAGGGGCAGGGAGGAGAGAGAGAGGAGGGGAGGGGCAGTGAGGAGAGAGAGGAGGGGGAGGAGCAGGGAGGAGAGAGAGGAGAGGTGACCCCATCCATCCCATCACAGTGACCATACCCTACCCCCTATGTCTGATCATGGTCTCCCCCACACACAGGTATCACATGTGGGGGAGAGGCAGGGAGGAGAGAGAGGAGGAGGAGAGAAAGGAGGGGGAGGGAGGAGAGAGAGGAGGGGGAGGGGCAGGGAGGAGAGAGATGAAGGAGAGGGGCAGGGAGGAGAGAGAGGAGGGGGAGGGGCAGGGAGGAGAGAGAGGAAGGAGAGGGGCATGGAGGAGAGAGATAAGGGGGAGGGGCAAGGAGGAGAGAGAGGGAGGGGCAGGGAGGAGAGAGAGGAGGGGGAGGGGCAGGAAGGAGAGAGCAGGGGAGGGGCAGGGAGGAGAGAGAGGAGGGGGAGGAGCAGGGAGGAGAGAGAGGAGAGGTGACCCCATCCATCCCATCACAGTGACCATACCCTACCCCCTATGTCTGATCATGGTGCCCCCCCCACACAGAGGTATCACATGTGGGGGAGAGGCAGGGAGGAGAGAGAGGAGGAGGAGAGAGGAGGGGGAGGGAGGAGAGAGAGGAAGGGGAGGGGCAGGAAGGAGATAGAAGAGGGGGAGGGGCAGGAAGGAGAGAGAGGAAGGGAGGGGCAGGGAGGAGAGAGGGGAGGGGTAGGAAGGAATGCTTATTTCTCAACAAAAGTGGAGTTACGCTTTAAATGAATTCCAATGCTTTATGTGACATCACCAGACTGTGGGCGGAGTTCTCACATCTCCCGCCTCTCCCCACATATCTTTATACAACCTTTATATACCCATAACCCAGCATGGAGGGGCTCAGTGAAGGTGGTGGTGAAGGTGTGGAGATGTTGGATCGGGTCACACAGATCATAAAAGGAGATCCGCCCGACCTCATAATCCAGATATATCCTGACTCTGTTACTGGAGGGGTTGGTTGTGTTTAAGAGGATCTCTTTACTGTCATGTATCACATAATACTGATTATTATACCTGTCCAATCCCCAGGACTTCTTATTATCTCCAATCAATGACTCCTCCCACCCTCTCCTCTCTATACTGGGGTAACACATCCCGACTCCCCATTCATCTGACCCCCCGACATCCACTTCCCAGTAATGTCTCCCTGAGAAGAAACTCTGACTGCTCATCACCTGATAATAATACTGGAATCTCTCTGGTGTTTCTGGGTGATTCTGGTCTATATCTGACCTGGATACAGTTTTCCTGTCAGCTGATATCCGTAGATAATTACTAGCTGTGTTTCCATCCAGTAATATGTCTGAAGCTCCCTGTATATAGTATACATTTACCTCTGTTATTATATCAGATAAACCTGTGTGTAAGACCCCCGCCACATCCAGACCCCCTCCATCATGGAGGAGTTCCTCATGTCTCTCTCGGTCCTCATTATCTCCATCCTCAGTATCACACAAGTCACCTGTGTCTGATTCCTGTAAGACAGTCAGTGGATCTGTCACGTTACACAGCTCCTCAATGTGATGCAACTTCCTGGACAGCTCCTCCTTCTTTATTTCCAGATCCCGGATGGAGAGGGAGATCCGCTCTGCCCTCCCGGAGATTTCCCTCAGGGCTCTCTTCTCCAGGTCTTCCAGACGTCTCCTGAGATCTCTAAACATGGCAGTGACTCTCTCGGTGTCACCAGCTGCTTCTTCTTCTACTTTCCTCCTGTGTTCCTGCAGACTCTGGACTCTTTCCTCCATCTCCTCTCTCTTTGTTAGAAGTTTCTGCAGAACATTCCTCAGTGTCTCCTTCTTCTTCTCAGAAGCCTCATCCAGTGACTTCATCCTATGTCCTTTATGTCCTCCAATCATACAACAAGAAATACAGATACAGGCCTCATCCTCAGTGCAGTAATACTCCAGGATCTTCTTATGGACGGAGCATTTCCTGCTCTCCATGGACAAGGTGGGGTCACATAAGACGTGTTCTGGGGACTTTTTGTGGACTGTCAGGTGTTTATCACACAGAGAAACCTCACAGTGCAGACAGGATCTAACAGCAGGTACAGGAGAGTCCACACAGTGAGTACAGAAGACCCTGGACTCCTCCCGATTTGGCTGAGCAGACAGGAAAGTTTCTGCTATGTTATGTAGTTTCATGTTCTTCTGCAGTGAAGAACGATCCGGAAACTTCTCTCTGCATTCAGGACAGGAATATCTTCCAGACCCCCCCTGTGTATCCAGCACACGATCAATACAGACCCGGCAGAAGTTGTGACCACATTTCAGGGTTACAGGATCGGTATAAATGTTCAGACAGACGGAACATTCCAGCTCCTTCCTCAGATCACCAGACGCCATCGCTGACAGCAAAAGAGAAACTAACCTGAAAGTCTCTGACACCGGAGAGGAATGTGGATGGGGGAGGGGTGACATCCTCCTACACAGGGTGAGGCTGGATGAATATTATAGGACACGGAGATCAGAGTACAGAAGGGAGAAGATTCGTTTTGCAGTAGTAATGATAATTATACCTCCCAACATTAGAAGAGGGAAAGAGGGAAAGACGGATGTGGAGAAGCATTGAGATGAAAAGTGGAGATGACTACATCATGATGAAAAGGGATTTGGTTCTATAAAGTCTGAGCTTACACTATACACGGCATATACTGCAGCCTTTGTACCCCAACAATATGTCTTCATTATTGTGCCAACACCCCGACATGCAGAGAATGAGGCCTAATGTACATGGGGCGCTGAGGCAACCTCTTCTGAACGATTCTTTTGACAGCATGAAACCGCCATTTAAAAGCGCCAGTTTAGACGCGTTTAGATGCGTTTAGACGTGTTTGCGTCTAGGAGCGTTTATTTAAGACAACATCATACGATCCTCCCAAAGCACAAAAAAGTGTATTATTTAACTATTTGAGTGAGTAGCAGCAGCTGAGAGAGCAGCAGTGTACTTGTATCTACCTCAATTTTGGTGCTTTTACTATGGATCCCATAATGAGCATATGTGAGGAAATTAAAAAAGCCAGATATTAAATTTCATGTAACTATGTTTAGTCGGGGGTCAAGCTCAATGGTGGGATCATCTGGTTCAAATCTAACAACATACAGGTCTGTTGTGGAAATTTTTATTAATGTATGTTGTCAGATGTCCCCCAGTGTCAGTTTTGCTATAATACGCTCATGTGAGGGTATTCGCACATACAAACATTGGTGGAAGATCATTGGATGCGGAAACCTTCCCGTGAACATGGCAGATCTGTTTTCTCTTTTAAGGATGTTTGTTTATGCCTCACCAAGGGACTGGCCACTCCATGGTGACCGCATTTAAACTCCTATGTAAGCAGATCTGCGTACATGGGAACCATAGCATAACTATACAAAATTATGGCCCACTGAGCCATGATAGAGTACGGCTCGTGTCATTGGTAGCAGTGGGAATGTGCACACGATCGAGTTCAGAGCCATGTGCTTGCCGCATGGCTCTGCACACGTCACTACTGCATTTCTATTTGAATATATACATGTGTGTGTGATTGGTTCTTTTGAATGAATACAAGTGTCTGATTGGCTGATTATGAAGCCACCATCTTATTTTGTTATCCATATTTTTAGTATAAATAAAGGGAACCTGGCTATTCTCTGGAGGATTCTGCTAAGCTCAAGGTGATACCAGCATCTGTGTTACTTCTGGAGAAATACAAAGCACACTTTCCCGGCATTATGAGAGCTGTTTTTGTGCTTTTAAGCGCAAATAAATTGTTTGCTTATAAGGAGAAGCTTAAAATTTCCCTGACATTTATGGCGGGCCAGAAAGGAAGCCAACAGATCTTCCTAATTCAGCCGACCTCGAGGGCAAAGAGACCTCCAGAACCAGAACCAGCAAAGGCCGGCCTATGGTAAGACAATAGGGATGAGCCAAACACCCCCCTGTTCGGTTCCAACCAGAATATGCGAACAGGAAAAAAGTTTGTTCGAACACGCGAACACCATTAAAGTCTATGGGACACGAACATGAATAATCAAAAGTGCTAATTTAAAAGCCTTATATGCAAGTTATTGTGATAAAAAGTGTTTGGGACCCGGGTCCAGCCCCAGGGGACATGGATCAATGCAAAAAAAAGTTTTAAAAACGGCCGTTTTTTCAGGAGCAGTGATTTTAATAATGCTTAAAGTCAAACAATAAAAGTGTAATATCCCTTTAAATTTTGTAGCTGGGGGGTGTCTATAGCAGTGTTTCTCAACTCCAGTCCTCAAGGCACACCAACAGGTCATGTTTTCGGGATTTCCACTATTTTGCACAGGTGATTTGATCAGTTTCACTGCCTTAGTAATTACCACAGCTGTTTCATCTGAGGGAAATCCTGAAAACATGACCTGTTGGTGCGCCTTGAGGACTGGAGTTGAGAAACACTGGTCTATAGTATGCCTGTAAAGGGGCGCATGTTTCCCGTGTTTAGACAGTCTGACAGCAAAATGACATTTCAAAGGAAAAAAGTAATTTAAAACTACTCACGGCTATTAATGAATTGTCGGTCCGACAATACACATAAAAGTTCATTGATAAAAACGGCATGGGAATTCCCCACAGGGGAACCCCGAACCAAAATTTTTAAAAAATGATGTGGGGGTCCCCCTAAATTCCATACCAGGCCCTTCAGGTCTGGTATGGATATTAAGGGGAACCCTGGCCAAAATTTTTAAAAAAAATGACGTGGGGTCCCCCTAAATTCCATATCAGACCCTTATCAGAGCACGCAATCTGGCAGGCTGCAGGAAAAGAGGGGGGACAAGAGAGCGTCCCCCCTCCTGAACTGTACCAGGCCACATGCCCTCAACATTGGGAGGGTGCTTTGAGGTAGCCCCCCAAAACACCTTGTCCCCATGTTGATGAGGACAAGGGCCTCACCCCACAACCCTGGCCGGTGGTTGTGGGGGTCTGCGGGTGGGGGGCTTATCAGAATCTGGAAGCTGCCTTTAACAAGGGGACCCCCAGATCCCGGCCCCCCTGTGTGAAATGTTAAGGGGGTACAAAAGTACCCCTACCATTTCACTAAAAAACTGTCAAAAATGTTAAAAATGACAAGAGACAGTTTTTGACAATTCCTTTATTTAAATGCTTCTTCTTTCTTCTATCTTCCTTCATCTTCTTCTTCTGGCTTTTCTGGTTCTTCCTCCGGTGTTCTCATCCAGCATCTCTTCCGCGGTGTCTTCTATCTCCTTCTCCTCGGGCCGCTCTGCACATGTATATGAGAAAAAGAAATGGATGAATTGTGATTTGTACCTTTGTATGGGACCAAGACACATGTCCCCATAAGTGTAAAAATATTTTTAAGTAAAGTGTTTGGTTTTAAGTTGCCTACCGCATATTCAAGCTGCCATGCATTGTTGGGACATCACTTACATTAGGAGATGTTTCTTGAATGGGCTTCACCCTGTGGATAGTCTAAGGTTTCTAGGATCACTGTTTGTGTTCTCAATGTCTTGTGGAAGCTGATGCCAGAGTAATATATGACCTTTATTTGGGAACAAGAGTGTATGTTTGAGCCGTGTTATTTTGTGTTTTATGTAACATTGTTTGATTAGAGAGCTTGTGTTGTTTGGTTGGCCAAGGTCCCTAGTAGGATGTAGCCTAAAATGTTTGTAAGTGTTCAAGTGTGCATTCTCAATTGTGTAGTCAGTCTTTGTGGAGAAAGATTTTGGTTTTCTAGTGAAGAAATCTGTTTTTGGTGGGATCAACAACTGCATTTCATGTGTTAATGGCACCATTTTGTCGTGGCCTGGCTTTTGTCTGCCATTTGCTCCTTTTGTCGTCTGCCATTTTGCTATCTGCCATGCGGCCCAGCTTTCGTCTGCCATTTTCTTGTGGTCGCCGTGCGGCCGTGGCTTGATGTTCATCTGTTGCAACTACCATTTTGTGTCTGCTTTATTTTGTGTAATGGGTGGAATTGCTCTGGTTTTGGGCCAGGTTTAAAAAGGTGATTTTGGTCTGTAGAGGCGCAGTTTAAGGATTTCATACTGTTTAGCCTGTAAATCATCCCAGAGTTGAAACTGTTCCAATTCCATTGTGTGTGTTTTAAGTGAAAATCTCTATTTTGCACTGAATTTACTAGCTTTAACTGAGTTTTTATACTATACTATAGCGGTGTGTGCTATTTTTATTGTTAATTGTTTATAGCCTACAGTAGAAAAAAAAGGCTTTGTTGACCTCCTTGAGCCATCTTTTTGCAGGAGTTTCAGTTTTTGGCTTTTGTTGCACCATAGATTTTTTTATTGTCTTGATAGACATAATATGAATCTAGGCTTCCCCTCCCCCTCCCTCTTCCTGTTCATTGATATTTAAATAAACCAGTTAGATGGGTTTTTAGAGCTGAGAAGACAGGAAGTTGTTTACAAGATGTGATGTATAACAGGAAGTTCTTTGCAAGTATGCAACAGGAAGTTGGTGGGAGGAGCTTGGGGTCTTGACTCGTGTTTGGAAGTATGTTTGATTTTTACATTTAATTCCAGTTGTTTTATACTGTAATACAGTTTTGGGTAGAGAGCAAACAGGAGGCATCCAAGTTATTGTTGTAACATCTAGGTACAGATAGAAGATATAATATTGTTTTGAATAGCGGAGGATTTCATGGTGTCTTTGTAGTTGTCGGACAAACACGTTTAGAAGGCTGTATATCGTGAGACCGGTCGGGCCGTGTATGATAATCAGAATTCCAGTGAGCAATAGTATTAGCATAAACGTGAGGAGTAGTAAGCTAGCACCCCCGCTCAGGCCATTTACAATAATCGGGAAGCGGGGGGCCGGTTATGGTGATAAAGGCGTAAAACAATAACCTCTCTGAAAGTAAAGCGCAGGGTTCTCTGGATGCAGAGTTCATCAGAAAAGCGATTTGAATCGACATGGGCAATGGGTCGTCCATGCACCCCAGTCAGACCGCTGCACAATACATGAAATCTGGGGATGGGGCTAAGGCCATTAGACCCCTTAAAGATTGGCATATATGTTCACAGGGTACAGTAAGATGTATTCCTTTGAAAGGTACTTTTGATGTCTGGAAGTACGAGACCCCAGAATAAAAATACATTGGAAGTAGTTCAGCTGTGGCTTCAGAAATCTGTAATGATGAGTGAGTTGATGGATGTGTAGTACACGTTTGTGTGGTTAAAATTATCATGCCTATTTTTCTACTTTGTGTGGCTGGTCCATGCAAAATTTTGAGCTTCTCTCGTGTATTTCCCATTGTATTTTTTTTCTATGGCTAAAAGAGTGAAGGTAGCATTCCATCTGGTTGTTTTGCTTTTTCATTTTTGTTTTGGGAACTATGAAATATCTCCTCCACATTTGTATCTAAATGTTTGTCTCATGTTTTAGTCTTCTCATGTTTGTATGTAGTAACATGAATATGTTTGACCCTACAGCCCTCTAACGTGTTGCGAGTGTTGTATTTTAGTAAGAATGTGAAAGTAAGGG
The DNA here is from genome assembly GCA_037952925.1 of Lithobates clamitans. Lineage (NCBI taxonomy): Eukaryota > Metazoa > Chordata > Amphibia > Anura > Ranidae > Lithobates > Lithobates clamitans. The sequence continues at coordinate 444,594 of JBBGZY010001204.1, read as the reverse complement.
TTACAGAGGGTTTAATTTCAATATTTCTTTATTATTTTCAGTAAAGTGAACAAGATTTACCTTTGTTACAATAAGTTGGATGTTCCGACTGCAGCAAGTAAAACCAAAGCATACAAATTAGAGTCAAGTAATGCAGAGATAAGCATACAAGTCGGACTAAACAGTGGTGGGTTATGCTTAGTGTTATAACATAATAACAGAACAACTCGATAACTCCAGATAAGGGAGGGTGTATGGAAGGGAGCACCAGTTAAGTAGGCGACTAGTTACATCGTGATCTTGGCGGGAATTTTTCTATTCCAAGGTGTAGTAATGCTAGTGAGGGATTAGGGGCTGTGGAAACCTGTGATATGATGGAGATTAAGGCAAATATTTGTTTCCAGAATGAGCTTAGAGATTTGCAAAGCCACAGTATGTGTGCTATGGTACCAGAACTTCCACAGGACCTCCAGCAGGTAGGAGGATGTCCAGGGAAGATTTTGGAGAGACGGTAGGGTGTGAGATACCATCTATGAATTGTTTTTTGGTATGTTTCCCAGTGGTTGGAGCAATAGGAGGCAGTAAAGGTGTGCTTAAAGGCGCGTGTCCACATGTCGGGGGTGGCATCAATGTTTAGTTCTTCTGTCCATTTTGAGAGTTTGAGAGTATGGCCGGTTGTCGCTAAGTATAGAGTACAGTGTAGAGATACCATGTTTTGGGTATGTTGCGTGTCTGTAGAAGTTGTGTATTGGTTCAGGAATTTTGGCCTCAGTAGAGATTTTAGATTTTTGAAGGAAGTGGGAGATCCTCATGTATGTAAAGGCTTCAGTATTGGGGAGGTCATATTCATGTTGGAGATTTGTAAAGGTTTTTAGAGTGTTATTGGTGTTGTAGAGATCTGAGATATTAGTTATCTTTTGTGTCTGCCAGATTTGTAAGTTTAGATTTGGTATTTGTGACATCAATGTCCCAATGAGAGGGGTCTGTATCATATGAGACGGGTGGTCTAAGGTTAACGTCTGGGTGAATTTCTTCCAGACTGTTAGAGAGGCTGTGATTGACGAAGGATTAGACATTGTGTTAGGAGGGAGACGCGCTGACGTTGCAAGGAGTATATCGCGCATAGTATTTGGTTTGAAGGATAACGATTCTATGATTGACCAGGCCTTATTGGGGTTTGGATGCAACCAGTAGTATAGCTGGTCCAGAATGGAAGCATAATGGTAGCTTTGAATGTGAGGAAGGCTTACTCCACCTTTTTTGTGATGTCTGGTTAGTACGTATTGAGCACATCTAGGTGGTTTAGTTTCCCATATAAACCTGGAAAGTTGTTTTTGTATGGAGGTAAAAAAGGAGTGGGGTGCACGTAAGATTACTGTGCAAAAATAGTAGCTTGGGGAGGATTAGCATTTTAAAGGATGCAACTCGTCCAAGTTTAGAAAGGCCTGTTGTGCGCAGTTGGTTTAATAGTTGAGGAAGTAGTTTTTGGAAGGCACGATAATTAAGGTCATAGAGTAGAAGCAGCGAGGGGGCTAGTTTTATCCCCAAATATGGGATAGACTGTTTCGTCCATGAATAAGGGAGAGTACTCTCCAGGAGGGACTGTTGTCTATGTGTTAGATTAAGTGGAAGTATTAGAGACTTGGAGGAATTAATTTTGTAGAAGGAGGCAGAGCTAAATTGAGTGAGGATGTCTTGGATTGCAGGCATGGAGTGGACTGGGTTTGTGATCATAAGTATGACATCATCGGCAAAAAGGCTGATTTTATGTTCTATGTCATTGTGTTTGATGCCTGAAATGCGCTTGTCCCCTCTAATCTTTGCTGCAAGGGGTTCCATTATTAGAGCAAAAATAGGGGGGGAGCGGGCAGCCTTGTCGTGTGCCGTTGGAGATCCCAAATGGTGTAGACAGGGTTCCGTCAGTTAACACTCTAGCTGAGGGGTTTGAGTAAAGTGAGAGAATGGCCTTTTGGAACCAGCCTGTGATTCCAAATTTGGAGAGTACTGCTCTCAGGAATCCCCAATGCACCCTGTCAAATGCCTTCTCTGCGTCCAGGGATAGCAGCAGTGAAGGCGTTCGTGTTTGGGTGACCCGATGAATCAAATTATTGACTCTTCTAGTTGCGTCTGGGGCTTGCCTGTTCGGCATAAAGCCGACTTGGTCTGGGTACACTAGAGAGGGAAGACATTTCAACAACCTAGAAGCAATGACCTTAGCAAATATTTTCATGTCTGTGTTGAGAAGCGAAATGGGTCTGTAGTTGGATGTGGAAGTAGGGTCTTTCTCTGGTTTGGGAATAGTGGTGATGATTGATCATAGCATATCAAGCGGTAGAGAACCAGAGGTGGCAGCAGAGTTGAAGAGGTCAGTAAGGTGGGGGGTGATAAGTTTGGCGAATGTTTTGTAAAATTCGTTGGTGTAACCATCTTCCCCAGGTGACTTGTGGATAGGAAGGGTGTTGATGGCTTTTAAGACTTCGTCATTTGAGAATGGTTGGGAAAGATCCTCTAGTTGTGTGTGGGTTATTTTCGGGAGATCAATAGTGGATAGGAAGTTTTGTATGTTTTGATCAGTTGGTTGAGGAGTAGCTGTGTCATGTGAGAGGTTGTAGAGAGAAGAGTAATAATCGCTAAAGGCATTAGCTATATCCTGTGGGTTTGTCAGGAGTTGTTTGGTGGTAGGGTGTTGAAGGGATGTTATTTTACTTTTAATGCATTGGGCTTTGACTTGTCGAGCTAGTAAAGCACTAGCTTTATTACCTAAAGCATAGTATTTGGCTTTGGTCAATTTAAGGTTGTTCTCGAATTGAAAGAGCAGAAGTGAGCGGAGTTTTTGTCGCTGTTCTAAGAGATCACTGGTTAGTTTATGAGAGGGGGTCATTTTATTCTGGTTTTCTAATAGGGTAATTTGGGAGAGGACCTCGTCAACTCGCTTAGACCTCTGGTTTTTAACATTACTGCGAAGTTTAATTAGGATGCCATGCATGTAAGCTTTATATGCTGACCAAAGTACAAACCTATCAGTGTCTGGTTGGTTGTTCATTTGAAAATAAGAGCAGTGCTCAGTATTACGTTTCTGAACAATGTTTGGGTCAGAGATGAGGGAGGCGTCAAGTCTCCATAATCTGGTCGCCCTAGGTCTGCAATTTCCCACAGTAAGGGAGACAGGTGCATGGTCCGACCATGAGATGGTTCCATTTTCGGATTTCATCACGTCCTGGAGGGTGATTTTGTCAACAATAAAGAAGTCGATTTGGGAGTATGAGAGATGAGAAGAGGAGAAATATGAAAAGTCCCGCTCGTTGCGATGGTGGCATCTCCATGGATCGTAAAGGTCATTGGCTTGAAGAAAGGGGTTCAGAACAGTTCGGCGGTTTCTAGTCTCGCACGTTGTGTCAAGTGTGGAGTCTCCAATGATGTTGAAGTCTCCTCCCATAAGAAGCCTCCCCTTCCGGAGTCGTGTAATTTTCTTGTAGAGTTGGTGGTGGAATCATAGTTGCTGTTTGTTTGGGCCATAGATGTTGATCAGGGTGTAGGTGACTTGATTAATGTCACATAGAAGAATCAGGAAACGGCCATGAGGGTCTGCAATGGATTGATGCAGTTTAAAATGTAGTGTGTTCCATATGGCAGTGAGGACTCCATTTTTCTTCTTCTGTCCTGAAGCTGAAAAAACCTGGTCATAATTTTTTAGGGCAAATCTGGGAGTTTTAGCAGAGGCAAAATGGGTCTCTTGGATGAAGAGGATATCGGCTTTTTGGGTGTTGGCCTCTCTGAGAAGCGCAGATCTTTTCTGTGGGGAGTTTAAGCCCCTTGTGTTAATAGAGACTATTTTGAAAGCCATTCCGGGAGATTAAAGGTAGTGTGGGTAGACCTGAGGTGAAGGTGGTGAGCAGTAGGCGTGGATCAATTTGCTCTAAATGGTAAGGATAGAGGGAGTTGTCACTTATGTAAAGGAATAGGGCTCCAGATGTAGCTTGATGGAGAGGTGGGTGGTGATTGTCTGGTGCTGGGTTCGGGTAAAGGGTGTTTGTTTAAAAAGGGAGAGCCAAGAAACAAAAGGGAGAAAAAAACAGAAGGGGTCCGGGCTCAATGTCCAGATACTACTACAAACAGGCAGTGGGGGCAAGAGAACTTACGTCCACAACATGGGACAGGGATCTCTTAACAGGCAGGCAGGTACTGGATAAGGGCGCTGCAGTTTCCCAGCCATTAGGCATGTGTAGAGAAGGATATAGGATGTGGCTGTCAGGCATTTGGAGGGTCTCCTCCAGTTTCCATGAGGATTGGAAGTTGATCTGAAGGGTGAGGTGTTTCCACTGGGATGATATGCCAGTTTCTCAGGAGTGTGAGTCCCATAGGTAAAGTGCGCACTGCGTGAGTTTTGTTTTGATGCGTAATGTTTAGTAGGGAAGCCCCATTCATAGGGGTTTTTTATGGTTCTGGAGCGCTTTTGTTATAGTCGCCAACTGTCTGCGATTTTCCATTGTAGTTTTGGACAAGTCAGCATACAGTGCGATATTAGTGAAAGGGTCAGGGAGTCTTGTCGCTCGTTTGGCAGCGTACATGACTTTTTCTTTTACAGTGAAAAAATGGATGCGGCCAATACATCTCTGGGGGTGGAAGCAGGGAGGTGAGATGGCTTGGGGAGTCTGTGTGCCCTGTCAATTTCCATGTCACGAGTTGTCAGGTCAGGCAAAAGGGTCCGCATCAGGGATTGCAGAAATTGTGTTAGATCAGATGGTTGGATTGACTCTGGGATATTGTGAAATTTGATATTATTCCATCTGGAACGGTCTTCCAAATCTGCGAGTTTCAGATTGATTAGTTGTAGTTCATCTTCATGATCCGCAAAGCCATCCACCAGCTCATTATGGGCAGAAAGCATGTCTCCCATTTTAGCCTCCATTCGTGTAATAGCTTGGTCATGCTGGTTTACTGATATGGATAAAGAGGAGACAGCAGTAGATAGATCATTGTACAGTGTTTGCCTCAGAGAAAGTAACATATTCTTCATAGTATTCTCAGACAATGGCTGGTCTGAGACAGGAAAGGCATCTAACACTGACGATTGCTGCGGAGGGGGGAGAGAGAACAAGCAGGGAGTTGTGACAGGCAGGGACTGCTGAGGCTCAGCCGTTCTGAGCCTAGTCTTGGCAGGGCTGGATGTCGTGGGTGAATTAGGGGGAGAACACTCACCCTGTGAGTCAGAGGGTTGGTGAAGCTCTGGAGACAGCGCGGGGCTCTGGCTGAGATATGAGGAGAGCCGCGCTGTTGTTTCCCGGCCGTTGCTGGCGCCATTTTGGCAGCTCGTCAGGCTGGGTGAGGGGTAGTAATCAGTCAGTTTCCTGGGGAGTGTGGATGTTTTCCTCCTCTTCAGCATGGTCGCTTGCTGTGTAGGGACAATTAGGCAGCTTGTGGAGTGGTTTCTCCTTCTCTGGAGCCGCTTTGTATGTCGCTGTGGCTGGGTATACTGCGGAGCTGTGGATCTAGGCAGCCATCCGCACGAGCCGTCAAGCCATGCCCCCATTACAGAGGGTTTAGTTATTGTCGGTTTTGAGGAATGTCAGTGACAATTCCTAAGAAGGGTAGAGTAATAACTTTTGTTTATAAGTATCTTTTCTGGTCCAAGGAGTTTCTGAAAGTGTATGTACGTAGAAAGCAGGTGTATGTAGATAGCTGTACACATGTATAAATACACACGCCTAAGAAGGTAAAAGTATCATAGGCTATTTCACTGTTTTCATTATTTGTTTTTTTTCTGCACCATTCTAAACCCATTTCAAACAGTTTGAAATGAGGAAGAAAAGAGGGGATGAGAGTGGTGAGAATGACAATTTTTAAACCAATAATACTAACTGCTCTAATTCTAGACAAGTTTGTGACCTAGTAGGACGAGTGTCTTTCTTTGATGGAATTTGAATCAGAAACCAGCAGTCTGGTGAAGGAGTCTCCCATAAGAACCTTTTTGTCATTGGTTCCAGGTATTACACCGCAGATGGTAAGCCACGCACAGGTTATGCAGTGAGCACAGTCATTAAGCTTCCACATGTCTGGGTTATTGCCATATGGGGTTTGTTTGGAGGTCAACCAAAACCAGAGTTATACTTTCTCAGCTGATGGGGTGGGTGCAGTCACTGTAACATGAACTTCAAAAGGCCCACCACAGGGTTCATGAGTCCCTCCTGGACCTTGACACAATAACCAGTTTACATTCTTTCCAACCACGTCACTGGGTCATTGTAAAGAAGCTTGATGGATGAGACAACTGAATCCATGCCAGCCACTCCAAGAAGCTGCTCAACTACAGCAAAGGATGAGGAGTATCTTTGTTTATTTATATTTTTTAGTTTAGTATATTTTGGCAAGGGTAACGATGGAAAGCAGCGCAACCTATTGTTTAAAGTGTATTCTCCAACTAGCTAAGAAAGCGCACAGGACCATTTGCTGGGTCTACTCTGTATCTCCACCAAGCTTTAGTACCCCAGTGATGACAGCGGTACATGCTATATGTTATGTTCATATTGGTGTGAGGAGATTTGACTAACTAGTAAAATCCAAACAGACACTTGTCAATAGAATTTAACGATAAATTTCTAGAGGGTAAAATGAATTATAATTTTAATAATAGCTCTGGTTCTTGCCAGCTTTGGTATCGGGACAACTAGGTAGCCCACAAGTGTGCTTCAACTTTAGTTTGGTATTAATGTGGATCTACAGCTTATAAAGTAATTCCCCTAATGCAAGAGGTTCATGTGTGCTGGTGAAACTCGTCCCAGCATCTTATGTCGTGGCCAATCGCGAGGATCTGATGGTGCGAGAGAAGGTAAGAATGACAGGGACAGCTAGAGGGCAATTGTTCACCAACCCCGACCAGGTCTGGGCATGGTTTCCTGCTTGTACACGGTGGGGGTTTGAGCTTATGAAACGATTGAACAATTTCTCATCCATTGAGGATGGGATGTTTCATGTAAATGTTGAAGCCACAAGGAAGTTCCCACAGTCCAAGGAGGGTTTCTGGGAATTCATAGGTAATGATCATTGTACCTGGATCAGGGATACTAGTGACAAAGTTCAGGCCCATATGGATAAGGTTTAGATCCCTGCAAGGCAAAGCCAGAGCTATAGCTAGTGAAGGTTGAAGTCCATTTAAGGGTCTGGGAATCTTTGGGGATTTAATTTCTTATTTTGCAGCGGATCATAGTTGAAGGAAGTAGGGGTATATATACTCATGTTATTTTTGTTTCTATTCCGTCTATATGCCGTGATGAGGTGCTACTGTTGCCTGATTGGACGAGTGAACAGAGCCCGAGCAGATGAGGATGCCCTGAAGCCCAACCCAAGTACAAGACACAGAGGATCCCAGACCGACCAGTGATTACTACAGCTCACCATGTCATGTCCTCCCTATAAGTCATATGGACCGTAAGGACTGACTCATTTCTAGGTGTAAGAAGAAGATCAAGACACATGGGAGCATATGGCAAAGAGAAGGAGCTGTTGTGGAAATTTTTATTAATGTATGTTGCCAGATGTCCCCAGTGTCAGTTTTGCTATAATACGCTCATATGAGGTTTTTTGCACATACAGATGTTGGTGGAAGACCATTGCTGCTAAAACCTTCACATGGACACGGCAGATCTGTTTGCTCTTTTAAGGATGTTTGTTTATGCCTCACGAGGGACTGGACACTCTATGGCAACCGCATTTAAACTCCTAAGTAAGCAGATCTGCGTACATGGGAACCATAGCATAACCATACAAAATTATGGCCCACTGAGCCATGATAGAGTATGGCTCACATCATTGGTAGCAGTGGGAATGTACACACGATCGTATTCAGAGCCATGTGCTTGCCGCATGGCTCTGCACATGACCATCTGCACACATCACTACTGCATTTCTATTTGAATACATACATGTGTGTGATTGGTTCTTTTGAATGAATACAAGTGTCTGATTGGCTGATTCTGAAGCCACCACCTTCTTTTGTTATCCATGTTTATAGTATAAATAAAGGGAGCCTGGCTATCCTCTGGAGGATTCTGCTAAGCTCAAGGTGATACCAGCATGTTCTCCACTTCCCAGTCACTGTGTTCTCCACCTTCCCAGTCGCTGTGTTCTCAACCCTCCCAGTCACTGTGCTCTCCACTTTCCCGGTCGCTGTGTTCTCCACCTTCCCAGTCACTGTCTTCTCTACCTTCCCAGTCACTGTGTTCTCCACCTTCCCAGTTACTGTCTTCTCCACCTTCCCAGTCACTGTCTTCTCCACCTTCCCATTTACTGTGTTCTCCACCTTCCCAGTCACTGTGTTCTCCACCTTCCTGGTCGCTGTGTTCTCCACCTTCCCGGTCACTGAGTTCTCCACCCTCCCAGTCACTGTGTTCTCCACCTTCCCATTCACTGTGTTCTCCACCTTCCCGGTCGCTGTGTTCTCCACCTTCCCGGTCACTGAGTTCTCCACCCTCCCAGTCACTGTGTTCTCTACCTTCCCAGTCACTGTGTTCTCCACCTTCCCGGTCGCTGTGTTCTCCACCTTCCCGGTCACTGAGTTCTCCACCCTCCCAGTCACTGTGTTCTCCACCTTCCCGGTTGCTGTGTTCTCCACCTTCCTGGTCACTGTGTTCTCCACCTTCCCGGTCACTGTGTTCTCCACCTTCCTGGTCACTATGTTCTCCACCTTCCCAGTCGCTGTCTTCTCAACCTTCCTGTTCACTGTTTTTCTTCCTCTTTACAGTTACCGTGTTCCCCCTGCTTGCACAGACCTCAGATCAGCACAGGCTAATGCACAGCGGTGTCCTCCTCCTGGCCTGTGTACATTAAATCATTAGAGCTGGGGAGGAGGTGGGCTCAGTCAGTCTGCAGTGAGTGAGCGTGAGTGATGCCAGCTGCCATAGAGAGGGTGAGCCTGTGGGGCATGAGACGCGGGGTAGGTGTGCCAGGTGCCTGGACAAGTGTGCCCATGTTAGAAAGGTAAGTGGAGCCAAGTGCCAAAACTTGTTCCGGCACTGGGCTCCGGGATTTAGGCTAATCTTTGCGGGATGTCAGGATTTAAATCAAATCCTGGGATGGTGGCGGGGAAACCGGGATGGTTGGGAGTTATGTATTAGCAACCTACTATGCTAATCTTTATTTAGAAGACCCAGTTGATGAATCTGGAAAAACTTCAACTTCCTAAACTCAAATACACAGTTAGATATGTTAAAGGCACCTATAATTAAAGAGGAAATCATTGCCACTATAACAAATCTAGCAAATAGGGTTGCCACCTGTCCGGTTTTGAACAGGACAGTTTGGATTTTGAATCCTGTGTCCGGTTTTCAGTTCATCTGAAAACCAGACAGACACATTAATAAAACTGGATTACTGCCTGAGGAGGAGAGGATGTGGCACCCCCAGTAGAGAGTGGGGGCGGGGCTGTATCTCTGACAAGATGGACGCCAGGGCTTTGCTGTGAGAAACTGTCTCGGACTGGCCAGCGGTAAAGCAGACTGAGGGGCCTCACAGCCTTGCCCTTCCTCTGCACCACCGTGGTGACTGCTGTCCCCGGACAGGAAGTGACAGGGAGTGTGGCGATGCGGTGCAGGAGGATGCTGCAATCACTTCCTTGGCTGGCAGCTCACACTGGTCTGAATGTGTAGAGGAGTCAGAGTGACTGATGAACAGCAGTAGTCGAGTCGGGAGGGTGATCTTCTGTTACAGCTTCTTCTGCTCCCAGAACAAGGAATTAGATGCCTTGAACCCTTCATCCAGATTACAATGGGTTGCAATCTGTGCACTTTTAGGAAGTGAGAGGAACATTACAAACTGCTGTATGAAGTTTCCCAGGTGAGTGCCTGCTATGGGCTGGACACATCTTAACTAGGGATGAGCTTCGTGTTCGAGTTGAACCCATGTTCGACTCGAACATCGGCTGTTCGATCGTTCGTCGAATTGCGAACGTTATGGGCCGTTCGTGCCAAATTCGTGTGGCGCATCATGGCCCATAATTCACTGCGGCATCGCAGTGCATTGCTGGCTGATGATTGGCCAAGCATGCACTATGACCCGCATGCTTGGCCAATCACAGCGCCGTCAGTAGAGAGAGCCCTAATTGGCCAAAGCCAAGGAGGCTTTGGCCAATTATGGCTCAGCGGATTTAGTACACGCCCCACACTATATAAGGCCGCCTGCACGGCGGCCCTGTGTAGTGTGTGTTCCGGCGTTCATTGAGAGAGAGAGAGACAGACAGTGACATTTGATTTGAGTTAGATAGATTAGGCAGAACAGTCAGTCAGTTAGCTGCACTTACAGTGTATTGTGTATATATATATGCATCCCAGGTGTTGCATATATATATATATATATATATACACTGTATTCAGTTTAGCTAGATCCGTTCTAGTTATCTTCCTACTGACAGGCAGGCTTGTCTTGTTACAGTATTTACAGCTACCTGAAGAAAATTACTGGTGTTCCTTTGATCCTATTAGTACCACAGTCAGGCAGCTAGACTATTTACAGTTAGTGCAGTGCATCCTGCTCACAGTGTTCAGCTAGATCCGTTCCTGTTATCTTCTTACTGACAGGCAGGCTTGTCTTGTTACAGTATATACAGCTACCTGAAGAAAATTACTGGTGTTCTTTTGATCCTATTAGTACCACAGTCAGGCAGCTAGACTATTTACAGTTAGTGCAGTGCGTCCTGCTCACAGTGTTCAGCTAAACCTACAAGTTAGTGGGGTGCGTCCACCTCACAGTGTTCAGCTAAACCTACAAGTTAGTGGGGTGCGTCCACCTCACAGTGTTCAGCTAAAGCTACCTGTAGAAGGTTGGTGGTGTTCTCATACTACAGGCAGGCAGTTGATTTTGCTAGCTGCAGTATCAGTACATATATATATATATATATATATATATATATATATATATATATCCCAGCTTAATGCAGCTACAGGCCATTAGTATGTCTGGAAGGCCAAGAAGGAGCGGCAGACAGTCACAAGCCAATAAGAGAGGGCAAGCAGGCTCTGTGTCTAGTGCTGGTCATGGAGACGGTGCATCCTCATCAGCACGTGGCCGTGGGACACGCTTGGGCTTTTTTTCAGCAGCTGGCCGTGTTGAGCCGCAACATGCGGAAGACTTGGTCGAGTGGATGACCAAGCCGTCCTCATCCTCCTCATCCTCTCTCACCCATGCCCAGGGTACTTTGTCTGGCAAAGCAGCGGCCTCTTCCCTTGGCTCAATTTCATCAGTGACTCCTTCCCTAGCCCCACCATGTCCTCCTGAGGAGTCCCTCAAACTGTTTGACCACAGTGTTGGGTACATGCTCCAGGAGGATGCCCAGCGTTTGGAAGGCTCTGATGATGATACTGAGCTCGATGAAGGCAGTAACATGAGCATGGACAGAGGGGGTGCCCAAGAAGGACAGCAATCTGGCAGTCATGCTCCCGCTGCTGCAGCATACTGCCAGGTTTGCTCCAGTGATGAGGAGGGAGGGGATGATGAGGTCACTGACTCAACGTGGGTGCCTGATAGGAGAGAGGAGGAGGAGGTGGCACATCATAAGGGCAGCACATTGACAGCATCACACCCCAAAGCTCCACATGTGCAGGGCGCTGCAGTCTCTGCGCGTTATTCAAAAAGTTCTTTGGTGTGGGCCTTTTTTGAGACGAGTGCATCAGATCGCACCGCTGCTATTTGCAACATATGTCTCAAGCGTATCTCGCGTGGCCAAAACATCTCCCGCTTGGGTACCACATGCTTGACCAGACATATGTTGACCTGCCATGCAGTTCGTTGGCAAGCGTATCTAAAAGACCCACACCAAAGAACAAAGAGGACCTCTCCTTGCTCCTCATCAGCTGAGATTTCTAACCCCACTATACCTTCAGTCCTCTCTGAGACCTGCACTGAGAGGAATGAAGGTGTAGAATTAGGTGTGTCACAGCCAAGTACTTGTGGGCAATCTGCTTTTGGTACACCAACGTCAGATTGTACCAGGCAAATTTCCCTGCCCCAGCTGCTGCACCACCGAAAGAAGTTTGCTCCCAGCCATCCACATGCCCAGCGGTTGAATGCTAGCTTGGCAAAATTGCTAGCACTTCAACTGCTGCCTTTTCAGTTGGTAGACTCTGCCCCCTTCCGTGAGTTTGTAGAATGTGTGGTTCCCCAGTGGCAGGTACCCAAACGCCACTTTTTCTCACGGAAGGCAATTCCTGGTTCTCTACCGGCATGTGGAAGGCAATGTCCATGCCTCGCTGGACAGGGCGGTCAGCAGTAAGGTGCATATTACCGCTGACTCATGGTCCAGCAGGCATGGACAGGGACGTTACCTAAGTTTTACGGCGCATTGGGTGACTCTGCTGGCAGCTGGGAAGGATGCAGGACAAGGTGCAGTAGTGTTGGAGGTTGTTCCGCCACCACGCCTCCAAAATGCTAATGATTGTAACACACCTCTCTCCTCCACCCCCTCCTCTTCTTCTTCCTCCATGGCCTCTTCCTGTGCTTTGTCCTTGGAACCAGCGGTGCTCCGTAGCCGTTCAAGGGGCTACGCAAGTAAGCAGGCCAAAAGATGCCATGCGGTGCTTGAGCTGGTGTGCTTGGGGGACAGGAGCCACACTGGGGCAGAGGTTCTGTCAGCTCTGCAGGGGCAGGTTCAGAGGTGGTTGACGCCACGCAAACTTAAGGCAGGAATGGTGGTTTGTGACAATGGCACCAACCTCCTCTCTGCCCTCTGATAGGGACAAATGACCCATGTGCCCTGTTTGGCTCACGTCCTTAACTTGGTGGTGCAGCGGTTCTTGGGCAGGTACCCGGGCTTACAGAATGTCCTGAGGCAGGCCAGGAAAGTCTGTGTGCATTTCCGCCGGTCATATAACACCAGTGCTTGGCTGACGGACCTCCAAAAGGAGTTTAACCTGCCCAAGAACCGCCTAATCTGTGACATGCCCACCAGGTGGAACTCAACGTTGGCCATGCTGCAGCGGCTGCACACGCAGCAGAGGGCCATCAATGAGTACCTGTGCGACTATGGCACCAGGACAGGGTCAGGGGAGCTTGTTTTTTTTTCCCCACGCCAGTGGGCCATGATCAGGGATGCATGCACTGTCCTGTCACCATTTGAGGAGGCCACGAGGATGGTGAGCAGTGACAGTGCATGCATCAGTGACACTGTCCCCCTTGTCCACCTGTTGGAGCACACGCTGCGTGGAATAATGGACAGGGCACTTGAGGCAGAACAGAGGCAGGAATAGGAGGACTTCCTTAGCTCTCAAGGCCCCCTTTATCCAGACAGTGTTCCTGCGTGCCCGCCGATCACACAGGAAGAGGACGAGGAGGAGGAGGAGGAGGAGGAAGATTGTGTCAGTATGGAGGTGGAGCCTGGCACTCAGCATCAGCAGCAGTCTTTAAGGGATCAGTCCCAAGAAAAACATGGACTTGTACGTGGCTGGGAGGAGGTGGCTGCGGACCATGTCGTCCTTAGTGACCCAGAGGACTCCGGACCGAATGCCTCAGCAAACCTACGCTGCATGGCCTCCCTGATCCTGCAAAGCCTGCGTAAGGATCCTCGTATTCGTGGTCTCACAGAGAAGGACCAATACTGGCTGGCAACCCTCCTTGATCCACGTTACAAGGGTAAGGTTGCGGACCTTATCTTGCCATCGCAGAGGGAGCAGAGGATGAAACATCTTCGGGATGCCTTGCAGAAAGGTCTGTGCAACGCGTTCCCAGAGAACTCCTGTTTCTGGACAACGTGTTGCTTAGGCTTCGGTCAGTCAAAGAAGGAGCGGTGGAGAAGGTGGCCGTCTGACCGATGCGTTCAGACAATTTTTTGGTCCGCAGCCCCAAGGTATGATCGGTTCCAGCAACCATCGCCAGCGTCTGTTTTACATGGTGCAGGAATACCTAGGGGCAAGATCCGACTTGGACACCTTTCCCACCGAAAATCCTCTGGGTTACTGGGTCTTGAGGATGGATCACTGGCCAGAGCTTGCACAGTATGCAATTGAGCTACTGGCCTGTCCTGCATCCAGCGTTCTTTCGGAACGCACATTCAGTGCTGCTGGAGGCGTGGTAACCGATCACAGGGTGCGTCTGTCCACCGACTCGGTCGATCGACTGACCTTCATAAAAATGAATCAGTCTTGGATCACCACCAGCTACCAAACACCTGATGCTGATGTAACCGAATAATTTTTTTTGAAATCTCAGATCCCTTCAAAGACTGCCTATGCTGATGCTGAGTGATTATCCCTGGGTAATTATTCCCTTCCTCCTCAATCATCACGCTGATAGCTTGTAAGAACATTTTTGGTTCTGGGCGCCACCAACAGTGCCTAAGGCCCAATTTTTTAGCCCCTGTTTCACAGGGGCGTGTAATTACAATTTTTGATGCAATACTTTGCAGCAGGGCTCCTTCCTGCATTACAACTAGAGTGTCTGTGAGGGGTTGCAGTGTTGTGGCACCAGCACCAGTGCCTAAGGCCCAATTTTTCTGCCCCTGTTTAACAGGGGCGTGTAATTACAATTTTTGATGCAATACTTTGCAGCAGGGCTCGTTCCTGCGTTCCAACTAAAGTGTCTCTGAGGGGTTGCAGTGTTGTGGCACCAGCACCACCACCACCACAGGCCCAATTTTTCTGCCCCTGTTCAACAGGGGCATGTAATTACAATTCTTGATCTAATATGTCACAGCAGCGCCCATTTCTGCACCCACCAAGAGCGAGTGAGGACTTACAGCGTTGTGGCACCAGCACCACCACCACCACCACCAAAGGCCCAGTTTTTCTGCCCCTGTTCAACAGGGGCATGTAATTACAATTCTTGATCTAATATTTCACAGCAGGGCCCTGTGAGGGCTTACGTTGTTGTGGCCACAACAACACCTAAGGCCCAAATTTCTGCTGAGTATATAGGGCAGTCCCCTACTTTCAAACATCTAACTTACAAATGACTGCTACTTGCAAACGGAAGGAGACAACAGGAAGTGAGATGAAATCTACCCCTAGGAAGGGAAATTCTCTCCTGTAAGAGTTAATATGGGAAAAACATTTCTACTTTCCACTGATGCTTTCCAATCCTTGTTCCACAAAAAACCCCAAATTCTCAAAAAA
This sequence comes from Lithobates clamitans, assembly GCA_037952925.1. Classification (NCBI taxonomy): domain Eukaryota; kingdom Metazoa; phylum Chordata; class Amphibia; order Anura; family Ranidae; genus Lithobates; species Lithobates clamitans. The sequence continues at coordinate 429,523 of JBBGZY010001204.1, read as the reverse complement.
CATAGTTACATAGTTACATAGTTAGTAAGGTTGAATAAAGACACCAGTCCATCCAGTTCAACCTGAGTGAGTGTGGGTCTACAACCCTGACCCTTGTCCCTAACCCTGAACATCGCACACTCACATCAATCCCTACCCTCAATCCAAGGTCCCCATTCATATACTAGGGCCAATTTTGGACAGAAGCCAATTAACCTACCAGCATGTCTTTGGAGTGTGGGAGGAAACCGGAGTACCCGGAGGAAACCCACGCAGGCACAGGGAGAACATGCAAACTCCAGGCAGGTAGTGTCGTGGTTGGGATTCGAACCAGCGACCCTTTTTTACTGCTAGGCGAGAGTGCTAACCACTGCACCACTGTGCCACCCAGAACAAAAACATTTGTCATTGGGACAAAAAGTGAGGTGAAATCTTCTAAAGAGTAGGAAAGACAGCAAAACAAATGTCACAGGTGTGATAACCCTTCCCTATGTTTTCCAAAAAGCTTAAAAAAGAGCTAAACACGTTAAAAATGTACCCGTTCAAAATGACAAACAGATTCTATTTAACAACAAACCTACAGTCCCTGTCTTGTTTGCACCGCCTGTATACTGCTGTTCAGAGTATATAGGGCCTGGTGGCCCCACACCTTTCCTTATTTTAATTTGGGTGCGGGGTTCCCCTTAATATCCATACAAGACCCAAAGGGCCTGGTAATGGACTGGGGGGTACCCATGCCGTTTGTCTCACTGATTTTCATCCATATTGCCAGGACCAGACATTACATTAAACCCGCAAGCAGTTTTAAATGAGATTTTTTCCTTTAAAAATGACATTTGGTGCAGGGACTGTTCTAAACATGGGAAACACGCGTCACTTTACAGGCATACTATAGACACCCCCCAGGTACGATATTTAAAGGAATATTTCACTTTTTTTTTTTACTTTAAGCATCATTAAAATCACTGCTCCCGAAAAAACGGCAGTTTTTAAAAGTTTTTTTTGCATTGATACATGTCCCCTAGGGTAGGACCCGGGTCCCCAAACCCTTTTTAGGACAATACCATGCGAATTAGCCTTTAAAATGAGCACTTTTGATTTTGAACTTTCGAGTCGCATAGACGTCAATGGGGTTCTAACGTTCGTGCGAATTTTCGGTCCATTCGCAGGTTCTGGTGCAAACCGAACCGGGGGGTGTTCGGCTCATCCCTAATCTTAACAAGGTCCAGAGGATTGCACATTTAAAGCCACACAGTACACTTGTATTAGATTGCTTTGTGAGTGTCAGGATTTTTCACTTAGTCAAGTAGCCATGTGCCAAGTGTTGTTATCCATAGCATCCAATCAAACTGTATCTTACATTGTCATCAGCTACATCTGATGGGCTTCTGTACCTGTGCATATAATCAGAGCTTATTATTGTATATTCTGTATTGCTCTTTATGAAATAAGTCTTTTTGGTGTTTGTTATGTGACAACTGAATGCATTCTAAATGCTACAATAAATGCCTCCAATTGTTGTAATTTGCTTGCTTGCTGCTACGCAGAATGGGGGGAGGAGCTGTGCATAGTAACCAGTCAGCTTCTAGCCTAAGCTTGTTTGTTAAGCTTTGGAAATGAAAGCTAGAAGCTGATTGGTTGCCATGCAGAGCTGCTCCTGTCTTAGTAAATTCTCTTTAGCCCAGGTTCACACTGGTGTGATATGACATGTCAAATCGGCGCCAATTGCCGGAAATGGCACCGTCCAAATCGGTGTGACGCTGCATTTGCGGCACCGCACCGATTTCAAAAATGAGTTTCTGTACTACTTTTTGTGATTTCGGGTTGCGACTTCCATTGACATCTGTGCAGAAACCCGCACTGGTGTCGGTGAAATTGCCGCTGAAATCTGGACTGACATGCGGGAGTGAAATCGTACGAGTTCAGCTGAAATCACACAGCTTCATTCCCGCAGCTCAGTGTGAACCCGGGCTTAATATATGTATTAATGAATATTCCAAGAATGGAAAGTGACAGTACACAGTGGATGTAATAGCTAATCATTAACAAGCTTGCTATCCATTTCTGGCACTTTGTATATTGTGTATGCTTGTTAGCATTATCATTGGAGCTAATACGATTGTGGCTTTTTAGGCTCTGGTTGTTCTTGTATTAGATTGTTCCGTCCATTACAAATGGTTGCTGACAGCGGCTGAGCCACACCCACTCTTTGCCGCGACGCACTGTGCACGCCACATTACTACTCTCCTTGGGGCACCCAAAGCTGTCCCAGATCTTTTACAATCCTATAGTGTATACTACAAAAAAAATCCTGTGTGTCGCTAAAGTGTTCGGGTTTGGCTTGGAGAAAAGGTGGCAACCCTGCTAGTAAATAATAAGACCCCTGGCCCAGACGGGTATACAGCAGAATTCTTTAGGTTATCACAAGGTTTTATTCCCAATACTTTAATGAGAGTATACAATACAATGTGGAAAGGAGGTCCCTACCCTCCCACTGGCCTCCAGGCCTATATTAAACTAATAGCCAAGAAAGGAACCAACCGGGCTCATATAGGCCCATATCTCTAATCAATGTGGACACTAAGATTATATATAAAATAGTAACCTCCCGGCTAGCCACATTGTTACCATCTTTTATACATCCGGCACAGGCTGGTTTTGTAAGAGGGAGATCAGCCACTCTAAATATACGAGAGGTAATCATGGCCCTGGGATTTACTAAAACTCACTCAGACTCAGACACAGATACTGATATTATCACGTTAGATGCTAAAAAAGGCTTTCCATAACATCAAATATTGGCTTTTCGGGTGCCATATCTGACTTCATACTCTTCCCCAACTGCAGATTTGATTACTTCAGAATATATTTTAGACACTATCCACATACATAGCTCCCACCTGTCTCTGATTTGGAGGGACTGTCCCTGATTTGGAGCAATGTCCCTCTGTCCCTCATTCTTCCTCAATTGTCCCTCATTTTGGTCTGATCCCTATAGTTGTATATAAAATGCACTTTTTATCTATCAAAAAGTGTTTTCAAGTACTAAGCCTTTCATCTTATTTCTAAATTGCTGCATTTGTAAACTCCAAAAGCCAATATAAAGGAATAGTAGTGGTAAAAAATAAGCACTTGTGGGATTAACCAATCTTGCTTTTTGTACAATTCTCCTTTAAGGGGGTGTGGCCAGGGGTGTGTCCTATGCCTGTATACTTTTGCTGATAGGTGTCCCTCATTCCCATCTCAAAAAGTTGGGAGGTATGCACATAGCTAAAGGAACTTGTCAGGAATGCCCTCTATCACCCTTTTCCTGGCCCCCCTCACGTCAGCACACAATGGGTTAGTCCTCCACTGGTAACTTCTGGGACTACCTCCAATAGCAGGGATAAAAGAGACTCCCCTTAGCCCCCCCAGTGTTCTTTCTTTTGGTCGCTCCAGGTCACCTTCCATGGGAAAGTCTGAAAGTTAAGCAGTGCAGACCAGATCTCCCCAATCTCCCCCCAGTTTCCATCGGAATTTCCGTCGCACAAAACTTGAGATCTGGTTCTCAAAAAATTCCGATCGTGTGTACACAATTCCGACGCACAAAGTTCCACGCATACTCGGAATCAAGCAGAAGAGCCGCACTGGTTATTGAACTTCATTTTTCTCGGCTTGTCATACGTGTTGTACATCACCACGTTCTTGACGTTTGGAATTTCCGACCAACTTTGTGTGATCGTGTGTATGCAAGACAAGTTTGAGCCAACATCCGTCGGAAAAAAAACATGGATTTTGTTGTCGGAATGTCCAATCAATGTGCGATCGTGTGTACGAGGCATTAGGCTGAGCGCCGTGCTGCACAATATTTCTTAGGGCCCTTTCACACCTAACGCAGTTAGCTGCAGTGGGACTTATTTTGGACTGCACTCCAACTATATAAACAATCCAAAATCAAGGCAACCTATGGGTGGAGTTCACATTATTGCAGTGCAGTTCAGTGCAGTCAGCAAAAGTAGAGCATGCTGCATTTTTCTGCACCGCTAATGCGCAAAAATGCAACTGCAACTATTGGTATGCGGATAATCTTTCTACACAAATGCATACAAATGCACTACAATGCACTACAGTGTACATAGAAGCCCAGGGAAAAAAGAAGACGGAAGGGACCTCACAGGACAAATGCAGATAGAAAAGCGTGCATCAACTGTATGTAAAACGCACATCAAATGCATGTATATGGAAAAACGTGCAGTAGATGTGCAGTTTCTAGTGTGAGTGGGTCCTTATGGACCTTGACAGGCAGTGACCACGTGAGGGATGGGAAGCCGTGTGGCCGCTCCGGACCCACACCCGTTGCTTAGCAATGGAGTAAATGTTTTTTCCTAAGAGCGAGCTGGCCGGGCGTGGCTGAGCTGCCTCGCTCTCTGAGCTCCTGTGCTGGGTATGTGATGGCCTGCAGACTTGCATTACTAGCAAACCGGTTCCTCCACTATGTTCATTTATCTTCTCCTTTTCCAGTGCCGCAAGCCTGGGTGGCTTTCATTTCTATCCATTCAGCTGTCAGTCCTACCGCGGTCTTGCTGCCTTCCCTCATTGTAAGTCCTTATTTCTTAAAGAGGACATGACCAAAGAAAATGACTCTACTTTTTTTTGGTTCTTTTGTGATTGCTGATTCTTCTCACTTGCAGATGAGTTCACCCCAATGCTCAGAGTCACAAAGATCTAAAGAAAGGTACGAGGGGCAATATGGAACATTTGGTGAAAAGAGTCCTTTACTGTTGTTTTTTTTTCACAATGGTTTGTTCTTCGGCTGTTTTCAAGGAGCTGAAGCCTTGAACACAAGACCTCAGACAAACATAATACCTAAGGGTCTCATATGGATTTTGGGGGGACCACATGCCATTTTTTTTTTAATTTTTGGTGTGGGGTTCAGCTTAAAAACCATCCCAGACCCAAAGGGCCTGTGATGGGTTGAGGGGATCCCCACAGCATTTGTTTCTATTTCAGGCAAATTCAACAAAGTTTTTGTCATTAGAAGCCCGCTGACAGTTGATGACTCGTACCTAGGGATGAGCCCAATGTTTGAGTTGAACATAACCGAAGAACAAACATTATGGGGCATTTGCATCAAATTTGAGCACCGCGGAACACTCCATAATGTACTGCATTAATGTATGATGATTGGCCAAAGCATGCACCTGACCTGCATGCTTTGGCCAATCACAGCGCGCTCTGCTGAGAGACCCATAATTGGCCAAAAGCAGGGTGGTAAGTTCAGTAAGTTCAGACTCGAGTCACCTGTTTGAGGACTTGCGACTTGCTTGACAAAATTAAATAAATGACTCGACTTGACTTTGACTTGTCACTACTGACTTGCGACTTGACTTTGACTTGGGCTATTTGACTTGCAATGACTTGGCACCACCAGTGCTGTGTCTTGGCCTAGGCAAAAGCTGCCCCCCCACAAAAGAAAGCTCCCCCCAAGTCCCGGCTTCGGGGTAGATCAGTATTTTGACTTAATTTGTGACTTGACCAAAATAAATGACTTGACTTGACTTGCTTGACTTCTAGCAGGGACTCGACTTGACTTGCTTGCTTTTCGCCACAGTAACTTGGGACTTGCTTGTGACTTGCACATGTGTGACTTACTCCCATCACTGGCAGCCGGTGAGGAGAGATGCCAGCTGCCATAGAAAGAGTGATCATGTGGAGTATGAGATTCGGGGTAGGTGTGCCAGGTGCCTGGGCAAGTGTGCCCATGTTAGAAGGGTAAGTGGAGCCAAGAGCCAAAACTTGTTCCGCCACTGGGCTCCGGGATTTAGCCCAAACTTTTGTGGGGTGCCAGGATTTAAATCAAATCCTGGGATGGTCACGGGGAAACCGGGATGGTTGGGAGGTATGTATTAGCGACCTACTATGGTGATCTTTATTTAGAAGACCCAGTTGATAAATCTGGAAAAACTTCAACTTCCTAAACTATCAAATACACATTTAGACATGTTAAAGGCACCTATAACTAAAGAGGAAGTTATTGCCACTGTAACAAATCTAGCAAATAATAAGACCCCTGGCTCAGACGGGTATACAGCAGAATTCTTTAAGTTATCACAACATTTTATTCCCAATACTTTAATGAGAGTATACAATACAATGTGGAAAGGAGGTTCCTACACTCCCAATGGCTTTCAGGCCTATATTAAACTAATAGCCAATAAAAGGAAAGGACCCATCAGGCTAATATAGGCCCATATCTTTAATAAATGTGGACACAAAAATGATATATAAAATAGCAGCCTCCCGGCTAGCCATATTGTTGCCATCTTTTATACATCCGGCACAGGCTGGTTTTTGAAAGAGGGACATCAGCCACTCTAAATATATGAGAGGTAATCATGGCCCTGGAATTTACTAAAACTCACTCAGACACAGATACTGATATTATTACATTGGCTGCTGAAAAGGCTTTCCATAACATCGATCTACAGTGGTTATTTTTGGTGATTAAGAATATTGGCTTTTCGGGTGCCATATCTGACTTCATACTCTTCCCCAACTGCAGATTTTATTACTTCAGGATATATTTCAGACACTATCCACATAGCTAAAGGAACTTGTCAGGGATGCCCTCTATCACCCTTTTCCTGGCCCACCTCATGTCAGCACACAATGGGTTAATCCTCCACTGGTAACTTCTGGGACTACTCCCCACAGCAGAGATAAAAGAGACTCCCCCTTTAGTCCCCAGTGTTCTTTTTATTTTGGTCACTCCAGGCCACCTGCAGATAGAAAAGTTTGCGTCAACTGTATGTAAAACGCACATCAAATGCATTTATACATAAAAACATGCAGTATATGTGCAGTTTCTAGTGTGAATGGGTCCTTATGAACCTTGACAGGCAGTGACCACGGGAGGGATGGGAAGTCATGCAGCAGCTCCGGACCCCACCCGTTGTTTAGCAATGGAGTAAATGTTTTTTCCTGGGATCAGGCTGGCCGGGCATGGCTGAGCTGCCTCGCTCTCTGAGCTCCTGTGCTGGGTATGTGACGGCCTCCAGTCTTGAATTACTAGCAAACCGGTTCTTCCACTATGTTTATTCATCTTCTACTTTTCCAGTGCCACTAGACTGGGCGGCCTTCATTGCTATCTATTCAGCTGTCAGTCCTACCATGGTCTTGCTGCCTTCCCCCATTGTTAAGCAAAAAATGGGGGGTAAAAGGTCCTAGAATCCACACTCACCAAAGTTGCTATCAGCAAATAGAATACCAGCCGATTCGTCAATATGTGACGGGATACCTGCCCTATGAGCAATGGCACTATATCAAAAACAGAAAGAGGGGACAAGGGATTTCCCAGAAAACAAAAAAGGGAATGGTCAACAACAGCTTATGGTACAAAATGCCAAAAAAAGGCTTTATTAAGGGTGGGGGGGTATTTACATATACAAAAAATTCCAAATATATGTAAGATAAACAATGTATCTAAATAACACAGTCCGTCTCACTACACTAAACCAAAATTAAAAACCATGCTACAACATTGATGAATAAAACTGCAGAGTGTGCCTGCAGGCCAAAAACGCATGCAGTGTCCATTGAATCCAAAGAAAAAAGTATAGCACCAAACATTACTTGGGGTAAGCTACTGATGGGATATCAAGTCTTATGTGGTCTAGTATTGACTCTGCATCAGATTGAGCAGTACTGAAAAGAAACTACATATATCCACATAAGACAAGACCTTACATAGCTGAATTAGGTGGGGTTTTACCCTCTGCTTGAAAAAAATCCTCCACAAGCAGCTTCCAAACTCAGTGCACTAAATGTGTGTATACACCAGTTGTTTGGAAATAGAAAGACCATTGTTCCTGTTACTAGGTATGTCCAGTGCACAAACACTATTTCCTCAATGCAGCATATAAGGAGCAAAGGACAAACCGCTCCAAATAAAAGGCTTAGTCTCTTTTCCAATCTAGACCAGAATGATATTTTCACAGTTCATCAGTTTCAAGTGTGTCAATCCATGAAGGAGGGTGAATGGCAAACAGATGCAAAGACTATTAATAAGCAGATAAGGGGGGAAGAGAAACTGCCCAGCTGGGCTCTCACCACTTCCAATTGTTGGAGATGTCCTCAGACTCTGCTATCTTGCTGTCTGACATGGCCCTGCTATCTTGCTGTCTGACATGGCCCTGCTATCTTGCTGTTTGGCATGGAGCGCCTCAGTTCAGAGCAACACTCAGTGTGTAGTCACAGCACACAATTCTCCTCAGTGATAGACCCTGCAGACTGTGTGATCACATGACCGGTCACATGGTTTGGAAAGAGTAGGAACCAGGAACTCTGCATTCAATTGCTGATACGGAAGTAGCTTGTGAAGTATGGCGCTGTATGAAAATCACAGGGAGACTCTTTTACATTGCTGGAAAGAACCATTCTGAAGAAGTACACGGAGGTGTACGAAACATCAACGCAGCCCCTACAGGGCTTGTCAGCAGGCCTTCAACATACTTTCCTTTCAGGAGTGTAAAAGGGTCTCCCTGTTAACTGGTCTCTCGAGCACGTCTCCAAATGGGACTAATGCCAGAGTAGTAACACCTTAACTCTGGGCACCTTCCCACTTTCAGTTTGCTCTGGTAACCACAAGAAGACAAATGCTATTAAATAAAACACAATGGTAATTCCTAGGGAGCTCCCCCTGCTTTTCAATGCAATCTCTCTGATAAACAATACGATGCAAGGCCTTGCAGTGAGAGATGCAGTCTTTCCTTTCTTCTGTATTCTGCTAGCTATTTGTGTTGTATAAATTGTAATCCAACGATTAAACAAACCAGGGTTAAGGTAAAGTGGATGTTGAAATTATTCCTGTAATGCAGCAACCTGCAACTGTCTTCGGTGTGATAGACTTTGTGTAGCACAGTGCCAATAGTATAGTGAAGGGTAGGCTGGAGGCCTGTCTGAACTCAGTCTTTAGTTCCTTTAGATCTCCTAAGTGGGACTACAGGCCCCAGTGACACTGTGCTATAGATTAAGGTGTATGAAAGTGCGTTAAGAAAACTTTGGGCAGCAGCCCTCTCACCCAACCAGGTCTATAGAGTAGAACAGCTCCGCTCCGGTGCACTCAGTCTTGCTCCTTCCCAGCTAGCGTTGTTACACCGCTCTGCTCATCAAAATGTACCGGGACCTTACGATGGCTCCGACCGGTATCCCTGGATCCTTCCCAGTTTTGCCACACAGTCTTTGCGGCTCACTGGTATAAAGCGAAGTCGCTATTTGTGCCGCTCTGCTGCAGGTGTAGGCCGCGCTCTCTGGAAACCTCCGCACAGGTCCTCACAGGAAGGCCACACGTCCAGAAGAGAACAAAGATGGCTGCGCAGGGCCTTTTATAGCCTACCCAGCATGCATTTCAGTGCTGAGTGTTCATGGGTAGGTCACTCAGCATTCTGGGTAAGCAGGTCATTGTAGAATGTAAACAAACAGTCACTTCCTGTAACATTTCTCTATGTTTCTTGAAATAAAATGAAATTGAAGTCCATTTCACACTTCAGCCGCTAGATGGTGCCAAATACTAAATTATAACACTGCCCAGATTAACATTGCATTACATTAGCAGGCAAAAGAATGCATGGCGCTACATTTGGAAAGATGCGGAGTGTATCTTTTGTGTCTGTTCCCTACTGCAGTAGTTATTATTAATTTGGAACCACTAATCAATATGAGGATAGAAGTTGCCTATCTATAAATTTCCAGGTCAGATGGCGAGCTTTGCCTAGGAGGGGATTCCAGGTGACCCTGAGAATCCGAAAGGCTTGAGACAATCCGGGAATTTCTGATAATCAGCCGGCTGAGGTAAGCATTTTGCTTACATTTGAGTTATCAGACTTCCTTGATCGGTAAGGCATTTTTGGGACAAACGGTACCTATTTTACTCCCTTTAATCAAAATTTATTGATTGGTGGTTATATGTTATGTTGTCCCTGTCTATTGTCCATCGGAGTGTTATAGATAAGAAAGGGAAGAATAGTGCTGTTCACAGGTAAATGTAGTACATCTGCTAGATAAAGTAGTTTCGAGGCAAGAGGGTATAGGCACACGTAGAGAAGACTGGACAGTGATTATGGGCATTAAATTAAGTAAGGGAATGAAGGGCAAGAGACCCTCAAAAATGCCCAGCGCAGGAGGAGCGCTATATATGTACCGAAGGTGCGGTTCCGCCTATACTGAACCCCTAATTTGTGCTCTCATGAAAGAATGTGGCTGGGATGAGAGGTCAGTGATAAGCTGGAAGGACACCATGCCAATTTCAGTTTTTTAGACAAAACATTTTTAACAAAATGTTCTGGGTTAATTAATCTAATGATAAACAATGTGATCACAAATATTTTGAATCTGTTTTCTGTAATGAAGGTTACATTTAACCATGTATTACACAAATTGAATATCCTTTAATAGTGGAAACAGTGCATTTAAAACAGGGAATTTAAGTAAAATGTCCACCTTCAAGGAAATATATCTGTGCATATATATTAGAATTAGGGTGTGATATTGAGATTATCACTTGAGTTTTAATTTCTGATATCAGTTTAACAATTTTATTAATAATATAGATTAATTGTAACTGGTTTAGACAACTTTTGGTTGGAAATGAAATCCAGGTTATTGGGTAAATTTGTAAAATGGAATTAGTTTAGATTAAGATAGCAATTTTGTAATTTTACATTTATACAATAAACCCTTATGGAAAGAAAAAAAGATTAAGATGAGGTTGTTAATTGGAATGCAGCTGCCATAATATTTAACAAAGCCAAGATGGATGGGATACATAAGTTTTTCTACAAAGATGAAATAATAATAACTTGATGTGCGGTCCATGATATGAGAGTAATAATAAATACAATTTAAATATAACAGACCCATCACATCAAGTCCACACACCCTGTTAGGATAGATCCCAGCTGCAGCCAATTGTTTTATAGTTTTTGATGTGGCTGAGAGCTTTCTGTTCTGTCATATACAGATTGTTGGTCCTTTTGTTTTTATTTATTTTGAAATCCAAAGCAGAATGTGCGGATTGTGAAATGATGTGCCCCTTTTTCTTGTAAGTGTTGTGGTATAAGCAGAAGAATACTTGTTATGTTATGACATCAGGAAAATAATGTCAGATGGAAACTAAGGACTTGTGTTATCTCGCTAAAACTTACAACAGAGCAAGCAATGAGAAATTTATAATATTGTCAGGAAAAAAGTTGTTTTTTTGAAACATAAAACTGAAGTTCTTACACCAGGGGTCTTCAAACTGCGGCCCTCCAGGTGTTCAGGAACTACAATTCCCATTAGGCCTAGTCATGTCTGTGAATGTCAGAGTTTTACAATGCCTCATGGGATGTGTAGTTCTGCAACAGCTGGAGGGCCATAGTTTGGGGATCCCTGTCTTACACAAACAGCATGATAGAAAACAAGCCATTGTAATATATTTATGGAAGCTGGACCCAGTAATAAAGGGTTCACCTCGATATATCTGAGCTGTAGCTTTATACAAAGGTGCTGTTAGACAAAGTTACAGACATTATTTTGGTCAACTATTAAATTTTTAATAGTCCCACATTCTGCGCAGCAAATATACAGCTAACTAAATGTTTGTCTAATGAAAGATTCATAATATGAATTTGTTTTGTTTGTTTATGTACAAATCTAACAATGAAAAATGTGTACATTTGTATCCAGCCACCTTATTGCCTCTATTGGAGGAGGCTGGAGACAAAGGAAACCACACGTGTTACATTGATGACGTAGGAATCAGCTGCTGTGAGCCCCGTGCAGGACACACTCCCTGAAGACCCAGATATTTCATTTTTTGTAGATTTGATCCCAGTTTTATACTGAGGATGACAACACCCATACTGAGGATGCAGTTTATCACCCAGAAGGATACTCTGCATTCAGAGTCATTAGATCCTTTTTCACCAGCTCAAGAAGCAGAGCTCCATGTTTTAGCAAAGCATGTGAGCTATAAAAAGAGTGTATATTTATATAGATAGTCGAGATATAAAGAGCTTTTGGTTCCATTTCAAGTGCCAGAAGTTTGTTTTTATTTTGGCAGGTAAACCAATCAAGTATGTTACGTTAACTGATTGGCTGTCTTCAGCCTTCCAGGTTCTTGCTGAGGTAGCCATATTAACATTAAAACTCACACATGGAAGCAGACCAGGCAACTCTAAGGATGCTGCATTACAGCCCCGTACACTTGCTGGGTCTGTGCAACTCACAGATTCCACCCCAGTTCTGGCCCAGTATAGCTGGGATTAATAATTCAACTTTAAGGACCCCAGAACAGGAAGAACAAGTGGTCCACAGGGGGCAACTTCTTATGAAACAGGACTTTGGAAAATGTGATCATTTATGTCTGCCAGCCTGTCAGACTTCCACGTAGCAGACAGGCGAGCCCGATGTAGCAGGGGAAGGCCTCCCTTAAGTATCTGGTTCCCGGCCCCTGGTAGTATGGACAGGAGGCACGGGAGCACAGAATGGTATGAGAGCCTGGCGGTTAGCTGCAGAAGGATCCCGGTAAAGGTGGTTATGGAGATCTCCAGTAACTGAAGCACAGGCAGCAGATGCAGAGCAGGAGTGGAGCAGGCAGGTCGGGTCACAGGCAGAGATCGGCAACAGGCAGGCAGCGTAGTACAAAGGAGCAGGCAGATTCATAGTCAGGACAGTCCGGGATCAGTGGCAGGCAGCAAGCAAGGAGGAATCAAAGACAGGCCGGTGGTCAGGAGATCAGGTTCAACAGGAAACAGGAAACAGGAAGCAGGTGCAGGGATACAGGGAGCTGAAGATCGGACAGCACCGAGCCCCTGTGCAGACGGCCTAAATAGGCAGGTTGGCGCCAAACACCGGACGCGCGTGCACGCCAACGCGCGCCGATGCACCGCGGTGCCCACCAACAGCGCGTCTGCCCAAGGGAGCTCTCTGACAGTGCCCCCCCTCAAGGGCAGCCTCCGGATGTCCAACTGTGCCAATCTGGCGGCATGAGTACTCCTGAAAGTCCTCAGAAGCTCTTCGGCATGTAAGTTGCCCTCTGGCTCCCAGGAGTTATCCTCCGGTCCATACCCCCTCCATTTGATCAGGTACTGCAACTGGTTGCGTCTCCTCCTACAATCCAATATAGCCTCCACTTCAAATTCTTCTTTGTTATCAACAATTATGGGCTTCGGTGGGTCAGTACTTCGGTCAGCAAAGGTGTTGGGTATAACAGGCTTCAACAATGAGATGTGAAAGACCGGATGAATCTTCAGAGTACTGGGTAAGTTGAGTTCATAGGCCACATTGTTAATTCTCTTCTTGACTGAGAATGGGCCCATGAATTTGGGACCCAATTTCCTTGAAGGACAGGCCATTCTTACATTGGTCGTGGACAACCAATCCTGGTTGCCAGGTTCCAGGATAAGCTCTCCCCGCCTCTTCCTGTCAAACATCCTCTTATTATACTCTTGGGTCTTGGCCATGGTTTCCTGCAAGAGTTTGTTGTTAGAAAGAAAAAAGTCCATAGTGTCAGAAACTGCAGGGATTGTACATTCGGGTAAAGACCTGGGCAGGAAGGACGGGTGGAAGCCGTAGTTGGCAAAAAAGGGTGTTTGCTTAATGGCCGAATGTAGAGAGTTGTTATAAGAGAACTCCGCAATTGGCAGAAGAGAGACCCAGTCGTCCTGTGAGAAAGATGAAAAACAGCGGAGGTATTGCTCCAGAGTTTGATTAGTCCTCTCTGTCTGCCCATTAGTCTGGGGATGGCAAGCAGAGGAGAGTGCCAGCTCGATTTCCAGGGAATCACAGAGAGCCTTCCAGAACCGAGAGGTGAACTGAACACCACGATCCGATATAATATTTGCTGGGTCTCCGTGTAACCTGACGATTTCTTTAATGAAGACCCTTGCTGTCTCCATGGCTGAAGGCGTGCCCTTCATAGGCAGAAAGTGAGCCATCTTGGTTAACCTGTCTACCACAACAAAAATGGTAGAGAAGCCTTCTGCCTGAGGAAGCTCTACAATAAAATCCATTGATATCATCTTCCACGGTCTTTCCGGGACAGGTAACGGTTTTAGCAGACCCCAGGCTCTAGTTCGGCTATTTTTGCTTCGAGCACAGGTAGTACAAGATTCGACATAGTTCTTGCAATCGTTTGCCAACCGAGGCCACCAAAAAGTGCGCTGCACTAATTCGGTTGTCTTTAGCACACCGAAATGTCCAGCCATCTTGTGATCATGGCAGAGCTCTAGCACTGCCACCCTCAAATCTTCAGGGACCACGATTTTACCCTTGTGCCAAAAAAGACCATCCTGGGTCCTCACTTCCTCTCCGGAACTTGGGGTCCAATTTGCAGAGGCTTGTTTTATGCGGGATAATAGATCTTCTTGGAGTAACAGAAAATTTCCGGATGGAAGGATGGTGTCCGGATTCACAGGTCTACCAGAATCAGGGAACATACGGGACAGAGCATACGGCTTGGTATTTTTGGAACCAGGTCTGTATGTTATATGGAACTGAAATCTGGAGAAAAATAGGGCCCACCTCGCTTGCCGAGGTTTCAGTCTCTTGGCTGTTCGGAGATACTCCAGATTCTTATGGTCCGTATAGACCAGGATAGGATATGCTGCACCCTCCAGTAAATAACGCCACTCCTCCAAGGCGGATTTGATGGCCAGAAGCTCCCGATCACCCACATCGTAATTTCTCTCCGCAGAAGAGAGCTTGCGGGAGAAAAAGGCCACTGGGTAGAGAAGGGTCTTTGGGCCTTGCCGTTGGGATAGAACAGCTCCGACTGCAACCTCTGAAGCATCCATTTCCAGAACGAATGGTAGGGCAGGATCTGGGTGTTTCAAGATTGAAGCAGAAGTGAACAGCTCCTTGAGTTTTTCAAAGGCGGATTGTGCCTTAAGGGACAACTGGAATCGGTTCCCTTGTTTGGTTATTTCAGTGATGGGGGCAATTATTGCAGAAAAGCCCCTAATGAACTTCCTGTAAAAGTTCGAGAAGCCAATGAACCTTTGAACCCCTTTCTTATCGGAGGGAGCGGGCCACCCCAGAATGGCTGATACCTTCTGCGGATCCATTTTTATACCTTCAACGGAAATGATTAGGCCTAAAAACTGGATGCTTTGAAGTTCAAACTGGCATTTTTCTGGTTTAGCGTAAAGTCCATGCTGCCTGAGACGAGCCAACACATTTCTGACGTGCCTGTGATGATCTGAGACTGAGGAGGAGAAGATCAAAATATCGTCTAAGTAGACAATAACATATAGATCCAAGAAGTCACGAAAAATGTAATTAACAAAGTGTTGGAATGTAGCAGGTGCGTTGCACAGGCCGAAGGGCATAACAAGGTATTCGTAATGCCCAAATCTGGTGCGAAAAGCTGTCTTCCACTCATCTCCTTCACGAATACGGATCAAGTTGTAGGCACCACGGAGATCTAACTTGGAAAAGATCACTGCGGATCCCAATCTCTGGAAAAGTTCAGGCACTAAAGGCAAAGGGTAATGATTCTTGATTGTTACTTTGTTCAGCTCCTGATAATCAATACAAGGACGTAAGGAATGGTTCTTTTTCTCCACGAAGAATATACCAGCCCCAGCCGGAGAGGTAGATGGACAGATAAATCCCTTCTCCAGGTTCTCATCGATATATATTTTTAAGGTGTCCAACTCCTGCTCTGTTAGTGGGAAAATCCTCCCAAAGGGAACTTCTGCTCCAGGTAATAGCTCGATTGGGCAATCGTAAGGCCTGTGGGGAGGTAGAGTCTCTGCTCCTTTCTTACTGAAAACGTCCAGAAAGTCCCAGTAGGGTGCAGGGACCAACTGTTGTAACTCGGACTCAGCGTCTAAACAGAGTAGTCGGGTAGTCTCAGCAGGACTGGTATGAAGACAGTGTTGCCGGCAGTAGTCAGAAAGGAACTTGACTTCTCCACTAGACCAGTCAATGCTGGGGTTATGGGCCTGTAACCATGGCATCCCAAGTATGATGGGGAAAAGAGGAGAGGAGATGGCATCCAGGCGCAGGAGTTCTTGATGATTAGAGCCCATGGTGGCTAACAAAGGGATGGTTTCCTGCGTGACGGGACCGGAGCGAAGAGAGGAGCCATCAGCGAGATGTACAGAAAGTCCCCAAACTTTAGACTGGAGAGGGATGTGATGGTTGGCAGCGAAGGTTAGGTCAATGAAACAGCTGCAGGCTCCTGAATCAATTATGACTGTAGTTGGCATAGTCTTTCCTGGGAGCTGTAGGGTGATAGAGAGAGCAAGATGATTAGCAGGTTTAGAGAGAGCAGAAGCACAAATTGAAGATATTGGCAGCGACTTAGGTGACTTATGTGTCTTGTTTGGACAAGACCTCACATAGTGTCCAGGCTCCCCGCAGTACATGCAGAGGTTGTTAACTCTTCGGCATTGGCGTTCTTCTGGATTGAGTGAGGGACGGAACAGACTGAGTTGCATTGGCTCAGAGGTATCAAGAACCAGTGCGGCCGGTGCCGGGAAGGACTGGCTGGGAGAGCTTGGAACCTTGGGTAACATCCAGGTAGGGCGGAATTGGCTGGAAGACCTCTCGGAGCGACGCTCTCTGAGGCGTCGGTCAATCTGGATAGACAGGTTGATGAGTTCATCCAGGGTTTGGGGTACACCGACCCGTGCTAACTCATCCTTCAGAGGACCAGACAATCCCATGCAGAATTGGTAACGTAAGGCCGCATCATTCCAACCTGTGTCGGAGCTCCACCGCCTAAATTCCACCACATAGTCCTCTGCGGCTCTACGCCTTTGTTGAAGGGCGTGCAAGGCGGCTTCAGTAGTCGCTGTCACCTGGGGATCCTCATACAACTGGGACATGATGGTAAAGAAAGCATCAAGGTTGTCCAGAGCTCCAGATTTCTGCTCCAGGAGGCGATGAGCCCAGGTCTGTGGTTCACCTGATAAGAGGGAGATTACGAAGCCCACCTTGGTTGCCTCCAGGGAGAAGGTGCGGGGTTTCAGGGCAAAGTATAGTTTGCAGGCATTGCGAAAGGCCCGGAATTTACTGCGGTCACCGGTAAACCTCTCGGGTATGGGTACCCTAGGCTCCGGGGGTAGCATAACTACTGAGGGTGCGGATGTTGCTCCGGCCGATGAGGAGGCTTGCGGACGGGTTGGAGCCGACAGGACTTGGACTTGTTCTTCCAATCTTGTGTAGCCTTCCTGGAGGCTCTTCACGGCTTGTGTAAGACCCGCCAGGTGTCTACACAGTTCCTCCATGGGGGAGGTCCCCTGCTCGGGCTCAGACATGGCTGTCCGATACTGTCAGACTTCCACGTAGCAGACAGGCGAGCCCGATGTAGCAGGGGAAGGCCTCCCTTACGTATCTGGTTCCCGGCCCCTGGTAGTATGGACAGGAGGCACGGGAGCACAGAATGGTATGAGAGCCTGGCGGTTAGCTGCAGAAGGATCTCGGTAAAGGTGGTTATGGAGATCTCCAGTAACTGAAGCACAGGCAGCAGATGCAGAGCAGGAGTGGAGCAGGCAGGTCGGGTCACAGGCAGAGATCGGCAACAGGCAGGCAACGTAGTACAAAGGAGCAGGCAGATTCGTAGTCAGGACAGTCCGGGATCAGTGGCAGGCAGCAAGCAAGGAGGAATCAAAGACAGGCCGGTGGTCAGGAGATCAGGTTCAACAGGAAACAGGAAACAGGAAGCAGGTGCAGGGATACAGGGAGCTGAAGATCGGACAGCACCGAGCCCCTGTGCAGACGGCCTAAATAGGCAGGTTGGCGCCAAACACCAGACGCGCGTGCACGCCGACGCGCACCAACGCACCGCGATGCCCACCAACAGCGCGTCTGCCCAAGGGAGCTCTCTGACACAGCCACTCTTTTCCCTCCAGCTTGACACATGGACCGTGTCCTCAGTCACAAGAAGTTATGGCTGCCTTAGTAAATGAGCGTGGAATAGAATCAGGGTTCTCCACAGTTGTTTTTATAACATACCACTTCTTGTTTTACCTGTTACCAAAGGTGTTACCAAAAGCTGAACATCCCTTCCAGAGATTACAAAAAGATATATCCAGATGCCCAAGTCAGGATCTTCCGAGTATGCATTTTGTCTGTATGGACATGTTTTCTGGATGTCCAGTGGCAAATGCTACTGCAAAGGCCACAGTAAAAAGTCTTATTAGAAGTAGTTTGTAAGTACAGAGTGCAGAATCTACAGAGAGTAACAGAGGAAATCATTTTTATAGGAGGGTCCTTACTGGAAGTTTTGAGGTTTTATTTTTACACCCCCTACTGTCTACAATGTAGCGGAAAAAGTAGAATAAGAAACTAGAAAACTTTTTGATGAATATTTTCTTATATTTTATTACGCCCCTAAAGGGGATTTTAACGTATATATATGTGTCAGCGCTCGAGACCAATGGCATGAATCACATCAATATGTCCAATAATGGTTGCTGAGAAACATATATAAAAAAGTCTATAAACTGTCCATGATGATGAGTGGATATGGTGACCAAGGAGATCTTTAGTGGACACCAGCGCTAAGGGCAGCTTTCATGTTGAGCGAAGTCAGATCTCCAAACAACCATAAAGAAACAAGAAGAAGAAAGCACCTCTGAGTGCAAGTATTTAATAAAGGGTAATAAGCACGTATTCACACTTACATCAAGGTAAATAGAGTACAGCTCCAGTAGAGAGAACATCCTAGGTTAGTCCTGCGTCCATGTGCAGAAAGCTGCGATGTATCACCGAGGTTATGGCCGCGGACCTCCACACGAAGTAGCAGGCTGCTGGGCTGCTGAGCTGGATTGAAACTTCCATGTTCTGGCAAAGCGCTCATGGGCGTGTGATGTCACCAGGATGACTCAGATGGACGGGAACACACAACGCGTTTCAGAGCATGCGCGAAGCTCCCAGTGGGCATGCGCGCTTCTTTATCAAGTTTCATAAAGGAGCGATAAAGGAGCGCGCATGCCTACACTCTGCTTGAGTGTTTCCGTCAGTATACCACTTCCTCCCAGTCTGGATACAGATATCAGATATTCCAACTGCAAAGCAAAACAGCAAAACAAGGCGACACTTGTTTTACCGCTAATATGGACTGTTTTATTATCACACATGGACACAACAGATAAAATAACTCAGAGACTCTTCCCCCCACCCTTGAAAAAGAGGGTGGGTTACTGTCCAAAGACAATGAACACACAGGTCAGGTGTGTTCAAACTTCCCCTCAGTAAACAGTCTTATCAGCAGGGGGCTGCTGGAGGAATCCCCCCTCCCTTCACAGAGATACACTTCCCAAATGATCACAGCAAAGAGTCCACAACAGAATGAGACAACATACAATATGTACATATATACAAGATTGTGTATAACCAGTACAGATCAGAATGGATTTCTCATTCACCTCGCAAAGAGCATTGTTCCCTTGAAAACCCAGGGCCCATAATCAAAAAGCAAAAGGCTTGCATTCAGTCCTCTCCAAAAGCCTCTGTCCCGGCTAGGTCTGTCAATTTCTCCCCTTTCAGCAGGAGACTAACACAGGAGGAGACCCCAGATGGGTTGACTCTGAGGTTAGTCCATAGTTCCAGTCCTCTACTGCCTGTACCCACACAGTACCCCAAACAAATTGTTCCAGAGTATTACTCACCCAGCCAACCTCTGCCTCTCTCAGAGAATATATCCCCTGCTGGCGGGAGGCCTGGACTGGCCCTTCCTCCTTTAGTCCTTTCTGCCGCTGGAGAGAAGACAGGGGGACTGGGCTCATGCCGTCATGTATTTAAGGGATCTGGGCAGACTGCCCAGCATCCCTGGGGTATACAGGTGGGGACTGAAGCCCCATCCACCGACACCAGATCAAGCTGCAGTTGTGAGGTGGTGACTGCATTCTCTTCTTGGATCCTGATCTGCAGCTCGCGATAGACTGCCACCTTCTCACCCTGGGCCTCCACAGTTGCTGCAGGTGTGGGGCAGAGGTCTTGGACCCTCTGTCCAGTTGCGAGCACTTCTGCTGGGGGTTTGCTAGGTGGTTCCTCCTCTACAGAAATGTCTATTAATCCCCAGTCTTTGGAATTGCTAAAAGTGTGGGACAGAGGTCTTGGACCCTCTGTTCAGATACCAGATCTTCAGCTGGAGAAGTTTGTTGTAGCTCCATAGATGCTACTGGCAGAAAATCACATGTCCCTGTCAGTGTTGTGGGAGAAAGGCCTCTTCTCTCAAGAAGGCTGAAGCCACTGTTGGTGCTGGGCAGAGCACAGTGAACTTTGGCCCTGATAGCAGCTCTTCTGCTGGAGGCTCATCAGGTTGTTCTTCCTCAGCAGAAAAGTCTAAAAAATCCCCTGTCCCTGCAACTGATGTCTGGGGATAGAGGTTCACCATCTCCTGTCCATGGAACCCAGAAGATGCTATCAGTGCTGGGCAGAGGTTAGCAGAGCTCTGGCCTGTTGTCAGCACTTCAGCTTTGGGGATGGCAATCTCCAGAGTTTCCACTGCCGATTCTCTGGCATGCTGCTGAATGTGTTCTAGCAGTTTCCTGTATGCCCTTTCCAGATGCTGTTCCTTCCTTAGCAAATGGTCCAGATCAGGTTTGAGCTCTGAGACCCCTGCAAGACTAAACATAGCCTCTCTATGTTCTCTCAGGTCCTCAAGGGCAGGTTCCCCTTCATTGCCAAACACAAAACGATCTGTAAGGCTCTCCCACAGCAATCCAGGGCCTCCAAAGTCATATCCCTCTGGAGAGAATTCTGTTGTCTCCCCTAAATATCCCTGCTCTGCGTGCCATTGCAGAACCCGATAATGATTGTCCAGCTCTATCGCCTGCTGGACCAACCTGTCCAACTCAGTCACCCATTGCTCCTGGGGCCGCTCTCCCAGGAATGCCATCCGCAATGCCCGTTGTTCACTGGCCCGTTGCTCTTGGGTTGGAAAGCACTTGCCCTGTTTTATACCAGCGAGCTGGAGGGCTCCAATTCAGAGCTCCACCCGAATTTGCTGCCTGAGCTCCAGGTATTCATCCTTAGACACAGTCCTGGTGTATGCTGAAAGGACGATCCGCAGCAGCCCTGGGAACTCTGATGCCAGGTCCATATCTCTGCTGGGGTGACTGAAGTCTGCTATCCTGATCTTGGATCCAGGTGGAAGTTTGGATGTCCCAGACTGCAGGAAGCTTCCCGCTGCTTGCCACTAATGTCACGGAATGTCCCACACTCCGCTTGAGTGTTTCCGTCAGTATACCACTTCCTCCCAGTCTGGATACAGATATCAGATATTCCAACTGCTCCCAAGCACAAAACAAGGCGACACTTGTTTCACTGCTAACATGGACTGTTTTATTATCACACGTGGACACAACAGATAAAATAACTCAGAGACTGTTCCCCCCACCCTTGGAAAAGAGGGCGGGTTAAACTGTCCAAAGACAATGGACACACAGGTCAGGTGTGTTCAAACTTCTCCTCAGTAAACAGTCTTATCAGCAGGGGGGCCGCTGGAGGAATCCCCCCTCCCTTCACAGGGACACACATCCCAAATGATCACAGCAAAGAGTCCACAACAAAATGAGACAACATATAATGTATACACATATACAAGATTGAGTATAACCAGTACAGATCAGACTGGATTTCTCATTCACCTCGCAAAGAACATTGTTCCCTTGAAAATCCAGGGCCCATAATCAAAAGGCAAGAGGCTTGCATTCAGTCCTCTCCAAAAGCCTCTGTCCCGGCTAGGTCTGTCACAGGTCATGCCCTTGAGATTGTATATCCATCGAGTTTCCAGCTGTAGCAGCATTTGATCTACGCTCCCACCTCTGCTAGTCAAGGCTACATGATCAAGAGCTGTGAATCGAATCATATTTGGGTCAAAATTATGATATAAGCCAAGATGCCAACTCACTGCAGTTTCCATTTGTCTTTTTAGAATAGGGGACACATGGTCCCTAATTCTTTTGAAAAAGAGATGTTTTGTTTTCCCTATATAGAAGCATCCACACAGACATTACACAAGGTACACCACTCCTATGGTCTTGCAGGTGGTTCTATGTCTGATGGAGTATAGTTGTCCATTGGGAAGGATCATTTCATGGCCATTGTGAATAAATCGACATATCTTTAATTGAAGTTTGAACAGAAAAAGTTCCCCTAGTAGACTTTAAAGGCACATATGGAAAGACTTATAAGAGAATGTATAATAAGTAGATAGTAGTTTATTCATTACATAAACATCATAAAAACATCAAAATATAACACAGAATGAAAGGAATGCGATTCATGCATATATACACATATAGCTAATGATACCAATGTGCTTGCACCCGACGCGTTTCGGAGTTGTTAGCCTCCTTCTTCAGGGGTGGTTGTAAGTTTTAGCAGGGGTTTCTATATTGGAAATAGTATATTTAACATAGACATGGTAAGTATATGTACATATCAGACCATAAGGACATAAATACAGGTTGAATTGGTTTCGTTTACACTTACATTGGTATATATGTAGACTAGCTACGCATTCCAAGGAAGTTTAAAAACAAACATGCTGACACTGTCTGCCCATCCAGCGTGTTTCCCAATCGTGATATAAAGGAGTAGTTTGGTATGCCCAGGGTGTTAGTATTTCATATGTAGAAATGAAAGTAGCTGGGTATGGATATATAAGGTAATTTTACTTCCTTGTAATAGGAAATAAGGCCCATCAATCTAGGGCGTATAGATGTTTGGATCTGGTATCCCACTGAGGCCGAATGTGGGTCCTGTAAAGTGCGAAAGTATAGGAATGTATAGTGACCAGCCATATAGGTATACTCAATAATAAAAAGAATTATTAGGTAGTGCAGGTGTTTCAAACCTGATGGACCTACTGTAGAGGGTTCAAAAGGGAAACTACAGAGGATAGTAGATGTAAACCGAAAAGATCTCGGATAGCTGGAAAAAATCAACACAAAGGGAAGGGAACATATAGGAATCTCATTTAGGTGGATATGTGGTTTATCTTGATAATTTAAGGTGTACATATAAATATATGTTTCAAGATTTTATATATAGTAACACAGGTTCAACCATGTTGTCCCTAGTTAGTAGTATTCAGATTAATTAAGTGCTCCTATAGTCAATCAGAAGGAAACGAGAAAGAATGAAGAGAAAAGAGAAGAAAAGAACAAGGAGAAAGGGAAAAGAAAAAAGACAAAAGAAAAAAGAAAAGGGAAAGAAAAAAGAGAAAAGAAAAAAGGAGAAAGAGAAAAGAAAAAGAAAGAAAGGGGAGGGGGAGAAAGGGGGGGGGGGGGAGGGGGGGTAGGGAGAGAGGGTAGAAAAAAAAAGGGGGGGAAGGAGGGGGACTCTCCTATAAGTAATATCAGGACAGGATTTTATATGTTTATTGATCACAGGGTCTGCAGTTAAGGGAGTTAAGAGAGGCCAAAATTTGGTAAGAATGCCTCTAATTTGTTTGTGCTCTTTACAATAGGGAGTTCTAATTCTAAAAGGTTGCACGTTATCTTTTGTGTTTTTAGTGGAGTAGATCAGAGAATGTCTATCTTGCCCAATAGTAAAAAATCCTTCTACCAGGCGGTCCCCGGGTTACAAACAGGACAGGGACTGGAGGTTTGTTCTTATGTAGAATCTGTTTGTAATTTGGAACTGGTATATTTTGTAAGTGTAGCTCCAGACAAAAAATCTATTTTTAATCTTTTTTGGAAAACATACGGAAGGGTTATCACCCCTGTGACATTTGCTCTGCTGCCTGTGCTCCTCTTCAGAAGATTTCACCTCACTTTCTGTCCCAATGACAATTGGATTTTGAAAATGTTGGGTTGTTGTGGAAACAATTGGTGATAAATCATCAGTGGAGGAGACACCCGTTTCCCATATTAACTCTTACAGGTGAGAATTTCCCTTCCTAGGGGTAGATTTCATCTCTCTTCCTGTTGTCTCCTTCCGTTTGTAACTAGGAGTCGTTTGTAAGTCGGATGTTTGTAACTCGGGGACCACCTGTATATATATATATATATATATATATATATATATAGTTTATTCAGGGATATTGGTGCTTGTCTTGTCACCAATCCACAATACCGCCCTTTCCACATTTCTAGGTGGTATACCTAGGTATACCTATTAGCTTGACTGTGGTTTGGGGACATTATTAAATATTTATATCATTTTTCATATCTTTAGCTAATTCATTTACAAAAAAATGTTTTGATATAAATGTCAAATACAATGACTAAGTAACTGTTTTTGTCTCACTATTTGTACTATTCCCTCTCGCTGACTGACAGCTGAAAGGTCATATATACGGGGGAGGGGGGGGACAACCCATAGACCCTCCACTTCACAGGCAGGCAAAGCATCTGAAGACATTTGTAGACATTTTTAGTGTGTAAGCCTCATAAAAGGGATGCACCACCCTGAATATTATTTTAAAGGGTAAGTTCACCTTTAGAGAAAAATCTGTAAGATGAAGTTACATAGGACCCCCTCCCCATCCCCCCCGGTCCAGCTGACCTGCAGGGTGGTGATCTCCCGTTCTGAGCCCTGCTATAGCCGGGTCACGGCTCTGGGGCTTAGAAATCCCCTCGACATTCACACGTCTTCTTCCCCGCTGAGAGGATGGGCTACGCATTTTCTTATTGGTTGCGCCGCCCATGTGACGTCACTGACCAATTGGAATGCTCTTAAACTTCTGTCCTGATGGGGTACATTTAGGAGATTAAGCTCTGGGGATTTCTAAGTCCCGGAGCCATGAGGCAGATATAGCAGGGCTCAGAACAGGAGATTGTCGCGCTCCAGGTCAGGGGGACTGGGGGGGAGGGGGGTCCTGTGTAAGTTCATCTTATAGATTTTTCTGTAAAGGTGAACTTATACTTTAACATTTTTTACATTGGTATACGTTACCCCTGGAAATGCCCAGCCCCCCCTTCCCCCCATGCCATTTATTTGACCAACTCTTGCCCATTAGCCTTAAAAAATGGGCAAAATGAATTTCCAGAATGTGTCCCCCGTAGATCTAATTGGGGTTCAGGATGTCAGTACTAGGATCCCTTTAGGACCCAGCACAACTCAGCTGACACAGCCTTTACCTGGGAAACAACAATGATTGGCCAGCTCACCTTTAAATAACTTGCATCAGCATTCAATCATTGCTCGTGTTAGAGTTTACCTTGTGTTTGATCCAGTTGATATCTGCTCTGTGTATTTCGTGTATGACCCGGCTCATTTGACTCTGTTTGCTTGCTTCTGATTCGGTACCGTTTGGACTCTGATCTTCCTGTGTATGACCCAGCTTGCCTAGACTACGCTTTTACTAGTGCCTTCATCTGCAGCGGTGAACTACAAGCACCAGACATCTATCCTCACCTGCAGTGGTGAACTACAAACACCAGACACCATCTATCCTCATCTGCAGCGGTGAACTACAAGGTCCAGCAAACATCTACCTACATCTACAGCGGTGAACTACAAGTCCCAGCTGACCTGCTCTGCTCAGACCTGCTCATGGTATGTGCTCTTGTTCTTTGAACTCTTTGCATAATCAGAACACCTGAACTGTTACCTGTTATATGCTCTAGCCTGACACAGGAATTGTGACTCTTCTTTAAATGTTAAATGTTCTTCTTTGCTGAGTTTTTTTTTCTACCATTCATACAGTATGTGAAATGTGTTGATTTTGCAGCCCTTCCCCCTCAGGAGCCACTGGTGATGATTTGGGTTGGACTCTTAAAGCTGCTCGGTCCCCTCTGACACCCCTGGTTGTTGGTTGGAGCTGCTCTCACCTGTGTAACCTAAGCGTTAGTAACCTACCCCTCTATGACACTACAGACCGAGTGTGCCAAGCAACTGGTGTAGGTTCTATGAATAAATTAAAGCGATACATAAATCAATACCGGTCACTTTCACCTTCCTGCCCAGGCCAATGATCAGCGCTCTCACACTTTGAATGACAATTACGCCGTCATGTAACACTGTACATAAATGACATTGTTATTTTTTTTCACACACAGAGCTTTCTTTGGGGGGTATTTAATCACCTCTGGGGGGGTTATTTTTTGCAAAATAAAAAAAAAAGAACAAAAATCTTGAAAAACAAAAGACGTTTTTCTTACTTTCTGTTATAAAATTTTGCAAATAAATAATCTTTATGTCAGAAATAAATACATTTATGTCAAAATGTATTCTGCTCCATTTCTTTGGTGAAAATAACCCAAATCAGTGTATATTATTTATCTGTAGGAATGTTATAGAAATGATGGGATATATACAGTGCCTGGAAAAAGTATTTATAGCCCTTGACATTCCCCACATTTTGTTACAACCAAAAAACGTAAATGTATTTTATTGGGATTTTATGTGATAGACCAACACAAAGTGGCACATAATTGTGAAGTGGAAGGAAAATGATAAATGATACAAATAATTATGTGAAAAGTGTGTGGGGGGCATTTGTATGGAGCCCCCCCGGAGTGAATACTTTGTAGAACCCCATTTCTCTACAAGTCTTTTTGGGGGTGTCTCTACCAGCTTTGCACATCTAGAGAGAAACATTTTTGCCCATTCTTTGTAAAATATCTCAAGCTCTGTCAGATTGGATGGAGAGTGTCTGTGAACAGCAATTTTCAAGTCTTGCCACAGATTCTCAATGTGATTTAGGTCTGGACTGTGACTGGGCCATTCTAACACATGAATATGCTTTGATCTAAACCATTCCATTGTAGCTCTGGCTGGATGTTTCGGGTCGTTGTCCTGCTGGAAAGTGAACCTCCGCCCCAGTCTCAAGTCTTTTGTAGACTCTAACAGGTTTTCTTCTAAGATTGTCCTGTATTTGTCTCCATCCATCTTCCCATCAACTCTGACCAGCTTCCCTGTCCCTGCTGAAGAAAAGCATCCCCACCACATGATGCTGTTAGTTTTCCCCCACACAAAGCGTTTTGCTTTTAGACCAAAAAGTAGAATTTTGGTCTCCTCTGACCAGATCACCTTCTTCCACATGTTTGCTGTGTCCTCCACAGGGCTTCTCACAAACTACAAACAGGACTTCTTATGACTTTCTTTCACCAATGTCTTTCTTCTTGTCACTCTTCCATAAAGGGCAGATTTGTGGAGAACACGACTAATAGTTGTCCTGTGGACAGATTCTCCCACCTGAGCTGTGGATCTCTGCAGCACCTCCAGAGTTACCATGGACCTCTTGGCTCTTCTCTGATGAATGTTCTCCTTGCCTGGCCTGTCAGTTTAGGTGGACGGTCATGTCTTGGTAGGTTTGCAGTTGTGCCATACTCTTTCCATTTTCCGATGATGGATTGAACAGAGCTCCGTGAGATGTTCAAAGCTTGGGAGATTTTTTTTATAACCTAACCCTGCTTTATACTTCTCCACAACTTTATCCCTGACCTGTCTGGTGTGTTACTTGGCCTTCATGATGCTGTTTGTTCACTAAGGTTCTCTAACAAACCTCTGAGGGCTTCACAGAACAGCTGTATTTATAGTGAGATTAAATGACACACAGGTGGGCTCTATTTACTAATTAGGTGACTTCTGAAGGCAATTGGTTCCACTACATTTTAGTTAGGGGTATCAGAGTAAAGGGGGCTGAATACAAATGCCCCCCCCCACACTTTTCACATATTTATTTGTATCATTTATCATTTTTCTTCCACTTCACAATTATGTGCCACTTTGTGTTGGTCTATCACATAAAATCCCAATAAAATACATTTACGTTTTTGGTTGTAACATAACAACATGTGGGAAATGTCAAGGGGTGTGAATACTTTTTCAAGGCAATGTATCTGAAAATTGATCAATCCTGATGTACTGACGGCCGATCTCATTTCTTGAAATCACCAGGGCAGTACAATTACCCCCCAAATGACCCCTTTTTGAAAAGTAGACAGTAGACAGTCCAAAGTATTTAGTAAGAGGCATGGCGAGTTTTTTAAAGTTGCAATTTTTTTGTGACAATTTTTTGGAAAATGAAAAAACTTAAAAAAAACGTTTAGCACAATTTTTTCCATGGTGAGAGCAGAGCAGTGCAGCGTCATCATATAACTGGTGTGGTGATCATCAGGGACACGGACACATCACACATGGGGATCACAGTGCCTCAGGCTCTTGGCACTATGGAGAGAATGTGTCTCTCCACATTGACAATGTATATAGAGAATGTGTCAATTCAATAGCAGGATTTCTGAGGCATAACTCACACAAAATATATTAAAATTTCAAATACTTTATTGCATAAAAAATATAAAGCTAAAAATTCATTGAGAACAATCCATTCAAATAACCTCCACATGCCATAGATATTTGTACATCATTTATCCATTTCCAGAACTTATGGTCATCTCCACCTTCACAAATTAATTTCTACAAATGTATCCCACTTTTATATTCTATGACTGAGCTCAACACGTTTCCTGGATTGTCATCCGCCTCTTCAGGGAGAAAAATAATGGAGGATTGTTTCAGAATCAACACTACAAAATGTTACAAAAAAAGAAGAAGAAAAAACGGCATTTGTATACAACAAAGAGTGCTGATGCTTTGTCTACAGAAACCTGGAAACCACCATTGGAGCTGCTACACCGTGATAGGAGAATCCATTGGGGGAGACCAAAACCCCCCACCCTCAATGATTACCCTTCTCATTCCTAGAAATTCTATAAGGCAGTGGTTCTCATCCTGCTCCTCAGGTACCCCCAACAGGCCATGTTTTGGGGATTTCTCTTAGATAAAATAGCTGTCCAATATACCAAGCCATTGACTCTGATTTAGAGTGGATGTAAACGCTCCATATACCCAGTGATGTGAACAGCCTCAGATGATACACAGAGATGAAACAAATCCCCCTATATAAGTATTACATGTATATCTGCTGTCTTCAGCTTTATAGATTCTTTACAGAGTTCACATCTTGTTACAGATTTTCTCTTCCTGTTCAGCACTGGGAGTGAAGTCTGGGCACACAGCCAAGGCAGCTGATTGGAGGAAAGGCACACACCCCCCACTCCACATTGGCAAAGGAAGGAAGTGATGTGCAGAGCTATTCTGTGAGAAGGCAAGCTCTCTGCTAATCTATTTATAGCAACCTCCCACAACACAAACTTCAGGCTGCTTTTATCTCCCGTCTCTGAGAATTTGTCAGGCTGATAACAGAAGAACGGAGCAGGAGAAAGCCAAGGGCCGGGTGCTTTGAAGAGAGATAAGAAAACACTGCAGATATATGTGCCCAGTTCCCATTTCATGAATCGGGTTTACATCCACTTTAAAGCACCTGTGCAAGATAAAGGAAAACCTGCAAACATGGCCTGTTGGGGGTAGTTGAGGAATGAGGTTGAGAACCACTGTGATAAGGAACCCCCTTCCATAGCTATCTGTAACACTGCCAAGTACTATAAAGAGAAGAACTATAATATTAAAGCATGTATATATATATATATATATATATATATATATATATATATATATATATATATATATATATATCTTTTTTTTAAGCAGAGGCCCTACAGAATAAAATCGCGGTTGATACAATTTTTTTATGTCACACGGTATTTACACTGCAATTTTTGAAACACAAATTGTTTGGGAAAAATACACTTTGATTAATTTTAATGCAAAAAACACAATCGATAAGCCAATTTTTGCTATAGTATAAAAGATAATGTTATGCTGAGTAAATAGATACCAAACACGTCAAGCTTTCAAATTGCGCACACTCGTAAAATGGCGCCAAACTACGATACTTCATCTCCATAGGCAAAGATTTAATTTTTTCTACAGGTTCCCAGTTTAGAGTTACAGAGGAGATCTGGAGATAGAATTATCGCTCTCACTATAACGTTTGTGGTGATATCTCTCATGTGTGGGGCAATCACCATTTACATATGTGGGCGTGACTTACATAAGCGTGTGAGCACAAGGGGTGGGGACACTTAATAAAAAAGTGTATTATTTTTTTTATTTTTTTTTAACTGTCCCTTTATTTATGTATTTATTTTTTATCACTTTTATTGCTATCACAAGAAATCCCTTGTTATAGAAATAAGACATGACAGTTCCTCTTTATGGGGAGATGTTGGGGTCTATAAGACCTCCGATCTCTTCTCTACCCTGGAAAGTATGAGATAAAAAAATCATTGATCTCTGCTTTCCAGGAAAAAAAATGGCGGTGTTTACATCTGCCAGAACAGGAAGTGACATCACAACGTCACTTCCAGCCTCCCAGGACCATAGAGATGGCCGGGGACCATCCAGTCCACAGCCAGCTCTATGGAAACCCCGGGGGGCATTGTTGGATGGAGTACCGGGCTCCCCGATCACAAAGGAGATTCTGGAGAGGCAGAGGGAGGGGGGGAGGGGATGTCCCCTTCCGCTGCCTGTAAAAGCAATCCACCAGCTAATCAGTCACTAGGATGACTTTTACATGACAGGAAATCACCGGCTAAAAAGAAAGATACCGGGATGATGACTGTATCTGCAGCTACAACCCCTGAAAGTCCAGGATGTCATATGACGTCCTACAGGTGGGAAGTGGTAATGCGGTGAATGGTGCACGGTACTGCAGAGTGTGAGACCCGGAGCAACCAATCAGAGGGTGTGACTGCAGGCAGCACTGTGATGTATATTCGTGATCAGCATGTTCCCCGCTCTCACCCTCTTCCCATCTAATCTACATATTACCAGACTAATGTATGACTTGTCTCTGTAGAATATCGTCTTCCCTGGTGGGGAAGATGAGGAGTGGGAGACCGGGGCTCCGTTAGAGAGATTTCCTCTCACTTCCTGTCCTGGTGACAATGGGACACAAACCTATAAAAATCTGTCAGGGGCTCCAAACATTCCCCTTCCTTATTATACTGAACAGATCATTCTTATTTCAGTCTGTGTTCCTGGTGGAGAGTTCCCTCATTTCCTGTCTAGATAAATGTTGTCACCGGGACAGGAAATGAGGAGAAATCTCTCTAATGGAGCCCCGGATAGAACTAAAAACCTGACAGGCTGCCACCCCACACAGAGGGACCACATGTGGGGGAGGGGCAGGAGGAGATAAAGGAGGGAGGGGGCAGGAGGAGAGAGAGAAGAGAGAGGAGGGGGAGGGGCAGAGAGGAGAGGGAAGAGCAGAGAGGAGAGAGAGGAAGGGGAGGGGCAGAGAGGAGAGAGAGGAGGGGAGGGTCAGGGAGGAGAGAGAGGAGAGGGAGGGGCAGGGAGGAGAGAGAGGGGGGGAGGTGCAGTAAGGATAGAGAGGAGGGGGAGGGGCAGGGGGAGAGAGAGGAGAGGGAGGGGCAGGGAGGAGAGAGAAGAGGGGGAGGGGCAGGGAGGAGGGAGAGGGGCAGGGAGGAGAGAGAGGAGAGGGAGGGGCAGGGAGAAGAAAGAGAAGGAGAGGAGCAGAGAGGAGGGGGAGAGGGAAGGTAGGAGAGAGAGGAGAGGGAGGGACAGGGAAGAGAGAGAGAGGATGGGGAGGGGCAGGGAGGAGAAAGAGGAGGGGCAGGGAGGAGAGGGGGGAGAGGGAGAGGCAGGGAGGAGAGAGGAGGGAGAGGGGCAAAGAGGAAAGAGAAGAGAGGGAGGGGCAGGAAGGAGAGAGAGGAGAGGGAGGGGCAGGGAGGAGAGAGAGCAGGGGAGGAGCAGAGAGGAGAGAGAGGAGGGGGAGAGGGAAGGTAGGGGAGAGAGGAAGGGGAGGGGCAGGGAAGAGAGATATGAGGGGGAGGGGCAGGGAAGAGAGAGAGGATGGGGAGGGGCAGGGAGCAGAGAGAGGAGGGGGAGGGGCAGGGAGGAGAGAGAGGAGGGGGATGGGCAGGGAGGAGAGAGAGGTGGGGGAGGGGCAGGGAGGAGAGAGGAGTGGGAGAGGCAAGGAGGAGAGAGAGGAGGGGGAGAGAGAAGGGAGGAGAGAGAGGAGGGGGAGGGGCAGGGAGGAGAGAGAGCAGGGGAGGAGCAGAGAGGAGAGAGAGGAGGGGGAGAGAGAAGGTAGGAGAGAGATGAGGGGGAGGGGCAGGAAAAAGAGAGGGGAGGGGGGGCAGGGAGGAGAGAGAGGAAGGGGAGGGGCAGGGCGGAGAGAGAGGAGGAGGAGAGAGAAGGGAGGAGAGAGCGGAGGGGGAGGGGCATGGAGGAGAGAGTAGGGAGAGGGGATGGGAGGAGAGTGAGGAGAGGGAGGGGCAGAGAGGAGGGGGAGGAGCAGGGAGGAGAGAGAGGAGGGGGAGGGGCAGGTAGGAGAGAGAGGAGGGGGAGGGGCAGGGAGGAGAGAGAGCAGGGGAGGAGCAGAGAGGAGAGAGAGGAAGGGGAGGGGCAGAAATGAGAGAGAGGGGGGTGGGGCAGGGAGGAGAGTGAGGAGGGGAGGGGCAGGAAGGAGAGAGAGGAAGGGGAGGGGCAGGGAGGAGAGAGAGGAAGGGGAGGGGCAGGGAGGAGAAAGAGGAGGAGGAGGGTTGGGGGGGAGAGAGGAGGGGCACACCCATCCTCACTGTGTAAGTGGAATGTTAGACCCCATACACACTATTAGATTTTCTGCAGATTTTTGTCTTCAGATTTACAGAAACCATGTAGTGTGAGGGTCGGCCTGATTGCATACAAATAGAAACTTTAAAGCCGCGTACAAACGAGCAGAATGTCCGACAGAAAAAGTCAGACGGAATCTTTTCATCCTCTATTCCGCTAGTGTGTAGGCCTCATTGGACTTTTTTTTTCGAAAATTCTGACGAACCTAGAAATAGAAAATGTTCTAAATATTTCAGACGGAACCAATTCCTATCGGGAAAACCGCTTGTCTGTATGCTGTTTTGACGGACCAAAAACGACGCATGCTCTGAAGCAAGTACGAGACGGAAGCTATTGGCTATCGGCTTTTGAACTTCCTTTTTCTAGTCCCGTCGTACGTGTTGTACGTCACCTCGTTCTGGACGGACGGACTTTCGTGTGACCGTGTGTATGCAAGACCGCTTGAGCGGAATTCCGTTGGAGTTCCATCGGAGAAACCTTCGGAGTTTATTCCGACGGCAAAACCAGTCATGTGTACAGGGCATTAAGGTGTGACCTCATATTATATGGTTTTGGTAAATCTGAAGACAAAAATCTGCAGAAAATCTAATAGTGTGTAGAGGGCTTTAGACCCGGTTCCCACCTATGCCGTTTGCTTTTGATCTGTTCCTGTCGTGTTTTTTGCGGTGCGTTTTCTGTTTTTTCCACATTCATCTTTGATGCATTTTTATGCTTTTTTTTTTTGGAATTTGTTGTCGGGCAGATTAAAAACACAAAAGCTGCAAAATGGTAGTAAAAACGCACTACACGCTTTTCTGCAGCTTCTCCATTGAAGTCTATTGAACCAAAAACGCATTTTGTATTCTAACAATTCCCTGACCCTTTCCAAAAACGCATGGGCTGAGAAAAGCCTGGATGTGACGTGTCCCATAGGAAAGCATGTTACATGGACTGTAGTGTGTGGTGTAAAGAATGCCATAGATGTGAACCAGGCCTTACTCTAATTCTATTACTAGAAGCTCTGAGCTCTCATTCACGTCTATGGCATTTTTAGTGCTTTTTTGCATTTTGTAGATTTGCACTACAGTCCATATAACATGGTTTCCTATGGAAGACATTCTGTAGTGCAAATCTGCAAAATGTAAAAAAGCACTAAAAATGCCATCGATGTGAATCTGGCCTAAAGCTGGACACACACTATACAATCTTCTGTAGATTTTTTCCTTTAAATTTAACAAAACCGTATAACATGAGGTCACACCTAAACACTTTTCATTTGTATCCAATCAGGAAGGCCCTTGTACTATGTAGTTGAAGGGAAATCTAAAGGAAATCAAACAAGAAAAGTTGTATAGTGTGTATCTGGCTTTACTCCAGTAATTGGACAGATATTCTACCCAATCACAGCGATCAATAGGAAATCTCACATTTATTTATAGTAGTAACACCTTCCGGAGACTGAAGCCCCGCCCACTGCTATATATTATTGGATGAATAGTAAAGGGTAACTCCACTTTTGTGGGGGGAGGGAAATATCAAATAAAGAAAAAATAATCCAGCGCGTACAATCGGGGGACACAAGTCATATTGTAATTGAATGTTATTAAAAATGACCTTTCCTTTTCAATCTGCAGCCGCTGTCATTTTCTGTAAATACAATATGGCCACCTGGAGGCGCTGTGTACACAGAGAGTGTACTGACCACACCCCCCAGAAACATCATTTCCTGCTTGTGTGATTGGCTGACTGATTTTCCCATAAGTCTGCACTAAGATACAAGTCAGATTTCAGGCATCCCCTGCAACACAAATGTCATTTTTGAAAGAGATACTTCCAATAGGAAATCACATCTAAAGGGATGCAGACCACGCCAGTTTCCTCATTAGAGCCCTGCAGGTGCACAGCTGACTGATCATTATGAAGCCCCGCCCATTAGACCCACTCAGCACAGAGGCAGAGAGGAACAAACAGGGATTTTTTTCAGAATAACAAAAGGTCGGAATCTACAACAAAGGTTGTTCTGATCCTTACAATGTACAGAGATCACCCCGAGGGGAATGTTTATTTCTCAACAAAAGTGGAGTTACGCTTTAAATGAATTCCAATGCCTTGTGTGACATCACCAGACTGTGGGCGGAGTTCTCACATCTCCCGCCTCCCCCCACATATCTTTATACAACCTTCCCATACCCATAACAGAGCATGGAGGGGCTCAGTAAAGGTGGTGGTGAAGGTGTGGAGATGTCGGATCGGGTCACACAGATCATAAAAGGAGATCCGTCCGGCCTCATAATCCAGATATATCCTGACTCTGTTACTGGAGAGATTGGTGGGTAAGAGGATCTCTTTGCTGTCATGTATCACCAAATACTGATTATTGTACCTGCCCAATCCCCAGGACTTCTTATTATATCCAATCAATGACTCCCTCCCTCTCCTCTCTATACTGGGGTAACAAATCCCGACTATCCATATATCTGATCCTCCGACATCCACATCCCAGTAATGTCTCCCTGAGGAGAAACTCTGACTGCTCATCACCTGATAATAATGGAATCTCTCTGGTGTTTCTGGGTGATTCTGGAATATATCTGACCTGGATACAGTTTTCCTCTCATCTGATATCTGTAGATCATTATGAGCTGTGTTTCCATCCAGTAATATGTCTGCAGCTCCCTGTATATAGAATACATTTACCTCTGTTATTATATCAGATAAACCTGTGTGTAAGACCCCCGCCACATCCAGACCCCCTCCATCATGGAGGAGTTCCTCATGTCTCTCTCTGTCCTCATTATCTCCATCCTCAGTATCACACAAGTCACCTGTGTCTGATTCCTGTAAGACAGTCAGTGGATCCGTCACGTTACACAGCTCCTCAATGTGACGCAACTTCCTGGACAGCTCCTCCTTCTTTATTTCCAGATCCCGGATGGAGATGGAGATCCGCTCTGCCCTCCCGGAGATTTCCCTCAGGACTCTCTTCTCCAGGTCTTCCAGACGTCTCCTGAGATCTCTAAACAGGGCAGTGACTCTCTCGGTGTCACCAGCTGCTTCTTCTTCTACTTTCCTCCTGTGTTCCTGCAGACTCTGGACTCTTTCCTCCGTCTCATCTCTCTTTGTCAGAAGTTTCTGCAGAACATTCCTCAGTGTCTCCTTCTTCTTCTCAGAAGCCTCATCCAGTGACTTTATCTCATGTCCTTTATGTTCTCCAATCATACAACATGAAATACAGATACAAGTCTCATCCTCAGTGCAGAAATACTCCAGGATCTTCTTATGGACGGAGCATTTCCTGCTCTCCATGGACAAGGTGGGGTCACATAAGATGTGTTCTGGGGACTTTTTGTGGACTATCAGGTGTTTATCACACAGAGAAACCTCACAGAGCAGACAGGATCTAACAGCAGGTACAGGAGAGTCCACACAGTAAGTACAGAAGGCCCCGGACTCTTCCAGATCTGGCTGAGCAGACAGGAAAGTCTCTGCTATGTTACGTAGTTTCATGTTCTTCTGCAGTGCAGAACGATCCGGAAACTTCTCTCTACATTCAGGACAGGAATATCCTCCAGACCCCCCCTGTGTATCCAGCACACGATCAATACAGACCCGGCAGAAGTTATGTCCACATCTCAGCATTACAGGATCAGTATAAATGTTCAGACAGACGGAACATTTCAGCTCAGCTCTCAGATCACCAGACGCCATCGCTGACAGGGGAGGAGAAATGAAACTGAAAGTCTCTGACACCAGAGAGGAATGTGGATGGGGGAGGGGTGACATCCTCCTACACAGGGTGAGGCTGGATGAATATTATAGGACATGGAGATCAGAGTACAGAAGGGAGAAGATTTGTTTTGCAGTAGTAATGATAATTATACCTCCCAACAGCACAATCCCCCCCCCAAATACTCCCTCCTAGCACAACCCCCCTCCAAATACCCCCTCCTAGCACAATCCCCCCTCCAAATACCCCTCCTGGCACAATCCCCCCTCCAAATACCCCCTCCTAGCACAATCCCCCCTCCAAATACCCCCTCCTAGCACAATCCCCCCTCAAAATACCCCTCCTAGCACAATCCCCCTCCAAATACCCCTCCTAGCACAAATACTCCCCCCAATCTACCTCTTAGGAGAAATACTCTCCTCCACCAAATGCCAACCACCCCCCCAATCCTCCTCCTAGCACTATTATTTTCTCTCTCTCCCCAACCCCCCCTCATCATAAACCCCCCAACACAAATCTTTTCCCCTATAGATGGCACACTGCAATCATGTACTCCGCATGCGCTTGTGTTGTGACCCTACAACTTGTATTAGTGGCATTTGGCAGTGGGAACTCTTACCAAAACTTGTTTCCATTTGTGAACATAACGAACGATATTCGTAATCAATAGTATAGTAATCGTAGGAAAATAATAGAGGGAATGGTAGAGCACATGATCGGAAACAAACGAACGAACCGGAAACAGAACCACAAAAAGTAAACAATGATCGTGGGAAAGAAATAAAACCTTCTTTTCCATTGTTATCTGACATGAAGCCAATTTTACAACATGCAGAATATCCGTGTATAATATATCTTT
This sequence comes from Lithobates clamitans, assembly GCA_037952925.1. Classification (NCBI taxonomy): domain Eukaryota; kingdom Metazoa; phylum Chordata; class Amphibia; order Anura; family Ranidae; genus Lithobates; species Lithobates clamitans. Next base: position 392,510 of record JBBGZY010001204.1, on the reverse strand, counting down.
ATATCAGGTTATTTCATATCCCTTTTATTCCCTTCCATACCGGGCACTTTCCCCCTTTCCTGCCCAGGACAATTTTCACCTTTCAGCCCTGTTGCTTTTTAAATGACAATTGCGCGGTCATGCTACACTGTACACAAACTACATTTTTATCATTTTATCCCCACAAATAGAGATTTCTTTTGGTGGTATTTGATCACCTCTGGGGGGTTTTTTTATTGTTTGCTGAACACATAAAAAAAACAACATTTCTTTTTTTTTGTTTTTATTTGTTTTTGTTACAAAATGTTGTAAATAAGTGTGTTTTTTCCTTCACTGATGGGCACTGAGGTGGCATCAATGAGGTGGCATTGATGAGGTGCCACTGATGGGAACTGATGATGGGCATTAATATTTGGCATTGATGGGCACTGAGGTGGCACCAATGAGGAAGCACTGATGAGGTGACACTGATGAGAACTGATGATAGGCATAGATATTCAGCACTGATGGGCACTGAGGTGGCACTGATAAGGTGGCACTGATGGCAACTGATGATGGGCACTGATATGTGGCACTGATGGGCACTGAGGTGGCACCAATGAGGTAGCACTGATGAGGTGGCACTGATGGGAACTGATGATGGGCATTGATATGCGGCACTGATGGGCACTGAGGTGGCACCAATGAGGTGGCATTAATGAGGTGGCACTGATGAGGTGGCACTGTTGGGAACTGATGAGGTGGCACTGATGAGGTGGCACTGATGGGAACTGATGATGGGCATTGATATGCGGCACTGATGGGCACTTATAGGTCACATTGATGAGGTGGTGTTTGATCAGTAAAAGAAGGAGCACATGAGCACAAAGTACATTTTATTAGAAGAAGACAAATCAAAAACAAGACATTTTTTTAAATTTATTTCACTTTTGTTAAACAAGGCTAGAATGCAATATCACCAATATAATATTCTTAATGCAACGGTTCCTTCATATATATATATATAATGTAGCACTAACTCTCTGTGGAACTGCTGGTTTAAAACGGGCTGTTACCTTCACTTTCACCACCTCTATTTCACCGGCACAGGGTCTAGAGTCCTGTTGAGTTTACCTCCGGACAATGCAGGCACCAGACACTTGGGTATCTTTTCCAATGCTTTAATGAACAGGTACTAATGATAATAGCAGGAAAAAGGTAGAAGGAAAGTTGCAGGGAAGCTCAAATACCTTTTCTTAGTATTCTTTAGTACATCGTTAGGAATTAAACACTTGTAGCTGAATGTACTCCCCTTTGTGTGATTTAATCTTTGCCCACCTGGATAGGTTTCTCTCACTTGCCTAGCAGCCAGTACGCAGCATGAACAAAAGTCTCTGCCACAGACTTGAATAAAGTAGAAACCTGTACGATCCTCTGCCACAGGATGTAATGGTTTATGGTGAATATCAGACACAGCACTTGAACCTTTAAGCCAACCCGGCAGTACTATGCAGTAAGACTACTTCAGGATACGTCCTCCAACCGAGTCTCCAGGCCCCTCTCCAGACCAGCACTCTGCGTGATCCTTCCATGATGGGTCCTCCCCTGGGATCTCCTCGGTTGTCCAGCTTCCTCACTCAGGATAGACAGCTCAGGACCGTTCCTCTGCTGCTGTGGTAGGCCCCAGATAGGCTTCTGGGCCCACCCACACACTGCAGCGATGTGGGCCTTACGATCGGATGACCACACGGTGGTACTCCTAACGCATACCTGTCGGCCAGGAGGGCCAGCAGGTGGATGAAAGCGAACCCCTAAACATGGCGTCTGTCCCATAAATACCCTCTCCCAGAATGCAACTCAGAGGACCACCTCCACCGAGTTATCTCTGGGACAGAGGAGCACCCATACACTTCAACACGTTGCCTTTCCAGCACTGGTCCATGGTGACAACGACACCCACCGGCACAGTGTGGAACCACACGCAACTCAGCCAAGCTGGAACAGAGGCAAATCTAACTTCACCTAACAAGTAACCCACAAGATTTACCTATCAGCAGTAGATTAGAAATCTACCAGCGCTACATATATATATATATATATATATATATATATATATATATATAATTTTATAATATAATGCTTTGTATAACCAGTTATATATTCTTATATCTTAATAATATCAGCAATATAATGAAAAAACAATATTATTAATTATACACACACAACTTTTTTTTAATCTGCAAATAATTATGAGCACAAACAACACAATAGCTTAACAACAAAGGACAATGATCTACAACTGTACATAGCTGTAATCATGTGACCACTGTGAAGGTGGCCTTTCTCCAGGAGGATATCGCCAACGTGTTGCCCCTCTGATGTAATGTTTGGGGCACTATGGGGGGCACAGAAGGTGTTGGTGTTTAAAAAGCTGGGTGATCCTCTAAATGGGTCTTTTGTGTTCATTTTCCATTGACACCTTTTATGCAGAACCTCAAGGAGCAACATTTCCGCCAGCTGTCGTTGCTGATTGGACATCATTTTAAGTTAGTTGGCTACAACAATTGCAAAGCCATCGGAGTCGTCCGGTTTTCTGTGTAACGCAGCAGCTGCCTGAGATAGAAATGCAGAGGTCCCATCCACCAAATCCTTCCTCTTCTTTCCTCTTTGCTCAGGTGTTTGTGGATTGGTGGGAGCGATCACCTCCGTGTTGTCCTAGGCGGTATATAAAAACGATCAATGTAATAATATTGTACACCTATATTACATGATGACATTCATCTTATTTCAATTACATATGGATTTTGAAACAACACACAGATTAGAAGAGGAAACATTTTTGGACAATATGATGATTTTTTTTTTCTAAAGAGAAAGTTTTTATTGTATACAGTTTATATACAATACATGGGTGTACAGAGTCATAAGGTCTACAAATACAGAGTCATTGGGTAGAAGAGTGTTAAGTGTTAAGTCTTACATATAAAATGATGTGTATTCAAGGTTTATAAGAAGGTAGCCTTTAAATGATGAAAGTGAGTAACTCAAGGTGTAGTATTATAAAACCATTACCGGCGTGATGCGGACAATGTGGTTAAGCAAGGTATCACAGTTTATTTAGTGTGTTTATTAGGAATCATATCTGTTTAATTGTCTGTGAGAATATCTGGTTTTTATTGGGTGTACGAGATATCTACATGTGTGATAGCTCTTGGTAGCTATTGGTTTTGGTGTGTCTTCCTTGATAGATGGCCTAATGAGTTTCTAAGTGATGGAGTCTTGTAGGGTTGCGGTCACCGGACCACTAGCAACCCCTAACGAGTATAGTGGTTTAAGTGGGCCAATTCTGTGGTCAGGATCATCTGTCATAGCTATAGGAAAGACTTGGTGTATGACGTGAGAATAGGGGGGGACAGGGAGATCTATGGTTAGGGATGCATGGGGCTTTTTGTGTGAGCGAGGGGGATGGGAATATATAGAGAGGGGTTGTGATGGTGGAATTTATCCCTGTCAGCGGATGGGGATGTATGTCTATATCATCACTGTGGGTTAAGTGGGTTGGGGCGGAAGTATTTAGGGATATGGGTGAAATGGGATCTGTAAGGGTGCTTCCTTCCTTCTCCTCCGAGCTGACATAATGTTTCATGAAAAAATATTTTTACCTGGATATTATTTGGGAATATTCAGTCCAGATGTCTGGAAGTGGCCTCAGCACATCCATTTTTCTGGAATTTGGTAGGGGTATCTCTGGCTTGATGAATCAGTTCTTCCATGTCTGCAATGTTGTTTATGTGTCTAAACCAGTCCAGCAAAGTTGGGGGAGTGGTTGCTTTTCACAGTGCCGGGATACACATTTTTGCTGCATTTATTAGGTGAAATGGTAGGGATCTGTGATAATGTTTTCTAGGAATGGAGGAGTGATGCAATAGCATTTGGGAGTGGGAGAATTTTATTGGGTATATGGTTATCTTGGTGGTTAGGCGATGGACTTCTGTCAATAAAGGCTGAATTCGGGGGCAGAACCACCATATATGAAGGAGTGAACCATCTTTGTCTGCACACCTCCAACAGTTAGGGTGCAAGGTGGGGAGAATTTTGTGTAGTCTAAGGGGCGTTTTATACCAATTGGAGAAAACCTTAAATCTGTTTTCTTGAGCTGAAACATTGGTGGAACCCTTATGGATGTAGGAATAAATGTTTTCCCAATCTTCTTTGGAAAGTTTTTTAGAAAGGTCCCTTTCCCATCTTTGGCTCGCTATATTGGCTTTAGTACTTTAGTCTGAGAAGAGAAGGGAGTACACATCAGAGATTTGATGTCTCTGTGGTTCTGTGTTTGTACATAGTACTTCAAAGGGTGTGTTTTGTCTAGCGTGTGTGAGGGTGGGTCAAAAAGTGTCTGAGTTGGACATATGACCAGAAGGTAAAGTATCGTCCTTGTGATTGTGTGGTCAGAGTGGCTAAAGTCAGAAAGGAGCTTCTATGGGACAATATGATGATATTAACACAGATCCATCACTGTGTGCATTACAGGCCTCTCAGACCATAATTGTAGTTACCTGTGTGAATAATTCTTCACCAAAGTTTTCCAGATCCTGTTCCAGGGAGAGACAATCATGAGGGACTGGTGAAGCTGCAGAGGTTGATGGTAGAGCACTTATGGAAGCTCTTGCGTCAATCTCTTCAGTTAGGGATTGAAGACTTTAGAAGTACCATAAGTGTGGTACATATACGTCATCCGTTCCCGCACCTGATTTTTTGTGATGCTCTGATTTTATTTAGATCTTTTTTATAGACAGTCCTCAGGTTAGCAATTTTCTTCATCACATAATTCCATTGTTGGATTTGGGCAAACAGCTTTACATAATTCTATCAGTTTCTCTAGAGCCTCATGTCTTTTGTTTCGGTCATAGTATCCCTTTGACTTAATTTTCCAGAGGCCGGGTAGTTGCCTGTACATTTCTATAAATTGGGCAAGGAAATCAGGCCTGGTGAATTTGTCCGCCATTATACCTAGAAAGGAAAATAAATAAATGGTCAGCACTTTTAACCAACATGCTTATTCTAGACATATATAGCTCCCAACTGTTTTTGGGGGACTGTCCCTGATTTGGATCAAAGTCCTTCTGTCCCTCTTTCGTCCTCATTTGTTCCTCATTTTGGTCAGATCTATATAGTTATATATACAGTCAGGTCCATAAATATTGGGACATTGACGCAATTCTAATCTTTTTGGCTCTATATACCACCACAATGGATTTGAAATGAAACAAACAAGATGTGCTTTAACTGCAGACTTTCAGCTTTAATTTGAGGGTATTTACATCCAAATCAGGTGAACGGTGTAGGAATTACAACAGTTTGTATATGTAAGCAAAAAGTTCCGCGCTAGAAGCACAAAAGGATAAGCAGCAGTAAACAGTGCGACAACACCAAAAGCAGAAAAAAATATATATAAACTGCGCTAAACAAAGGTTATATGTGTTGAGGTGGATAAATAATGTGATCTATCACCAACAAAAAAAAAAGGTTGTCAAAATACACAAATCAAATGAATAAAGTCCAAATTTCCCACGTGGTAGGTATTCAGTATAAATGTAAAATGCTGATCCAAATGAGCTATGATTGCTCTTACCAGAACTCCAAAGAAATATGCGGATGGCAAAAAAACCCTTGCCGGGGCCTCTGGGGTATTGGACCAAACAGCACCGTCCGTGGTCAGATCAAAGTCCCCTCAATGGATACAGGATAGAAGCAAACACAAGAAAAAAGACTGGCCATAGTGTAGTATGTTAAATGCTGGACATGGACATACGAACATACCAATCACCCAGGTGTGCACATATAAACAACCAAAAAACAGGGGGGGGAGGGAAGTGAAAAACCCCACCACCGTGGCTGTAGATTGTGCTTACCGACTCACGGTGATACACAGGCTTTTATTAGGTTAGGAGCTGACATATAGCTGGCAAGAAGCACCTTGATAAGTCCTCATTACACGAAGTCCACATCGTCAGTATACCACCTCCCCTCGCCTAGGCTTGTTCCATTTCTAGGTCCGTCTGAATTTTCAAGAAATAAAGTCCGATGAGGCCCACACACGATCAGAATGTCCGATGAAAAGATTCCGTCTGACTTTTTCTGCCGGAAAGTCCATCCATGTGTACGCAGCATAAGATACACATAGAGAAATAATACTAATCATATATATATACATATACACACATACATATACATATACATATATATATACACACACACACATACATATAGATAAAATGAAAAAAAATAAATAAAAATAATTATATATATATATATATATATATATATATACATATATAATGAGTGTAACAGTATATATATGGGCCATCTCGAAAGAGCCCAACCAAAGCATGGAGTCTGCTATAAAGTTGGCAAACCAAAGTAAAGTGGACCCCCAACAGCCCAACTACCATCCGACAGAGTCCATACATGAGCCAATAGCGATTGCACAGCGATCGCACTATAGCACAATAACCATGCTGTGTTGTGTATGAGGGTCAATGTAGATCTCACATGGGGGTCATAAAGACAGAAGCTATTTGGCACAATAAAAAGCTGACCAGACAAATAATGAAATGTGGGGACATATATTGAAAAATATATAACAAATCAAGTGAATAAATAAACAAAACAGACTGTCGGTCTCGATATGTGGAGAGAGGTATAAATAAATCATAAAAATTACTGACGTCCCACTCAGAGTTGATCCCGGGTGGGATGCGAGTCTGGAGGTGAAAAATCCAGAAAACTTCCCTCTGACAGAAGGACCGGAACCCATCCCCCCTCGCCTTCATACTTGGACCTTTTCTATAACCTGGACCTGCAGAGCTGCTTTGTCCATCATGGTGACACCTGTTAAAATGTTTGGCCACATTAGTGGACGAATCCTTGTCCACACTGAATGTGTTCCTGGAAGTGATCGCTCAGCCGTCTTGTAGTCCTTCCCACATATTGCATGTTACAAATCGCACATGTCATTAAATAAACTATATTGCTAGTATTGCAGGTGAAGAAGGACCTGATGTTGTGTATTTTGTGGTTCCGTTGAAGAAGGACCCGATGTTGTGTATTTTGTGGTTCCGTTGAAGAAGGACCTGATGTTGTGTATTTTGTGGTTCCGTTGAAGAAGGACCTGATGTTGTGTATTTTGTGGTTCCGTTGAAGAAGGACCCGATGTTGTGTATTTTGTAATTAACGGAAGAGCTGAAGGTGTCACCACACTGGATGTGACTCCAGCAGTTACATTCCGCTGCACCACATCTGTAGTTACCCTCACAGTGTAACCAAGTAACCGATCCGGGAGCTTTGGTGTGAAAAAAGCTGGGTGACAGTGAGCACCCCAGAGAGGGAACTCTACACGAAAAAATGATGACACCCCTTTTAATATCTCAGAACAAATATCGTCCGAGAATAAAGTAGGCAAATGTCTATTAAAGATCTATTTAATCATATTAAATTCACTGCTGAAGGGGGTTGACAGTGTTAGTTGATTACTTATTTTGTTCCTACGGTTTTTCCTCTGAGGGGTCACACTACTTATAAGTTCAGATCTCCTTTCATGTCTGACTATAGTGAGTGCTCTGTCCAGCATTCACCTGGGATACCCCCCGCTGTACAAACCTCCCATATAGAGACCTTGCCTCCCTTTCCAATTGGTCGTTGTCACTGCAAATACGCCTCACACATAAAGATTGGCCAACAAGGATGTCCCTGATAGTGTGTCTTGGGTGGCCAACAGGGATGTCCCTGATAGCGTGTCTTGGGTGGCCAACAGGGATGCCCCTGATAGTGTGTCTTGGGTGGCCAACAGGGATGCCCTTGATAGTGTGCCTTGGGTGGCCAACAGGGATGCCCCTGATAGTGTGTCTTGGGTGGCCAACAGGGATGCCCCCGATAGTGTGTCTTGGGTGGCCAACAGGGATGCCCCTGATAGTGTGTCTTGGGTGGCAAACAGGGATGCCCCTAATAGTGTGTCTTGGGTGGCCAACAGGGATGCCCCTGATAGTGTGTCTTGGGTGGTGAACAGGGATGCCCCTGATAGTGTGTCTTGGGTGGCCAACAGGGATGCCCCTGATAGTGTGTCTTGGGTGGCCAACAGGGATGCCCCCGATAGTGTGTCTTGGGTGGCCAACAGGGATGCCCCTGATAGTGTGTCTTGAGTAGCCAACAGGGATGCCCCTGATAGTGTGTCTTGGGTAGCCAACAGGGATGCCCCTGATAGTGTGTCTTGGGTAGCCAACTGGGATGCCCCTGATAGTGTGTCTTGGGTGGCCAGACTGGGATGCCCCTGATAGTGTGTCTTGGGTAGCCAACAGAGATGCCCCTGATAGTGTGTCTTGGGTGGCCAGACTGGGATGCCCCTGATAGTGCGTCTTTGGTGGCCAGACTGGGATGTCCCCGATAGTGTGTCTTGGTGGCCAACAGGGATTCCCCTGATAGTGTGTCTTGGGTGGCCAACAGGGATGCCCCTGATAGTGTGTCTTGGGTGGCCAACAGGGATGCCCCCGATAGTGTGTCTTGGTGTCCAACAGGGATTCCCCTGATAGTGTGTCTTGGGTGGCCAACAGGGATGCCCCTGATAGTGTGTCTTGGGTGGCCAACAGGGATGCTCCTGATAGTGTGTCTTGGGTGGCCAACAGAGATACCCCTGATAGTGTGTCTTGGGTGGCCAAACTGGGATGCCCCTGATAGTGTGTATTGGGTGGCCGGACTGGGATGCCGCTGATAGTGTGTCTTGGGTGGCCAGACTGGGATGCCCCTGATAGTGTGTCTTGGGTGGCCAGACTGGGATGCCCCTGATAGTGTGTCTTGGGTGGCCAACAGGGATGCCCCTGATAGTGTGTCTTGGGTGGCCACACTGGGATGCCCCCGATAGTGTGTCTTGGGTGGCCAGACTGGGATGCCCCTGATAGTATGTCTCGGGTGGCCAGACTGGGCAAGTAAGAGAGAATTGCCTGAGATTGGTTTCCTGTGGAGGGTAGAACATACCTTGCCATCAATGCCTGTCAGACTGACATCTAACAAACACATGGAGCTGTGGTCAGCAGCCCCAGTGAATTATAGATTAAGATCATTATCATTAAGGTATGTAAGCATAGATGGCATGAGATCCCCTCCCCCACATACAACTAGCAAGAGGTCATCAATGAATCTCAGGTAAACGACAATTCGAGCTCTATAGGGATTTCTACCCCCACAGATGCGGGACCGCTCCCACCAACCCATGTAAAAGTTGGCTAACGAGGGCGAGAGTTTTGTGCCCATATCTGCCCCGCACCTTTGGAGGTATGAATCCCCATCAAAGACAAAGAAATTATGTGGTAGAAGATATTCCAGCACGTCAGTAATGAAGAGACGGTGTTCGATCGATAAGTTTGTCAGTGTCTCCAAGTAAAAGAGTACAGCTGTTATAGCCTGCTTGTGGGGGATGGAGGAGTACAGACTACTCACATCATAAGTAACCCATGAGTAGTCTTCCTGCCACTCAAGATCCTTTATAATATAGAAAAGATGGTTGGTGTCTTTCAGAAATCCCGGGAGCTGCTTCACCAACTGTAGTTGTCTATCAAGACATTGGCCAAACCGCTCATTTAGGGAATTGATCCCTGATACGATCGGTCTACCCTGCAGGGGCTCTAACCCTTTATGTGTTTTTGGTAAATGATACATCTTAGAGTAGTCCTCACCATTTTCTATTACAAGTGTTTTTATGTAGATGCATTGTATGTGGATTTATCTTGGTAAACGCATGTCTTACATGTATGGATCCAATAGTCGGGTGTGGCACTGTGTCTGCATTTATCCCGGGACATGGATCCTATAATGGAGGCAGTTTCCTGTGATGTATATATACATTCCTATATATGTGGACACACATGCATCTCGTTGTGGATTTTTCATTGGTCCAGTATGGATCAGCAAATTATTTTCTATGCACGTCCCGTGTGTACATGTGTGAGAGAACATGGATATGTACATGTGTGGGAGAACATGGATGTGTACATGTGTGAGAGAACATGGATATGTACATGTGTGGGAGAACATGGATGTGTACATGTGTGGGAGAACATGGATGTGTACATGGGTGGGAGAACATGGATGTGTACATGTGTGGGAGAACATGGATGTGTACATGGGTGGGAGAACATGGATATGTACATGGGTGGGAGAACATGGATATGTACATGTGTGGGAGAACATGGATGTGTACATGTGTGGGAGAACATGGATATGTACATGTGTGGGAGAACATGGATGTGTACATGTGTGGGAGAACATGGATGTGTACATGTGTGGGAGAACATGGATATGTACATGTGTGGGAGAACATGGATGTGTACATGTGTGGGAGAACATGGATATGTACATGTGTGGGAGAACATGGATATGTACATGTGTGGGAGAACATGGATGTGTACATGTGTGGGAGAACATGGATATGTACATGTGTGGGAGAACATGGATGTGTACATGTGTGGGAGAACATGGATGTGTACATGTGTGGGGAGAACATGGATATGTACATGTGTGGGAGAACATGGATGTGTACATGTGTGGGAGAACATGGATATGTACATGTGTGGGAGAACATGGATATGTACATGTGTGGGGAGAACATGGATATGTACATGTGTGGGAGAACATGGATGTGTACATGTGTGGGGAGAACATGGATATGTACATGTGTGGGGAGAACATGGATATGTACATGTGTGGGAGAACATGGATGTGTACATGTGTGGGGAGAACATGGATATGTACATGTGTGGGAGAACATGGATATGTACATGTGTGGGAGAACATGGATGTGTACATGTGTGGGGAGAACATGGATGTGTACATGTGTGGGAGAACATGGATGTGTACATGTGTGGGGAGAACATGGATGTGTACATGTGTGGGAGAACATGGATATGTACATGTGTGGGAGAACATGGATGTGTACATGTGTGGGGAGAACATGGATATGTACATGTGTGGGAGAACATGGATGTGTACATGTGTGGGGAGAACATGGATATGTACATGTGTGGGAGAACATGGATGTGTACATGTGTGGGAGAACATGAATATGTACATGTGTGGGGAGAACATGGATATGTGCACCTGAACATGTATACAGGTCTATATGGGACGATTGGTTTATTGTCATATACAGTCATGGGCGAAATTGTTGGCACCCCAGAATTTTTTCCAGAAAATCAAGTATTTCTCACAGAAAAGTATTGCAGTCACACGTGTTTTGCTATACACATGTTTATTCCTTTTGTGTGTATTGGAACAAAACAAGAAAAGGAAGGAAAAAAAAAACAAATTGAACATAATGTCACACAAAACTCCAAAAATGGGCTGGTCAAAATTCTTGGCACCCTTAACTTAATATTTGGTTGCACACCCTTTGGAAAAAATAACTGAAATCAGTCGCTTCCCATAACCATCAATAAGCTTCTTACACCTCTCACCCGGAATTTCGGACATCTCTTCCTTTACAAAGTGCTCCAGGTCTCTCTTATTGGAAGGGCGCCTTTTCCCAACAGCAATTTTAAGATCTCTCCACAGGTGTTCGATGGGATTTAGATCTGGACTCATTGCTGGCCACTTTAGAACTCTCCAGCACTTTGTTGCCTTCCATTTCTGGGTGCTTTTGACGTATGTTTGGGGTCATTGTCCTGCTGAAAGACCCAAAGATCTCGGATGCAAACCCAGGTTTCTGACACTGGGCTCTACAGTGCGACCCAAAATCCTTTGGTAATCCTCAGATTTCATGATGCCTTCCACACATTCAAGGCACCCAGTGTCAGAGGCAGCGAAACAATCCCAAAAACATCATTGAACCTCCACCATATTTCACTGTAGGTACTGTGTTCTTTTCTTTGTAGGCCTCATTCCTTTTTCGGTAAACAGTAGAATGATGTGCTTTACCAAAAAGCTCTATCTTGGTCTCATCTGTCCACAAGACGTTTTCCCAGAAGGATTTTGTCTTACTCAAGTATATTTTGGCAAACTGTAGTCTTGCGTTTTTATGTCTCTGTGTCAGCAGTGGGGTCCTCCTGGGTCTCCTGCCATAGCGTTTCATTTCATTTAAATGTCGATGGATAGTTTGCACTGACACTGATGCTCTCTGAGCCTGTAGGACAGCTTGAGTTTCTTTGGAACTTGTTTGGGGCTTATCCACCATGCGGACTATCCTGCATTGCAACCTTTCATCAATTTTTCTCTTTCGACCACGCCCAGAGAGATTAGCTACAGTGCCCAGGGGTTGCAAACTTCTTGATAATGTTGGGCACTTTGGACAAAGGCAAATCTAGATCTCTGGAGATGGACTTGTAACCTTGAGATTGTTGAGATTTTTCAACAATTTTGGTTCTCAAGTCCTCAGACAGTTCTTTTCTCCTCTTTCTGTTGTCCATGCTTAGTGTGGCACACACAGACACACAATGCAAAGACTAAGTGAACTTCTCTCCTTTTTATCTGCTTTCAGGTGTGATTTTTATATTGCCCACACCTGTTACTTGCCCCAGGTGAGTTTAAAGGAGCATCACATGCTTGAAACCATCTTATTTATCCACAATTTTGAAAGGGTGCCAAGAATTTTGACCAGCCCATTTTTGGAGTTTTGTGTGACATTATGTCCAATTAGCTTTTTTCCTCTCTTTTTTGTTTTGTTCCAATACTCACAAAGGGAATAAACACGTGTATAGCAAAACATGTTACTGCAATACTTTTCTGTGAGAAATACTTGATTTTCTATAAAGATTTCTGGGGTGACAACAATTTCGGCCATGACTGTATGTGCACATGTGTATATCATTGTTTTTCATGAAGTCGATCCCTTTTCCACTTTTATGTATGTGTAGCAATAACTCTCGGTGGAGCTGCTGGTTTAAAGCGGGCTTGTTACCTTCACTCTCGATACCTCTGTTTCACCGGCACCGGGTCTAGGGTCCCGTTGAGTTTACCTCTGGACAATATAAGCACCAAACACTTGAGTATGTTTTCCAATGCTTTAATGAACAAGTAGTAAAGGAAGTAGCAGGAAAGAGGCAGAAGGAAAGTTGCAGGGAAGCTCAAATACCTTTCCTTAGTTGTCTTTAGAACATTCTTTGAAATTGAACACTTATAGTTGAAAGCGCTCCCCCTGTGGGATTTAATCTTTGCCCGCCTGGATAGACTTCTCTTACTTGCCTAGCAGCCAGTACGTAGCACGAACAAAAGTCTCTGCCACAGACTTGTTTGGAATAAAACCCGTACGATCCTCTGCCACAGGATGTATTGGTTTGCGATGAATGTCAGACACAGTACTGGAACCTTTAAGCCAACCCGGCAGTACTATGCAGTAAGATTACTTCAGGATACGTCCTCCAACTGAGTCACCAGGCCCCTCTCCAGACCAGCACTCTGCGTGATCCTTCCATGACGGGTCCTCCCCGGGGATCTTCCCAGTTGTCCAGCTTCTTCACTCAGGATAGACAGCTCAGGACCATTCCTGGGCTGCTGTGGTAGGCCCCAGACAGGCTTCTGGACCCACCCCTACACCACAGCGACGTGGGCCTCGGGAACGGAGGACTGTGAGGTGGTACTCTTAACGCATACCTGTCGGCCAGGAGGGCCAGCAGGTGGATGAAAACGAACCCCTAAACATGGCGTCTGTCCCATAAATACCCTCTCCCAGAATGCAACTCAGAGGACCACCTCCACCGAGTTGTCTCTGGGACAGAGGAGCACTCATACACTTCAACACTTTGCCTTTCCAACACCAGCCGATGGCGACAACAACACCCACCGGCGCAGTGTGGAACTACACGCAACTCAGCCAAGCTGGAACAGAGGCAAATCTAACTTCCTCTAACAAGTAACCCACAAGATTTACCAATCAGCGGTAGATTAAAAATCTACCAGCGCTACATATGTATATTTATTTCTTGTTTTTCTCATTTTTACAAATGTTTTTATTGGTTTGTGGTATAATTGATAAATGTTTCCATGTGACTGTTGCTCCGTGTTCCTATGTGTATGCAGGACCTTCACTTTGAGCTTTTACTCAAGTTTCTAGCGGCATGCTCTTTGGGGCTGAGGTTTGGTGATCGATTGATCCGTGTTCTCATCACTGATTATCACCACCCCAGAACACCTGTAGATATTGGGACGATCTACTTAGGATATATCAGTTGTCTCAGTCATTGTAATGATTAAGCACAAGATGTGTGTGAAACGCGTCATCTACATGACCAAAGTTTGGTGTCTTTGGTGTTATCTTTGTGAAACAAAATAAAAGGCAATCGGAAGTTCTGGATGTGCCGCCATTTCTTTCTTCTTTCCAAGTTTCCCACAGAGGTGGGCCGGGGCCAGCACTCTGCAAGATACTCCAATCAGCCTTATCTCTACACCTGGAGCAGCGGTTCTTTTTCTTGTATACTAGCCTCTCCCTGCGTGACTGTCATTAGAAGTCTCGGAGTCTGATAATTAATCTTGCAACTACCTAAGGGTGTCCTGGCCCTAACCCTCTCTCCCCCCAAAAAAGTTTGTTAAAGTGGTGCTCTGGGAGAAATGTTACTTTGTAGATAAAACTCCCCCTATAATCCTCATGATGAATGTATTCTAGTAAAGGTACGCTGTAATCCAAGGTCCGCTTTGTATTTTTGCAGCATTGTTTTCTTACTTTTGTAAGTCCCAGCAGGCCGCCGCCATCTCATGTATGGGCATCTGAAGCCAGACTGTATCTCTTCCTGTATTCCATGGTTACCCAGCATGCACCTCCAGATCTCGCACATGCTCAGAGCAGCACGAGCCGTGTAATAGGTTGTAGGTCGGGTTTCCATAGCAACAGCAGTGTCAGAGGAAGTTCCCGCCCCTTAGCTATGGAAACCTCCCCTCCCCCTCCAGGAAGCAGAAAGTTTATCTACATTTACAAAGATTATAAATCTAGAAATACAAAAATCTCCTACAAAAGGTAATTACTTTATAAAAGATGATAAATGTAAATGATATCCCTTGTTTCTGTGTGTGTGATATATATATATACACATAACAAGAGATTTTATATATATATACAGTATCTCACAAAAGTGAGTACACCCCTCACATTTTTGTAAATATTTTATTATATCTTTTCATGTGACAACACTGAAGAAATGACACTTGTCTACAATGTAAAGTAGTGAGTGTACAGCTTGTATAACAGTGTAAATTTGCTGTCCCCTCAAAATAACTCAACACACAGCCATTAATGTCTAAACCACTGGCAGCAAAAGTGAGTACACCCTTAAGTGAAAATGTCCAAATTGGGCCCAAAGTGTCAATATTTTGTGTGGCTACCATTATTTTCCAGCACTGCCTTAACCGTCTTGAGCATGGAGTTCACCAGAGCTTCACAGGTTGCCACTGGAGTCCTCTTCCCCTCCTCCATGACGACATCACGGAGCTGGTGGATGTTAGAGACCTTGCGCTCCTCCACCTTCTGCTTGAGGATGCCCCACAGATGCTCAATAGGGTTTAGGTCTGGAGACATGCTTGGCCAGTTCATCACCTTCACCCTCAGCTTCTTTAGCAAGGCAGTGGTGGTCTTGGAGGTGTGCTCGGGGTCGTTATCATGTTGGAACACTGCCCTGCAGTCCAGTCTCTGAAGGGAGGGGATCATGCTCTGCTTCAGTATGTCACAGTACATGTTGGCATTCATGGTTCCCTCAATGATCTGTAGCTCCCCAGTGCTAGCAGCACTCATGCAGCCCCAGACCATGACACTCCACCACCATGCTTGACTGTAGACAAGACACACTTGTCTTTGTCCTCCTCACCTGGTTGCCCCCACACACGCTTGTCACCATCTGAACCAAATAAGTTTATCTTGGTCTCATCAGACCACAGGACATGGTTCCAGTAATCCATGTCCTTAGTCTGCTTGTCTTCAGCAAACTGTTTGTGGACTTTCTTGTGCATCATCTTTAGAAGAGGCTTCCTTCTGGGGGGACAGTCATGCAGACCAATTTGATGCAGTGTGCGGCGTATGGTCTGAGCACTGACAGGCTGACCCCCCACCCCTACAACCTCTGCAGCAATGCTGGCAGCACTCATACATCTATTTTCCAAAGACAAAGTCTGGATATGACGCTGAGCACGTGACCTCAACTTCTTTGGTGGACCATGGCGAGGCCTGTTCTGAGTGGAACCTGTCCTGTTAAACCGCTGTATGGTCTTGGCCACTGTGCTGCAGCTTAGTTTCAGGGTCTTGGCAATCTTCTTATAGCCTAGGACATCTTTATGTAGAGCAACAATTCTTTTCTTCAGATCCTCAGAGAGTTCTTTGCCATGAGGTGCCATGTTGTACTTCCAGTGACCAGTATGAGAGAGTGAGAGTGATAACACTAGATTTAACACACCTGCTCCTCATTCACACCTGAGACCTTGTAACACTAACGAGTCACATGACACCGGGGAGGGAAAATGGCTAATTGGGCCCAATTTGGACATTTTCACTTAGGGGTGTACTCACTTTTATTGCCTGCGGTTTAGACATTAATGGCTATGTGTTGAGTTATTTTGAGGGGACAGCAAATTTACACTGTTATACAAGCTGTACACTCACTACTTTACATTGTAGCAAAATGTAATTTCTTCAGTGTTGTCACATGAAAAGTTATAATAAAATATTAACAAAAATGTGAGGGGTGTACTCACTTTTGTGAGATACTGTATATCTGCACAGAAACAAGGGATATCTTTTACAATTAGCATCTTTTACAAAGTAATTACCTTTTGCAGAAGTTGCTCCATCATATTGCCCCATCAAATTGCCCCATCAAAATTGTCCCATCAAAACTGCCCCATCAACATTGCCCAATTATACTGTCACCATCAAAATTGCCCCATCAAATCTGCCCCATCAAAACTGCACCATCAACATTGCCCCATTATACTGCCACCATCAAAATTGCCCCATCCTATTGCCCCATCAAATTGTGTCAATCAAAATTGCCCCATTATACTGCAAACCATCAAAATTGCCCCAACAAAAATGCCTCATCCTATTGCCCCATCAAAACTGCCCCATCCTATTGCCCCATCAAAACTGCCCCATCCTATTTCCCCCATGAAAATTGCACCATTATACTGCCACCACCAAAATTGTCCCATCTTATTTCCCCCAGGAAAATTGCCCCATCCTATTGCCCCCATCGAAATTGCCCCATCCTATTGTCCCAATCAAAATTACCCCATCATACTGTCACAATCAAAATTGCCCTCATCAAAACTGTCTCATCCTATTGCCCCTACCAAAATTGCCCCATTATACTGCCCCCATCAAAATTGCCCCATCATACATCCCCATCCTATTGCCCCATCCTATTGCCCCCATCAAAATTGCCCCATTATACTGCCACCACCAAAATTGCCCCATCCTATTGCCCCCATCAAAATTGCCCCATCAAAATTGCCCCATCAAAACTGCACCATCAAATTTCCCCCATAAAATTGCCCCATCAAAATTGCCACAATCAAAATTACCCCTGTTAAAACTGTGCCATCTTATTGCCCCTGTCAAAATTGCCCCATCCTATTGCCCCCATCAAAATTACCCCATCATACTGCCACAAACCAAAATTGTCCCCATAAAAACTGCCCATCCTATTGCCTATATCAAAATAGCCCCATTATACTACCCCATCATACTGCCACAATCAAAATTGCCCCCATTAAAATTGCCCCATCCTATTGCCCCTATCAAAATTGCCCGATCCTATTGCCCCCATCAAAATTACCCCATCATACTGCCACAATCAAAATTGCCCCATCAAAACTGCCCCATCCTATTGCTCCTAACAAAATTGCCCCATTATGCTGCCCCCATCAAAATTGCCCCATCATACTGCCACAATCAAAATTGCCCCCATCAAAACTGCCCCATCCTATTGCCCCATCAAATTGCCCCAATCAAAATTGTCCCATCCTATTGCCCCCATAGAATTGCCCCAGTATACTGCCCCTATTAAAATTGCCACCATTATACTGCCCCATCAAAATTCCCCATCATACTGCCATTATCAAAATTGCCCCATCAAAACTGCCCCATCAAAATTGCCCCATTATACCGCCCCATCTAAATTGCCCCATCATACTGCCACAATCAAAATTGCCCCATCAACACTGCAAACTGCACCATCCTATTGCCCCATCAAAATTACCCCATCATACTGTCACAATCAAAATTTCCCCCATCAAAACTGCCCCATCCTATTGCCCCTATCAAAATTGCCCCATTATACTGCCTCCATCATACTGCCAAAATCAAAATGGCCCCATCCTATTGCCCCCATCAAAATTGTCCCATCCTATTGCCCCCATCAAAATTACCCCATCATACTGTCACAATCAAAATTTCCCCATCAAGACTGCCCCATCCTATAGCCCCCATCAAAACTGCCCCATTATATTGCCCCATCAAATTGCCCCCATCGAAATTGCCCATCAAATTGCCCTCATCAAAATTGCCTCATTATACTGCCACCATCAAAATTGGCACATCAAAATTGCCCTATCCTATTGCCCCCATCAAAATTGCCCCATTATACTGCCCCAACTAAATTGCCCCATCATATTGCCACAATCAAAATTGCCCCATCAAAACTGCCCCCATCAAAATTGGCCCATCAAAATTGCCCCATCCTATTGCCACATTATACTGCCACCATCAAAATTGCCTCATCCTACTGCCCCATCAAATTGCTTCCATCAAAATTGCCCTATCAATTTGTCCCATCAAAACTGCACCATCAACACTGCCCCATCCTATTGCCCCTATCAAAATTGCCCTATTATACTGCCCCCATCAAAATTGCCCCATCATACTGCCACAATCAAAATTGCCCCCATCAAAACTGCCCCATCCTATTGCCACCATCAAACTGCCCCATCAAAATCCTCCCATCAAATTTGCCTCATTATACTGCCCCCATTAAAATTGCCCCATCAAAACTGCACAATCAAATTGCCCCCATCAAAATTGTCCCATTATACTGCCACCATCAAAATTGCCCCATCAAAACTGCCCCATCCTATTGCCCCCATCAAAACTGCCCCATCCTATTGCCCCGTCAAACTGCCCCACCAAAATTGTCCCATCAAATTGCCCCCATCAAAATTGCCCTATTATACTGCCCCCATTCAAAATTGCCCCATCAAATTTGCCCCATTATACTGACACCATCAAAATTGCCCCATCCTATTGCCCCCATCAAAATTGCCCCATCCTATTGCAACAATCAAAATTCCCCCTTCAAAACTGCCCCATCAAAACTGCCCCATCCTATTGCCCCTATCAAAACTGCCTCATCAAAATAGTCCCATCAAATTGCCCCCATCAAAATTGCCCCATTATACTGCCACCATCAAAATTGCCCCATCAAAATTGGCCCATCAAAACTACCCTATCCTATTGCCCCCATCAAAATTACCCCATTATACTGAAACAATCAAAATTGCCCCCATCAAAACTGCCCCATCTTATTTCCCCATTAAAATTGCCCCATTATACTGCCCCCATCAAAATTGCCCCATCATAATGCCACATCAAAACTGCCCCATCATACTATCACCATCAAAATTGCCCCATTAACCACTTGAGCCCCGGACCATTATGCTGCCTAAGGACCAGAGGTCTTTTTCCAATTTGGCACTGCGTCGTTTTAACTTTTAATTGCGCGGTCATGCAATGCTGTACCCAAACGAAATTTGCGTCCTTTTCTTCCCACAAATAGAGCTTTCTTTTGATGGCATTTGATCACCTCTGCGGTTTTTATTTTTTGCGCTATAAACGGAAAAAGACCGAAAATTTTGAAAAAAAATGATATTTTCTACTTTTTGTTATAAAAAAAATCCAATAAACTCAATTTTAGTCATACATTTAGGCCAAAATGTATTCGGCCACATGTCTTTGGTAAAAAAAATGTCAATAAGCGTATATTTATTGGTTTGCGCAAAAGTTATAGCGTCTACAAACTAGGGTACATTTTCTGGAATTTACACAGCTTTTAGTTTATGACTGCCTATGTCATTTCTTGAGGTGCTAAAATGGCAGGGCAGTACAAAACCCCCCCAACTGACCCCATTTTGGAAAGTAGACACCCCAAGGAAATTGCTGAGAGGCATGTTGAACCCATTGAATATTTATTTTTTTGTCCCAAGTGATTGAATAATGACAAAAAAATAAAAAATAAAATATTTACAAAAAGTTGTTACTAAATGATATATTGCTCACACAGGCCATGGGCCTATGTGGAATTGCACCCCAAAATACATTCAGCTGCTTCTCCTGAGTATGGGGATACCACATGTGTGGGACTTTTTGGGAGCCTAGCCGCGTACGGGGCCCCGAAAACCAATCACCGCCTTCAGGATTTCTAAGGGCATAAATTTTTGATTTCACTCCTCACTACCTATCACAGTTTTGAAGCCCATAAAATGCCCAGATGGCACAAACCCCCCCCAAATGACCCCATTTTGGAAAGTAGACACCCCAAACTATTTGCTGAGAGGCATGTTGAGTCCATGGAATATTTTATATTTTGACACAAGTTGCTGGAAAGTGACAATTTTTTTTTTTTTTTTTGCACAAAGTTGTCACTAAATGATATATTGCTCACACAGGCCATGGGCATATGGGGAATTACACCCCAAAATACATTCTGCTGCTTCTCCTGATTATGGGGATACCACATGTTTAGGACTTTTTGGGAGCCTAGCCGCGTACGGGGCCCCGAAAACCAAGCACCGCCTTCAGGATTTCTAAGGGCATAAATTTTTGATTTCACTCCTCACTTCCTATCACAGTTTTGAAGGCCATAAAATGCCAAGATGGCACAAACCCCCCCCCAAATGACCCCATTTTGGAAAGTAGACACCCCAAGCTATTTGCTGAGAGGCATGTTGAGTCCATGGAATATTTTATTTTTTGACACAAGTTGCGGGAAAGTGACAATTTTTTTTTTTTTGCACAAAGTTGTCACTAAATGATATATTTCTCACACAGGCCATGGGCATATGTGGAATTGCACCCCAAAATACATTCAGCTGCTTCTCCTGAGTATGGGGATACCACATGTGTGGGACTTTTTGGGAGCCTAGCCGCATACGGGGCCCCGAAAACCAAGCACCGCCTTCAGGATTTCTAAGGGCGTAAAGTTGTGATTTCACTCCTCACTGCCTATCACAGTTTTGAAGGCCATAAAAAGCCCAGATGGCACAAACCCCCCCCCCCAAATGACCCCATTTTGGAAAGTAGACACCCCAAGCTATTTGCTGAGAGGCATGTTGAGTCCATGGAATATTTTATATTTTGACACAAGTTGCGGGAAAGTGATAATTTTTATTTATTTATTTATTTTTTTTGCACAAAGTTGTCACTAAATGATATATTGCTCAAACATGCCATGGGCATATGTGGAATTACACCCCAAAATATATTCTGCTGCTTCTCCTGAGTACGGGGATACCACATGTGTGGGACTTTTTGGGAGCCTAGCCGCATACGGGGCCCCGAAAACCAAGCACCGGCTTCAGGATTTCTAAGGGCGTAAAGTTGTGATTCCACTCCTCACTACCTATCACAGTTTTGAAGGCCATAAAAAGGCAAGATGGCACAAACCCCCCCCAAATGACCCCATTTTGGAAAGTAGACACCCCAAGCTATTTGCTGAGAGGCATGGTGAGTATTTTGCAGCTCTCATTTGTTTTTGAAAATGAAGAAAGACAAGAAAAATGTATTTTTTTTTCTTTTTTCAATTTTCGAAAGTTTGTGACAAAAAGTGAGGTCTGCAAAATACTCACTATACCTCTCAGCAAATAGCTTGGGGTGTCTATTTTCCAAAATGGGGTCATTTGGGGGGGGGGTTGTGCCATCTGGGCATTCCATGGCCTCCGAAACTGTGCTAGGCAGTGAAGAGTGAAATCAAAAATTTACGCCCTTAGAAAGCCTGAAGGCGGTGCTTGGTTTTCGGGGTCCCGTGTGCGGCTAGGCTCCCAAAAAGTCTCACACATATGGTATCCCCATACTTAGGAGAAGCAACAGAATGTATTTTGGGGTGTAATTTCACATATTCCCATGGCATGTTTGAGCAATATATCATTTAGTGACAACTTTGTGCAAAAAAAAAAAAAAAAAAAAGATTTGTCTCTTTCCCGCAACTTGTGTCACAATATAAAATATCCCATGGACTCGACATGCCTCTCAGCAAATAGCTTGGGGTGTCTACTTTCCAAAATGGGGTCCTTTGGCGGGGGTTTTGAACTGTCCTGGCATTTTATGCACAACATTTAGAAGCTTATGTCACACATCACCCACTCTTCTAACCACTTGGAGACAAAGCCCTTTCTGACACTTTTTGATTACATGAAAAAATAATTTTTTTTTGCAAGAAAATTATTTTAAACCCCCAAACATTATATATTTTTTTAAAGCAAATGCCCTACAGATTAATTTTAATGCACTAAAACACACTATATTGCCCAAATGTTTGATGAAATAAAAAAGATGATCTTAGGCCGAGTACATGGATACCAAACATGACATGCTTTAAAATTGCGCACAAACGCGCAGCGGCGACAAAATAAATACATTTTTAAAAGCCTTTAAAAGCCTTTACAGGTTACCACTTTAGATTTACAGAGGAGGTCTACTGCTAAAATTACTGCCCTTGTTCTGTCCTTCGCGGTGATACCTCACATGCATGGTGCAATTGCTGTTTACATTTGACGCCGGATCGACGCTTGCGTTCGCCTTTGCGCGAGAGCGGGGGGGGACAGGGGTGCTTTTTTTTTTTTTTTTTTTCTTTATTATTTTTTTGCTTTTTTATCTTATTTTTAAACTGTTCCTTTCATTTTTATTTTTTTTTATTAATTTTATTGTTATCTCAGGGAATATAAATATCCCCTATGATAGCAATAGGTAGTGACAGGTACTCTTTTTTTTTTAAATTGGGCTCTATTAGACCCTAGATCTCTCCTCTGCCCTCAAAGAATCTGACCACACCAAGATCGGTGTGATAAAATGCTTTCCCAATTTCCCAATGGCGCTGTTTACATTCGGCAAAATCTAAGTCATGAAATGCTCGTAGCTTCCGGTTTCTTAGGCCATAGAGATGTTTGGAGCCATTCTGGTCTCTGATCAGCTCTATGGTCAGCTGGCTGAATCACCGGCTGCATTTTCAGGTTCCCTGTTGGGACAGGAAAGCCAGAGAAAAACATGGAAGATGGTGGGGGGGGGCATTCCCTCCCACTGATTGCAAAAGCAGTCTAGAGGCTAATTAGCCGCTAGGATTGCTTTTACATGAAAGCCGACCGCTGGCTGAAAAGAATGATACCAAGATGATACCTAAACCTGCAGGCATCATTCTGGTATAACCACTCAAAGTCCAGCAACATACCAGTACGTTGCTGGTCCTTGTTAGGCATATATTGTAAACTTTTTTTTCATGCAGCCTGTGGGATGAACGAAAAAAAGATATTGATCGGTGGGTATGCCCACCATTAGAATACCTCCCTTCATCCACCCACTTCTAATGATGGGCATACATGCACCATTTATATATGCCGAAGCATGGGGGCATCCTCCCGCAAAAGGCAGGAGCAAATTGCTCCTCCACCCACTTCTGCCCCCACGCTTCGGCATATATGCTGAAGTATGTAACTGTGGTGGTGAAATCACCTCCGACAGCGCTGGAGTCACGGCTTTATATATCGTGGGAGCAAACGCTGTTGCTGTCAAGATAAATAAATCCGCGCTGCAACTGAATGGCGTACCTGAAAACAATAAAATGGTTACCAACAAAACCTAGTAAACGGTAAAGTATAAAAAATCTGAAAAGCAAACATGGTAAAACATAATAACAATAAAACATTGCAGAATAGAATAGAGTAAAAAAGAGCAGAACAATAGAGAGAGAATAGAGAGAGAGAGAACAATAAAACGACAACTATTTTTGGTTTTTTTATTTTATATTTTTTTGTGTTTTTATTTTTTTCAATTTTTTTTTTTTTTTTACACTTTTTTTTTTAGTAACTTTTAACTTTTGTAACTCGTTCCAGGTTTGGGTCTCTCAAAATGCAATGGCATCTTGGGAGACCCTGTGTTAGTGTGCCTAGTCTGTGCAGTGCTGAACCCTACGCTAATACTCAACTAATGTATGGTAGCGTTCAAAGCATTCACCCATGCAAAGACCAGGATTGCCAGGACAGGAGGGACAATAAGACCGGGTGTCACGCCTAAATCCGCGCTTGCTGCAGACACGACATCTTTTTTGGGGGGCATTTTGGGTAGGGGTACTCGGGATGGCATAAAGAAAATGCCGCTCATGCAGCCGGCTTACTGCATTTGGTTGGGGAAGGTGAGGTAGAGCACCGTCTGGATACAGAAGGGCTCTGACGATCTCTTCCTGGAATTTAAGGAAGGATCCAGTCTGTCCTGAAGCTCTGTATAGCACATCAGCGTTCAGCAAAGCCAATTGAAATAAGTATACAGACACTTTTTTGTACCAGCGTCTGGCCTTACGGGCAACTAAGTACGGCGCCAACAACTGGTCGTTGAGGTCCACCCCTCCCATATTAAGGTTGTATTCGTGGACACAGAGGGGTTTCTCCACAACACCAGTCGCCGTAGTAATTTGGACCATCGTGTCTGCATGAAGGGAGGTGAGAACGAAAACATTCTTCTTATCCCTCCACTTCATAGCGAGCAAATTATTACACTGCAAGCAGGCTCTCTCCCCCAGCCTAAGACGGGAATCTACAAGCCGCTGGGGAAAGCCCCGGCGATTAGGTCGCACGGTGCCACATGCTCCAATCTGCTGATCAAACAAGTGACTAAAAAGTGGCACGCTCGTATAATAATTGTCCACGTACAAGTGGTACCCCTTTCCGAATAAGGGTGACACCAAGTCCCACACTATCTTGCCAGCGCTTCCTATGTAGTCAGGGCAGTTTGTCGGCTCTACGTGACTATCTTTGCCCTCGTAAACCATAAAACTACATGTATAGCCTGTGGCCCTGTCACAGAGCTTATACATCTTGACCCCGTATCTGGCACGCTTGTTGGGAAGGTACTGTTTGAATGACAAGCGGCCAGAAAATTTAATCAGGGACTCATCAACGCAGACAACTTGATGGGGGGTAAACAAGTCTGCAAAACGTTGGTTGAAGTGGTTTACGAGGGGCCGAATTTTGTAGAGCCGCTCGTATTCAGGGTCTCCACGAGGACGACAGAGTTCATTGTCGTTGAAGTGCATGAACCACAAAATCTGCTCGTATCGTGCCCTGGCCATGGAAGCAGAGAACAAGGGTGAATGGTAAATTGGGTCAGTGGACCAATATGACCGCAACTCACTCTTTTTATTCAACCCCATGAGGAGGGAAAGGCCCAGAAAGATCTTAAATTCGGAGACCGTAATTGGTTTCCAATCTTTGGCAAGGGAGGACTGGGGAATAGTGGTGATGTGTTGACCAGCGTATAAATTGCTTTGGTCCACAATAGATCTATAGAGATCTTCGGTGAAAAACAGTGAATAAAAATCCAGTGGCGTAAAGTCAACTGTTTCCACCTGAATTCCGGGTTGGCCAGTGAAAGGGGGAAGTACGGGTGCTGCAGAAGTGGTGGGTTCCCAATTCGGATTGGCCAATGCAGCAGGAAGGGCACTATGGGCACAACGGGCCTGTCTTTGTCTTCTTGGTGGCAGCGGGACACTACTAGTGCTTGCCACCTCGCCAGCTTGAACTGCACTTATGGGACTCGCCACGTCACCACGTGATACTGCAGTGCTGGATGTACGACCAGGGTGTACTAGGCCGCTGGTGCTTGCCAGTTCACCAGAAGGAGTAGCGGCGCTAGTACTTCTCTGCTCCATACGAGAGCCCTGCGGTTCTTGCACTTCAAGGACAGAAGAAGATTGGGGTCTGGTACGCCTGACCTTAGCAGGGACCACAACTCCGTCATCAGAGCTATCTGTCATGGAGCCGCTGTCCTCTACAGGATCGTATTCTGAGCCTGAATCTGACAGATGAGTGACTTCCTCTTCACTATCTGTCATGCTCAGAAACGTGTAGGCCTCTTCACTAGTGTACCTTCTATTTGCCATTTTGGGCTCTAAATTTAGGGGTACACTAGTGAGACTCACAGGCAAAAAAGCTCCTGACTGTCAGCGACTGTATCAAAACGCTACCAAAAAAACTGTTAGCGATCGCAGGGATCAGGCCTGACTCTGCGAACGCTGCAGTTATGTGTTTAGTGTTTTGTAAGTGTCAGTGATCGATTGATACTGCACTTGGGTGGGCTGGGCTGGGCTGGGCCGAGGGGCAAAACGCAGGTGCTAGCAGGTATCTGGGCTGATCCCGCTAACACTGCGTTTCAGGGAACCCTAAACTGCTGGGGAGTATAGATCTGATCGGATCAGATATCGATCCGCTCAGATACTATAGCACTAAGGGAGGTGTATGCTGCGTGCATGGGTGTTAGCGGTACTGGCGCTAATCTGACGCTGCCTGGGGCGACGCAGACCTTATCTGATCCTAAAAACTTAACTTCTATCACCGCCGGGCAATTAGGGGGTTAAACCTTTATAGGGTAATAAACGGCGGGTGCCCTAAAACTATAATAAACTATAATAAACTGTAATAAACTACAAAAAACAAACTAGCTAACCAGCGTCACCCGTAACACTTATACGGTGATCGCTGGTGAAAGGGTTAACTAGGGGGCAATCAGGGGGTTAAAACCTTTAGCAGGTAGTATATGGGGGTCCCTGTCGCTATAAAACACTGACAGCGAACCTATATACTTACCTCCCTAAACTAGCGTCACCTGTGTCACTAATACAGCGATCAGAAAAACGATCGCTTAGCGACACTGGCGACGGGGGGTAATCAAGGGGTTAACTTTTATTAGGGGGGGTTAGGGGGGTACCCTGGACCTAAGGGGGGTACCCTAGACCTAAAGGGGGCTAACCTAACTGCCCTAAAACTTTTAACTGACACAAACTGACACCAATGCAAAAAAAAAAAAAAAAATGCTATTGGTGTCAGAGTGACAGGGGGTACAGGGGGGTGATCGAGGGGTGATGGGGGGTGACAAGTGTGCCTGGCGTGTTCTACTGGATGTGTAGTGTTGTGCAGGCTTACTTGATGTCTTCTCTCCTCGGCGCCGGATCAAAAAGACCGTCTCGAGGAGAGATGACATCACTTCCTTTCCCTCTGTTTACCTTACCTATTCGCCGGGAGCGATCGGGAGGGGGTGGCCAACAATGGATGGCCTCCCCCTCACCTCTCATCGCCCGGGAAGAGATGGCGACCGCCTCGGGCACCGGGGGGGGGACCGATCGGACCCCCCACCCGCGGAAGGCAAATCACGTATATATACGTGATTTTGCCTGTCCGTGCCACCTTGCCGACGTAAATCGGCGTGAGGCGGTCGTCAAGTGGTTAAAACTGCCCCATCCTATTGCCCCATCAGCCCAGGTATTTTGGTCCTCCATCCATGTGACTTGTAATGGAATATTTCTGGGTTGGTCACATGATATATTTCGGGATTGAACTTCCAGCACCGGGAGTCTGGGATTATCTTGTATTTTGTATTTTGGTATTTTGGCCCCACCCCCTCATGTGATATATAATCACTTGGTCATGTGACATGAGGTAATGACTCATACACTAAATGTCATGTGATTTATACATGTATAGATAGCACACATATAGGACTAAGCGCCATGCTGATACAAAGAACAATACACTAACATATGTGGGGATACAGATACCAGGTGTGTCTAAATAGTTCATCGATCGCTCCGATATCACAACATGGGCCAGGTGCACGCGCATGCACATGTCTATCCAGAGACACGCTGAGAAGAACCACCTAGTGTGGAATACACGTGACTGTCGGGGTAAATCCGCTGTGGGGGGGTGGAACATAGTCAGTGTGAGGGGGAGGGGCACAGTGCAATGGGGCAACGATCGAAGTTCTGCTACAAATTGGGGAGAACAGCGATGGAGACACATGAAATGTTGGACGATTGTACGGGACGGAAGTCGTGAGCAGAAAATGAGTTTATGACGGTTCAAACACTTCCACGTCAGGAAGGAAAGGACTGAGGAGGAGCCACGCTCGGGTCACCCATCTACAAGCAGGACCCCAGACACCATCGAACAAATCCCACAAATGCTGGCACCAGATTGGCCACTGACTCTACAATCGATGGTAGAGGAATTGGGCATTAGCCAGGACACGGTGCCCACCATCGTCCACCAAGATTTGGGGAAGCAGAAGATCTCTTCCATGATTCACAACATTTTATAAATTGGAGATGAATATCTCGATCCTTTCTTGTGATTGGTCAGCGCTGCTCATGTGATCGCTTTTCTGGAGCAGATTTTGTGATGATCGATTGATTGTTATAGTGGCTGCTTCTGTTGTTTTGTATCATCATTCTGTGATTGGATGAGCGCTGGGGGGAGGGGGATCAACCTTTTATGTTTGACTATTTCTCATTGATTAGATATTGAATTTTGTTCCCTATAGCAGCCATGGAGGGGCTAAAATCGATCAGTAACCGAACGATTCATTTCCATGACTTATTTGCGGTAGATGCCGCACCAGGAGGAAATGTGGATCATCAATAATTACTCACAACATTGGGGTACACATTAGAGAAGCCAATCGGCACTTGGTGGGATATTTGTACGATCGAACAATACCTAAAAGAAGAAATCCTCATGAGGATCCTCAGGTGGGAAGTGACCCCACAGGGGGGTCTAAGTGAGGAAGGGTCTATGAATGACGGCTTAGACTTCTTTAATGGGGGATTTAAATTGCAGCAACAAACAAAAAATGAGGTTATTAGAGAAAACGATCGATGATTTGTAAATGACGTTCGATCCGATCAAAGACACAAATTTTAATGAAGACAATAAAAAGAAATGAGAAAAAAATTGATAGAGAAACAGAAAAAGAAAATAAAAAACTTCCACAGGGATATGAGAGACTTCAAAAATAATTCCATTTCCTTATGGCAAAACACTAGTAGTGAGCAGAGGGATGTGGATGAGAAGGCTGAACTCGCACCACAGCCATTGAGGATGGTTGCAAATAATGGGGTGGAAGCCGGTCCGTCAGAACCAAAATGGACTCCCATCCCCCAACCCTTCGTTCATCAAGGTAGAGGAGGCCAAAGAGGGAGGAGAGGGAGAAGAAATGATAAAAATGAAGATAATGCAGATTTCAATCAGCCGTATCCTCAGAAGACTTCTGGGGCCCAATCAAGGCTCCCTACTAATAATTATCATAAAAATAATGATAATAGGGATCATTATAGATCACATCCTATTAACCACTTCAGCCCCGGACCATTTGGCTGGCCAATGACCAGAGCGTGTTTTTGCGATTCGGCACTGCGTCGCTTTAACAGACAATTGCGCGGTCATGCGACGTGGCTCCCAAACAAAATTGACGTCCTTTTTTCCCCACAAATAGATCTTTCTTTTGGTGGTATTTGATCATCTCTGCGTTTTTTTTTGCGCTATAAACAAAAAAAAGAGCGACAATTTTGAAAAAAAAACACAATATTTTTTACTATTTGCTATAATAAATATCCCCAAAGAATATATAAAAAAACATTTTTTCCTCAGTTTAGGCCGATACGTATTCTTCTACAGATTTTTGGTAAAAAAATCGCAATAAGCGTTTATTGATTGGTTTGCGCAAAAGTTATAGTGTCTACAAAATAAGGGATAGATTTATACCATTTTTATTAATATATTTTTTTTTTTACTAGTAATGGCGGCGATCATCGATTTTTATCGTGACTGCGACATTATGGCGGACACATCGGACACTCTTGGCACTATTTTAGGACCATTCACATTTATACAGCGATCAGTGTGATTAAAAATGCATTGATTACTGTGTAAATGTGACTGGCAGTGAAAAGGTTAACCACTAGGGGGCGCTGTAGGGGTTAAGTGTGTCCTAGGGGAGTGATTCTAACTGTGGGGGGGAGGGGTTACTAGTGAAATGACACCAATCACCGCTCCCGATTACAGTGAGCTGTGATCAGTGTCCTGTCACTAGGCAGAACGGGGAGATGCTTGTTTACATTTCTTCCTCTCCGTGAGACAATCGCAGGTATCCCCGCGGACATCGAGTCCGTGGGACCCGCAATCACACTCACGGAGGTCGCAGCGGGCAGGCGCGCCCACAAACCGCTTCTTAAAGGGCAACGTACAGGTACGTTAATCTTCCTGTACATGCCCTTGTGCCTGACGTATATCGGTGTAAGCCGGTCGGCAAGCGGTTAATATTATTGAACAACCGTAAAGTAACCCATTGACTCGGTTAAATTGATGATAGGCAACTCCTATCCCCATATTGATTAGTGGTTCCAAATTAATAATAATTACTGCAGTAGGGAACAGACACAAAAGATACGCTCAGCATCTTTCCAAATAACTGTTCTGCTTTATTATGACGCAATTGAAGGTTTTTATGCACATGATTACGTAAGTATCACATTAATATTACAATTGTACATTAATGGTAACAAGGGGCGTAACATAGGCAGGCTAATTCTAATCAGGACTCGAAAGAATGTAAACATTTACTGAAAACATTATTAGTGCCGTGTGCACAGTGAGGGCAGTGTGCAATACATACAAAATACAATACAATTATATACAGAACTTACACATTTCCATTACACCATGGCCCAATCAACATCAGTATTATGATGATAGAGAACAATGGAGTCATGCCTTCATCCTAAAAAGAAAAAATAATAACTTCTGAACTTGCAATATCAACATTGCCCACTAGATGGCACTCTTAACAAAGGACTATTGATGGGTAGTGTTCTATGGTTAATAGACATTTCCTGTCATATCAGTAGGAACTAGCCTACTTCCTATTACAACTCTTTCATCTTTTCCGTGAGGACGGAATGCATGGAGCTAAACTTACACTACATGTTCAGAGGAAATCCTAATCCTTCTGAGGTAAGGGGACCAGATTTTTAAAATTAAATTCGGGAACTTTTTTTTTTTTATTGGCAAATGGTAAACTATTTTATAAGTATATTTTCCTCAAATGATCTATGCAGTGTATGTATTATGTGTTTATGGAATGTTTGTATGATATATATGTTATTTCTCACAATATCCTCATGATGAGATAAAAAAAAAAAAGATACTTAGAATTTTTTTTGGGATATGACTACCAAATGTCACGACGATAAGATAGAGAAAAAACTTGGAGGGGGGGATGGGGTGCGCTACCTGTGCGTGTGACCAGAAAGTGGGTGTGACCAGCAAGTGGGCGTGCTCAGTTTGAAGCGGTGGAGCTTGGTGTAAGTGGAGCTGGATTAAGTGGGAGTTAAAAACAAGAGTTTAAAACAGGAGGTTATAACAGGGGTCATAGTACCTGTGTAGTGTCATACCTCCCAACCGTCCCGGATTGCCCGGGAAAGTCCCGCTGTGGGAGGTCTGTCCCGCGTCCCGGGCACCTTCATTCCGGGAGAATACAATGTCCCGGAATCGCCCCATTGGGATCTGATGCCCCCTAAAAATTGCCGCTGCATTGCCGCTGTCCCTCACTGCCCGGCGCTGTACTGGTTCTGGCCAAGACCGCTTCATTTCACCCCCAGATGCTGCCTGGCTAACTGCCAAAACAACTGGTTGCTAGGCATGGCCCGCCTGGCGTCTAACAACCAGTGACGTCACGACGAGGAGGAGAGTGGAGCCCCAGCATTCAGTGCGAGCTGGAGGAGGATTCCTCCTCGCGCCTAAGCTCCGCCCCCAGCTCCACCCCCCAACTCCGGGTCTCCCCTGAAGGCTGTTCCTGCTCTGGAAGAAAGGTAGGAGAATGTTCCCTGCATTGTCCTGTGCACACAGAATGAATCCCGCACGGCACAGCCTGAGGCTGGTTTTCTCACTGTGTGGAAATTTTCTTTAATTGGAACTCGTGGCTGCTTGTCCTCATGGTGATTGGCTGCAGCACATGGCAATCATCCTCCTGTATTTGCCAACAGAACATTCTGTGCGTGGGGGCGGGGTCAGTTGCCAGTCTGTGCTGAAGACGAGGAGGAGGGCTTTCTGCAGGTCTGTGTATGTGTGATAGGAAAGTTGCTGCAGTTAACTTAAGCTGTTGCAGTGTCCTGGCAGATGACAGATTTCTGGTGAAGCCTGTGCCCAGAATCTTAGCTCAGGTTGCAGACACAGAGCATCACTCGTTCTGTCTGTTTAATCTGTACAGGACTCTGCAGAAGGAGATAAGGAGAGTGTGTGCTGAGAATGGGGAAGTGTTCTGTGTGTGTCTCAATCTGAATTGCCCTGTTTATGTTTCCTCTCCTGAGCTCTCTGTCCACCCCCCGTCCAATCCTGCGATCTCCCTGTCCACCCCCCCGTCCAATCCTGCGATCTCCCTGTCCACCCCCCCGTCCAATCCTGCGATCTCCCTGTCCACCCCCCCGTCCAATCCTGCGATCTCCCTGTCCACCCCCCCGTCCAATCCTGCGATCTCCCTGTCCACCCCCCCCCTGTCCACTCCTGCGATCTCCCTGTCCACCCCCCCCCGTCCAATCCTGCGATCTCCCTGTCCACCCCCCCCGTCCAATCCTGCCATCTCCCTGTCCACCCCCCCCCGTCCAATCCTGCGATCTCCCTGTCCACCCCCCCCGTCCAATCCTGCGATCTCCCTGTCCACCCCCCCGTCCAATCCTGCGATCTCCCTGTCCACCCCCCCGTCCAATCCTGCGATCTCCCTGTCAACCCCCCCCGTCCAATCCTGCGATCTCCCTGTCCACCCCCCCCGTCCAATCCTGCGATCTCCCTGTCCACCCCCCCGTCCAATCCTGCGATCTCCCTGTCCACCCCCCCCGTCCAATCCTGCGATCTCCCTGTCCACCCCCCCCCGTCCAATCCTGCGATCTCCCTGTCCACCCCCCCCGTCCAATCCTGCGATCTCCCTGTCCACCCCCCCTTCCAATCCTGCGATCTCCCTGTCCACCCCCCCCCGTCCAATCCTGCGATCTCCCTGTCCACCCCCCCCGTCCAATCCTGCGATCTCCCTGTCCACCCCCCCCGTCCAATCCTGCGATCTCCCTGTCCACCCCCCCGTCCAATCCTGCGATCTCCCTGTCCACCCCCCCGTCCAATCCTGCGATCTCCCTGTCCACCCCCCCGTCCAATCCTGCGATCTCCCTGTCCACCCCCCCGTCCAATCCTGCGATCTCCCTGTCCACCCCCCCGTCCAATCCTGCGATCTCCCTGTCCACCCCCCCGTCCAATCCTGCGATCTCCCTGTCCACCCCCCGTCCAATCCTGCGATCTCCCCGTCCCACCCTGCGACCTCCCCGTCCCACCCTGCGACCTCCCCGTCCAATCCTGCGATCTCTCCGTCCAATCCTGCGATCTCCCCGTCCCATCCCGCGATCTCCCTGTCCACCCCCCGTCCAATCCTGCGATCTCCCCGTCCCATCCTGCGATCTCCCCTTCCAACCCCCCCTCCCATCCTGCGATCTCCCGGTCCCATCCTGCGATCTCCCTGTCCCACCCTGCGATCTCCCCGTCCCATCCTGCGACCTCCCTGTCCACCCCAACTTCCCACCCTGCGATCTCCCCGTCCCATCCTGCGATCTCCCCGTCCCATCCTGCGATCTCCCCGTCCCATCCTGCGATCTCCCCGTCCCATCCTGCGATCTCCCTGTCCCATCCTGCGATCTCCCCGTCCCACCCTGCGATCTCCCCGTCCCATCCTACGATCTCCCTGTCCACCCCCCCCCCCCGTCCCATCCTGTGATCTCCCCGTCCAATCCTGCGATCTCCCCGTCCCACCCTGCGATCTCCCCGTCCCACCCTGCGATCTCCCCGTCCCATCCTGCGATCTCCCTGTCCACCCCCCCGTCCAATCCTGCGATCTCCCTGTCCACCCCCCGTCCAATCCTGCGATCTCCCCGTCCCACCCTGCGACCTCCCCGTCCCACCCTGCGACCTCCCCATCCAATCCTGCGATCTCTCCGTCCCATCCTGCGATCTCCCCGTCCCACCCTGCGATCTCCCCGTCCCACCCTGCGATCTCCCCGTCCCATCCTGCGATCTCCCTGTCCACCCCCCCATCCCATCCTGGGGTCTCTCTGGACATGTGGCCCCATCCAGTGCGCTGCGTGTCTTCAGAGGTCAGGATGTATGCAGAAACATAAGAGAGTTTCTCAGTCCAACTGTATTCAACTACATTACATTCTTCTAATAAACTTTAAGCAAAATACTCTAAAAATAGTGTAAAAATAGACAGACTTTTGTTACATTGAGATATATTATAGTGATGTAAACATGTCTCCAATATGATTGACCACACCTCTTAAACCACAACCAAATGGCCACGCCCTTTTTTGCTGGCCACGCCCACTTCTCGGCATGGTGCGCTGAGCTCTCCACACATCGGATCTTCTAAGTGTCCCTCATTGTCAAGTTCAAAAGTTGGGAGGTATGGTAGTGTGAGTATCTGAGTGTTGTCTGAGTAGTGTGTGTGGATCGTTAGTACTTGTGTATTGTGTACCTGTGTATTGTCTTGAGTATTAGTGCCAGGAAGCTAGTTGTTAGGTAATTTGGACAGGGTAAAATCCCCAAATCCTCACTAAATTTAATAGGTACAATGCCTGGCGGGTGTGGAGAGGCAACTCTTTGTACATCTTGCTGCATGTATGCGTTCCTTGATCATCCGATCCAGGGCGAATACTGCTGTGCAAAATGTAAGCACATTGTTTCCCTGGAAGCCCAGGTTCTGAATCTGGGGAAGCAACTGTCAGCACTGAGAAGTCCCTCCATACTAAAGGTGAGCCAGGAACGTACACGGCAGGTGCCGGCAGGGGCCAGCACAGAGGCGGGTGGAGACAAAGAGGTGCAGGCATTAGCAAAGAGTAGATGGGTGACAGTCAGGAGGGGTAGAGGGGGAAGTGCCAGGGAGGCCGATCCAGGACTGGAGCATCCCAATAAGTACGCTCCATTGAGTGTCATTGGTGTAACCAGTCAGGGACCAGCACTGCTGGAGATGAGGGACTCTCCTAGCTGCCAGGGGAAGAACTCCTCCAGTGAGAGTGGGGGGGCAGCAAAGGGAAAGGAAAGACAGGATCTGGTGGTAGGGGACTCAATTCTTAGAAGGACAGAGAGGGCAATCTGTAACCAAGACCTGAAGCGCCGAACAGTATGTTGTCTACTGGGCGCTCGGGTTCGGCACATCACGGATCTTGTGGACAGATTACTGGGAGGGGCTGGGGAAGACCCGGCTGTCATGGTGCACGTTGGCACCAATGACAAAGTCAGAGGCAGATGGAGTGTCCTAAAGAACGATTTTAGGGACTTAGGAGCTAAATTGAGGAAAAGGACCTCCAAGGTAGTGTTCTCAGGAATACTACCGGTACATCGAGCCACACCAGAAAGGCAGAGGGAGATTAGGGAAGTAAACAAGTGGCTGAAGAGCTGGTGTAGTAAGGAGGGGTTTGGGTTCCTGGAGGACTGGGCCGACTTCTCAGTCGGTAACCGGTACTATAGAAGGGACGGACTGCACCTAAATGAGGAGGGTGCAGATCTGCTGGGAATGAAGATGGCCAAAAAGTTAGAGGGGTTTTTAAACTAGGCGATGGGGGGGAGGGTCCAGAGACAGTGATAGCCAGCGCGGAAGATATTCCAGAGGGTAGTATTGGGGGCATTAGTGGTAGGTTAACCAAAGCACAAAAACACAAGGTGAGTATAGTAGCAAGTCCAAGTTGCAATCTTGAAACACCCAATACGAGGACAATATGTGACCGGTCTAAACTATGTGGCATGTTCACCAATGCCAGGAGCCTGCCGGACAAGATGGGTGAACTAGAGATACTGTTGTACGAGGAGGATTTGGATTTTGTGGGAATTTCAGAGACCTGGTTCAACAGCTCTCATGATTGGCTGGCAAACATTCAAGGGTATACCCTATACCGCAAGGATAGAGAGGGTAAAAAAGGGGGAGGGGTATGCCTATATATCAAGAATAATGTACAAGTGAATGTGAGAGATGACATCACTGAGGGGGCTAGGGAGGAGGTGGAATCTTTATGGGTAGAGCTCCAAAGGGATGAAGCTAAGGGGAAAATAATACTGGGAGTATGCTATAGGCCCCCTAACCTGAGGGAGGAAGTGGAGACGGATCTCCTATCACAAATTGGATTAGCAGCAAGGATGGGAAGTGTTATCATAATGGGGGATTTTAATTATCCAGACATAGACTGGGCGGAGGGAACCGCGCATTCATTTAAGGCTCGCCAGTTCCTTAGTGTCTTGCAGGACAATTTTATGGGTCAGATGGTAGACGCACCAACTAGAAATAAAACATTACTGGATCTACTGATTACCAACAATACAGACCTGATAACAGAAGTGGAAATACGGGGCAATTTAGGTAACAGCGATCACAGGTCAATTAGTTTCAGTATAAATCACACAAATAGGAGACATGAAGGGAACACAAAGACGCTGAATTTCAAAAGAGCCAACTTCCCTAAACTACAAACCTTGCTAAAAGGCATAAATTGGGATAAAATCTTAGGAACAAAGAATACGGAGGAGAGATGGGTTTGCTTTAAGAGCATATTAAATAAGGGCATTAGCCAATGTATCCCATTGGGTAATAAATTTAAAAGAGCGAACAAAAGTCCTGGATGGCTTAACTCCAATGTAAAAATGTATATAAAAGCAAAGGAGAAGGCCTTCAAAAAATACAAGGTTGAGGGGTCATCCACAGCATTCAGAATTTATAAAGAATGCAATAAGAAATGTAAGGGTGCAATTAGGATGGCTAAGATAGAACATGAAAGACACATAGCGGAGGAGAGCAAAAAAAATCCCAAGAAATTCTTTAAGTATGTAAACAGTAAAAAAGGGAGGACAGACCATA
This sequence comes from Lithobates clamitans, assembly GCA_037952925.1. NCBI lineage: Eukaryota > Metazoa > Chordata > Amphibia > Anura > Ranidae > Lithobates > Lithobates clamitans. The sequence continues at coordinate 355,567 of JBBGZY010001204.1, read as the reverse complement.
TTGGCCCCATAAAGAATGAGGAAGGACATCTGGTTACAAAGGATGGGGAGATGGCAGAGGTATTGAATTTATTCTTCTCCTCAGTCTTCACGAGTGAATCGGGGGGCTTCAGTAACCAAAACTGCAGTGTTTATCCTCATGACACAACACAGGAAGCACCTACATGGTTAACAGAGGACGGAATTAAAATTAGACTTGAGAAACTTAACATTAATAAATCACCGGGACCAGATGGCTTGCATCCGAGGGTACTTAGGGAACTCAGTCAGGTGATTGCCAGACCATTGTTCCTAATTTTTACAGACAGTCTATTGACTGGAATGGTACCAGCTGATTGGAGAAAAGCCAATGTAGCACCAATATTTAAAAAGGGCCCAAAAAACATCCCTGGGAATTACAGACCAGTTAGCCTAACATCAATAGTATGTAAACTCTTGGAGGGGATGATAAGGGACTATATACAAGATTTTAGTAATAAGAATGATATCATTAGCAGTAATCAGCATGGATTCATGAAGAATCATTCTTGCCAAACCAATCTATTAACCTTCTATGAGGAGGTGAGTTGCCATCTAGATAAAGGAAGGCCCGTAGACGTGGTGTATCTGGATTTTGCAAAAGCATTTGACACAGTTCCCCATAAACGTTTACTGTACAAAATAAGGTGCGTTGGCATGGACCATAGGGTGAGTACATGGATTGAAAACTGGCTACAAGGGCGTGTTCAGAGGGTGGTGATAATTGGGGAGTACTCGGAATGGTCAGGGGTGGGTAGTGGGGTTCCCCAGGGTTCTGTGCTGGGACCAATCCTATTTAATTTGTTCATAAACGACCTGGAGGATGGGATAAACAGTTCAATCTCTGTATTTGCAGACGATACTAAGCTAAGCAGGGCAATAACTTCTCCGCAGGATGTGGAAATCTTGCAAAAAGACCTGAACAAATTAATGGGGTGGGCGACTACATGACAAATGAGGTTCAATGTAGAAAAATGTAAAATAATGCATTTGGGTGGCAAAAATATGAACGCAATCTATAGACTGGGGGGAGAACCTCTGGGGGAATCTAGGATGGAAAAGGACCTGGGAGTCCTAGTAGATGATAGGCTCAGCAATGGCAGGCAATGCCAAGCTGCTGCTAATAAGGCAAACAGAATATTGGCATTAAAAGGGGGATCAACTCCAGAGATAAAGCGATAATTCTCCCGCTCTACAAGACTCTGGTCCGCCCGCACCTGGAGTATGCTGTCCGGTTCTGTGCACCAGTCCTCAGGAGGGACGTACTGGAAATAGAGCGAGTACAAAGAAGGGCAACAAAGCTAATAAAGGGTCTGGAGGATCTTAGTTATGAGGAAAGGTTGTGAGCTCTGAACTTATTCTCTCTGGAGAAGAGATGCTTGAGAGGGGATATGATTTCAATTTACAAATACTGTACTGGTGACCCCACAATAGGGATAAAACTTTTTCGCAGAAGAGAGTTTAATAAGACTCGTGGCCACTCATTACAATTAGAAGAAAAGAGGTTTAACCTTAAACTACGTAGAGGGTTCTTTACTGTAAGAGCGGCAAGGATGTGGAATTCCCTTCCACAGGCGGTGGTCTCAATGGGGAGCATTGATAGCTTCAAGAAACTATTAGATAGTCACCTGAATGACCGCAATATACAGGGATATGTAATGTAATACTGACACATAATCACACACATAGGTTGGACTTGATGGACGTGTGTCTTTTTTCAACCTCACCTACTATGTAACTATGTAACAATTGGAGGTTTCTTCATGGCGTACAATGGTGATCAGTATGTCCTGGCCTCTCTATACCTATAAAAAAGCCAACAAATGCAGCACAGCCCTCCACTTCCTTTATACAATTCTAAATATGGACTTATAAGTGTGATGGTAAAACCTATAAAATAATATCCAGTGCAAATCATCCCAATGTATTGCAATATAGTAGTGATGGTGTCACCCTCTCTCTGTAAAAGGGAAGAAATATTACAGAGCTTCAATGTGCAAATAGTGATGAAACCCCCGATATATAATCATAATGTACAATTGATGTACATTATATTATAATTATATATCGGGTTTCACCACTATTTAAACATTGAAGCTCTGCAATATTTCTTACCATTTACAGAGAGAGGGTGACACCATCACTACTATATTGCAATACATTGGGATGATTTACATTATTGTATGTTGGGGTTTCATCACTATTTGCACATTGAAGCTCTGCAATATTTCTTCCCTTTTACAGAGAGAGGGTGACACCATCACTACTATATTGCAATACATTGGGATGATTTACATTATTGTATGTTGGGGTTTCATCATTATTTGAACATTGAAGCTCTGCAATTTCTCAAATATTTTTGCAGAGGGGGTGACACCACCACGACTATATTGCAATACATTAGTTGATTTGCACTGGATATTCATTTATAGGTTTTATCATTGCCACTTATAAGTCCATTTGTAGAGTTGTATAGGTGAAGTGTAGGGCAGAGCTGCATTTTTTGCTTTTTATTGATTTGCGTTAGATGAGGGAATCAGCTAACAAGATTCTCTTATTGCTTTTGAGATTTTTTTTTAGTTGCATGGTAGTTTTACTTGATTTCTTATGTCCTCTGTATACTGGTAACCACTGGTCCTGCATATTGGTGGTCAGTGTCCCCCCTGTATGTTGGTGGTCAGTGTGCCCCCTGTATGCTGGTTGTACGTGCAGGGTGCAGGAGGATGCTAGGTGCAGAGTGCAGGAGGATGCTATGTGCAGGGTGCAGGAGGATGCTACCTGCAGGAGGATGCTATGTGCAGGAAGATGCTATGTGCAGGGTGCAGGAGGATGCTACGTGCGGGGTGCAGGAGGATGCTACGTGCGGGGTGCAGGAGGATGCTACATGCGGGGTGCAGGAGGATGCTGGGTGCAGGAGGATGCTGGGTGCAGGAGGATGCTACGTGCAGGAGGATGCTAGTGCAGGAGGATGCTACGTTCAGGCTGCAGGAGGATACTACGTGCAGGAGGATGCTACGTGCAGGAGGATGCTACGTGCAGGGTGCAGGAGCATGCTACGTGCAGGGTGCAGGAGCATGCTACGCGCAGGGTACAGGAGGATGCTACGTGCAGGGTTCAGGAGGATGCTACATGCAGGAGGTTTCTAGGTTCAGGGTGCAGGAGGATGCTGGGTGCAGAAGGATGCTACATTCAGGGTGCAGGAGGATGCTGCGTTCAGGGTGCAGCAGGATGCTATGTGCAGGAGGATGCTATGTGCAGGAGGATGCTACGTGCAGGGTACAGGAGCATGCTACGTGCAGGGTACAGGAGGATGCTACGTGCAGGGTTCAGGAGGATGCTACATGCAGGGGGATTCTAGGTTCAGGGTGCAGGAGGATGCTAGGATCAGGATGCAGGAGGATGCTGGGTGCAGAAGGATGCTACGTTCAGGGTGCAGGAGGATGCTACATTCAGGGTGCAGGAGGATGCTACGTTCAGGGTGCAGGAGGATGCTACGTGCAGGGTGCAGGAGGGTGCTACATGCAGAAGGATGCTACGTGCAGGGTGCAGGAGGATGCTACATGCAGAAAGATGCTAAGTGCATGGTGCTGGAGGATGCTATATGCAGGAGGATGCTACGTGTGGGGTGCAGGAGGATGCTACGTGTGGGGTGCAGGAGGATGCTACGTGTGGGGTGCAGGAGGATGCTACATGCAGGAGGATGCTACGTTCAGGGTGCAGGAAGATGCTACGTGCAGGAGGATGCTACATACAGGAGGATGCTAAGTGCAGGGTGCAGGAGGATGCTACATGTAGAAGGATGCTAAGTGCAGGGTGCTGGAGGATGCTACATGCAGGAGGATGCTACGTGCAGGAGGATGCTACGTGCAGGGTGTAAGAGGATGCTATGTGCAGGAGGATGCTAGGTTCAGGGTGCAGGAGGATGCTAGGTGCAGGAGGATGCTGGGTGAAGGAGGATGCTACGTTCAGGGTGCAGGAGGATGCTACGTTCAGGGTGCAGGAGGATGCTACGTTCAGGGTGCAGGAGGATGCTACGTGTAGGGTGCAGGAGGATGCTACGTGCAGGAGGATGCTAAGTGCAGGGTGCAGGAGGATGCTAAGTGCAGGGTGCAGGAGGATGCTAAGTGCAGGGTGCAGGAGTGTATTACGTACATAGTGCAGGAGGATGCTGGGTGCATGAGGATGCTACGTTCAGGGTGCAGGAGGATGCTACGTTCAGGGTGCAGGAGGATGCTACGTTCAGGGTGCAGGAGGATGCTACATGTAGGGTGCAGGAGGATGCTACGTGCAGGAGGATGCTAAGTGCAGGGTGCAGGAGGATGCTAAGTGCAGGGTGCAGGAGGATGCTAAGTGCAGGGTGCAGGAGGATGCTAAGTGCAGGGTGCAGGAGTGTATTACGTACATAGTGCAAGGTTCAGGAGTGTGTTGTACAGAGTGCTGCGCCCCCCACCCCAGATTTCAGTTGAGTCCCCCCAAAGTCCCAACAGAATAGACATCTAATTTGTAAACTCTGCTGCCTCTCAGTATAGAAGAAGCCCCATCCATCTCCTTATTGGCTAGTTGCTGCTGTTCTGTCTGGCAATCCTCTACCTGACACAGCGGTATGCTCTCCAGCAAGCAGCAGTGCGTATGCCCTGTTCTCACCCGATCTTCTGAGCTAACGGCACATCTCCTGGCCTGGGCACCATGGCACTACTGTTCCCCAGACTCTTCACACTCTCCCAGCATAGGCTGCAAACCTACCACTCTCCCTCCCAGTCCTGCCACCCCGTTTCACTACTTTTGAGGTGGTTCTGCCCCACTAAACTGGCGGTCCTCTCCACTGTACTCTGCCATGTTTTTAGAAGCTAAGAACCTATGCCTACCTCTCCCTCATCTCCGCCCTCCAGAACTGCTGCTACATCTCTTGGCACAGATGTCCCTGCACTGTGCTCCTCCCTCCAGGATTAAAGGATTAGTTTACCTCTATGGAAAAATGAATACATGCTCAGATTTTTTCAGAAAAAAATGTGTATTTTTTTCCCAGCAGGGGCCTGGAAAGCCTTGCACTCACGATCAGTAAATCATGCATGCAATGGGGGCTGTTGTGACATGTCCTCCGGCTTTCAGCCCATACCACTGATTGAAAGCCAGAATACATCAGACAGGCTAGATCTGGCCCTGCCCCTTCCTCCTGCCTTCTACGTAATGGCAGGTGAGGCAAACTAAAATGTCCATGTTGCGCCCGTAGAAGAGAGGGTGCAGTGTTAGGGAATGAAAGACTGGTATTTTAACAATACAAATACCCAACAAGTGGCTGAGGATTTGGATTGTAAAAAAAAAATTCAGGAATTAAAAAATAAATAAAAAACACACACCTTACATACGGAGGTGGATGTGGCATCACTCCGATACTGCATCTGTCCCCCGCTGGCTCCACACTGAGAACTGAATGACCAAACACAGCTGATCACTCCCCTCCACTCTGAGCAGAGAGCTGTGACTGTCAGTCGCTCTCTGCTCTGCCCCTCCAATGCTCACTGCATAGGGTGCCCACGTGTCCCGGATTGTCCCTTATTTCAGATTTTTGTCTCGTGTGCCGGGCACCCCTATTCCGGGACAATACAGTGTCCGGGAATTAAGAAAAAACACACCGCCGGCACCAGTCCGACTCCACCACCCTTCTAATCATTATAGACTGTGTAATGCCCCGTACACACGGTCGGATTCTCCGACGGAAAAAATGTGTGATAGGACCTTGTCGGAAATTCCGACCGTGTGTAGGCTCCATCACACATTTTCCATCGGATTTTCCGACACACAAAGTTTGAGAGCAGGCTATAAAATTTTCCGACAACAAAATCCGTTGTCGGAAATTCCGATCGTGTGTACACAAATCCAACGCACAAATGCCACGCATGCTCATAAAGAGATAAAAGCTATTGGCTACTGCCCCGTTTATAGTCCTGGCGTACGTCTTTTACGTCACCGCGTTCAGAATGATCGGATTTTCCTACAACTTTTGTGACCGTGTGTATGCAAGACAAATTTGAGCCAACATCCGTCGGAAAAAATCCTAGGATTTTGTTGTCGGAATGTCGGATCAATGTCCGACCGTGTGTACGGGGAATAACAGTAACACACACATCATAGCCTGGTTGCTAGGCTAGGGCCGCCCGCCCCGCGTCTACAACCAGTGACATCAACTGACACCGTCCGTCACGTGGGCAGTCAGTGCAGTGGGCACCCACACCCTACGGGCTACGGCTGAGCAGCGCGCCTCAGAGAGAGAGAGAGTAGCCGCTAGCCTGGCCCAGGCAGCCACACTTACTTACTAGCCTGTGCCCAGTCAGTACCAGTCCCTGGGCCGCCGAATACTCCAGCAGCCGGTGCAGCAGCACATTGCCAGCAGCGCAGCCCGACTCCGAGCTGCCCGACTTCAACTTCTCCAGTCTCCACAGTTCAACTTCTCTCCTGAGCCTCGTCCGAGTCCTCCCTCCCCCTCCCGCCCACGAGGTCTGTGAGTTTGCCACCCGCCAGACAAACTTGACAAAATTCCAGGTTCGTGTAACTTACATTTCTTTGTTACAGTGAGCAATGCATGCTCCCCCTCCGTTCTGCTGCTGCCACCCCACTCCCCCTCAGATCTGCTGCTGTCCCCCACTCCCCTCCGTTCTGCTGCTGTCCCCCACTCCCCTCCGTTCTGCTGCTGTCCCCCACTCCCCTCCGTTCTGCTGCTGTCCCCACACTCCCCCTCAGTTCTGCTGCTGTCCCCCACTCCCCCTCAGATCTGCTGCTGTCCCCCACTCCCCCTCAAATCTGCTGCTGTCCCCCACTCCCCCTCAGATCTGCTGCTGTCCCCCACTCCCCCTCAGATCTGCTGCTGTCCCCCACTCCCCCTCAGATCTGCTGCTGTCCCCCACTCCCCCTCAGATCTGCTGCTGTCCCCCACTCCCCCTCAGATCTGCTGCTGTCCCCCACTCCCCCTCAGATCTGCTGCTGTCCCCCACTCCCCCTCAGATCTGCTGCTGTCCCCCACTCCCCTCAGATCTGCTGCTGTCCCCCACTCCCCTCCGTTCTGCTGCTGTCCCCCACTCCCCTCCGTTCTGCTGCTGTCCCCCACTCCCCCTCAGATCTGCTGCTGTCCCCCACCCCCCCTCAGATCTGCTGCTGTCCCCCACTCCCCCTCAGATCTGCTGCTGTCCCCCACCCCCCCTCAGATCTGCTGCTGTCCCCCACTCCCCCTCAGTTCTGCTGCTGTCCCCCACTGTTCTGCTGCTGTCCCTCTCCGTCACATTGCATACCACCTGTCTAAACTGGTTTTCCAAAAATTGGCAAAAAAAGTATCAAAAACCATCTTTTTTGGGCGGGCGGGGGGGTGTCCCTGAATGGCAGTTTGGAAATGTTGTCACCCTATCACTGCAGTTCTTGGCTGTGGAGGGGGCGGGAGCTCAGGTTTTTTTTTTTTTCCAAAATTGACGTTTATTGTTAATATAAGTTGAAATACACAAAATCGGTACATAAGAACAATGTTGAGGGAGTAGGTCAACATGTTGATACAGAGTATGACGTACAGCTGTCAAATATGTTCCAAAAGCAATGTACATTTATGTAAAGCAAGTTTAAGTAAGAAGAAATCACGAACATATAACCAATAATCAAAACTCAACAGGGGCATTGAGCCCTTTATTTAACTAAGTGGATGAGTCCTCATCACGGATTCCTTGTTTTGTACGTGTATTGTCTGTATCTCAACATCTTGACATGTTCTAAGGAGCCTATTAGAATCTCTGTGGAATTCTAAATCTTGCATGGCGGCTCCGCATTGTCCGTGTATTTGGGGATCATCGGCCAATGGAAAGTATGGTGGCGGTAGCTCGAGTGTGTGGATTCATTGCTAGAGAGTCAAAGATGGGAGACATTTATTTGGGGTTGTAGTAGGACTGTGTGAGGGTGTCAACGATCATTTGCTCACTTTCACTTGACGTCTCAATAGCTGTCAGGTTTGTGGTCTACGGACCACTAGCAAACCATGAGAAGGGGTTATCTGGCAGGCAAAATTCTTAAGCAGGTTGAGACGTGAAGATTGTGAGTTTGGGATTAAGTGGAGACGGGGAGAGGGTCTGGAGTGGGAGGAGGTATTGTGATTTCTAGGAGTGCATAACAACCCTATCTGTTATAGGGAGATATTTAAGCCAGATGGTAGGGGGGTGGGGGAGTAGAGAGTGATAGTTGTGAAAGGTGGACTATTTCTTCTTCTCCTCTTAATGGGCCTCTTTAGCCAGAGCCTATCCTTGAGAGAGTATATGTGCATATTTGTCTGTCGTCTGAAAGTGTTGCCAACAAGACCAGATTTTCCTGAAATGAGTGGGTGTGTCTTTGGATTGGTGTATTAATTCCTCCATTTCTGCCATTTTAGATATACGTTTGAGCCAAGCAGCGGTGGTAGGGGGCTTGGAGGATTTCATAGAATTGAGATGCACATCTTTGCAGCGTTTAATAGATATAGTGCAAGGGAACGATGATAAGTTCTTTTTGGGATAGAGGAGTGGTGGAGAAGCATTTGTGCCGGGGTAAATTCTATCTGGCAGGTGGTGATGTTAGTTGTGATGCGTTGGACTTCTTTCCAGAAAAGTTGGATAATTGGGCATGTTCACCATATGTGTAATAGAGAGCCATCTCCATCAGACCATCTCCAACAGTTAGAGGGTATGGTGGGGGAGATTTTGTGTAGTTTGGTAGGAGTTTTGTACCTCCCTGCGTCGGCGTCATTCCTCCACACCGTGCACGTGACATCCGTCACGTCGCCGGTGTTGTGTTTACATCCTGTGCGGACACGTGGACGGTGGCATCCCCAGCAGCTGTGGGCGGCGAGTGCCGCTGCGCTGGAGGAGGCCTCGGTTCGCCCGGTGTCCGCACTGTCTGACGCTGGGGGGAGTTTCCCTGTTGGGGGGAGGGGTGGCTAGGTGTACATAGGGGCCCCTATTTCTTTGCTGGCTTACCATCAGGCAGCACATCCATCACTGGGCAGATTACATGTGGCCATTATCTACTACCTAGGTAAGAGGGTATTATATGCCTACATTTTTTCACATTTACTTTGGGATTGGGGGCTCTTGTTAGCCCAGGAGCATACCATATATATATATATATATATATATATAATTTATCATTACCACAGACTCACCCCTCTCATCTCAATAGCAGTGTGGATATATGACGCTATGGGGACTCCCTTGTGTGCGCCTGGCATTTTCTCTCTCTCCCCCTGTCTTGAGTGCCCCCCCTCAGCTCCCGGACCTGACTCAGTCGGTGGCCTGTGACTATGGAACCCATGGTGGTCACACTCTCTGGTCAAGTGAGTATACATCTGGGATCTGTGGCTTTTCAGCCTATCCTATATGCATACCCCATTTTTTCCTCATGCACTATTATTTTTTATTATTTGGACTTTTTGTTTTTCTTGCTTTTAGATGTTGGTGCTTAATTGCCCCTGAAGAGTGTTTGATACACAAAATGCGTCGGGCTTACCACATGCACCATATCTTTTGAGTGTTATACAGCAATGTTGTGACCCTGTGCATTTTATGGATATTGTAATCTTTTAACCATTTCTTGCCCTGCATCATTGGGGTTTTGTCACTTTCACCATGTATATATGCAAGTACCAATGATGGTTTTATGTATATTTTGGAACTACACTGTGCCACCTGACTATTGTCAATCAATAAATGGTTTGTTACACAGTGAATGATCCCTTGGCCTTTTTTGCACACCTCACTCAAAGTCCCACTTCTCCCGTTTCTAGTATGCATAGGGATAGAGACCTATGTCTCATTCAAAGTCCCAACCTGTTCCAGTAAACACTTAGAGAAGACTTTAAAGCCAGTTTCTTGTGCTGACACATTAATTGATCCCTTATGAATATAGGTGTAGATATTTTCTCACTCTTCCTCTGACAGGTCAATCGATAGTTCTTTTTCCCAGCTGCGAGTTGCTATGTTGGATTTAGGGTTGTGGTCAGAGAATAGGAGAGTAGAGATCTGAGATCATGTGTCTTTGTGGTTCTGTTTTGATACACAATTTTTCAAAAGGCGTGAGTTGTCTGGAGTATTCTGAGTATTTGTGAGGATGGTTGAGAAAGTGTCTAATTTGAAGATATGTCAACCGCGGGAAGGGTCGGTCAATCGTTTGTGTGGGTAAATTGGGAAAAGATAGAAAGGTGTCTCCAGAGAAGAAGTGTTCTGCGCGTATGTCGGTACTGGGCCAAGCATCTGCAAGGATTGTGTCCGATAGGCCAGCTGGGAATTCTGGATTGTTTCGGATGGGCGTCAGCGGACCTTGTGTGGAAGAGATGCGGTGAGTTCGGCACGCCTTCTGAAAGGTTTGCAGAGTGCTACCTATTAAGGGGTGTTGTGTGCAGGCCGGAGGGCTATTGTTTGGGGTGATCCAGGGTAGCTGTTGGACTGGGATCGGGGAGAATTTGTTTTCAATTTTAATCCAGTCTTTCGTATGGGTGTGGACATTCCAGTCCACTATTCTCGTCAGTTGGCAAGCCCATTGGTATTTAGCAATGTCTAGGAGACTGATGCCTCCTTTTAGTTTGGGTAGGGTCAATCTTTCGAAACTGAGCCTAGGACAGTCCTTGCCCCATAGGAAGTCGCTACAGGCTCTACGATATGAAGTATAAAAGGCTTGTGGTATTTTATGAGGATTGTTTGTAAAACGTATGGTATTCTCGGGAGAGTATTCATTTTAAGTATGGAAGCCCTACCGAACCAAAAAAAGATTCCTGTCGACCATGCCTTTAGGTCTTTCTGAACGAACCAAGAAAAGATTCCTGTCGACCATGCCTTTAGGTCTTTCTGAACGAACCAAGAAAAGATTCCTGTCGACCATGCCTTTACGTTTTTCTGAATGTGTTGGAGGATAGGGAGATGGTTTTTAGAATATAGGTCAGATAAATGGGATGGTAGATTGATCCCGAGATAAGAAATGGCGTTCTGATTCCATCTGAACGGGAAATTAGTTTGGCACATTGTAAGAGTCTCTTTCCGTAGAGAGATGTTTAGGGCTTCTGATTTTGCAAAATTGATTTGGAGGTTTGAAAGGGTGTTGAACGTGGCAAAGTCTTTAAGTAGATTAGTTAAAGTGACGTGGGAATCTGTCAGGAATAAGAGGATGTCATCCGCGAAGGCAAAGAGCTTGTATGTAGAATTTGAAATTGACACTCCTTTGATGTCCGGGTTGGACCTTAGGTGCTGGAGTAGTGGTTCTAGGTTAAGGACAAATATTAAAGAGGATAGCGGGCAGCCCTTGCGAGTCCCAATGGATATGGAGAAGGCATCCGACAGGTGATTATTGACCCGGACTCTTTCGGTTGGGGAGGTATAAAGGGCCATAATGAATTGAAGCATACGGTCCCGTATTCCAATCATCTTGAGCACTTCAGATATGTAGTCCCAGGCCACCCTGTCGAATGCCTTCTCCGCATCAAGGGATAGAAAGAATCCTTGTTGCTGGGAGGACGACAACCATTTATGAATGTTAATGGCCTTGATTGTGTTGTCTCTCGTCTCTCTACCTGGTATAAATCCTACTTGATCCAATGTGATGAGATTGGGTAATAGAGGCAAGAGACGATTGGCCAGGACTTTGGCGTATATTTTGGGGTCGACATTTAGTAATCAAATTTGGTGGTAATTAGTCACTATGGATGAGCCGAACACCCCCTGGTTCGGTTCGCACCAGAACCTGCAAACGGACCAAAAATTTGCACGAACGTTAGAACCCCATTGACGTCTAAAGTGAAATATTCCTTTAAATATCGTACCTGGGGGGTGTCTATAGTATGCCTGTAAAGTGGTGCGTGTTTCCCGTGCTTAGAACAGTCCCTGCACAAAATGACATTTTTAAAGGAAAAAAAGTGATTTAAAACTGATTGTGGCTTTAATGTAATGTCGGGTCCTGGCAATATGTATGAAAATCAGTGAGACAAACGGTATGGGTATCCCCCAGTCCATTAACAGCCCCTTTGGGTCTTGTATGGACATTAAGGGGAACCCCGCACCCAAATTAAAAAAAGGAAAGGTTGTGGGGCCCCAAGGCCCTATATACTCTGAACAGCAGTATACAGGCAGTGCAAACAAGACAGGGACTGTAGGTTTGTTGTTAAGTAGAATCTGTTTGTAATTTTGAACTGGTACATTTTTAAAGTGTATCTCCAGCCAAAAAATCTGTTTTTAAGCTTTTTGGAAAACCTAGGGAACGGTTATCACCCCTGTGACATTTGTTTTGCTGTCCGTGCTCCTCTTCAGAAGATTTCACCTCACTTTTTGTCCCAATGACAAATGTTTTTTGAAAATTTGGGGTTTTTAGTGAAACAAGGGTTGGTAATAAAGCATCAGTGGAAAGGAGAAAAGTTTTTCCCATATTAACTCTTACAGGAGAGAACTTCCCTTCCTATGGGGTAGATTTAATCTCACTTCTTGTTGTCTCCTTCTGTTTGCAAGTAGGAGTCGTTTGTAAGTTGGATGTTTGAAAGTAGGGGCCTGCCCTATATACTCAGCAGAAATTTGGGCCTTAGGTGTTGTTGTGGCCTCCACACTGTAAGCCCTCACAGGGCCCTGCTGTGAAATATTAGATCAACAATTGTAATTACATGCCCCTGTTGAACAGGGCCAGAAAAATTGGGCCTGTGGTGGTGGTGGTGCTAGTGGTACAACACAGGGGCTGAAAAATCGGGCCTTAGGCACTGGTGCTGGTGCCACAACACTGCAACCCCTCACAGACACTCTAGTTGGAATGCAGGAATGAGCCCTGCTGCAAAGTATTGCATCAAAAATTGTAATTACACGCCCCTGTTAAACAGGGGCTGAAAAATTAGGCCTTAGGCACTGGTGGCAGCGCCCAGAACCAAAAATGTTCTTACAAGCTATCTGCATGTTCATTGAGGAGGAAGAGGATAATTACTCAGGATAGTCACTCAGCATAGGCAGTCTTTGAAGGGATCTGAGATTTCAAAAAAAATTATTCGGTTACATCAGCATCAGGTGCTTGGTAGCTGGTGGTGATCCAAGACTGATTCATTTTTATGAAGGTCAGTTGATCGACCGAGTCAGTGGACAGACGCACCCTGTGATCGGTTACAAAGCCTTCAGCAGCACTGAATGTGCGTTCTGAAAGAATGCTGGATGCAGGACAGGCCAGTAGCTCAATTGCATACTGTGCAAGCTCTGGACAGTGATCCATCCTCAAGACCCAGTAACCCAGAGGATTTTCGGTGGGAAAGGTGTCCAAGTCAGATCTTGCCCCTAGGTATTCGTGCACCATGTAAAACAGATGCTGCCGATGGTTGCTGGAACCAATCATACCTTGGGGCTGCGGACTAAAAAATTGTCTGAACGCATTGGTCAGACGGCCACCTTCTCCACCGCTCCTTCTTTGACTGACCAAAGCCTCAGCAACACGTTGTCCAGAAACAGAAGTTTGTAACCTCCCAGTCTCTGGGAACGCGTTGCACAGACCTTTCTGCAAGGCCTCCCGAAGATGTTTCATCCTCTGCTCCCTCTGCGACGGCAAGATAAGGTCCGCAACCTTACCCTTGTAATGTGGATCAAGGAGTGTTGCCAGCCAGTATTGGTCCTTCTCCTTGATACCACGAATACGAGGATCCTTACGCAGGCTTTGCAGGATCAGGGAGGCCATGCAGCGTAGGTTTGCTGAGGCATTCGGTCCGGAGTCCTCTGGGTTACTAAGGATGACATGGTCCGCAGCCCCCTCCTCCCAGCCACGTACAAGTCCATGTGTTTCTTGGGACTGATCCCTTAAAGACTGCTGCTGATGCTGAGTGCCAGGCTCCACCTCCATACTGACACAATCCTCCTCATCCTCGTCCTCTTCCTGTGTGATCGGCGGGCATGCAGAAACACTGTCTGGATAAAGGGGGCCTTGAGAGCTAAGGAAGTCCTCCTCTTCCTGCCTCTGTTCTGCCTCAAGTGCCCTGTCCATTATTCCACGCAGCGTGTGCTCCAACAGGTGGACAAGGGGGACAGTGTCACTGATGCATACACTGTCACTGCTCACCATTCTCGTGGCCTCCTCAAATGGTGACAGGACAGTGCATGCATCCCTGATCATGGCCCACTGGCGTGGTGAAAAAAACCAAGCTCCCCTGACCCTGTCCTGGTGCCATAGTCGCACAAGTACTCATTGATGGCCCTCTGCTGCGAGTGCAGCCACTGTAGCATGGCCAATGTTGAGTTCCACCTGGTGGGCATGTCACAGATTAGACGGTTCTTGGGCAGGTTAAATTCCTTTTTGGAGGTCTCCCAGCCGAGCACTGGCATTATATGACCGGCGGAAATGCACACAGACTTTCCTGGCCTGCCTCAGGACATCCTGTAAGCCCGGGTACCTGCCCAAGAACCGCTGTACCACCAAGTTAAGGACGTGAGCCGAACAGGGCACATGGGTCATTTTTCCCTGTCGGAGGGCGGAGAGGAGGTTGATGCCATTGTCGCAAACCACCATTCCTGCCTTAAGTTGGCGTGGCGTCAACCACCTCTGAACCTGCCCCTGCAGAGCTGACAGAACCTCTGCCCCAGTGTGGCTCCTGTCCCCCAAGCACACCAGCTCAAGCACCGCATGGCATCTTTTGGCCTGCGTACTTGTGTAGCCCCTTGAACGCCTACGGAGCACTGCTGGTTCCGAGGACAAAGCACAGGAAGAGGCCATGGAGGAAGAAGAAGAAGAGGGGGTGGAGGAGAGAGGTGTGTCACAATCAGTAGTGGCATTTTGGAGGCGTGGTGGCAAAACAACCTCCAACACTACTTCACCTTGTCCTGTATCCTTCCCAGCTTCCAGCAGAGTCACCCAATGCGTGGTGAAACTTAGGTAGCGTCCCTGTCCATGCCTGCTGGACCATGAGTCAGTGGTAATATGCACCTTACCACTGACCACCCTGTCCAGCGAGGCATGGACATTGCCTTCCACATGCCGGTAGAGAGCCGGAATCGCCTTCCGTGAGAAAAAGTGGCGTTTGGGTACCTGCCACTGAGGAACCGCACATTCCACAAACTCATGGAAGGGGGCAGAGTCTACCAACTGAAAAGGCAGCAGTTGAAGTGCTAGCAATTTTGCCAAGCTAGCATTCAACCGCTGAGCATGTGGATGGCTGGGAGTGAACTTCTTTCGGTGGTGCAGCAGCTGGGGCAGGGAAATTTGCCTGGTACAATCTGACGTCGGTGTACTGAAAGCAGATTGCCCACAAGTACTTGGCTGTGACACACTTAATTCTACACCTTCATTCCTCTCAGTGCAGGTCTCAGAGAGGACTGAAGGTATACTGGGGTTGGAGATCTCAGCTGATGAGGAGCAAGGAGAGGTCCTCTTTGTTCTTTGGTGTGGGTCTTTTAGATACACTTGCCAACGAACTGCATGGCAGGTCAACATATGTCTGGTCAAGCATGTGATGCCCAAGCACGAGATGTTTTGGCCACGCAAGATACGCTTGAGACATATGTTGCAAATAGCAGTGGTGCGATCTGATGCACTCGTCTCAAAAAAGGCCCACACCATAGAACTTTTGGAATAACGTGCAGAGACAGCAGCGCCCTGCACATGCGGAGCTTTGGGGTGTGATGCAGTCAGTGGACTGCCCTTAGGCTGGCCCCTGGAGAGCATCCTGCCTCTTTGGTGATGTGCCTCCTCCTCCTCCTCCTCCTCCTCCTCCTCCCTCCTATCGGCACCCACATTGAGTCAGTGACCTCATCATCCCCTCCCTCCTCATCACTGAAGTAAACCTGGAAGTATGCTGCAGCAGGGGGAGCATGACTGCCAGATTGCTGTCCTTCTTGGGCACCCCCTCTGTCCGTGCTCACGTTACTGCCTTCATCGAGCTCAGTATCATCATCAGAGCCTTCTAAACGCTGGGTATCCTCCTGGAGCATGTACCCAACACTGGTCAAATAGTTCTAGGGACTCCTCAGGAGGACATGGTGAGGCTAGGGAAGGAGTCACTGATGCCATTGAGCCGAGGGAAGAGGCCGCTGTCGGTAAAATTCCATTCTCTCACTGATCAGTCAACTCCGGTCATGTTGAGACAGATTTATTACAAATGTACCGGTACATAGGGATGAGCTCTGTTCACAGCAAGGAATTTCAGCAAAGTCACACAGAAACCCTTTTACACATGTCATTTTATAACAGTATTTGGCAAGCTACCATTGGCTAAGGCACACTGGTGACTCATGGTGCATCGTCAGCTTTATTGTCAAAAACAGTGCCCTTTCACAATATGGCCTAATATGGTAAACTTTTGCTAGTTCTTTTAAATATTGTTGTAGGTGTTGGTTGGAACTAAGCAGATTGCATAAACAATAAGTCAGCGCCATTTTAGCTAGGAAAAAAGCATATAAGGAACAAGGCAAATATCGATATCACTTGTAAATCTTTGCATATTTCTTATCATTCCCTCCTCTGATATCTATATTTGCTTCCTCAATTTATTACTTCAATGCAGGTCCGTTCCACAACTGGGTTTTCAGACCTTAGAAAGTCCTTGACCTTGGCAAGTCCAGTCCATTTTCCAAACCAACTTTCAAGCCAATTTGTGAATGGATCATCAGTACCTGAGTTTTCCGCGAATTCATTCGATAAAGCTGTCAATCCTTCGAGGGCTCTAGTTACGGTTCCTCCAGGAGCTGTAATGTTAGAAATAAAAGGTGCACCACATACCACCAAACATTTTACAGACCCCTCCTCTTTCTGCTAGGACCATATCTAATGCCATCCTATTCTGCCATGCCGTCAGAGAGGTAGGGGCTAATTGCTGTCAATCCCTTAAATGCATCCCTGGTGTAGTTTACAAACCTTTGTTGGTTATAATATATATATATATATATATATATATATATATATATATATATATATATATATATATAGTTAATCCAGTCAACATTTTTTTTTTACTGTCACCCACTAGAGAAGAGACTCAAATCCAGCTGCCACTTGATTCCTAGCTTTGAACTTGCTCGGCACTCCACGCGGAACCCCAATCTCATCTATACAGATCTGGGTTCAAAAGACCCCACAGGAGAGGTGTCCCTTCTGCTCCTCCGGTGACCCGTCTTCCAAGGGGACTGTGACAGTAAGCGCAGAGGCATTGCCAGCTGTACCAAAGGCACAATCCCCTCGGGAATTGGCTGGGATGCTCGCTCTGAGCCTCTTGTCTTCGCATAACCACCAGACGTCCGCCCTCTGGGTGTCGTGCTCAACCCAGTTGTCACCCTCTCCCTTTGCAATTTTGTTAATCCTCTCCATGCAGTAGTCATCTGGTAAAGACCCCAAATCTGTGCCACTCATTCCCCGGAAGTGCAAAACAAGTACAGTTGCCAGGGTATGCCGTAACAGCAGGGGGTTTCTGAGGTCTCTGAACCTGGAGAAACAATAAACTTAATGTGTGACAGGGAGTGTTGGTGTCAGGTTTGTATGTGTTTTGATATAGCTTTAGCATACACCCTAACCCATCTGGATCTATATTGTTATTTAAGGGAAAAAGCACTGTAGCCAGCTGGGGTCTGGCCCCTGCACAGACCAAGCAGTTCTCCTTTTTAAGGGAGTTAGCAGTATATATTAACCATTCAAGCCATTCATTCTTATCCTGGTATCCTGTTTCTAATGTTATAGCTTCTTCCACTGTGAGATTGGTGAATCTCACTGTGGATCCTAATACCTCTACTTTAAGTCGGTCCTCATTATCTAATTCTTTCTTCTTGTTTGTCTCATTCTTTGGTTTGACTTCAAGAAAGAATTTTCCCAAAGGGTCAGTTCCTGATATCCAAGCTCCTACACGGTAATACCTCTGATCTTCTAGTTTGGGTCCTTCAGGGAAATCAATGATATATTACAATTCTTTAATTCTGTACAGGGAGAGTGGGCCGCTTTAGTTATGGTTAATCTATTCTTTAAATCTCCTGCTGCTGGGATCTCATATCCCCACTCCTGCTGCAGTTGTCCACATGACTGAATCCCAAATAGTACACCTGGTAGTTCCAGCCAGGTAGCACACGTATTTATCTGCCCAGGTCAGCTTACTTGCTTCTACCTTATCTCCACAATCTGTCATCTGCCAGAAATCCACCTGTATAGTACTGGTGGTTCCTTCAACAAAGGTGAGGTTCAATGCTCTTCCTGTCTCTTCCCAATTGATTGGTTCCACTATCCTGCCGTGTCTCCTACCTCCCCGTATAGAGGCCTCTCCTAGAGTCACCAATACTCCCACGAGGAACAACCATCCTATCTGAAGTGAGGGGGGCCTAGATAGGGCCTTTTCTTCACCAAGGTTGAGACAAGCAGACCTTTTATCTGCCTCCCTTTGTGTTTGGACTTTCCCCCTCCTTCAGTCTTTCTGTCCCTACTCTGCCTATATTTATCTTTTTACAGTGGGATTGGTGAATCCAGATAGTCCTTTCAGCAAGTCTTACTGCAGTGGGAGTAGTAAGGAGTACTTGATATGGCCCGTCCCACTTAGGGGAGTGCCAGTGCTCCTTTTTGATCACCTTGATGAGCACCCGATTTGTACTTTGTCTTCTTCTATGGGCTCTCCTTCTGGAATAGAACACTCTTGGTTAATTTGTTTCTGTTTTAATAACCTTGACATGTATTCTGCTAAGGTTCTCTCCCCTTCCTCTGTGTGGGTTTCATTTGGTAATAAAGGTATTTTATAAGGTCTACCATACATCATTTCAAATGGACTCAGCCCCTCTTTAATATCCCATTATGTCTTTCTACGAGCCCTGCTGAATGAGGGTGATATGCACAGTCGTTCTTTTACTTCTATACCCATCACTTCTGTTAGATGTTTTATAGTCTGATTTACAAAATGTGGACCATTATCGCTATAAATCTTCTCTGGTATCCCAAATTGTGAAATGATATCTTTTAGTAAGGCTTTGGATACTGTTAAAGTGGAGTTCCACCCAAAAGTGGAATTTCCACTCATTAGATTCCTCCCCCCCTCCGGTGACACAGTTGGCACCTTTCAGGGGGGAGGGGGGTACAGATACCTTTTATATTACAGGTATCTGTACCCACTTCCGGCATAGATAGCCGCAGAATCTGCGGGTATTTACGCCACTTCCTGCTCCCTCCCCGCTGCCTGCTGGGAAACACACGGGTCCCAGAGGCAGCAGGGACCATCCGTATTGCGCTGCGCGACTCGCGCATGCGCAGTAGGGAACCGGGAAGTGAAGCCGCATGGCTTTACTTCCTGATTCCCTTACCGAAGATGGAGGCGGCAGCACCCGAGGACGGAGAGACGGTTCGGCCTCGGGTGCCGACATCGCGGGCGCCCTGGACAGGTAAGTGTCCATGTTTTAAAAGTCAGCAGCTGCAGTATTTGTAGCTGCTGACTTTTAAAAAAATTTTTTCGGTGGCGCTCCGCTTTAAGGCTTCAGCACTTCCTGTGGGGAATATCTCTACCCATGTGGTCAATGCATCAATGATTTCCAAACAATATTTCTTCCTTTTCACATTTGTCTAATTCAATAAAATCCATGCAAATGTGTTGGAATGGATATTGCGGTGTGGGGAACTTCCCTTTCCATGGTCTTATGCCTCCCTGAGCATTGTGTCTTGCACATATAATGCATTGAGAACAAAAAGTTTTTTTTAGTAGTTTGTGAAGCCATAGGCTGTACATACCTTATTTAACATCTCAGTCATTGTGAAGCCATAGGCTGTACATACCTTATTTAACATCTCAGTCATCCCCCTGTTTGACACATGAGTTACTCCATGTGTCAATACCACTGCATACCTAAACAAGGATTTTGGCAATACCAGCTTTCCTTCAGGTGATGTGTAGATGTTATCTATTATTGTGCAACCTTTTGTTTTCCAATATTGTTTCTCCCCATGGGATATATTCTGCTGTATATCAGTAAGGACTGTATGATCTATCTCTGATTTCCTGTTCTGTCATGTGTCACTTCTGCATATCCAGTTACACTTGTGCCATCTGGATTTTTCGTACTGGAGCCATCAACAAAAAGTGTCATGTCAGGGTTAGATAATGGTACATCTTTCCAATCACTCCGTGGCAGTATCTTTTCAGCGATGGCAGCAGTATAGTCATGTTTATGACCATCAGTAGGAAGTGGTATTAGTGTGGATGGGTTTAATGTAGTACATCTCTGTATTGTTAAGTGAGGTTGTGTCAAAAGTATTGTCATACAGTAAAGGTGTCGTGCTGGGCTCAAATGTATGGACCAACGGGGCACGGTCAGTATTGAATACCCAGAAATCCAAGCTCTACAAAAATTTGTCATGCCCAAAAAAAGTCATCATTTGTTTCTTTGTTTCTGGCTTCGGCACCTGGTGGAGGGCTCAAATTCTCTCCTCATCCAGGTGTCGACCTTCTTTTGAAATATTATAACGTAAGTATTTGACCTGCTGTTGCCACAACTGGAGTTTAGTTTTATTTACCTTATGCCCTTGGTATAACTGCTTGGTTAACAGCTTGTAAATCCTGTACCATTCTATTGCAGGGGCTATACCCTCCTCTGCTTCCTTCTTAAGGGGGTATCTCCTTCATCACCTTGCACAAAAAACTTTACTTTCCCATTTTTTTTTTCATCACTTTCAAATACTTCTCATAATGCTTAACATGTTGCAAAACATCTAAAACTGATGCAGTTCAGTAAGTAACCAAGTTTTTAACAATGTAATCCTTATGATCTTGTTTTAATCCATTAACAAAAGCGATCTTTAGCTGTTGTTGATATGCACTATTCACATCCTCAGCTTCGGGGAGCCCAGAGAACACTTTAAAAACTTCTCGTAGTTTATTTAGATAATCACTGACACTTTCCTTGTCTTCCTTTATAGTCATATTAATCTTTTGTCAGTCAGTTCGTTATACCCATCGGAGATTGCATCTCTGATAGAAGGCAGTCAATCTGTCTGTCAAATCTTGGCTATCAAGGGCCAGTGGTTCCCCTCTTTGTTGAGGGGGCACTGTGGCTACACAGGGGTCCCAATTTCCCTTTACTGATGCCCAATCTAATCCTAGAACCCTCCTTAAGGCCCTTTCCACTTCAACCCTGTTTAGCCTATAACTGTTCCTCGGACCTTCCATATTTTCAATGATTTCTGGGCCCCAAACTTAGGATTTTTAATATGCTCGGTAGCCTTCTGCACGTCACTCTCAGTCCATGGTTTAAAAACAGTCATAGTTAGGGGCTGACCGTTTTGTCTGCCTCTTTGTCCACTAGGGGCAGTTGGGCTTGGCATTTCTTGGCATTTCTTTTGTTCTCCTTATTCCGCCATTTCTAATCTTTTACTTCTTTTTTCTGGAATCGTCTTCCAGGGCAGCATCCGAGAGATAGCCTCCTCCTCCCTAAAACAGGAAACACATTAGTCCACCATTATAAATTTCACAGTCTTACCTGCATGCCTCAGTTGTTTTGTGTTTCCTCCGGACCCACAGGAGCTGCAAAGAATGTTTGTTATTTTCACTATGTCTCTGTGCTTGTTGCAGGAGACCCCCTGCCAGCATCCCATACAGCCCAATGGGCCTTGGGAGGGCGAGCAGGAGCAGCACTGAGCAACCTTGCTCAAGCCTGAGATTTTGCCCCTACTGAGGGGTCTGCAATCATCCCCCCAGACTGCAGGAGGACTCTGTCACCCCCCCATGCCGTTGCTCTAGGGCCTGCTATTCTGTGTTTAGCAGGTCTGACCATCTCTCTCATATGCTTTCCATAAAAGCAGCTTCTCTGGCAGCTGCCACTGTGAGGCCGCCAGGGGGATACATCAGCACATGTACTGGTGGCCACCCCCCCTGCCGCCGCCACAGCACACCGATCGGGTAAGTTGTTTTTACCTTCTATCTGGTCCCCAGGTGGCCGCGGCCGATACCCCCGAGCGATGCGGCTGGTGCGGCCGGCCGCCCGCTCTCCGCGCTGCGTGGTGGCGTCCTCGGCACGCCGCTATGCAGGCCTCTCCATGGAGGCTCTGTGGGTGTGCCAAGATGGCGCTGGAGCAGACGGTTCCGTTTCCGGGTGGCGGCCATTTTCCCGTAGCCTATCTCCGGGAGGAGATAGAGCGGGACACTTAGGACTTCCAGGGGCAGAAGTTTAAAAAAAAAAAAAAAAAAAAGAAAAAGCAAAAATATACATTTAGGTTACAAATTAAACCTTTGATACATGTCCCTTCCTATCAGTACCATGGAGGAGTGTACCAAAAGGCAGCGGCATGTGCAGGTGTGTCCACCTACCTGCACAGGGTCAGCTGGGGGCGGGGCCAGAGCTTATGCAGGAAGCAGTTAAAAAGGCCCTCTAAGCAGAGGATCCTGGTGGCTGATTATGTCTGACGCTTCTCCACCCTGCAGATCCTGCGAGCCAGGACAGCTCCAAGGCAAGCCAGAATACTCTAGTATTATCTGTCTTAACCTCTCTACAAAACTGCCTACCTTCAGGCAGTCTTTTGACCACCTGCCTCACGGGGACTTTGTTTACTATGCTTGCTTCTAGGCAAAGACCCCTGAGGAAAGGAAGGTGAAAGGCAAAACATGTGCCTCATGCAGCCACAGGCTTTCCCCAGATTGGAAAAAACCCCTATGTCAGAAATGCATAGACAAAATGGTGGCCAAAGAATCGCAGGGATTTTTGAAAGACCTGCTCAATTCTTTTAAGAAAGAAATTCAGAGCACCATGGCACCACTACGCTCAGCTATTGAAAAATTAGAAGCGCCATCAAGTGTTGGTCAGGCCAGTATCCCATCTACCAGCGGAACATACATTCCGGCGGGTAACAAGGTACAGGTAGAACAAGAGGTGGATTCAGATGAATCGGAGCAATCTGAATCGGAAGATGGAATCTGTTCAGACTTAAAGCCATCACAGACACTCTAGTCATTAAAGAACAGAAAACCGCAGAGCTCACTATACAAATCCGACTTGGCCTTTGACGACGCAGGTACCCTAAGCGACCCCATGGACAAGAAAATAGAAGCCCTCCTGAAAAGGGAATGGGAAGCAGGGGCGGCAAACCTAAATCCGGCTATTGCTTCCACCTGCACAGCCTGGACTTTGCTAATCTGGCTATCCCAGCTGCAAGAACTGCTGGAAAATGACACGCCCAGGGAAGAACTAATAAAAACCATCCCCACACTGACTAGAGCGGCAGCCTTCTTAGCAGATGCCTCAGCGGAAACTGTCAGAATATCCTCTAGGACCACAGCACTACTGAACTCAGCGCGCAGAGCCCTGTGGCTGAAATCTTGGGGAGGGGATGCCCCTTCCAAGAACCAACTATGTGGGATCCCATTTACTGGAGACCTACTTTTTGGACCTGAACTAGAAACAGTCCTGGATAGGACTGCAGCAAAGAACAAGGGATTCCCTCAAACCAAGAAGAAACGAGGGAAGGTGCCCTTTCGGCATTTTAAGAAATTTAACAAGCCAGGGGCAAAAAAGCACTGGGGTCAACAAAAAAAAAAGGCAAAGGTGAATTCATCCTCAAGCCTCCTAACCAAAAGAACAAAAAACAATGACTGTCTCCAGGTGGGAGGCAGACTTGCGGCCTTTTCCCGCCAATGGGAGGAGACAACAAAAAACAAGTTCATATTGCGCACCATAGTGGACGGCTACGCAATAGAATTCTCCACCCACCCCCCAACCAAATACCTAGCAACCATGCTACCAAAGGACAGAGACCAAGCAAGAGATTTTTTAGAATCCCTGCAGAACCTGCTGGATCAGAAGGTGATTTGTCACATTCCTCAAGAGGAGGAACAAAGAGGCTTCTACTCCCATATCTTCGCAAAAAGAAAACCGTCAGGCAAACTAAGACTGAGACTAAACCTCAAGCCACTCAACCGAGGGATAAAATACAAGAGATTCAGAATGGAATCTATCTATTCGATCAGGAACATCCTACCGCGGGAGACATTCATGGCAACACTAGATCTACAGGATGCCTACCTACATGTCCCCATAAGGAAGGATCATCAAAAGTTCCTAAGGTTCGCAATTTAGGGGCCAGCAGATACTCTGCACCTACAGTACACAGCTCTCCCCTTCGGAATTTCTTCGGCACCAAGAATATTCTCAAAAATAATGGCGGAAGTATTAAAGGGTTTAAGGCAGCAGGGTATTGGAATAATACCGTACTTAGAAGACCTACTGTTCTTTGCGGACTCAGCAGAAATCTTAGGTCATACTTGTGCGCAAGTTGTTTTCTATCTGCAAAACCTGGGATGGATAGTGAATGCAGAAAAATCTCAAATGACCCCAAGCCAGAGAGTGGTATACTTGGGATATGTGCTGGATTCCAGACTGTCAAAAATTTTCCTAACAAGACAAAAGGATGAAAAAATTACACAGGCAATTACCTCCCTGTTAAGGAATCATTCCACAACAATCAGGCACGGAATGTCCATACTAGGACTGATGACGTCTTCCATTCCAGCCATCACCTGGGCACAGATTCACAAGAGACCCCTACAGAACTACATTCTGTCTCAGTGGGATGGCAGGCAAGCATCCCTAGACAAGTCCATTCCCGTCCCAGCCACAGTCAAACAAACACTCCACTGGTGGCTCAACCCACTTCGGTACATCAAGGGATGCAGATGGGCTCAAGTCGATCCAGTCAGGATCACCACCGATGCAAGCGCCCTGGGGTGGGGAGCCAACATGGAAGGGCTGTGCTCACAAGGGAAATGGACATCCAAATGGTCCCAAGCCTCCTCAAACTTGAGAGAGCTGAAAGCTGTGGGGGAAGCACTAAAAGCTTTCAAGCCAGCATTACAGGGAAGAGATGTAAAAGTACAATCGGACAACGCCACGACCGTCGCATACCTAAACAGACAAGGTGGTACAAAGTCCCAAAACTTGATGAGGCTGACACAATCAATCCTACTATGGGCAGAAGCGAACACAAGATCGATATCCGGTATTTATCTGAAAGGAACAGACAATACATTGGCAGATTTCCTGAGCCGGAAAACGATAAGACAAACCGAATGGTCACTGAACCAAACAACCTTCTCTCAAATCACTCAAAAATGGGGAATACCCGAAGTAGATCTATTCGCTTCCAAGGCAAATGCAAAATGTCAGATATTTTTGTCCCTGGACCCTACAGATGGCAACAGCGGAGAAGATGCTTTCAACCAAAGCTGGAAATGGCAGCTGTGCTATGCATTCCCTCCAACTGGCATAATCCCAAAGGTAATTCAAAAAATCAAGACGGAGAAAACAACGGTGATACTAATAGCACCGCACTGGCCCCACAGAGCATGGTTCAATCATTTAAAAAACCTCAGCATACAACCTCAGCTGACACTGACGGACCGGCCGGATCTGCTGTCACAGGGCCCGGTCAACCACCCGAACTACAAGGTCCTGAAGCTTTCAGCTTTGGTTACTGAGAGGGTAAAACTCCAGAACAAAGGACTGTCAGACAGAGTGATTAACACCATCTTAAACAGCAGGAAGCCGGTAACGAGGGCTATCTATGAGAAAATAAGGAAAAAGTTTGTTTCTTGGTAAAGAAACAGATCAATCTCCAACGGCGGGATAATTCCAGCAATTTTGGACTTCCTACAAGATGGTGCAGACAAAAACATATCACCTAGTACCCTAAAAGTACAAATTGCAGCACTCTCCTCGGTCATGGATACCAGTCTAGCGGAGGATCCGCTGATAAGACGTTTCCTTATAGCACTTAAAAGAGCTAGACCAGCCAAAGTGTACAGAACTCCCATCTGGGACATGGGCACGGTACTTAAGGGCTTTCTTTCCCCTCCATTCGAACCTATGGAAGAAAGCTCAGACAAAAACCTCACGTTAAAAACTGCGCTCCTTCTGGTCCTAGTATCCGCCAGAAGAGTGAGCGAAATCCAAGCTCTGTCTACAATAGAACCATACTGCCCGATACATCTGGACAAGATAATTCTCTCTCCAGATCCGGCCTTTCTACCCAAGATCTCTTCTACGTTCCATGGAACCCAAAACATCGTCATACCCTCACTTCCAACAACCATGGATAGTAGGAAAAGGGACATTTACAGTAAACTAGATGCAAGGAACACGCTCATAACGTATCTCGAAAGAACGAAGGAATGGCGTAGAACGACCTCCCTTTTCATTCTCTATGCAGGAGTCAACAGAGGGAAACAAGCTTCCAAAAGTATCATCAGCAGATGGATAAGGATGGCCATACAGACTACCTATGAGGCACAGAATCTCACTCCACCTAGTGAAATCAGAGCACACACAACTAGAGCCTGGGCAACCTCGGTCGCAGAGAAGGCAGGGGCAACTCCGGAGCAGATCTGCAGGGCAGCGACATGGTCGAGCTTCAGTACCTTCACAAAGCACTACTGGATAGACCAGCTATCTGACCAAGACCAAGCATTTGGTCGCAAGGTGCTCCAGTCTCTAACTCCACCCTAGTAAGTATTGCTTGATACATCCTCTCGGATGCTGCCCTGGAAGACGATTCAAGAAAACAGAGTTAGGTACCTGGTAACTCTTTTTCTAAGAAGTCTTCCAGGGCAGCACTAGTTCCCACCCTTGAAATGACAAATACCAGGTACAGCGGGGAGCTTTTGAGCTTACGGGGAATTCCTTCGGTGCTTTAATACAACTGAGGCACACAGGTAAGACTGTGAAATTTATAATGGACTAATGTGTTTCCTGTTTTAGGGAGGAGGAGCCTATCTCTCGGATGCTGCCCTGGAAGACTTCTTAGAAAAAGAGTTACCAGGTACCTAACTCTGTTTTTTTTTTCTTTGGGTCCTAACAATTTAAGCTTATCCACCAACTCCTGACACCCTTTCACAGTTAGTTTACCATTGAATCCTAACTTCCTTTCCCACTTAGCACAATATTTAACAGATTTTGGTTATTTGTTATGCATACATTTCTTATCTCCTTCTAATGGGGAAAATATTCCCCATGTCTCTATTTTTTTTCCCTTGAGTTTAGAATACAAGACTGGTAATTCTACTCTCGAACTTTGCCAAAATCTATATAAAACAGCAAACAAAGTCTAAACTCTCCAAACAGGAAAGAAATGTATGTATATATATATATACACATACATATACACATGCACGCACGCACACACACACACATATAAAACAACTTATACCTTTACCTTATTTACTACAAAGTACAGTTGGTCAAAACAAACAGTATTCTTAACGTTCTGATCAGAATTTTTTTTTTACACACACAAAAGAGGAAGTGCACTTAGGTGTCCGTGGGGGGGGGGGGGGGAGTGAGTAAGTCCAGTTTTTTTTTTTTTTTTTAACCACAAGTTTGCAGCCAGACAGATCATAAAGCAGGCTTTTTATCAACCTGTAAACCACCAGACTAGCAACCCTTGGATCACAGAAAAGCAAAAATATTAAGTTAGCAGTTATGTCAAACATGAGGAGGAAAGAGTGAGAGTTAGTCTCATGATTTAACAAATGCAGCAAAAGGAACAGTGCAGGAAATGTTGCTCTCTAGAGAAAAATAGAAAAACGATCGCTCTATGGGCTAAGTGTTTCTGATCAAGTTAGATTGATTCCTGCTCGTACATTCACTTCCTGTTTGTCCCAACCACCACTCAGTTAGAAAAAAACTTGAAATGGCCACTGTGACTCTCTGTAATCTATCCAGATTACGTGTAGCCACTATTCACAACAATTATCATCTTTCGGTACCTTAAATTTTTTGTAATCTGTCTCAGACAGCGGGCTACGTCTATTTACCATAGGCAACGTCCCCAAGTGCCTCTGTCTTCGGCTCCTGTGTCACTTAGATCTTTTATAATCAACTTATGCCCCGTACACACGGTCAGATTTTCCGACTGAAAATGTGTGATAGGACCTTGTTGTTGGAAATTCTAACCGTGTGTGGGCTCCATCACACATTTTCCATCGGATTTTCTGACACACAAAGTTTGAGAGCTTGCTATAAAATTTTCCGACAACAAAATCCGTTGGCGGAAATTCCGATCGTGTGTACACAAATCCGACGGACAAAGTGCCACGCATGCTCAGAATAAATAAAGGGATGAAAGCTATTGTTTATAGTCCCGACGTACGTGTTTTACGTCACCGCGTTTAGAAAGATCGGATTTTCTGACAACTTTGTGTGACCGTGTGTATGCAAGACAAGTTTGAGCCAACATCCGTCGGAAAAAATCCTAGGATTTTGTTGTCGGAATGTCCGAACAAAGTCCAACCGTGTACGGGGCATTACAGTGCCGGAATACTCAATAAAAACTCAAATCACCTCAAGTAGAAGAGAAAAGAAAAGAAGAGAAAAGAAAAAAATCTGTCTTACCTTTCACAGACTCGGAGGACTGGATCAGAGTAGTCCAGGAGTAGAAGTCAGGTGTGGATCCCGGAACAGACCAGCCTCTTTTTACCACTTAGCTTGAGTGGGAGGACCTAGGTCTCGGCGAGAGGGAGTCTGATACTCACCGATATTTTGGACGGAACCGTTTGATCCACCACCTAATCCTTACTTCTGGCTCGAAAGTACCATGATGTCGCTAAAATTCCATTCTCTCACTGATCAGTCAACTCCGGTCATGTTGATTAGAAGACAGATTTATTACAAATGTACCGGTACATAGGGATGAGCTCTGTACACAGCAAGTAGATTCAACAGACACACAGGAACCATTTTACACATGTCATTTTATAGCAGTATTTGGCAAGCTACCATTGGCTAAGGCACACTGGTGACTCATGGTGCATCGTCAGCTTTATTGTCAAAAACAGTGCCCTTTACACAATATGCCCTAATATGGTAAACTTTTGCTAGTTCTTTAAATATTGTTGTAGGTGTTGGTCGGAACTAAGCAGATTGCATAAACAATAAGTCATCGCCATTTTAGCTAGAAAAAAGCATATAAGGAACAAGGCAAATATCACTTGTAATTCTTTAAATATTTCTTATCAAGTAACTACTTCATTCTCTAACTACAGGGATATATACTACGCTTTTTTTCAAAAGCAAGCATGAGATCCCACATATAGGGTTTAGAAAGAAAAATCTTCCAGCTCAACCTCTGGAGAAATTGATATCAGAGGGGGGCTCTAACACACAAGAAGCCTGTTTAGTCCCTAAAATAAAACAACAAGATTCCAAACATGAATGGGGTTTTCTAAGCAGGTTCCATGAACAGTATCGTGAAATAGAAACCATTATTTAAAAACCTTGGAATATATTGTGCATGGACCGAGTGCTGAGGAAGCACCTGCCAGCAAATCCACCATTCATCAATAGAAAGACCACATCGTTTGGTGACCAGGTGATCAAAAAGGTACTTGACCCTCCGAACAAAACTAGAATGTTCTGGGAGCGAGTCGGTTTTTACACATGTAGAAAATGTAAGTCTTGTCAGCAAGTCACTACACATCTGAGGGGTCTGACTAGATTCACATCAACAGCTAACGGCAAAGAATTCCACATCAAAGAATTCATTTCATACATGTCAAGGCATGTAGTGTATGTCCTAGAATGTCCGTACAGCCTGATGTATATTGGCCACACAAAAAGAGTGTCAGAACATATATACAACATCCTGATAGGTTACAAAGATCACAATGTATCACTGCATTTCTGGGGAAAACACGGCTGATTGAAATCTGCATTATCTTCATTTTTATCATTTCTTCTCCCTCTTCTCCCTCTTTGGCCTCCTCTACCTCGGTGAGTGAACCATCCTCAATGGTAGTGAGTTCAGCCTTCTCATCTACATCCCTCTGCTCACTACTAGTGTTTTGCCCTAGGGAAATGGAATTATTTTTGAAGTCTCCCATATCCCCCATATCCCCGTGGAAGTTTTTTATTTTCTTTTTCTGTGTTTCTCTATCAATTTTTTTCTCATTTCCTTTTTAATGTCTCCATTAAAATGTGTGACTTTGATCGGATCGAACGTCATTTACAAATCATCGATCGTTTTCTCTAATAATCTCATTTTTTTTTTTTTCTTTTTAACACCAGTTGCTGCAATTTAAATCCCCCCATTAAAGAAGTCTAAGCCGTCATTCATAGACCCTTCCTCACTTAGACCCTCCTGTGGGGTCACTTCCCACCTGAGGATCCTCATGAGGATTTCTTCTTTTAGGTATTGTTCGATCGTACAAATATCCCACCAAGTGCCGATTGGCTTCTCTAATGTGTACCCCAATATTGTGAGTAATTATTGATGATCCACATTTCCTCCTGGTGCAGCATCTACCGCAAATAAGTCATTGAAATGAATCGTTCGGTTACTGATCGATTTTAGTGCCTCCATGGCTGCTATAGGGAACAAAATTCAATATCTAATCAATGAGAAATAGTCAAACATAAAAGGTTGATACCCCTCCCCCCAGCGCTCATCCAATCACAGAATGATGATACAAAACAACATAAGCAGCCACTATAACAATCAATCGATCATCACAAAATGCTGCTCCAATAAAGCGATCACATGAGCAGTGCTGACCAATCACAAGAAAGGATCGAGATATTAATCTCCAATTTATAAAATGTTGTGAATCATGGAAGAGATCTTCTGCTTCCCCAAATCTTCGTGGACGATGGTGGGCACCGTGTCCTGGCTAATGCCCAATTCCTCCACCATCGATTGTAGAGTCAGTGGCCAATCTGGTGCCAGCATTTGTGGGATTTGTTCGATGGTGTCTGGGGTCCTGCTTGTAGATGGGTGACCCGAGCGTGGCTCCTCCTCAGTCCTTTCCTTCCTGACGTGGAAGTGTTTGAACTGTTATAAACTCATTTTCTGCTCACGACTTCCACCCCGTACAATCGTCCAACATTTCATGTGTCTCCATCGCTGTTCTCCTCAATTTGTAGCAGAACTTCGATCGTTGCCCCATTGCACTGTGCCCCTCCCCCTCACACTGACTATGTTCCACCCCCCACAGCGGATTTACCCCGACAGTCACGTGTATTCCACACTAGGTGGTTCTTCTCAGCGTGTCTCTGGATAGACATGTGCATGCGCGTGCACCTGGCCCATGTTGTGATATCGGACCAATGGATGAACTATTTAGACACACCTGGTATCTGTATCCCCACATATGTCAGTGTGTTGTTCTTTATATCAGCATGGCGCTTAGTCCTATATGTGTGCTATCTATACATGTATAAATCACATGACATTTAGTGTATGAGTCATTACCTCATGTCACATGACCAAGTGATTATATATCACATGAGGGGGTGGGGCCAAAATACCAAAATACATTGTGAGGAGATAATCCCAGACTCCCGGTGGGGGCAATTTTGATTGTGGCAGTATAATGGGGCAATTTTGATGGGGGCAATAGGATGGGATAGTTTTGATGGGCCAATTTTGATGGGGCAATTTTGATGGAGCAATTTTGATGGTAGCAGTATAATGGGGCAATTTGATGGGACTATTTTTATGGGGCAGTTTTGATGGGGGCAATAGTATGGGGCAGTTTTGAAGGGGGAATTTTGATTGTTGCAATAGGATGGGGCAATTTTGATGGGGGCAATAGGATGGGGCAATTTTGATGGTGTCAGTATAATGGGTCAATTTTGATGGGCAGTTTTGATGGGGCAATTTTGATGGGGGCAATTTGATGGGACAATTTTGGTGGGGCAGTTTGATGGGGTGATATGATGGGCAGTTTTGATGGGGGCAATAGGATGGGGCAATTTTGATGGTGGCAGTATAATGGGACAATTTTGATGGGGGCAACTTGATTGTGCAGTTTTGATGGGGTAACTTTAATGGGGGCAGTATCATGAGGCAAATTTGATGGAAGGATTTTGATGGGGCAGTTTGATGGGGGCAAATTTGATTGTGGCAGTATGATGGGGCAATTTTGATGGGGGCTGTATAATGGGGCAATTTTGATAGGGGCAATAGGATGGGGCAGTTTTGATGGTGCAGTTTTGATGGGGGCAAATTGATGGGGCAATTTTGATGGAAGCAATTTGATGGGGCAGTAGGATGAGGCAATTTTGATGGTGGCAGTATAATGTGGGAATAGGAAGGGGCAATTTTGATGGGCCAATTTTGATGGTGGAAGTATGAAGAGGCAGTTTTGATGGGGCAATTTTAATTGTGGCAGTATGATGGGGCAATTTTGATGGGGGCAATAGGATAGGGCAATTTTGATGGTGGCAGTATAATGGGGCAATTTGATGGACAATTTTGATGGGGGCAATTTGATGTGGCTATATAAAGGGGCAGTTTTGATGGGGGCAATATGATGGAGCAGTTTTGATGGGGCAATTTTGATTTTGGCAGTATGATGGAGGCAGTATAATGGGGCACTTTTGATAGGGGCAATAGGATGGGGCCCTTTTGATGGGGCAATTTTGATTGTGGCAGTATGATGGGGTAATTTTGATGGGGGCAATAGGATGGCGCAATTAGATGGGTCAGTTTTAATGGGGGCAATTTTGATTGTGGCAGTATGATAGGGCAATTTTGATGGGGGCAATTTGATAGTGGTGTTTTGATGGGGCAATTTTGATTGTGGCAGTATGATGGGGCAATTTAGAGGGGGCGGTATAATGAGGCAATTGCGATGGGGCAATTTTGATTGTGGCAGTATGATATGGCAATTTTGATGGGGCAGTAAAATGGGGCAATTTTGATGGGGGCAGTATACTGGGGCAATTCTATGGGGGCAATAAGATGGGCCTATTTTGATGGGCCAATTTTGATGGTGGCAGTATAATGGGTTAATTTTGATGGGGGCAATTTGATGGGGCAATAGGATGGAGCAGTTTTGATGGGGGCAATTTTGATTGTGGCAGTATGATGGGGCAATTTTGATAGGGGCAAAAGGATGGGGCAGTTTTGATGGGGGCAATTTTGTTTGTGGCAGTATGATGGGGTAATTTTGATGGGGGCAATAGGATGGGGCAATTTTGATAAGGGCAATAGGAGGGGAAAATTTTAATGGGGGCAATTTTGATTGTGGCAGTATGATGGGGCAGTATAATGGGGCAATTTTGATATGGGCAATAGGATGGGCAGTTTTTATGGGGACAATTTTGATTGTGGCAGTATGATGGGGGCAATAAGATGGGGCAGTTTTAATAGGGGCAATTTTGATTGTGGCAATTTTGATGGGGGCAATTTGATGGGGCAATTTTGATGGGGGCAATAGGATGGGGCAATTTTGATGGTGGCAATAGGATGGGGCAATAAGATGGGACAATTTTGATGGGGGCAGTATAATGGGGCAATTTTTGGATAAAGAATTTTGACCAGCCCATTTTTGGAGTTTTGTGTGACATTATGTCCAATTTGCTTTTTTTCCTTTCCTTTTTTTGTTTTGTTCCAATACACACAAAGGGAATAAACATGTGTATAGCAAAACATGTGTTACTGCAATACTTTTCTGTGAGAAATACTTGATTTTCTGAAAAAATTTCTGGGGTGCCAACAATTTCGGCCATGACTGTATGTGACAATAATCCAATTGTCCCAAATAGACCTGTATGCATGTTCAGGTGCACATATCCATGTTCTCCCCACACATGTACATATCCATGCTCTCCCCACACATGTACATATCCATGTTCTCCCACACATGTACACATCCATGTTCTCCCCACACATGTACACATCCATGTTCTCCCCACACATGTACATGTCCATGTTCTCCCACACATGTACATATCCATGTTCTCCCCACACATGTACATATCCATGTTCTCCCACACATGTACATATCCATGTTCTCCCACACATGTACACATCCATGTTCTCCCACACATGTACACATCCATGTTCTCCCCACACATGTACACATCCATGTTCTCCCCACACATGTACATATCCATGTTCTCCCACACATGTACACATCCATGTCCTCCCACACATGTACACATCCATGTCCTCCCACACATGTACACATCCATGTTCTCCCACACATGTACACATCCATGTTCTCCCACACATGTACATATCCATGTTCTCTCACACATGTACACACGGGATGTGCATAGAAAATAATTTGCTGATCCATACTGGACCAATGAAAAATCCACAACGAGATGCATGTGTGTCCACATATATAGGAATGTATATATACATCACAGGAAACTGCCTCCATTATAGGATCCATAAAAACGCACTATGTCCCGGGATAAATGCAGACACAGAGCCACACCCGACTATTGGATCCATAGATGTGTGACATGCGTTTACCAAGATAAATCCACATACAATGCATCTACATAAAAACACTTGTAATAGAAAATGGTGAGGACTACTCTAAGATGTATCATTTACCAAAAACACATAAAGGGTTAGAGCCCCTGCAGGGTAGACCGATCGTATCAGGGATCAATTCCCTAAATGAGCGGTTTGGCCAATGTCTTGATAGACAACTACAGCCGTTGGTGAAGCAGCTCCCGGGATTTCTGAAAGACACCAACCATCTTTTCTATATTATGAAGGATCTTGAGTGGCAGGAAGACTACTCATGGGTTACTTATGATGTGAGTAGTCTGTACTCCTCCATCCCCCACAAGCAGGCTGTAACAGCTGTACTCTTTTACTTGGAGACACTGACAAACTTATCGATCGAACACCGTCTCTTCATTACTGACGTGCTGGAATATCTTCTATCACATAATTTCTTTGTCTTTGATGGGGATTCATACCTCCAAAGGTGTGGGGCAGATATGGGCACAAAATTCTCATCCTCGTTAGCCAACTATTACATGGGTTGGTGGGAGCGGTCCCGCATCTGTGGGGGTAGAAATCCCTATAGAGCTCGAATTGTCGTTTACCTGAGATTAATTGATGACCTCTTGCTAGTTGTATGTGCGGGAGGGGATCTCATGCCATCTATGCTTACATACCTTAATGATATCGATCTTAATCTGTCATTCATTGGGGCTGCTGACCACAGCTCCATGTGTTTGTTAGATGTCAGTCTGACAGGCATTGATGGCAAGGTATGTTCTACCCTCCACAGGAAACCAATGTCAGGCAATTCTCTCTTACTTGCCCAGTCTGGCCACCCAAGACACACTATCGGGGGCATCCCAGTCCGGCCACCAAAGACGCACTATCGGGGGCATCCCAGTTTGACCACCCAAGACACACTATCAGGGGCATCCCTGTTGGCTACCCAAGACACACTATCAGGGGCACCCCAGTCTGGCCACCCAAGACACACTATCAGGGGCATCCCTGTTGGCCACCCAAGACACACTATTAGGGGCATCCCTGTTGGCCACCCAAGACACACTATCAGGGGCATCCCTGTTGGCCACCCAAGACACACTATCAGGGGCATCCCAGTCTGGCCACCCAAGACACACTATCAGGGGCATCCCTGTTGGCCACCCAAGACACACTATCAGGGTCATCCCTGTTGGCCACCCAAGACACACTATCAGGGGTATCCCTGTTGGCCACCCAAGACACACTATCAGGGTCATCCCTGTTGGCTACCCAAGATGCACTATCAGGGACATCCTTGTTTTCCAATCTTTACGTGTGAGGCGTATTTGCAGTGACAAAGACCAATTGGAAAGGGAGGCAAGGTCTCTATATGGGAGGTTTGTACAGCGGGGGTATCCCAGGTGAATGCTGGACAGAGCACTCACTATAGTCAGACATAAAAGGAGATCTGAACTTTTAAGTAGAGTGACCCCTCAGAGGAAAAACAGTAGGAACAAAATAAGTAATCAACTAACTCTGTCAACCCCCTTCAGCAGTGAATTTAATATGATTAACCTCCTGGCATCCGCGCTATAGCCGAATGACGGCCACAGCGTGGGCCTACATTCCCGGGAGGCCGTCATATGACGGCCTCCCCTGTGCACGCTCCATGCGCACGCCCTGCAGGGTGCGCGCCGGGCGCGTTGTGATCACCGAGTCACTGAGACTCGGCTGATCACCGATCTGTGTAAGGGGCCGGTCCCGGCCCCTTACCATGTGATCAGCTGTCAGCCAATGACAGCTGATCACATGATGTAAACAAAAGATCTCGCTGACAGCGCGAGTAGAAAAAAAAAAACGATCACTGGATCGGATGTGAGGGACATCGGTCCCCAAGTGGAAGAGGCACATCTGCCTCATCAGTGCCCACTAAAAGTGCCACCAAATAGTGCCCACAGTGCCACCTAATAGTGCCCACAAGTGCCACCTATCAATGCCCACAAGTACCACCCATCAGTGCCCATCACTGCCACCCATCAGTGCCCATCACTGCCGCCTCATCAGCGTACATCAATGAAGGAGAAAAATTACCCGTTTAAAATTTTTTATAACAAAATATAAAAAAATAAACTTTTTAAAAAAAAAAAAATTCAGTTTTTTACATTTTTTTAATAAAAAGTAAAAACCGCAGAGGTGATCAAATACCACCAAAAGAAAACTCTATTTGTGGTGAAAAAATGATAAAAATTTCATTTGGGTACAGTGTTGTATGACCGCGCAATTGTCATTCAAAGTGCGTCAGCGCCGAAAGCTGAAAATTGGTCTGGATAGGAGGGGGGTTTAAGTGCCCTGTAAGCAAGTGGTTAAACAGATCTTTAATAGACATCTGCCTACTTTATGCTCGGACGATATTTGTTCTGAGGTATTAAAGAGGGGTGTCATCATTGTTTCATGTAGAGCCCCCTCTCTGGGGTGCTCACTGTCACCCAGCTTTTTTCACACCAAAGCTCCCGGATCGGTTACTTGGTTACACTGTGAGGGTAACTACAGATGTGGTGCAGCGGAATGTAACTGCTGGAGTCACATCCAGTGTGGTGACACCTTCAGCTCTTCCGTTAATCACAAAACACACAACATCGGGTCCTTCTTCAACGGAACCACAAAATACACAACATCAGGTCCTTCTTCAACGGAACCACAAAATACACAACATCAGGTCCTTCTTCAACGGAACCACAAAATACACAACATCGGGTCCTTCTTCAACGGAACCACAAAATACACAACATCAGGTCCTTCTTCAACGGAACCACAAAATACACAACATCGGGTCCTTCTTCAACGGAACCACAAAATACACAACATCGGGTCCTTCTTCAACGGAACCACAAAATACACAACATCGGGTCCTTCTTCAACGGAACCACAAAATACACAACATCGGGTCCTTCTTCAACGGAACCACAAAATACACAACATCGGGTCCTTCTTCAACGGAACCACAAAATACACAACATCGGGTCCTTCTTCAACGGAACCACAAAATACAAAACATCGGGTCCTTCTTCAACGGAACCACAAAATACACAACATCGGGTCCTTCTTCAACGGAACCACAAAATACACAACATCGGGTCCTTCTTCAACGGAACCACAAAATACACAACATCGGGTCCTTCTTCAACGGAACCACAAAATACACAACATCGGGTCCTTCTTCAACGGAACCACAAAATACACAACATCGGGTCCTTCTTCAACGGAACCACAAAATACACAACATCGGGTCCTTCTTCAACGGAACCACAAAATACAAAACATCGGGTCCTTCTTCAACGGAACCACAAAATACACAACATCGGGTCCTTCTTCAACGGAACCACAAAATACACAACATCGGGTCCTTCTTCAACGGAACCACAAAATACACAACATCGGGTCCTTCTTCAACGGAACCACAAAATACACAACATCGGGTCCTTCTTCAACGGAACCACAAAATACACAACATCGGGTCCTTCTTCAACGGAACCACAAAATACACAACATCGCGTCCTTCTTCAACGGAACCACAAAATACACAACATCGGGTCCTTCTTCAACGGAACCACAAAATACAAAACATCGGGTCCTTCTTCAACGGAACCACAAAATACACAACATCGGGTCCTTCTTCAACGGAACCACAAAATACACAACATCGGGTCCTTCTTCAACGGAACCACAAAATACACAACATCGGGTCCTTCTTCAACGGAACCACAAAATACACAACATCGGGTCCTTCTTCAACGGAACCACAAAATACACAACATCGGGTCCTTCTTCAACGGAACCACAAAATACACAACATCGGGTCCTTCTTCAACGGAACCACAAAATACAAAACATCGGGTCCTTCTTCAACGGAACCACAAAATACACAACATCGGGTCCTTCTTCAACGGAACCA
This sequence comes from Lithobates clamitans, assembly GCA_037952925.1. NCBI lineage: Eukaryota > Metazoa > Chordata > Amphibia > Anura > Ranidae > Lithobates > Lithobates clamitans. The sequence goes on along the minus strand of JBBGZY010001204.1, from coordinate 317,434 downwards.
CAAAATACACAACATCGGGTCCTTCTTCAACGGAACCACAAAATACACAACATCGGGTCCTTCTTCAACGGAACCACAAAATACACAACATCGGGTCCTTCTTCAACGGAACCACAAAATACACAACATCGGATCCTTCTTCAACGGAACCACAAAATACACAACATCGGGTCCTTCTTCAACGGAACCACAAAATACACAACATCGGGTCCTTCTTCAACGGAACCACAAAATACACAACATCAGGTCCTTCTTCACCTGCAATACTAGCAATATAGTTTATTTAATGACATGTGTGATTTGTAACATGCAATATGTGGGAAGGACTACAAGACGGCTGAGCGATCACTTCCAGGAACACATTCAGTGTGGACAAGGATTCGTCCACTAATGTGGCCGAACATTTTAACAGGTGTCACCATGATGGACAAAGCAGCTCTGCAGGTCCAGGTTATAGAAAAGGTCCAAGTATGAAGGCGAGGGGGGATGGATTCCGGTCCTTCTTTCAGAGGGAAGTTTTCTGGATTTTTCACCTCCAGACTCGCATCCCACCCGGGATCAACTCTGAGTGGGACGTCAGTGATTTTTATGATTTATTTATACCTCTCTCCACACATCAAGACCAACAGTCTGTTTTGTTTACTTATTCACTTGATTTGTTATATATTTTTCAATATATGTCCCCACATTCCATTATTCATCTGGTCAGCTTTTTATTGTGCCAAATAGCTTCTATCTTTATGACCCCCATATGAGATCTACATTGACCCTCTCATACACAACACAGCGTGCTTATTGTGCTATCGTGCGATCACTGTGCAATCGCTATTGGCTCATGTATGGACTCTGTCGGATGGTAGTTGGGCTGTTGTGGGTCGACTTTACTTTGGTTTGCCAACTTTATAGTGGACTCCATGCTTTGGTTGGGATCTACTTTCGAGATGGCCCATATATATACTGTTACACTCATATATATATATATATATATATATATATATATATATATATATATATATATATATATATATATATATATATATATATAATTATTGTTATTAGTTTTTTCCATGTTATCTATATGTATGTATGTGTGTGTGTGTGTGTGTATGTATATATATATATATATATATATATATATATATATATATATATATATATATATATATATATATATATATATATATGATTATTAGTTCTCTATGTGTATCTTATGCTGCGTACACACGAACGGACTTTCCGGCAGAAAAAGTCAGACGGAATATTTTCATCGGACATTCTGATCGTGTGTGGGCCTCATCTGACTTTATTTCTGGAAAATTCTGACGGACGTAGAAATAGAACAAGTTCTAAATTTTTCAGACGGAACCAATTCCTATCGGGAAAGCCAATCTTCTGTATGCTGTTCCCATGGACCAAAAACGACGCATGCTCTGAAGCAAGTACGAGACAGAAGCTATTGGCTACTGGCTATTAAACTTCCTATTTCTAGTCCCATCGTATGTTTTTTACATCTCCGCGTTCTAGACGGTCGGACTTTGGTGTGACCGTGTGTAGGCAAGACCATTTCAGCGGAACTCCGTCGGAACTCCATTGGAAAGACCTTCGAAGTTTATTCCAACGGAAAGACCGGTCGTGTATACGCGGCATTAGAGTAGTCCTCACCATTTTCTATTACAAGTGTTTTTATGTAGATGCATTGTATGTGGATTTATCTTGGTAAACGCATGTCACACATGTATGGATCCCATAGTCGGGTGTGGCTCTGTGTCTGCATTTATCCCGGGACATGGTTCCTTTTTATGGATCCCATAATGGAGGCAGTTTCCTGTGATGTATATTTGCAGCCTATATATGTGGACACACATGCATCTCGTTGGTCCAGTATGGATCAGCAAATTATTTTCTATGCACGTCCCTTGTGTACATGTGTGGGGAGAACATGGATATGTACATGTGTGGGAGAACATGGATATGTACATGTGTGGGAGAACATGGATGTATACATGTGTGGGAGAACATGGATATGTACATGTGTGGGGAGAACATGGATGTGTACATGTGTGGGAGAACATGGATGTGTACATGTATGGGGAGAACATGGATGTGTACATGTGTGGGGAGAACATGGATGTGTACATGTGTGGGAGAACATGGATGTGTACATGTATGGGGAGAACATGGATGTGTACATGTGTGGGGAGAACATGGATGTGTACATGTGTGGGAGAACATGGATGTGTACATGTGTGGGAGAACATGGATGTGTACATGTGTGGGGAGAACATGGATGTGTACATGTGTGGGGAGAACATGGATGTGTACATGTGTGGGAGAACATGGATGTGTACATGTATGGGGAGAACATGGATGTGTACATGTGTGGGGAGAACATGGATGTGTACATGTGTGGGAGAACATGGATGTGTACATGTGTGGGGAGAACATGGATGTGTACATGTGTGGGGAGAACATGGATGTGTACATGTGTGGGAGAACATGGATGTGTACATGTGTGGGGAGAACATGGATGTGTACATGTGTGGGGAGAACATGGATGTGTACATGTGTGGGGAGAACATGGATGTGTACATGTGTGGGGAGAACATGGATGTGTACATGTGTGGGGAGAACATGGATGTGTACATGTGTGGGGAGAACATGGATGTGTACATGTGTGGGGAGAACATGGATGTGTACATGTGTGGGGAGAACATGGATGTGTACATGTGTGGGGAGAACATGGATGTGTACATGTGTGGGGAGAACATGGATGTGTACATGTGTGGGGAGAACATGGATGTGTACATGTGTGGGGAGAACATGGATGTGTACATGTGTGGGGAGAACATGGATGTGTACATGTGTGGGGAGAACATGGATGTGTACATGTGTGGGGAGAACATGGATGTGTACATGTGTGGGGAGAACATGGATGTGTACATGTGTGGGGAGAACATGGATGTGTACATGTGTGGGGAGAACATGGATGTGTACATGTGTGGGGAGAACATGGATGTGTACATGTGTGGGGAGAACATGGATGTGTACATGTGTGGGGAGAACATGGATGTGTACATGTGTGGGGAGAACATGGATGTGTACATGTGTGGGGAGAACATGGATGTGTACATGTGTGGGGAGAACATGGATGTGTACATGTGTGGGGAGAACATGGATGTGTACATGTGTGGGGAGAACATGGATATGTGCGCCTGAACATGTATACAGGTCTATTTGGGATGATTGGTTTACTGTCATATACAGTCATGGCCAAAATTGTTGGCACTTTCCAGAAAATCAAGTACTTCTCACAGAAAAGTATTGCAGTACCTCGTGTTTATTCCCTTTGTGTGTATTGGAACAAAACAAAAAAAGGAAGGAAAAAAAGCAAATTGGACATAATGTCACACAAAACTCCAAAAATGGGCTGGTCAAAATTCTTGGCACCCTTTCAAAATTGTGGATAAATAAGATTGTTTCAAGCATGTGATGCTCCTTTAACCACTTCACCCCCTTCCTGACCAGAGCACTTTTTGCGATTCGGCACTGCGTCGCTTTAACTGACAATTGCGCGGTCGTGCGACGTGGCTCCCAAACAAAATTGACGTCTTTTTTCCCCACAAATAGAGCTTTCTTTTGGTGGAATTTGATCACCTCTGCGGTTTTTATTTTTTGCGCTATAAACAAAAAAAAGAGCAACAATTTTGAAAAAAAAAACATTATTTTTTACATTTTGCCATAATAAATATCCCCCCAAAAATATATAAAAAAACATTTTTTTCCTCAGTTTAGGCCGATATGTATTTTACATATTTGTGGTAGAAAAGTAAGTAAGTAGTAATGGTGGCGATCAGCGATTTTTATCATGACTGCGACTATATGGCGGACACATCGGACATTTTTGACACATTTGGGACCATTGGCATTTATACAGCAATCAGTGCTATACAAATGCACCGAATCCTGTGTAAATGACACTGGCAGTGAAGGGGTTAACCACTATGTGGCATAAACACGAGGTACTGTGTACTGTACTTTTCCGTGAGAAGTACTTGATTTTCTGGAAGCATTTCTGGGGTGCCAACAATTTCGGCCATGACTGTATGTGCACATGTGTATATCATTGTTTTACATGAAGTCGATTGTTTTCCACGTTTTATGTATGTATATTTATTTCTTGTTTTTCTCCTTTTTACAAATGTTTTTATTGGTTTGTGGTATAATTGATAAATGTTTCCATGTGACTGTTGCTCCGTGTTCCTATGTGTATGCAGGACCTTCAGTTTGAGCTTTTACTCAAGTTTCTAGCGGCATGCTCTTTGGGGCTGAGGTTTGATGATCGATTGATCTGTGTTCTCATCACTGATTATCACCGCCCCCAGAACACCTGTAGATATTGGGACGATCTATTTTAGATCTATCAGTTGTCTCAGTCATTGTAATGATTAAGCACAAGATGTGTGTGAAACGCGTCGTCTACGTGACCAAAGCTTGGTGTCTTTGGTGTTATCGGAAGTTCTGGATGTGCCGCCATTTCTTTCTTCTTTCCATGTTTCCCATGGAGGTGGGCCAGGGCCAGCACTCTGCAAGATACTCCAATCACCCTTATCTCTATACACCTGGAGCAGCCGTTCTTTTTCTTGTATACTAGCCTTTCCTTGCATGGCTGTCCTCCTATAGAAGATTCAGAGTCTGCTAATTAATCTTGCAACTACCTAAGGGTGTCCTGGCCCTAACCCTCTCTATCCAAAAAAAGTTTGTCAAAGCAGAGCTCCAGGAGAAATGTTACTTTGTAGATAAAACTCCCCCTATAATCCTCATGATGAATGTATTCTAGTAAAGGTACGCTGTAATCCAAGGTCCGCTTTGTATTTTTGTAGCATTGTTTTCTTACTTTTGTATGTCCCAGCAGGCCGCCGCCATCTCATGTGTGGGCATCTGAAGCCAAACTCTATCTCTTCCTGTATTCCATGGTTACCCAGCATGCACCTCCAGATCTCGCACATGCTCAGAGCAGCACGAGCCATGTAATAGGTTGTAGGTCGGATTTCCATAGCAACAGCAGTGTCAGAGGAAGTCTCCGCCCCTTAGCTATGAAAACCTCCCCTCCCCCTCCAGGAAGCAGGAAGTTTATCTACATTTACAAAGATTATAAATCTAGAAATACAAAAATCTCCTGCAAAAGGTAATTACTTTATAAAAGATGATAATTGTAAACGATCTCCCTTGTTTCTGTGCAGATATATATATATATATATAAACACAATCTCTTGTTATATGTGTGTGTGTGTGTATATATATATATATATATATATATATATATATCTGCACAGAAACAAGGGATATCATTTACAATTAGCATTGTTTAAAAAGTAATTACCTTTTGCAGAAGCTGCCCCATTAAAATTGTCCCATTGTATTGCTCCATCAAATTACCCCCATCATACTGCCACCATCAAAATTGCCCCATCAAAACTGCCCCATCCTATTGCCCCCATCAAAACTGCCCCATCCTATTGCCCCCATCAAAACTGCCCCATCCTATTGCCCCCATCAAAACTGCCCCATCCTATTGGCCCATCAAAACTGCCCCATCTTATTACCCCCGTCAAAATTGCCCCATTATACTGCCACCATCAAAATGGCCCCATCCTATTGCCCCATCAAATTTCCCCAATCAAAATTTCCCCATTTTACTGCAAACCATCAAAATTGCCCCACCAAAACTGCCCCATCCTATTGCCCCATCAAAACTGCCCTATCAAAACTGCCCAATCAAAACTGCCCCATCCTCCCCCCCCCCTTCAAAATTACCCCATCATACTGCCACAATCACAATTGCCCCATCAAAACTGCCCCATCAAATTGCCCCCATCAAAATCGTCCCATCATATTGCCACCATCAAACTGCCCCATCAAAATTGTCCCATCAAATTGCCCCATCAAATTTTCTCCATTATACTGCCCCCATAAAAATTGCCCCATCATACTGCCACAATCAAAATGGCCTCATCAAATTGTCCCAATCAAAATTGCCCCACCAAAACTGCCTCATCCTATTGCCCCATCAAATTGCCCCATCAAAACTGCCCTATCAAAACTTCCCAATCAAAACTGCCCCATCCTATCTCCCATCAAAATTACCCCATCATACTGCCACAATCAAAATTGCCCCATCAAATTGCCCTATCCTATTGCCCATATCAAAATTGGCACATTATACTGCCACCATCAAAATTGTCCAATCAAAAATTGTCCCATCAAATCTGCCACTGTCAAAATTGCCCCATCAAAATTGCCCCATCAAAACTGCCCCTTCAAAATTGCCCCATTATACTGCCACTATCAAAATTGCCCCATTATACTGCTACCATCAAAATTGCCCCATCAAAACTGCCCCATCAAATTGCCCCCATCAAAATTGTCCCATCATATTGCCACCATCAAACTGCCCCATCAAAACTGCCCCATCTTATTGCCCCATCAAAATTGCCCCATTATACTGCCCCCATCAAAATTGCCCCATCATACTGCCACAATCAAAATTGCCCATATGGGGGGCGTGTCTGGACGTCGAGAGGAGAGGACGTGTGACTGCAGAGCTCCGCCGACCCTTCTACAATCCACGGCCATCTAGCTCAATCACCGACTGGGAGAGCTTCCAAACCCTCCTCAGCAGCCATTAGACATTTCCTACACCATCTAGGGGGAAATTAGTGGAGCCCAAGTGGCCGTTCGAGCTGTTATCAGGCTCTGACGGGTGCCACACCAGAAAGACCCGCCGCCATCTTGCGGCCTGGGTGATCTCCTCCATCCTCGGACTCGAGTGCCGCAATCGGCAGAGCGGAGGGAGGCCTTTTCCATCCTCACCTGTGCGGACTGTCCCCGGGAAGAGGCTGAACTGTGAGGGGACCCGAAATACCGCCGGATGGCTCGTGGTGGTGGGATCTGAATGTCTGCGGCCCACAGATATCCTGCGGCCTGTGTGGCCTGTATAGCCTCTGGCGTCCGGTATTCCCGCAGCGGAGATCAAGGCGAGGAAGCTGGCTGATACAATCTCCTGAGAAAGCGCCAGAGGAGTTATATAAGGAGATTCCTGGGCATTCACCGCACTCCACCATCCTGCGGCCTATTATACCAGGTACATCCCCAATATTAAGGTACTGTGTGCTTTTGGGGTTACTGTGCTATTTTTCTTGTGCCTCCACTACTGCTAGAACTGGGTCTTGAAGCAAGCCTGTACCTGCTTAGACAGCTCAGACACCCAGATCTCTGATTGACCCCTGCTTCCATCATTCAGATTGCCCTATTACCATTGCTCTCTTAACAATAGGAAGATCAGACTGTTAACTGCTTATTAACCACTAATATAAACTGTTCTCTGGCCTGCCCCTGGTCTCGGCATGTGGATCATGCTTGCGGCCTCCGCACCCCCCCAGGTCTGATTTCTATATCTCAAGCAACACAGGGGCACATGCGCTGTCCTCTGAGATGGTGGATACATGAATTCTGAGCCCCGCTCCCGTCCAGTGACCCGCTGCCTCTGTACAGGTCTACAAGGCCTACTCCACTCCCTAGCTATCTCAACGCTCAAGACCTCCCACCTGATTTGATGTGGACATTCTTACCTGATCCATATCCTTATTACGGGTCCTGATTGATGTCTGATTCTCTGCTAGGGCCCACCATGTTTGCAGTGCGTCCCCTCCGCAGCTACTGTTGTTGCCGGTTTACATTTCTGATATTGCAGTCGATTTTCCAAAGGATGTAGGATGCAGTTGTTTTTTGTTTAATGGTTCTTTCATGGCTGCATCTCCCCAGGTTACCCAGAGTTGTGATTAGTCAGGCAACGCTATAGGCGAATCACTGTGACGGATAGTCACGGGTCCCTTACCATTTTGGAGACGGCTATGCTCCCCTACTGGTCCTCGGGCTTTGGCCGAGGATTCCTGAGTAAACTTTGCTCAGGCCTTTTTGTGCAGTTGTTTTTTTTTCTTTTTTTTCTCAGTTTTTGGCCCACACAGGCCTTTTTGTTTTTAAGCAACATAATCCTTCATGACCCTTTTTTTGGATCATCCCAAGTTAGTTCCTCTCTTATTTTTCCATTTTTTTCTACTTCATGGTTTTTTATTTTTAGTTCGGACAATATGCGACCGGTCTAAACTATGTGGCATGTTCACCAATGCTAGGAGCATTGCGGACAAGATGGGTGAACTAGAGATACTGTTGTACAAGGAGGATTTGGATTTTGTGGGAATTTCAGAGACCTGGTTCAACAGCTCTCATGATTGGCTGGCAAACATTCAAGGGTATACCCTATACCGCAAGGATAGAGAGGGTTAAAAAGGGGGAGGGGTATGCCTATATATCAAGAATAATGTACAAGTGAATGTGAGAGATGACATCACTGAGGGAGCTAGGGAGGAGGTGGAATCCTTATGGGTAGAGCTCCAAAGGGATGAAGCTAAGGGGAAAATAATACTGGGAGTATGCTATATGCCCCTTAACCTGAGGGAGTAAGTGGAGACGGATCTCCTATCACAAATTAGATTAGCAGCAAGGATGGGAAGTGTTATTATAATGGGGGATTTTAATTATACAGACATAGACTGGGCGGAGGGAACCGTGCATTCATTTAAGGCTCGCCAGTTCCTTAATGTCTTGCAGGACAATTTTATGGGTCAGATCTGGTAGACGCACCAACTAGAAATAAAACATTACTGGATCTACTGATTACCAACAATACAGACCTGATCACAGATGTGGAAATACAGGGCAATTTAGGTAACAGCGATCACAGGTCAATTAGTTTCAGTATAAATCACACAAATAGGAAACATGAAGGGAACACAAAGACACTGAATTTCAAAAGAGCCAACTTCCCTAAACTACAAGCCTTGCTAAAAGGCATAAATTGGGATAAAATCTTAGGAACAAAGAATACGGAGGAGAGATGGGCTTGCTTTAAGAGCATATTAAATAAGGGCATTAGCCAATGTATCCCATTGGGTAATAAATTTAAAAGAGTGAACAAAAATCCTGGATGGCTTAACTCCAATGTAAAAATGCATATAAAAGCAAAGGAGAAGGCCTTCAAAAAATACAAGGTTGAGGGATCATCCTCAGCATTCAGACTTTATAAAGAATGCAATAAGAAATGTAAGGGTGCAATTAGGACGGCTAAGATAGAACATGAAAGACACATAGCGGAGGAGAGCAAACAAGATCCCAAGAAATTCTTTAAGTATGTAAACAGTAAAAAAGGGAGGACAGACCATATTGGCCCCATAAAGAATGAGGAAGGACATCTGGTTACAAAGGATGGGGAGATGGCAAAGGTATTGAATTTATTCTTCTCCTCAGTCTTCACGAGTGAATCGGGGGGCTTCAGTAACCAAAACTGCAGTGTTTATCCTCATGACACAACACAGGAAGCACCTACATGGTTAACAGAGGACGGAATTAAAATTAGACTTGAGAAACTTAACATTAATAAATCACCGGGACCAGATGGCTTGCATCCGAGGGTATTTAGGGAACTCAGTCAGGTGATTGCCAGACCGTTGTTCCTAATTTTTACAGACAGTCTATTGACTGGAATGGTACCAGCTGATTGGAGAAAAGCCAATGTAGCATCAATATTTAAAAAGGGCCCAAAAAACATCCCTGGGAATTACAGACCAGTTAGCCTAACATCAATAGTATGTAAACTCTTGGAGGGAATGATAAGGGACTATATACAAGATTTTATTAATAAGAATGATATCATTAGCAGTAATCAGCATGGATTCATGAAGAATCGTTCTTGCCAAACCAATCTATTAACCTTCTATGAGGAGGTGAGTTGCCATCTAGATAAAGGAAGGCCCGTAGACGTGGTGTATCTGGATTTTGCAAAAGCATTTGACACAGTTCCCCATAAACGTTTCTGTACAAAATAAGGTGCATTGGCATGGACCATAGGGTGAGTACATGGATTGAAAACTGGCTACAAGGGCGTGTTCAGAGGGTGGTGATAAATGGTGAGTACTCAGAATGGTCAGGGGTGGGTAGTGGGGTTCCCCAGGGTTCTGTGCTGGGACCAATCCTATTTAATTTGTTCATAAAAGATCTAGAGGATGGGATAAACAGTTCAATCTCTGTATTTGCAGACAATACCAAGCTAAGCAGGGCAATAACTTCTCCGCAGGATGTGGAAATCTTGCAAAAAGACCTGAACAAATAATGGGGTGGGCGACTACATGGCAAATGAGGTTCAATGTAGAAAAATGTAAAATAATGCATTTGGGTGGCAAAAATATGAATGCAATCTATATACTGGGGGAGAACCTCTGGGGGAATCTAGGATGGAAAAGGACCTGGGGGTCCTAGTAGATGATAGGCTCAGCAATGGCATGCAATGCCAAGCTGCTGCTAATAAAGCAAACAGAATATTGGCATGCATTAAAAGGGGATCAACTCCAGAGATAAAACGATAATTCTCCCGCTCTACAAGACTCTGGTCCGGCCGCACCTGGAGTATGCTGTCCAGTTCTGGGCACCAGTCCTCAGGAGGGATGTACATGAAATGGAGTGAGTACAAAGAAGGGCAACAAAGCTAATAAAGGGTCTGGAGGATCTTAGTTATGAGGAAAGGTTGCGAGCCCTGAACTTATTCTCTCTGGAGAAGAGACGCTTGAGAGGGGATATGATTTCAATTTACAAATACTGTACTGGTGACCCCACAATAGGGATAAAACTTTTTCGCAGAAGAGAGTTTAATAAGACTCGTGGCCACTCATTACAATTAGAAGAAAAGAGGTTTAACCTTAAACTACGTAGAGGGTTCTTTACTGTAAGAGCGGCAAGGATGTGGAATTCCCTTCCACAGGCGGTGGTCTCAGCGGGGAGCATTGATAGCTTCAAGAAACTATTAGATAATCACCTGAATGACCGCAACATACAGGGATATGTAATGAAATACTGACACATAATCACACACATAGGTTGGACTTGATGGACTTGTGTCTTTTTTCAACCTCACCTACTATGTAACTATGTAAATGATCATCTCACGATAAGGGCTCTTTTGAACAGGCTAAGGCCTGTATTTAGGCCATGCACACATATTTCTATTATTAGGCTGTTGTCCATTGTTTTGAATATCCCGAAGCTGAAATGTAATGTCTATGGCTTTGAAACTGTTATCATATAATGTGAAGGGTTTGAATTCCATTAAAAAGAGATGGATGGCCTTGAAGGAATTCAGGGCCTCCGGTGCGGATGTCATCCTGGTTCAGGAGACACACTTCTGGGCCAGGGGTTCCCTGAAATTTGCCTCTAGACACTTCCCAGTGTCCTTTCTAGCTTCAGACCCATCTGGAAGGGCTGGAGTGGCAGTCTTGGTCAAACGTTCATGTCCCCTCCAGATCAAGTCCACCCATCTAGATACTCATGGGCGTTATATAATTCTGGAAGACACATATTTATCTAACCCTATGACGATCATGAATGTATATGCTCCTAACACGGGTCAAATTAAATTCCTTACTGCAGTCTTTGAACGATTATACAGAATACCTCACCTCTTCATGATATTTGGAGGCGACTTCAATACTGTCCTCTCGCCTGTTTGGGATAGGAAATCATTGTTCCATGCAGTGCCCCCTTCTGCCCCACAATCCCTAGCAAATTCTTTCAGGAAGCTGATTTGCACCCACCGTCTGTTTGATGCTTGGCGTATCAAGCACCCGGTTGGTCGTCAGTATTTGTTTTATTCCCCTCCCCACAAGATGTTTTCAAGACTGGATTATTTTCTAGTGACAGCTCGTTCTGCTTTCCCACACAGTGTCCTCTGAATTGGGTCCAATTACCTGGTCAGACCACGCTCCTCTATACCTAGATCTTCGCCTCTCAGCTGCGTTCCCCAGGAGGTGTCATTGGAGACTTAACGAGTCCCTAATTAAACATCCCGAATCTAGAGATAAACTTCTCACCGCCCCTAACTGAGTATTTTCACTTAAACACAGGTTCCGTGTCCAGCCCGTCCGTCCTCTGGGAGGCTCACAAGGCCTTTTTTAGAGGACAGTGTATCTCTGTGGGATCCCAGAGAAAGAGGGACTCGGCTCTTCAGAGGTCCTCTTTAATTTTGGAACTAGCGGCTGCCGAACGCTCTCTGCTACATGCCCCCACGATGGGCCGGCTGCGCACGGTAACCTCTCTACGCAACCGTATAAAGTCTTTAGACATGTCCAAAATAGATGAATCTATCCTATGGGCAAAACAAAAATTCTATGAATTTTCAAATAAACCACATGGAATGTTAGTATCTAGGCTTAATCCTAGGCCCTACCTATCTTTCCCTGAACATATAAAACGCTCTGATGGGAATCCCACCTACTGTCCGCAGACAATGACCCAAGTATTTGGGGAATTTTACGACAAACTTTATAACTGCCTCTCCCCTGACCAACACCCCCCTTTGACCAGAAAGCTTTTGAAACATTTATGATGGATCTTCACCTCCCAGGCTTACTGAGACAGAGATGCAGATTCTAAATGAACCCATTACTGAAGAGGAGCTTTCTCATACTGTCAAGTCCCTTCCATCCCATAAAGCTCCAGGTCCAGATGGCCTTCCCTACACTTACTATAAGACCTTCCTCCCGACTAGTGGGATTTGTCCCTTCTAGGCATGCAGGGGATAACACAAGATGAACCATTGACCTTATTGACATATTAAATAGAGTCCGCCGTCCTGCCCTGATCCTTAGCTTAGATGCCCAAAAGGCATTCGATCGATTAAGCTGGCCATACATGTTCGCAACCCTTTCTAAGTTTGGACTGAGAGGTCCGTTCCTTACAGCCCTCCATGCACTTTATTCCAACCCCTCCTCTCAGGTCCAATTAGCGTCCTTTACATCCAGGTCATTTCCTATGTCAAATGGTACCAGACAGGGCTGTCCCCTCTCGCCTCTCCTTTTCATACTATGCCTGGAGCCATTGGCTGAGACTATTAGATCACACCCAGATATACGGGGGGTCCCTATGCGACAAAGAGAATATAAACTTTCTTTATTTGCCGATGATGTGCTTCTGACCCTCACTGATCTCCATGTATCACTCCCATCCCTACATGCCCTCCTATCTCAGTTCAGTTTACTTTCAGGTTATAAGATTAACACGTCCAAAACTGAAGCCCTGCCTTAACATCTCCCTCCTGACGATCTCTTCTGACTAAAAAATTCTTACCCCTATCGCTGGTGCACTTCTTCCCTCAAATATTTAGGAGTACAGATCACCCCGTCATATTCTACCCTTCATTCAGCCAATTACATCCCCTTATTTAAATCTATCAAAGATATGTTAAATAGATGGAATCCCCTACCGATATCTTGGATAGGCAGGATAAATGTTCTGAAGATGTCAGTGATGCCCAAGTTATTATCTTATTTTGAAACACTTCCTGTCCCTATCCCGATGGCCCAATTGAAACACCTTAGAAGATGGTTTCTCAATTTTATATGGAGGGACGGGGCCCATAGAGTAGCCAGTTCGGTCATTTTTTCCCCCAGGGGGCAGGGGGGTATGGGGGCACCGGACATCCATAAGTACTATTTGGCTTCCCACCTCCGTGTGGTGGTGTCCTGGGCCAGCTTGCGTCCCCCAAACAGGTGGAAGGAGATAGAGATGGGTTCTCTGTTCCCGGCCCACCCCTGCTCCCTGGTATGGTCTCCTGCTTTATTTGCTGACCCCAAGCTCCACGATCTCTGTCTGGGACCAACGCTGTTCTCACTCAGGATATGGCGATCCTGCTATACCAAGTTCTCACTAGCTTCCTCCTGCCCACCTCTCTCCAATGTGCTATTCAAACCCCTTCTACCTGATAGCTTTTCACACCCCCGGATGTTCCCTTGGGCCAAGGCGGGTTTTTTTCAGCTTAGACATTTCGTACACCCTGTTACCCGGAAACTTTACTCCTTCCAGGACTTACAAATAAAACACCCTATTCCAAACCAGCTGTTCTTTTCATACCTCCAAATAACACATTATATAGCATCCCTCTCACCATCTCTTACTTTGACCAAACCTACACACTTCGAAGTTCTTTGCTCTCAAGGTCCATACCAACCGCGACTGATATCTGACATATATAGTCTTCTACAAGAGAACCTTCCACTCTCCGTGGAGCCCCACACATATATGAGTAAATGGTCACTTCCGACACAACAACAAATCTCTCCATCCCAATGGACTAAAATTTGGACCTCAACATCCAAAATATCCTTATGTGTAGCGCAAAAAGGGACAGCTGATAAGGTGCTTTTGTTTTGGTATAGGACCCCTGACCCCTGAGGTTATTCACCGTTACAATGCTTCCCTCTCTCCTATGTGTTGGAGATGCGGAAGGATCAGAGGTTCCCATTATCACATTTTTTGGCAGTGCGATCTGATAGTTCCCTTTTGGTCCATGGTTGTGTCAGTGCTCCAGCAGATTCTTAAATACCAGATCCCGTTAGACCCGGTCCATCTCCTTCTAGTTCTCCCATTCCCTGGTTTGGGAAAATCCTTGAACAAATTGGTATTGTATATATTACTGGCCACAAAAAGAGCTATCCCTGCGTGTTGGCTCTCCACTCCCCCCCCTACCCAGACGCAGCTTATACAAACTATTACTGATATTCGTAGAATGGAGCATATGACAGCCATGGTGGAAGATGCTGTGGAAAGATTTGATAGGATTTGGGCTCCTTGGGACTGCTACATACAGGGCCCTTCATAGGGTTCTGGCTTCTTTTCTATTACTGCCCCTTAGTTATAAAATGAACTTTATAGTAGAGTTTACAGAAAGATCAACCTTTACTGATTTCATTTGGCTCTTATTTGTTGCTTATATTATAATAACTTCTGCTTACAATATGTACTGACTCACTGTTATTGTAATCTTACACCTGCTTATTTTATTTTCTTGATTGCTATAACTACAATATGTGTACTATGTTTCTTTTATTTTTGAAACATTTTATAATAAAAATACATTTAAAAAAAAAAATTGCCCATATCAAATTGCCCCCATCAAAATTGTCCCATCAAAACTGCCACTTTCAAAACTACCACCATCAAAATTGCCCCATCAAAACTGCCCCATCCTATTGCCCCCATCAAAACTGCCCCATCCTATTGCCCCATCAAATTGCCCTCATCGAAATTGCCCCATTATACTGCCACCATCAAAATTGCCCCATCCTATTGCCCCACAAATTACCCCAATCAGAATTGCCCCATTATACTGAAAACCATCAAAATTGCCCCACCAAAACTGCCTCATCCTATTGCCCCATCACAATTGCACCATTATACTGCCACCATCAAAATTGCCCCATCTTATTCCCCCATCAAAATTCCTCCATCCTATTGCCTCCATCAAAATTGCCCCATCCTATTGCCCCCATTAAAATTACCCCATTATACTGCCACAATCAAAATTGCCCCCATGAAAACTGCCCCATCCTATTGGCAGTATCAAAATTGCCCCATTATACTGCCCCCATCAAAATTGCCCCATCATACTGCCACAATCAAAATTGCCACCATTAAAACTGCCTCATCTTATTGCCCCCATCAAACTTGCCCCATCATATTGCCCCCATCAAAATTGCCCCATTATACTGCCGCTATCAAAATTGCCCCATCATATTACCCCATCAAATTGCCCCATAAAAACTGCCCCATCCTATTTCCCCCATCAGCACAGGTATTTTGTTCCCCCATCCATGTGATTAGTAATGGAATATTTCTGGGTTGATCACATGATATATTTCGGTATTCTACTTCCAGCACCGGGAGTCTGGGATTATCTCCTTACAATATATTTTGGTATTTTGGTCCCCCATCCATGTGATTTGTAATGGAATATTTCTGGGTTGATCACATGATATATTTCGGTATTCTACTTCCAGCACCGGGAGTCTGGGATTATCTCCTCACAATATATTTTGGTATTTTGGTCCACCATCCATGTGATTTGTAATGGAATATTTCTGGGTTGGTCACATGATAGATTTCAGTATTCTACTTCCAGCACCGGGAGTCTGGGATTACCTCCTCACAATATATTTTGGTATTTTGGTCCCCCATCCATGTGATTTGTAATGGAATATTTCTGGGTTGATCACATGATATATTTCGGTATTCTACTTCCAGCACCGGGAGCCTGGGATTATCTCCTCACAATATATTTTGGTATTTTGGTCCACCATCCAAGTGATTTGTAAGTCTTGTTGCCCCACAGAAAAACTGCAGAGTTAGAGGGTGAACAGCCCACAATGTACCAGAGAAGGCCGACAAGGCGGAGACTTGGACCCTGAGAGGGCTGAAGGACAGAGACAGATCTGGACCGGATTGAGGAAAGCTAAGAATATCCTGGGATTCCCGGGTCCCTGAATGATCTGCCCGTAGAGAATGAGAATTTGATAAACTTGGCGCAAAATCTCTAATAGACTTTATTTGTGCTTGCCCTTCTCGAGCCCATGAGGGTGGAAATTACTCCTGAAGCACACCCATGAGACTCCAGCCTTTCCCTCTCAAGAACCAGACCCTCAGTCTCAGTAATGCTGGACAAGGGTGCAGGACTGCCCCCCTGAGAAAGAAGGTCTGGCCTGAGAGGAAGAGGTAGGGGGTCCCGGAAGCTGAGCTGGGTCAGGAGGGGAAACCATGGCCTGTTCGGCCAGTAAGGTGCTATCATCACCACCTTAACCACGTCCGCTTGAAGCCCCCGTAAGAACCTGAGGATGCTCAGGAACGGGGAAAAGGCATACGCCCTGTTGGAGCTTCCACTGATCTTTCAGGGCATCTATTCTGAAGGCCTGGCTGCAATGGCCCAGAGTGTAATACTTCTTGATTTTTAAGTTGCAGGGGGATGCAAATAAATCTACTTTGGGATTGACTCCCAAGGACAGGATCCACTCGAACATCTGCGCATGCAGTGACCACTCATCGTTGTCCAGCTGAGTGTGCAACAGGAAGTCCGCTTGGACATTCTAGACTCCAGACTCCATCTGAAAAGGGCATAATCTCCCCAGAGACCACTTGACCATGGGGGTCGTAGAGACCATTGTGCCGATAATCTTTAAGCATTGCAAGGCTTTTAGGTATGAAGAGCTCGGAGCTCGTAAAATTCTTTCTTAAATGAGTGGAATATTTTCCATGGGGAGAGAGATGGAACTTTCTACCGTGTGGAACTAAGTACAGTATATCAGGCGCTGGACTGGTTCCAGATTGCTTTTTCCAAGACGTGCTGGAAAAGAAGCAGACAGGCCCCCACCCGAACCGCCTGGGCAGGCCCAAACTCAAAATGGCTTAGCCGGCTTTCGTCCACTGGACGCCTTGCTCTTAGCGTGCTTCTGGAAGGATGCCTGTCTTCTGCTCCAATTCCTTCTGATATCTTGGCCAGGCCTGTAAGAGCGTGCTTCCCTTGAACACTCAGCACTATGTCTTCTGTGCTAAGGCCTTGTCTGATTGAACAGATGCCTAACCTGAGGCAGGAACCCCAACCTCCCACCTGTGGCCCAAGCTATGGTGCTATCCAGCTTGTCACCAAACAGCGAGGACCCTTCAAGGGGATCCTACACCAGGCCTGCTTGGATGCTGGGTCAGCAAGCCAGGGGCGCAACCACAAGGCCCGCTTGGCGGTGACCGAGGACAGCATAGTCCGGGCTGAGAGGTGGATAGGGTCGATTGAAGCCCCCCCAGGAAGGCTACCGCCAGCTTCAGCTCCTGGATTACTGAGCCCCTGAGATTCCTCTGATCATGGAGTCTACATTCTCCATCCAGACCTCCATAGCCTTGGACATCGCTGCAAGGGCCAAGGCGGGTTTGCAAGCCATCCCGGCTGAACCGTAAATCCTTTTAAGATCTTGATCTATACTTCTCTCAAACTCATCTTTGAAGGATACAGCATCCTCCAGAGGAAGAGTGACAAATTTAACTAGTCCCATCAGAGCTGCGTCTACGAGGGCAGCGTTTTCCAGATATTTCACTTCCTCGGCCTTGAAGGGGTATAACCTGGAAGTCTTACTTGACATAGAGGTCTTCTTATCTACCTTGCTCCATTCCACATCAATAATATCCTTTAATTCAGAAAGGAGTGGAAAATTGGAATTTTCTTTCTCCAGATGCTTAAAGAATTTCTTCTGTTTAGCCGGGGGAGTAGAAGAGTCTTCCCACTTAAGGGCCTCTTTGACCGCTTTAATTGGAGAAACCAGGATGGAGTCGAAGCCTCCGACAAAATCATCTCCCTCCATCTCACTGTGCGAGGAATCAGGGGAGGAATCATAAGGCTGGAATGGGCTCCTGGGCCTTGTCAACAAGGGAGCCAGATAATGTGGTGGACTGGCTCCGCATGTAAAATGTACCCCACTCTTTGTGGGATTGTTGCACCATCCGTTTAACCAGCGTCTCCATTTGCCGGCTTTCAGCATCTTTTTCCCGACCGCCTTGGCATAACAAGGGTCACATAAGGACTTGACTTCCAGGACCCAGGTCCCGCAACCCCAGCAGGATCTGTGATCAAAACGGCTGTCGTGTTGGTGGGTGTGGTGTTTGGAGGAGGAATGGTAACATCTCCTTTGTTGGGTGGAGGGATGGAAACATCTCCTCTGTTGGAAGGAGGAATGAGAACATCTCCTCTGTTGGGAGGAGGAATGGAAACATCTCTGATGTTGGGTCCTAGACAGAGAGTCATGTCTGGACCTTGATGAAGAAGGTGGGCATTGCTGCCTGGCAAGGTCCCTGTCATCTTGGACAGTAAGCTGATGGTCTGACCTGGAAGGGCTAATAAAGGGAGAAGGGAGAACGTGACGTTTAGGGAATCAGTCCATCTGCACGTGGACCTGGCCCTCCCCTTCTCATGCCCCACATACCTAGAGCATGAGGGCTGGCCGCACGGAGGCGGTGATCTATCCATGGCACCCTGGCGGACAAATAGGAGGCAATTCTGCAGCCTTTTAGGAACACTCACACGTCCTGGAACAAAGGAGTACAAATAGCAGTGCAGCTTCCCCTTTAAGAGGCATCTTAGCCCCCCTTCCCTCTTTTACCATAGCCCCAGGCTGAAGCTAACCATGATCTGGGAACCTGGGCCTGAGGAGCTGACGCAAGCTGCCTGTAGTAATCCTTAGAATGACAGGGCTCTCAGGGATTCAAACATCCCCGCCGGAATGACGTCACCACCATGCCCGTACTGCACCTGCGCAGTGGTACCTGCCGTAGAGCGCCTGCACGGCCGCCGCGTCCCCTGCTGCACTGTGCATGTGCAAAACAAAGCCTCGGCTTCGTCCGAGGATCGCACATGCGCAGTAGCGAGCTGGAGCCGCGGCCCAGAAGAGGGAGCCAAACCCTGGAACGCACTTGCATTCCAGGTGCCATAGAAGCAAAAAGATAAAGAAGACAGCAAGGCACATGAGGGAAAAACAAACAGGGAGCTTTTACATACAAAAACTGCTGCCATGGAGAATCTTCAGACCTGCCAGCCGTTCCATGAGCCTGGGCATAGGAAGGCCATCTACACCACAGAATACAGGGGCCTGGAGCCACACTTCCGCCCATGGCTGGGCCCTGAGCTATCTTGAAACTGCCCAGCATCAACTTCCACAATCAATTTTGGACATCCGTAAATGTAAGTGCATTGACCCCGACAATACTGTCGAGATCCACCCTGCCGCCTGATTGACAGCTGGCCAGAGCCAGCTGTGCCCGCCCCCTCCCCAGATTTCCTCCTCCGTCTGTTCTTCCAGTCAGTGCTAGAGAATCAGAAGGGGGGATTCCTGTGGGGGTGGCAAAACTAAGCATGTGAAGTAAAACATCATGTACAATATCCACCAAATCTGAACAAACCGCGAACAAATAAATCTTGGTGTATGCAAGATGTAATAATGATGTGTAAAGTCAATGTGGTTTGACAACATATACCACTCAATATCTCCGCAACCAAAGTGGCACAAATGTTTATTTTTGCGGCACAAACCAGCACAAACAAATGGCATGTTTGTTTTTCAAATTCAGCAACGTGGGGTGCAAAGTGGGCAGGGTTTCAGCAAATATAACGCACAATATCTCCGAAACCAAAGTGGCACAAACGTTTATTTTTGAGGCACAAACCAGCACGAACGTGGCACAAACAAATGGCGCGTTTGTTTTTAAAATTCAGCAATATGGGTTGCAAAGTGGGTGGGGTTTCAGCAACTATAACGCACAATATCTCTGCAACCAAATTGGCACAAGCGTTTATTTTTGCAGCACAAACCAGCACAAACCCAGCACAAATGAATGACGCATTTGTTTTTAAAATTTAGCAATATGGGGTGCAAAGTGGGCGGGATTTCAGCAAATTTAACGCACAATATCTCTGCAACCAAAGCGGCACAAACGTTTATTTTTGTGGCACAAACGAATGGCGCATTTGTTTTTAAAATTCAGCAACATGGGGTGCAAAGTGGGTGGGGCTTGCATTGAATTGAATGTTTAATATCTCAGAAACCGAACCGACACAAATGCTCATTTTTGCGGCACAAATCAGCACAAACGTGGCACAAACGAATGGTATATTTTTATTCAAGTTTTACAAACATGGAGTGCCGACTTCACACAGCTAGAGAAAGATACTAAAGTAAAGAAGACAAACAAATCCCATAACCATGTAAACCCGAGAGTCCTTATTGTTTTTAGTAACTTTCAGATCATTTGTGCCATGATGTCTGAATTTAGACTTAAGTAAGAGCCCTTGCACACTGGGGCGGGGGCGGCGGCGGCGGTAAAACGCCGCTATTATTAGCGGCGTTTTACCGTCGGTATTCGGCCGCTAGCGGGGCGGTTTTACCCCCCGCTAGCGGCCGAGAAAGGGTTAAATACCACCGCAAAGCGCCTCTGCAGAGTAGTATAGTAGTAGTATAGTAGTATAGCCGCGCCGTCCCATTGATTTCAATGGGCAGGAGCGGTAAAGGAGCGGTATACACTCCGCTCCTTCACCGCTCCGAAGATGCTGCCAGCGCACCGCTCCAGTGTGAAAGCCCTCTGGGCTTTCACACTGGATACACAGCAGCGGCACTTTCAGGTCGGTTTGCAGGTGCTATTATTAGCGCAATAGCGCCTGCAAACCGCCCCAGTGTGCAAGGGCTCTTAGTAAAATGTGACATATTCCACACTTACATGTTTGTTTTAGTTCTGATTACTTTTACTTACAATGGGTTCATGTTTGTGAGTGCTGTATTTATACTCTTTCACTCTGTTCAATAGGGATGAGCTTCGTGTTCGAGTCGAACCCATGTTCGACTCGAACATCGTCTGTTCGCACGTGCATTGCTGGCTCATGATTGGCCAAGCATGCACTATGACCCGCATGCTTGGCCAATCACAGCGCCATTGGTAGTGAGAGCTGTAATTGGCCAAATCCAGGGTGGCTTTGGCCAATTATGGCTCAGGGGATTTAGTACACGCCCCACACTATATAAGGCCACCTGCACGGCGGTCCTGTGAAGTGTGTGTTTCGGCATTGAGATAGATAGATAGACAGAGAGACAGTGTCATTCGATTTAAGTTAGATTAGGCAGGACAGCTGCACTTACAGTGTATTGTGTATATATATATATATATATGCATCCCTGGTGTTGTGTGTGTGTGTGTATATGTATGTATATATATATATATATATATATATATACTGTATTCAGTTTAGCTAGATCCGTTCCTGTTATCTTGCTACTGACAGGCAGGCTTGTCTTGTTACAGTATTTACAGCTACCTGAAAAAAATTGCTGGTGTTCTTTTGATCCTATTAGTACCACAGTCAGGCAGCTAGACTATTTACAGTTAGTGTAGTGCGTCCTCCTCACAGTGTTCAGTTAAAGCTACAAGTTAGTTTAGTGTGACCTCTGCACAGTGTTCAGCTAAAACTACAAGTTAGTGTAGTGCACAGTGTTCAGCTAAAGCTACAAGTTAGTGTAGTGCGTTCTCCTCACAGTGTTCAGCTAAAACTACAAGTTAGTGTAGTGCGACCTCTGCACAGTGTTCAGCTAAAGCTACAAGATTGTGTAGTGCGTCCTCCTCACAGTGTTCAGCTAAAACTACAAGTTAGTGTAGTGTGAGCTCTGCACAGTGTTCAGCTAAAGCTACAAGTTAGTATAGTGCGTCCTCCTCACAGTGTTCAGCTAAAACTACAAGTTAGTGTAGTGCGAGCTCTGCACAGTGTTCATCTAAAGCTACAAGTTAGTGTAGTGCGTCCTCTGAACAGTGTTCAGCTAAAGCTACAAGTTAGTGTAGTGTGTCCTCCTCACAGTGTTCAGCTAAAACTACAAGTAAGTGTAGTGCGAGCTCTGCACAGTGTTCAGCTAAAGCTACCTGTAGAAACTTGGTGGTGTTTTCCTGATCCTATCACTACCGCAGGCAAGTTAGTGTAGTGCGTCCTCCTCAATGTGTTCAGCTAAAACTACAAGTTAGTGTAGTGCGACCTCCTCACAGTGTTCAGCTAAAACTACAAGTTAGTGTAGTGTGACCTCTGCACAGTGTTCAGCTAAAGCTACCTGTAGAAGGTTGGTGGTGTTTTCCTGATCACTACCGCAGGCAGCTAAATTATTTACACGTTAGTGTAGTGCGAGCTCTGCACAGTGTTCAGCTAAAGCTACCTGTAGAAGGTTAGTTGTGTTTTCCTGATCCTATCACTACCACAGGCAGCTAAATAAGCTACAAGTTAGTGTAGTGCGTCCTCCTCACAGTGTTCAGCTAAAACTACAAGTTAGTGTAGTGCGACCTCTGCACAGTGTTCAGCTAAAGCTACCTGTCGAAGGTGGGTGGTGTTTTCCTGATCCTATCACTACCGCAGACAGCTAAATAAGCTACAACTTATTTTTTTGCGAGCTCTACACAGTGTTCAGCTAAAGCTACCTGTAGAAGGTTGGTGGTGTTTTCCTGATCCTATCACTACCACCGGCAGCTAAATAAGCTACAAGTTAGTTTTTTGCGAGCTCTGCACAGTGTTCAGCTAAATCTACCTGTAGAAGGTTGGTGGTGTTCTCATACTACAGGCAGGCAGTTGATTTTGCTAGCTGCAGTATCAGTATATATATATATATATATATATATATATATATATATTATCCCAGCTTAGTGCAGCTACAGGCCATTAGTATGTCTGGAGAGGCAGACAGTCACAAGCCAATAAAAGAGGGCAAGCAGGCTCTGTGCCTAGAGGCAACAGTGCTGGTCGTGGAGACGGTGCATCCTCATCAGCACTTGGCCGTGGGACACGCTTGGCCTTTTTTTCAGCAGCTGGCCGTGTTGAGCCGCAACATGTGGAAGACTTGGTCGAGTGGATGACCAAGCCGTCCTCCTCCTCCTCATCCTCTCTCATCCATGCTCAGGGTACTTTCCCTGGCAAAGTAGCTGCCAACACGGCCTCTTCCCTCGGCTCAATGGCATCAGTGACTCCTTCTTTAGCCCCAGAATGTCCTCCTGAGGCATCCCTCAAACTGTTTGACCACAGTGTTGGGTACATGCTCCAGGAGGATGCCCAGCGTTTAGAAGGCTCTGATGATGATACTGAGCTAGATGAAGGCAGTAACGTGAGCACGGACAGAGAGGGTGCCCAAGAAGGACAGCAATCTGGCAGTCATGCTCCCCCTGCTGCAGCATACTGCCAGGTTTGCTCCAGTGATGAGGGAGGGGATGATGAGGTCACTGACTCAACGTGGGTGCCTGATAGGAGAGAGGAGGAGGAGGCACATTACCAAAGAGGCAGGATGCCCTCCAGGGACCAGCCTAAGGGCAGCACACCCCAAAGCTCCGCATGTGCAGGGCGCTGCTGTCTACGCGTTATTCCAAAAGTTCTTTGGTGTGGGCCTTTTTTGAGACGAGTGCATCAGATCGTACCGCTGCTATTTGCAACATATGTCTCAAGCGTATCTTGGCCAAAACATCTCCCGCTTGGGCACCACATGCTTGACCAGACATATGTTGACCTGCCATGCAGTTCGTTGGCAAGCGTATCTAAAAGACCCACACCAAAGAAGAGGACCTCTCCTTGCTCCTCATCAGCTGAGATCTCCAACCCCACCATACCTTCAGTCCCCTCTGAGACCTGCACTGAGAGGAATGAATGTGTAGAATTAGGTGTGTCACAGCCAAGTACTTGTGGGCAATCTGCTTTCGGTACACCGACGTCAGATTGTACCAGGCAAATTTCCCTGCTCCAGCTGCTGCACCGCCGAAAGAAGTTCGCTCCCAGCCATCCACATGCCCAGCGGTTGAATGCTAGCTTGGCAAAATTGCTAGCACTTCAACTGCTGCCTTTTCAGTTGGTAGACTCTGCCCCCTTCCGTGAGTTTGTAGAATGTGCAGTTCCTCGGTGGCAGGTACCCAAACGCCACTTTTTCTCACGGAAGGTGATTCCGGCTCTCTACCGGCATGTGAAAGGCAATGTCCATGCCTCGCTGGACAGGGCGGTCAGCGCTAAGGTGCATATTACCGCTGACTCATGGTCCAGCAGGCATGGACAGGGACGTTACCTAAGTTTCACCGCGCATTGGGTGACTCTGCTGGAAGCTGGGAAAGATGCAGGACAAGGTGCAGTAGTGTTGGAGGTTGTTTTGCCACCACGCCTCCAAAATGCCACTACTAATGATTGTGACACACCTCTCTCCTCCACCCCCTCCTCTTCTTCCTCTATGGCCTCTTCCTGTGCTTTGTACTCGGAACCAGCAGTGCTCCATAGGCGTTCAAGGGGCTACGCAAGTACGCAGGCCAAAAGATGCCATGCTGTGCTTGAGCTGGTGTGCTTGGGGGACAGGAGCCACACTGGGGCAGAGGTTCTGTCAGCTCTGCAGGGGCAGGTTCAGAGGTGGTTGACGCCACGCCAACTTAAGGCAGGAATTGTGGTTTGCGACAATGGCACCAACCTCCTCTCCGCCCTCCGACAGGGACAACTGACCCATGTGCCCTGTTTGGCTCATGTCCTTAACTTGGTGGTGCAGCGGTTCTTGGACAGGTACCCGGGCTTACAGGATGTCCTGAGGCAGGCCAGGAAAAACGACACATAGCTGAAGTTCTAATCCCAGAGCATTGGATGACCGAACCATCAGACATTGCCGTCTGATTCAATAGCTGCAGAGGAGTGTCGGGAGAGTGGAACCGAGCGAGCAGAGGGGCTCATTACAGTGTGCATTTCCGCCGGTCATATAATGCCAGTGCTCGGCTGGCAGACCTCCAAAAGGAATTTAACCTGCCCAAGAACCGCCTAATCTGTGACATGCCCACCAGGTGGAACTCAACGTTGGCCATGCTGCAGAGGTTGCACATGCAGCAGAGGGCCATCAATGAGTACCTGTGTGACTATGGCACCAGGACAGGGTCAGGGGAGCTTGTTTTTTTTTCCCCACGCCAGTGGGCCATGATCAGGGATGCATGCACTGTCCTGTCACCATTTGAGGAGGCCACAAGGATGGTGAGCAGTGACAGTGCATGCATCAGTGACACTGTCCCCCTTGTCCACCTGTTGGAGCACACGCTGCGTGGACTAATGGACAGGGCACTTGAGGCAGAACAGAGGCAGGAAGAGGAGGACTTCCTTAGCTCCCAAGGCCCCCTTTATCCAGACAGTGTTCCTGCGTGCCCGCCGATCACACAGGAAGAGGAGGAGGAGTGTTGTGTCAGTATGGAGGTGGAGCCTGGCACTCAGCATCAGTCTTTAAGGGATCGTTCCCAAGAAACACATGGACTTGTACGTGGCTGGGAGGAGGTGGTTGCGGACCATGTCGTCCTTAGTGACCCAGAGGACTCCGGACCAAATGCCTCAGCAAGCCTACGCTGCATGGCCTCCCTGATCCTGCAAAGCCTGCGGAAGGATCCTCGTATTCGTGGTATCAAGGAGAAGGGCCAATACTGGCTGGCAACCCTCCTTGATCCACGTTACAAGGGTAAGGTTGCGGACCTTATCTTGCCGTCGC
Organism: Lithobates clamitans; assembly: GCA_037952925.1. Taxonomy (NCBI): domain Eukaryota; kingdom Metazoa; phylum Chordata; class Amphibia; order Anura; family Ranidae; genus Lithobates; species Lithobates clamitans. The sequence continues at coordinate 291,464 of JBBGZY010001204.1, read as the reverse complement.
AAAGGGAGCAGAGGATGAAACATTTTCGGGAGGCCTTGCAGAAAGGTCTGTGCAACGCGTTCCCAGAGACTGGGAGGTTACAAACTCCTGTTTCTGGACAACGTGTTGCTGAGGCTTCAGTCAGTCAAATAAGGAGCGGTGGATAAGATGGCCGTCTGACCGATGCGTTCATACAATTTTTTAGTACGCAGCCCCAAGGTATGAACGGTTCCAGCAACCATCGGCAGCATCTGTTTTACATGGTGCAGGAATACCTAGGGGCAAGATCTGACTTGGACACCTTTTCCACCAAAAATCCTCTGGGTTACTGGGTCTTGAGGATGGATCACTGGCTAGAGCTTGCACAGTATGCAATTGAGCTACTGGCCTGTCCTGCATCCAGCGTTCTTTCGGAACGCACATTCAGTGCTGCTGGAGGCTTTGTAACCAATCACAGGGTGCGTCTGTCCACCGACTCGGTCGATCGACTGACCTTCATAAAAATAAATCAGTCTTGAATATAACCGAATAATTTTTTTTTAAATCTCAGATCCCTTCAAAGACTGCCTATGCTGATGCTGAGTGACTATCCTGAGTAATTTTCCTCTTCCTCCTCAATGATCATGCTGATAGCTTTTAAGAACATTTTTGGTTCTGGGCGCCGCCACCAATTTTTCAGCCCCTGTTTAACAGGGGCATGTAATTACAATTTTTGATGCAATACTTTGCAGCAGGGCTCGTTCCTGCGTTCCAACTAGAGTATCTGTGAGGGGTTGCAGTGTTGTGGCACCAGCACCAGTGCCTAAGGCCCAATTTTTCAGCCCCTGTTCAACAGGGGCATGTAATTACAATTATTGATCTAATATTTCACAGCAGGGCTCGTTTCTGCGCCCACCAAGATTAACTGTAACGACTTACAGTGTTGTGCCACCAGCACCACCACCACCACCAAGGGCCCAATTTTTCTGGCCCTGTCCAACAGGGGCATGTAATTACAATTCTTGATTGAATATTTCACAGCAGGGCCCGTTTCTGCACCCACCAAGATTAACTGTGAGGACTTACAGTGTTGTGCCACCAGCACCACCACCACCACCACCAAAGGCCCAATTTTTCAGCCACTGTTCAACAGGGGCATGTAATTAGAATTCTTGATCTAATATTTCACAGCAGGGCCCGTTCCAGCACCCACCAAGAGTAACTGTGAGGACTTACAGTGTTGTGCCACCAGCACTACCATCACCACAGGCCCAATTTTTCAGCCCCTGTTCAACAGGGGCATGTAATTACAATTCTTGATCTAATATTTCACAGCAGGGCCCTGTGAGGGCTTACAGTGTTGAGGCCACAACAACACCTAAGGCCCAAATTTCTGCAGAGTATATAGGACAGGTCCCTACTTTCAAACATCCAACTTACAAACGACTCCTACTTGCAAACGGAAGGAGACAACAGGAAGTGAGATGAAATCTACCCCTAGGAAGGGAAATTCTCTCCAGTAAGAGTTAATATGGGAAAAACGTTTCTCCTTTCCACTGATGCTTTATCACCAATCCTTGTTTCACTAAAAACCCCAAATTTTCTAAAAACATTTGTCATTGGGACAAAAAGTGAGGTGAAATCTTCTGAAGAGGAGCACAGACAGCAAAACAAATGTCACAGGGGTGATAACCCTTACCTATGTTTTCCAAAAAGCTTAAAAACTGATTTTTTGGCTGGAGCTAAACACGTTCAAAATGTACCAGTTCAAAATTACAAACAGATTCTACTTAAAAACAAACCGACAGTCCCTGTCTTGTTTGCACCGCCTGTATACTGCTGCTCAGAGTATATAGGGCCTTGGGGCCCCACGCCTTTCCTTTTTTTAATTTAGGTGCGGGGTTCCTCTTAATATCCATACAGGACCCAAAGTCCACTGGAGGGTACCCATGCCATTTGTCTCACTGATTTTCATCCATATTGCCAGGACCCGACATTACATTAAAGCCGCAAGCAGTTTTAAATGACTTTTTTTCCTTTAAAAATGTCATTTTGTGTAGGGACTATTCTAAGCATGGTAAACACACGCCACTTTACAGGCATACTATAGACATCCCCCAGGTACGATATTTAAAGGAATATTTCACTGTTTTTTTACTTTAACCACTTCAATACCAGGCACTTATGCACCTTCCCGCCCAGACCAATTTTCAGCTTTCAGCGCTCTCACACTTTGAATGACAATTACTCAGTCATGCTACACTGTATCCAAACAAAAAGTTTATCATTTTCTTCTCACAAATAGAGCTTTCTTTTGGTGGTATTTAATCACCACTGGGTTTTTCATTTTTTGCGATATAAGCAAAAAAACAGCGAAAATTTTGAAAAAAAAAGTACTTTTTTTAGTTTCTATTGTAAAATTTTGCAAACAAGTCATTTTTCTTCATAAATTTGTGCCAAAATTTATACTGCTACATATCTTTGGTAAAAATAACCCAAATTAATTTATATTATTTGGTCTTTGTGAAAGTTATAGAGTCTACAAACTATGGTGCCAATCACTGAAAATTGATCACAACTGATGTACTATCTCACCTGAAGGCCTTTCTCATTTCTTGAGACACTAACAAGCCAGGAAAGTACAAATACCCCCCAAATGACCCCTTTTTGGAAAGTAGACAGTCCAATGTATTTACTAAGAGGCATGGTGAGTTTTTTGAAGCTGTAATTTTTTCCCACAATTCTTGGGAAAATTAAGATTTTTTTTTTTTACACAAACTGGTCAGATTAACAGGTTATTTCTCTCACACAGCATATGCATAATTGCAACTACACCCCAAAATACATTCTGCTACTCCTCCTGAGTATAGCGATACCACATGTGTGAGACTTTTACATAGCCTGGCCACATACAAAGGGCCAACACTGAAGTAACACTTTCAGGCGTTCTACAAGCATAAATTGCACATATCCTTTCTCAACCACCTATTACACTTTTGAAGGCACTGGAGCACCAGGACAATTGAATTGTCCACAAAATGACCCCATTTTGGAAAGCACACACCCCAACGTATAATCTATGAGGCATAATGAGTCTTTTGAACGGTTCATTTTTTTTCCAGAAGTTTTTGGAAAATGTGGGAAAAAAATGAAAATGCATTTTTTTTACACAAAGTTGTCCCTTTATAAGATATTTATAACGCATAGCATGTACATAGCAAAAATGACACCCCAAAATACATTCTGCTACTCCTCCTGAGTATGGCGATACCACATGTTTGAGACTTTTACACAGCCGGGCCACATACAGAGGCCCAAAATCCAAGTAGCACCTCCAGGCATTCTAGCAGCATTAATTACACATATCATTTTCTGACTACCGATCACATTTTTGAAGGCCCTTCATATTTCTAACACATAGCAGGTACATACCAAATAACAAAAGATTACCTGTGGTTTTAGAAGTACAGTGGTCCACAGAGGAGAGCATCGGTCCAGGCAGCAGGCAGGAATGAGGTCAGCGACAGCAAAAGCAATCATCCAGGCAGCAGGCAGGAATACTGTCCATAGTTCATACAGGCAGAGATACTGTCAACACAGCCAGAGCACAGCCAAAGCACAGGTCCAGGTAGCAGGCAGAGGTGTCCCGGCAGAAATACTGTCCAAAGTCAGTAGAGGCAGCAGGCAGATATATGGTCAACATAGCCAAAGTATTGATCCAAACAGCAGGAAGAAACATGGTCCATAATGTCATGGGTCTATACAGGCAGCAATATGGTCAGCACAGCCAAAGTATTGGTCCAGGCAGCAGGAAGGACCATCAAGCTTAGGGCCAGGGGGACAGGGGTAGACTCTTCTCCCACCCAAATCGCTTTGAAGCCTCCGGGCAACCAGACCCTGTTCTGGGAGCAAAGAAAACGAAAAACTGGTTTTCTCTACTCAGAACGCTATTCTGAAGCCCCTCACATATGTGAGACCCCTGTGTACTAAAGTAGATGGCCAAAAGATCAGTCCAAGTGGCAGGCAAAAACATGGTCGATTAACAGGCCAACGTCAGTACACGTGGAAGTCAGAAACGTGGTTTAAATTGGCAGGCAGAGGCATCGTCGGTAAACAGGCTGAGGTTGGTACACGTGCAAGTCAGAAATGTGGTTTAAATCGGCAAGCAAAGACATTGTCGGTAAACAAGCCAGGGTCAGTTAATTAACATGGTAGCAGGCAAATGGGGAAATGGCAGTCTGGTAATAATACAGGGAACTAATATTGGATGAATGTATGATAATTTTTGAAGCAATCTCCGATGCACAGGCCAGGTTGGGAGGGACATTGGGGACAATAATAGCTGGAATCTCTTCTTACTCCTCCTCTGCTGCATACACAGCATTTCTTTTGGCGTCTTCTTCCAGATTCTGTGGGGGGAATGCTATAGGGAAGGTGTTGCTCGTGAAGTCGACTCACAGCATCCGAGCGAATGCTTCCTGGGGCGGGACCTTGTTGGTAAATGAGGGCAGTGACGATCGATTCAAAATACTTGAGGTAGGTGACTTGTTGGTTTTGAGTTGCTTTTTGGTAGCAGACAAACGAATTAAAAAGGGCCATGTGAAAAAGGTAAAAGGCAACTTTCTTGTACCAGTAACGGGACTTTCTGTTTGATAAGTAGGGCTGTAGCATTTGATCGTTTAAATCCACCCCCCCATATACATATTGTAGTCGTGGACACATTCGGGCTTTACAATGGGGCCGCGTCTTCTTTGGATCTCCACCACGGTGTCATTGTGGATGGTAGAGAGCATGTGGACATCTTTCTTGTCCCTCCACTTCATGGCCAACACCTCCTCGTTCCTCATGAATGCCGATTCTCCCTTTTCTTAATTTTTTTTTAAGGTACCACAGGCCGGGGTTTTTTTACTATAAAGGTGATGAAAAAGGGGCAGTCTGGTATAGTAGTTGTCGACATATAAATGGTATCCTTTGTCGAATAGGGGGTATGCCAGCTCCCAGACAATTTTCCCACTGGTTCCAATATATGTGGGGCAATCATGGGGCTGGAGCTGGGAGTCTTTGCCTTCGTAGATCCGGAATGTGAAGACATATCCAGTGGCTCGATCGCATAATTTATTTAACTTCACCCCATATCTGGATCTCTTGCTAGGTATATACTGCTTGAAGTGCAGTCGGCCAGTGAAATGTATGAGGGACTCGTCCACACAAATTTTTTGGTCTGGGATGAAAACTTCTCTAAATCGCTGGGAAAAGGAATTGATTAGGGGCGTATCTTGTACAATTTCTCATGGTTGGGATGATCTCGGGGAAGGCACTGGGAATTATCATTGAAGTGGAGAAAATGCATAATCATGTCGTATCTTGTCCTGGACATGACAGCGGAATATATGGGCATGTGTTGGATGGGGTGGGTAGACCAATATGCATGGACTTCGTTCTTTTTTTGTATGCCCCATATTAAAAGTTAGGCCCAAAAACAATTTAAATTCATCCAGTGTGACACATCGCCACTGGAACATGCGGGCATAGGAAGAATTGGGGTTGGCAGCAATAAATTGGGGCTGCATACAAATTAGTTTGATCCACCATATTCTGCAGAAAATCTTGTGGGAAAAATAAAGAAAAATAATCAAATTCAGAAAAATTTGTTGTGTCAGGCTGCACACCTGGCTGTGCGGTGAAAGGGGGGATGATAGCAGGTCCTGAGTTGGCAGGCAACATAAGGGGTTTGCCAGGGCATCGGGAAGGTAGGACTGGGGCTGTGTTCTTCGGGTTGGGCGGGTAATTCCAGTGCTTGTACTGGCCTCCCCTTCCCCTTCCTGGGGTCTGGCGCTGCTGGTGGTGGGCAGATCTCCTGATCTTGGTCCTGATCGCATTCTTTTGGGAGGAACGGTTTCCTCCGCGGACTCGGACTCTGATCCACTATCCTCCACTGGCTCGTATTCCGAACCAGATGATGTGAGCTCCACGCTGCTCTCATCATCCGACATGGCAAGAATCTCATATGCCTCCTCAGGTGTGTAAACCCTTTGGGACATTATGGCAATGCTTATTGGCGGGCCTGTGTGGTGGTACAGATGGCAGTATGGGTGGTGGTACTGATGGCGCTACGGGTGTTGGTGGTGGCAGTACCGGTGGCGGTATGGGTGGTGGTGGTACCGATGGCGGTACAGGTGGTGGTGGCAGTACTGGTGGCGGTACGGGTGGTGGTGGTACCGATGGCAGTACAGGTGGTGGTGGCGGTACAGGTGGTGATTGCGGTACCGGTGGCGGTACAGGTGGTGGTGGTACCAATGGCGGTACGGGTGGTGGTGGCGGTACAGGTGGTGATGACGGTACAGGTGGTGGTATGGGTGGTGGTGGTACCGATGGCGGTACTGGCGGTGGTACGGGTGGTGGTAGTACCGATGGCGGCACTAGTGGCGATACTGGTAGCGGCCTGTGTGGCAGTATAGATGGTGGGCCTGATGGAGGTACTAGTGCCGTTACTGGTGGTGGTACCGATGGCGGTACTGGTAGCCTGTGTGGCGGTACCGATGGCGGTGGGCCTGTGACAGATGGGCTGATTGACAGATGGGCTGGTTGACAGATGGGCTGGTTGACAGATGGGCTGGTTGACAGATGGGCTGATTGACAGATGGGCTGATTGACAGATGGGCTGATTGACAGATGGGCTGATTGACAGATTGGCTGATTGACAGATTGGCTGATTGACAGATGGGCTAAATGGCTGGGCTGTGTGACAGGTCCTCTTTATTTATTCCTCTTTATTTATTGCACAGTACAGTACAAAACAGTAATGTCAGACAGACACTGATTCACTCACTGATCCCTGCTCTCTCCTCCCACGATCGGTGTGTGTAAGGAGAGAGCAGAGATCAGATAGTAACAGCTACTGACTTGTTTACATTTGTGACCGGCTGTGATTGGACACAGCTGGTCACCTGGTAAACAGCCAATTTCATTGGCTGTTTACCGATCGGGGAAGCGCTGTGTCCAAGGGACACTCGCCTTCCTCGATCACTGCTCTAGATGCCTGTTTGCTGTGACAGGTGATCGGCTGTGACTTTGACACAGCCGATCACGGGGGAAACAGCCAATAAAATTGGCTGTTTACCTAGATCGGGGAAGCGCTGTGTCCCCGCGGGCACGCGCCGGCATGTTATCCTGCTGGACGTCATATGACGCCCAGTCAGGATAACGCAACCACTTCCCGGACGTCAATATGCTATTGACCGGGCGGGAAGTGGTTAAGCATCATTAAAATCACTGCTCCCGAAAAAACGGCCGTTTTTAAAAGTTTTTTTTGCATTGGTACATGTCCCCTGGGGCAGGACCCGGGTCTCCAAACCCTTTTTAGGACAATACCATGCAAATTAGCCTTTAAAATGAGCACTTTTCATTTCGAACGTTCGAGTCCCATAGACGTCAATGGGGGTCTAACGTTCGTGCAAATTTTCGGTCCGTTCGCAGGTTTTGGTGCGAACCAAACCGGGGGGTGTTCGGCTCATCCCTACTGTTCAAGTGTTTAGCCCTTTCTGTATAGCAGCTTCATTCATTTTTTGTATTATTCAATTTGTTCACCATTAGCGTGAGTTTATATATATATATATATAGATTATATAATTTTTCACTGTTTTAGTTCATTAGCTGCCTGCACTGATTTGCATTCCTGTATGTCAATATGAAGAGCCTGTATGAAGATATACTGGTACATTTAGGGAAAACAGGTATGTAAGCGCTACAACCTTCACATATAACAGCTCCACCTGGTGCTCAGACCTCCAGACTGCTGACACCTCCGGCCTACCAGATTAAGGAAAGGGATGGTCAGAACTCAGGATGACATCCATAAAATGGAATTCTTTTATTGATTTGATTGTAGCCGTATTAGTGCAATTGTGACAGAGAAAATTGAGTACTATCCGTGATTTTTTTATTTGCACTAACATACAATTTTTCAGGACAAGCTTTCGGGGTATGTCCCCTTCTTCAAGGTCCAAGCATTACTGATTCACAAATTTTTAAGCAGAATGTTAAAAAGAAAAAAAAAACACATACAAATCAATGATAATAAAGATAGCAGCAGAGTTAGTGAGATAAGACAGAGGGAGAGCTATAGAATTTAGGGGGGGATACTAGTCACAGAGGGGGTCGTAAAACTTTAGCATAATGTGTAAGGAAACAAATAACCAGGTACCCCTAGTCACCACATACAACCCAACACTTGAAGGGATCAAAAAGATAATCAAAGATTTATAACCCATCATAACAGGGGATGAAACTCTGAAAGGAATATTCCAACAACCCCCATTATTGGCTTTCAGACAACCACCCAACCTCAGACACAAACTAATCAGCAGGAAACTTCACTCTGATTATGAAGTCACAAATAATGGAAGCAAACCCTGCAATAAAAAACGCTGCAAACTCTGCAACCAGATCAATCTATCCAAAAGTGTTTTTTTTTTTTTAATCAAAAATGTTTTTATTTTAGAAAATTATTCTCATTATACATATCATTTGTGCATTTTGTTCAATAAAACATTACACATAGAATATACATGCCTATTCCTGCACTCATTCTATGTCGTTCTAGTGTATTTACTTCTATATCATATCACTCTATCTTCTTTTCCCTTTTCCCTCCCTCCCCCCTCTAATCTCATGGCTACATCCATCACCTGTGTCTCCTAATATTTATTCACCGCATTTGTTTTTCCCTTTCTTCCCCCACCGATGCTCTCTCCTATCTAAATATTCAACTTTTACTCCTTCAGGACATTCTTTTCCTCTCCTCTCTGCCCTTCCCTCTCTTACACCTCCCCCATGGCTCTACATCTGAAGTCTTTCCACTACCAGTTGATGTTGTGCTAAATCCGCATCCCCCAGCCATGGTTGGCATATAGTGTCAAATCTACCCTTTTCTCTCCTACGACCAGGGGCGTTGCTAGGTAGCAAAAAGACCAGGGGCTTCAGCCCAAAGTCAAGGCCCGGCACCGGGGGGGTGATGGTGAGGCGGACGGTAGGGTTGTATGGAGGGGGGTGTTACCTACCTGACATACACTGACCTACCTGACACACACTGACCTACCTGACTGACATACACTTACCTACATGACATACCTGACACACACTGACCTACCTATCTGACCTACCTGACACACACTGACCTACCTGTCACACCTACCTGACACACACTAAGCTACCTATCTGACATATACTGACCCACACTGGCCTACCTTTCTGACATACACTGACACACACTGACCTACCTATCTGACATACACTGACACACACTGACCTACCTATCTGACATACACTGACCCACACTGACCTACCTGACATGCACTGACCTACCTGCCCTTGCCCCATTAAAGCCTAAGTTTATTTATTTAAGATTAGCCAAGGGGCAGTCAAATCATCAATTGCAGCCACTGTGCCCGGTCAAATGCAACCACTGTGCCCTGTCAATTGCAACCCCTGTGCCCCATGAAATGAAGCCTCTGTGCCTGTCAAAAGAGAGAATAGAGACAGAGAAGAAGAGAGAGAGAGAAGGAGAGAAGGGGAGAAAGAGAGGGAGAAGGAGAGCGAGAAACACAGAGAGAGAGTGACACCTTTTTTTTTCTTTAATCTTCGTTCTGTCCCACTCCCAGTCACAGCCACCATGGCCGTTATTCAGCGTGACTCTGGAGGTTGAGGGAGAAGGAGGCGTCGCCGCGCCGGTGTTCTCTTGATCTCCTTCTGCTTTCCTCAGGCCAGGCAGCATATCACTCCGCCTGTCAGTCAGTGCACTGGGTGGCGCCGCAATGGCTGAATCACACAGGTAAACTGCGGCTGCCGACGCTGCTGTCTGGACTATTTTCTCTCCCTTTCTCTTCACTGCAGGTTAGGGTTGCCACCCTTTCTTTAAGCCAAACCTGAACACTTTAAAGGTGCATGGCAAAAAATTTTGGAAAAAAAGCTGCATGGCAAATATTAGCACAACACATTTTGGAATGGATTTACACCTCTATTCATACATTATTATATGTGTAAGGTGACTGCACAGTATATGTTTAAATAAGATTGGAGTGTATTAATACTTTATCCTTTGCGGTTTCCACCATCGTTCACAATTCTTTTTTCACATTTAAATTATTATACACTATAGGATTGTAAAGACCTGGGACACCTTTGGGTGCCACTAAGTAGAGCAATAATGCAGGATGCTTTATTGGTCAGTGTTACCCCCATAATACAGGGGCCAGTGTTACCCTTCTCTAATTTAGGGGCCCCTCATAGAGGACCTCCATTAGATCAGAGTCCCCTTATATCAGTGCCCCTCTTAGAGACCCAAAAAATTAAAATGGAAAAAATGCAGCACAACCTCCCCCTATAATTATATTCATATATGAAAAAATAGTTGTAAATTACCCAAGGGTAATCCAAGTATTAATACACTCCAATCTTATTTAAACATATACTGTGCAATCTCCATACACATATAATAATATACGAATAGAGGTGTAAACCTCCAATTCATTCCAAAATGTGCTAATATCCAATTTACTTTTTCGGATATTAGCACAACACATTTTGGAATGGATTTACACCTCTATTCATACACTAATATATGTGTGTGGCAATTGCACAGTATATGTTTAAATAAGATTGGAGTGTATTAATACTTGGATTACCCTTGGGGGTTTCCATCATCATTTACAATTATGTGTTCACATTTAAAATAATATAATTATAGGGGGAGGTTGCACTGCATTTTAATTTATTTTTGCATAGTTTTTTTCAAGGTGTTTTAGTTTTGTTTTAGGTGTTTTTTTTGGTTTTTTTTAGATCAGAGTCCCCTATATCTGATCCTCTTTAGAGGCAAACCGTCAGTCTCTAAGGGGGGTGCTGATATAAGGGGACTGTAATATAATGGGTTTCTCTGAGGAGAGGGAGGGGGAGGTAATATAAGGACAAACTGATCTAATGTGGGTGCTGATATAAGGAGATTTTCCCTTATTTAGTAGAGGTCTCTAGGGAGGGGGGGTGGGAGTGCTGATCTAATGGCGGGTGTTGACTGCTGATCTGATGGGTCACCAGCAGTCAGCACCCCCTCTACATTAGCTCAGAGTCCCCTTATATCAGCACCCCCTTAGATATCTCTAATAGATCAGTGACCCCTCCCCCCCATCAGTGTCCTCTGCCCCTAAAGATCCCCATTAGACTGCCTTACCGAGAGCCGTTTAGAGTCAGGAAGTGTGGGAGCCAGAGTTTGGGGCGGAGCAAAGCTGCTCTTCTGTAGTGCCATTTTCCTTCCTTCCATTGTATGGGGGGGCTTGGGGAGAAGGCAAAGTAGAGGCAGATGCTGCATCGCTGTGCCCACCATGTTGGCAAGACACATTTGAACAGGTACACTCACTCACAGGGCTGCAGTTAAGAATCATGGGGCCCCCACCCTCTGAGGGGGGAAAAGAGGTGGAAGGAGGGAGGTGAGAAAGGGGAGGTGAGAGAGGAGAAGGAGGCAGGAGAGAGAGAGGGTGCTGACACAGAGCGGGGTGGTGCTGACAGAGAGGAGTGCTGACAGGGGGGGCACTGACAGAGAGGGGGAGGGCTGACAGAGATGGGGCAATGACAGAGAGGGTGCGGGCTGACAGAGGGGGGTGGGCTGACACAGAGATTGGGTGTTGAAAGAGAGGGGGTTGCTGACAGAGAGGGGGGTGCTAAAAGAGGGGGCGAGCTGACACAGAGGGTATGGGCTGACAGGGAGGGGGGTGAGCTGACACAGAGGGGGGTGCTGACAGAGGGGGGTGGGCTCACAGAGAGGGGGGGTGCTGACAGAGGGGGGGTGGGCTGACAGAGAGGGGGGGGTGCTGACAGAGAGGGGGGTGGCCTAACAGAGAGGGGGTGCTGAGAGAGCGGGTTGGGCTAACAGAGAGTGGGGTGGGCTGACAGAGAGGGAGGGTGGACTGACAGAGAAGAGGGTGCTGACAGAGGGGGGGCGCTGACAGAGGGGGGCACTGACAGAGGGGGTGAGCTGACACAGAGGGGTGCTGACAGGGGGGGTGGGCTGACAAAGAGGGGGGTGCTGCCAGAGAGGGGAGTGGGCAAACAGAGAGGGGGGCGCTGACAGAGAGGGGGGCGCTGACAGAGAGGGGGGTGCTGACAGAGAGGGGGGTGCTGACAGAGGGGGGGCACTGACAGAGAGGGTGGCGCTGACAGAGGGGGTGAGCTGACACAGAGCGGTGGGCTGACAGAGAGGGTATGGGCTGACAGAGAGGGTATGGGCTGACAGAGAGGGGGGTGCTGACAGAGAGGGGGGTGCTGACAGAGAGGGGGGGTGCTGACACAGAGGGGGGAGTGCTGGCAGGGGGGTGGGCTGACAGAGGGTGTGGGCTGACACAGAGGGCTGCTGACAGAGGGGGTGTTGCTTACAGAAAGGGGTGGGCTTACAGAAAGGGGTGGGATGACAGAGGGGTGTGGCTTACAGAGAGGAGCAGGTTTACAGAGAGGGGCGGGTTTACAGAGAGGGGCACGCTGACAGGCTGGTGGAAGGGCAGATAACAGACCTCAGTCAAGAGGAGACAAAGCACGCGCCAGGCAGGGAGGCGGGACTCTGGGCGGCCGAGATCACCCACAGTCCAGCCCAGCCCCGCCTCCACATGTGACCAGTCACCACCTCCCCAGGGCCAATCACAGACCCTTATGTCTGCCATCTGCACAGCCAATCACAGAGCGCCCGCTGCCCAGCCCTCGTATGTGACAGTGAGTGTAACACTGATGTCTGCGGGCATGGGAATCGGGATGCACCGCTCTCGATCTTGCGGCCAGCAGCTTGAAAACCAGGTGGCAACCCTACTGCAGGACCTGGCGTTTAGACACTCAGGGCTATTGGCCTCACATTCAGGGCTCAAGCCTCAATAGCCACACCTTAACGATGCCTCTGCCTACAACTATACGTCAATCGCTCTCTAGGAAGCAGAGAATTTACATAAGAGATCCACTGCTTCCCCGTGGGTACCACTGGTGCCATCCAGTATTTTGCAATAAGTTTTCTGGCTAGGTACATCAATCTAGTTAACATGTAGTACCTTCCTCTTGGGAACATTTTTGTATCTATGACTCCAAGCAGGTACACTACTGGGTTTAGGGGTATAGGAACTTGCGCTAGTCTAGTAATACACTGGGAGACTTCTTCCCAGTACCTGTGTAGTTTTGGACACCTCCAAATTAGGTGTATAAAGTCACCCTTATATATTCTACATTTAGGGCACAGAGGGGAGTCTCTTCCTCACCATTTATATAGCTGCACTGGTGTTCTATAAGCCCTATGCAAAATAAATAATTGTGACAATCTATGGGATGCGGATACCGATACCGCTGGAATAGATAAAAGTGCCATTTCCCACTGGTTTTCATCTATCTCCCCTATGTCTTCCACCCATTTGTTTCGACACTTTAACGAGGCATAGTCCTGAACTGAGGACAGAAATTCCCTATAAATGTTTGATGTTAATCAATCCAAAAGTGTTACACACACAAATGGGACCTTCAATATCATGGGATCTTACAACTGTACCTCCAGTAATGTGGTGTACCTCATCCAATGCAAAAGATGCAGCAAAGGATCTTATGTTGGTGAAACAGGACAGAAGTTGCAAGTGAGGATGAATTTGCACAGACATACCATCAAGGAACATAAAGAAGACAGTTTATGCACACCTGTGGGACATCACTTCTCACAACTGGACCACACTATAGAAGACCTCAATGTTATAGTTCTTAACCACTTCAGCCCCGGAAGGATTTACCCCCTTCCTGACCAGAGCACTTTTTACAATTTGGGACTGAGTCATTTTAACTACTAATTGCGTGGTCATGCAATGCTGTACCCGAACAAAATTTGCGTCCTTTTCTTCCCACAAATCAAGCTTTCTTTTGATGCTATTTGATCGCCTCTGCGGTTTTTATTTTTTGCGCTATAAACGGAAAAGCCCGAAAATTTTGAAAAAAAATTATATTTTCTACTTTTTGTTATAAAAAAAATCCAATAAACTCAATTTTAGTCATACATTTAGTCCAAAATGTATTCGGCCACATGTCTTTGGTAAAAAAAATGTCAATAAGCGTATATTTATTGGTTTGCGCACAAGTTATAGCGTCTACAAACTAGGGTACATTTTCTGGAATTTACACAGCTTTTAGTTTATGACTGCCTATGTCATTTCTTGAGGTGCTAAAATGGCAGGGCAGTACAAACCCCCCCACCCAAAATGACACCATTTTGGAAAGTAGACACCCCAAGGAAATTTCTGAGAGGCATGTTGAGCCCATTGAATATTAATTTTTTGTCCCAAGTGATTGAATAATGACAAAAAAAAAATTACAAAAAGTTGTCACTAAATGATATATTGCTCACACAGGCCATGGACATATGTGGAATTGCACCCCAAAATACATTCTGCTGATTCTCCTGAGTACGGGGATACCTCATGTGTGGGACTTTTTGGGAGCCTAGCCGCGTACGGGGCCCCGAAAACCAAGCACCGCCTTCAGGATTCCTAAGGGCGTACATTTTTTATTTCACTCCTCACTACCTATCACAATTTTGAAGGCCATAAAATGCCAAGATGGCACAACCCCCCCCAAATGACCCCATTTTGGAAAGTAGACACCCCAAGCTATTTGCTGAGAGGCATGTTGAGTCCATGGAATGTTTTATACTTTGACACAAGTTGCGGGAAAATGACAAACTTTTTTTTGCACAAAGTTGTCACTAAATGATATATTTCTCAAACATGCCATGGAAATATGTGAAATTTCACCCCAAAATACATTATGGTGCTTCTCCTGAGTATGAGGATACCACATGTGTGGGACTTTTTGGGAGCCTAGCCGCGTACAGGGCCCCGAAAACCAAGCACCACCTTCAGGATTTCTAAAGGCGTAAAGTTTTGATTTCACTCCTCACTACCTATCAGTTTTGAAGGCCATAAAATGCCCAGATGGCACAAAACCCCCCCAAATGACCCCATTTTGGAAAGTAGACACCCCAAGCTATTTGCTGAGAGGCATGTTGAGTTCATGGAATATTTTATATTTTGACACAAGTTGCGGGAACGTGACCAATTTTTATTTATTTTTTTGCACAAAGTTGTCTCTAAATTATATACTTCTCAAACATGCCATGGGAATATGTGGAATTACACCCCAAAATACATTCTGCTGCTTCTCCTGAGTACGGGGATACCACATGTGTGGGACTTTTTGCGAGCCTAGCTTCATACGGGGCCCCGAAATCCAATCACCGCCTTCAGGATTTCTAAGGGCGTAAATTTTTGATTTCACTCCTCACTACCTATCACAGTTTTGAAGGCCATAAAATGCCAAGTTAGCACAAAACCCCCAAAATGACCCCATTTTGGAAAGTAGACACCCCAAGCTATGTGCTGAGAGGCATGTTGAGTATTTTGCAGCTCTCATTTGTTTTTGAAAATGAAGAAAGGCAAGAAAAATGTATTTTATTTTCTTTTTTCAATTTTCAAAACTTTGTGACAAAAAGTGAGGTCTGCAAAATATTCACTATACCTCTCAGCAAATAGCTTGGGGTGTCTATTTTCCAAAATGGGGTCATTTGGGGGGGGGGGGGTTGTGCCATCTGGGCATTCCATGGCCTCCAAAACTGTGATAGGCAGTGAAGAGTGAAATCAAAAATTTACGCCCTTAGAAAGCCTGAAGGCGGTGCTTGGGTTTCAGGGTCCCGTACAAGGCTAGGCTCCCAAAAAGTCTCACACATGTGGTATCTCCGTACTCAGGAGAAGCAACAGAATGTATTTTGGGGTGTAATTTTACATATTCCCATGGCCTTTTTGAGCAATATATCATTTAGTGACAACTTTGTGCAAAAGAAAAAAAAAATTGTCTTTTTCTCGCAACTTGTGTCACAAAATAAAATATTCCATGGACTCGACATGCCTCTCAGCAAATAGCTTGGGGTGTCTACTTTCCAAAATGAGGTCATTTTGGGGGGGTTGGACTGTCCTGGCATTTTATGCACAACATTTAGAAGCTTATGTCACACATCACCCACTCTGCTAACCACTTGAAGACAAAGCCCTTTCTGACACTTTTTGTTTACATAAAAAAATATTTTTTTTTTCAAGAAATTTATTTTGAACCCCCAAACATTATATATTTTTTTAAAGCAAATGCCCTACAGATTAAAATGGTGGGTGTTTAATTTTTTTTTTTCACACAGTATTTGGCCAGCGATTTTTCAAACGCATTTTTTTGGGGAAAAAACACACTTTTTTAAATTTTAATGCACTAAAACACACTATATTGCCCAAATGTTTGATGAAATAAAAAAGATGATCTTAGGCCGAGTACATGGATACCAAACATGACATGCTTTACAATTGCGCACAAACGTGCAGTGGCGACAAACTAAATAAATTTTTAAAAGCCTTTAAAAGCCTTTACAGGTTACTACTTTAGATTTACAGAGGAGGTCTACTGCTAAAATTATTGCCCTCGATCTGACCCTCGCGATGATACCTCACATGCATGGTGCAATTGGTGTTTACATTTGTCGACAGACCGACGCTTGCGTTTGCCTTTGCGCGAGAGCAGGGGGGGACAGGGGTGCTTTTTTTTTTATTTATTTATTTTTTTTTGCTTTTTTATCTTATTTTTAAACTGTTCCTTTCATTTTTTTTTTTTTTATATCATTTTTATTGTTATCTCAGGGAATGTAAATATCCCCTATGATAGCAATAGGTAGTGACAGATACTCTTTTTTGAAAAAATTGGGGTCTATTAGACCCTAGATCTCTCCTCTGCCCTCAAAGCATCTGACCACACCAAGATCGGTGTGATAAAAAGCTTTCCCAGTTTCCCAATGGCGCTGTTTACATCCGGCGAAATCTAAGTCATGAAATACTCGTAGCTTCCGGTTTCTTAGGCCATAGAGATGTTTGGAGCCATTATGGTTTCTGATCAGCTCTATGGTCAGCTGGTTGAATCACCGGCTGCATTCTCAGGTTCCCTGTTGGGACAGGAGAGCCAGAGAAAAACATGGAAGACGGTGGGGGGGCATTCTCTCCCACTGCTTGTAAAAGCAGTCTAGAGGCTAATTAGCTGCTAGGATTGCTTTTACATGAAAGCCGACCGCTGGCTGAAAAAAATGATACCAAGATGATACCTAAACCTGCAGGCATCATTCTGGTATAACCACTCAAAGTCCAGCAACATACCAGTTAGATGCTGGTCCTTGTTGGGCATATATTGTAAACTTTTTTTCATGTAGCCTGTGGGCTGAACGAAAAAAAAGATATTGATCGGTGGGTATGCCCACCATTAGAATACCTCCCTTCATCCACCCACTTCTAATGATGGGCATACATGCACCGTATATATATACCAAAGCATGGGGGCATCCTCCCACAAAAGTTAGGAGCAAATCGCTCCTCCACACACTGCTGCCCCCACGCTTCGGCATATATGCTGAAGTATGTAACTGTGGTGTTGAAATCACCTCCGACAGCGCTGGAGTCACGGCTTTATGTGTGGTGGGAGCAAACGCTGTTGCTGTCAAGATAAATAAATCCGTGCTGCAACTGAATGCCGTACCTGCTAAGCAAATGATGGTTAACAATAAAACAAAGTAACATTACAGTATAACAGTAATACTTACCATACCTGCAAAGCAAATACAAAAAAAAATAGTAAAAAATAAAACATTTAACGCAACCTGTGCTTACCTAAAATATATATATGCCGAAGCATGGGGGCATCCTCCCGCAAAAGGCAGGAGCAAATTGCTCCTCCACCCACTGCTGCCCCCACGCTTCGGCATATATATGCTGAAGTATGTAACTGTGGTGGTGAAATCACCTCCGACAGCGCTGGAGTCACGGCTTTATATATCGTGGGAGCAAACGCTGTTGCTGTCAAGATAAATAAATCCGCTCTGCAGCTGAATGGCGTACCTGAAAACAAAAAAGTGGTTAACAATAAAAAAACAATAAAGTATAAAAAATGGAATACCTATAAATCAAACATAGTAGGTGAGGTTGAAAAAACACACAAGTCCATCAAGTCCAACCTATGTGTGTGATTATGTGTCAGTATTACCTTACATATCCCTTTTTAACATGATAAAAACATAACAACAATGAAACATTGCAGAATAGAATACAGTAAAAAAGAGCAGAACAATAGAGAGAGAATAGAGAGAGAGAGAACAATAAAACGACAACTATTTTTGTTTTTTTTATTTTATATATTTTATTTTTTTACACATTTTTTGTAACTTTAACTTTTTTACCTGGTACCAGGTTTGGGTCTCTCAAAATGCGATGGCATCTTGGGAGACGCTGTGAAAGTGTTTCCTAGTCTGTGCAGTGCTTTACCCTACGCTAGTACTCAACTAGTGAATGGTAGCGTTCAAAACATTCACCAATGCAAAGACCAGGTTTTTCAGGACAGGAGGGACAATAATACCGGGTGTCACGCCTATATCCGCGCTTGCTACAGACACAACATCTTTTTTGGGGGGCTCGTTGGGTAGGGGTACTCGGGAGGACATAAAATGCCTCTCATGCAGCCGGCTTACTGCATTTGGTTGGGGAAGGTGAGGTGGAGCACCGTCTGGAAACAGAAGGGCTCTGACGATCTCTTCCTGGAATTTAAGGAAGGATCCAGTCCGTCCTGAAGCTCTGTATAGCACATAAGCGTTCAGCAAAGCCAATTTAAATAAATAAACAGACACTTTTTTGTACCAGCGTCTGGCCTTACGGGCAACTAGGTACGGCGCCAACAACTGGTCGTTGAGGTCCACCCCTCCCATATTTTGGTTATATTCATGGACACAGAGGGGTTTCTCCACAACACCAGTCGCCGTAGTAATTTGGACCGCCGTGTCTGCATGAAGGGAGGTAAGAACGAAAACATTCTTCTTATCCCTCCACTTCATAGCGAGCAAATTATTACACTGCAAGTAGGCTCTCTCCCCCAGCCTAAGACGGGAATCTACAAGACGCTGGGGAAAGCCCCGGCGATTAGATCGCACGGTGCCACATGCTCCAATCTGCTGATCAAAAAGGTGACTAAAAAGTGGCACGCTCATGTAATAATTGTCCACGTACAAGTGGTACCCCTTTCCGAGTAAGGGTGACACCAAGTCCCACACTATCTTGCCAGCGCTTCCTATGTAGTCAGGGCAGTTTGTCGGCTCTACGTGACTATCTTTGCCCTCGTAAACCATAAAACTACATGTATAGCCTGTGGCCCTGTCACAGAGCTTATACATCTTGACCCTGTATCTGGCACGCTTGCTGGGAAGGTACTATTTGAATGACAAGCAGCCAGAAAATTTAATCAGGGACTCATCAACGCAGACAACTTGATGGGGAGTAAACAAGTCTGCAAAACGTTGGTTGAAGTGGTTTACGAGGGGCCGAATTTTGTAGAGCCGATCGTATTCAGGGTCTCCACGAGGACGACAGAGTTCATTGTTGTTGAAGTGCATGAACCACAAAATCTGCTCATATCGTGCCCTGGCCATGGAGGCAGAGAACACGGGCATATGGTAAATTGGGTCAGTGGACCAATATGACTCACTCTTTTTATTTATGCCCATGTTGAGGGAAAGGTCCAGAAAGATCTTAAATTCTGAAACCATAATTGGTTTCCAATCTCTGGCAAGGGAGGACTGGGGAATAGTGGCGATGTGTTGACCAGCGTATAAATTGCTTTGGTCCACAATAGATCTATAGAGATCTTTGGTGAAAAACACTGAATAAAAATCAAGTGGCATAAAATCAACTGTTTCCACCTGAATGCCAGGTTGGCCAGTGAATGGGGGAAGTACGGGTGCTGCAGAAGTGGTGGGTTCCCAATTTGGATTGGCGAATGCAGCAGGAAGGGCACTATGGGCACGACGGGCCTGTGTTCGTCTTCTTGGTGGCAGCGGGACACTACTTGTGCTTGCCACCTCACCAGCTTGAACTGCACTTATGGGACTCGCCACGTCACCACGTGATACTGCAGTGCTGGATGTACGACCAGGGTGTACTAGGCTGCTGGTGCTTGCCAGTTCACCAGAAGGAATAGCGGCACTAGTACTTCTCTGCTCCATACGAGAGCCCTGCGGTTCTTGCACATCAAGGACAAAAGAAGAAGATTGGGGTCTGGTATGCCTGACCTTGGCAGGGACCACAACTCTGTCGTCAGAGCTATCTGTCATGGAGCCGCTGTCCTCTACAGGATCGTATTCTGAGCCTGAACTTGACAGGTGAGTGACTTCCTCTTCACTATCTGTCATACTCAGAAACGTGTAGGCCTCTTCACTAGTGTACCTTCGATTTGCCATTTTGGGCTCTAAATTTAGGGGTACACTAGTGAGACTCACAGGCAAAAAAGCTCCTGACTGTCAGCGACTGATTCAAAGCGCTACCAAAAAACTGTTAGCGATCGCAGGGATCAGGCCTGACTCTGCAAATGCTGCAGTTATGTGTTTAGTGTTTTGTAAGTGACAGTGATCGATCGATACTGCACTTGGGTGGGCTGGGCGGAGGGGCAAAACACAGGTGCTAGCAGGTAGCTGGGCTGATCCCGCTAACACTGCGTTTTTGGGAACCCTAAACTGCTGGGGACGCTAGTATAGATCTGATTGGATCAGATATTGATGTGTTCAGATACTATAGCACTAAGGGAGGTGTATGCTGCCTGCATGGGTGTTAGCGGTACTGGCGCTAACCTGACGCTGCCTGGGGTGACGCAGACCTTATCTGACCCTAAAAACGTAACATATCACCGCCGGGCGATTAGGGGGTTAAACCTTTATAAGGTAATAAACGGCGGGTGCCCTGAAACTATAATAAACTATAAAAAACAAACTAACTAACCAGCGTCACCCGTAACACTTATACGGTGATCACTGGTAAAAGGGTTAACTAGGGTGCAATCAGGGGGTTAAAACCTTTATTAGGTAGTATATGGGGTCCCTGTCACTATAAAATGCTGACGGCAAAGCTATATACTTACCTCCCTAACTAGCGTCACCTGTGACACTAAAACAGCGATCAGAAAAATGATTGCTTAGTGACACTGGCGACGGGGGGTGATCAAGGGGTTAAAACTTTATTGGGGGGGTTAGGGGGGTACCCTAGACCTGAAGGGGGCTAACCCTAACTGCCCTACCACTTATAACTGTCACAAACTGACACCAATGCAAAAATAAACTGCTATTGGTGTCACTGTGACGGGGGGGGTGATTGGGGGCTGATCGGGGTGTGATCGGGGGGTGATGGGGGGTGAAAAGTGTGCCTAGTGTGTTCTACTGTTAGTGTAGTGTTGGTGCAGACTTACTTGATGTCTTCTCTCCTCGACGCCGGAACAAAAAAGATCGCCTCGAGGAGAGACGACATCACTTCCTCTACCGCTGTTTACATTACAGCGGCAGAGGAAGAATTTCATTTGTGGGTAGCGATCGCGAGGGGATGGCCATGAATGAGTGGCCTCCCCCTCTGCCTGTGTCGCTTCCCCAACGAAGCCGACCGCCTCGGGCACCGGGGGGGGCGCGATGCGCCCCCAGCCCGCGGAAGGCAGATTACGTACCAGGTAAGTGATTTTGCCTGTCCGTGCCATTCTGCCGCAGTATATCTGAGTTAGGCGGTCGGCAAGTGGTTAAAGGGAATTTCAGAACTATCCAGGAACGGAAAATGTTTGAACTAAGAATGATACTTCTTTTTGACACGAAAAATAATGGCCTGAATTTAGATATTGGTTTCCTTACCCATTATGCTAAAGTTTTTACGACCCCCTCTGTGACTAGTATCCCCCCCTGCATTCTATAGCTCTCCCTCTGTCTTATCTCACTAACTCTGCTGCTATCTTTATTACCATTGATTTGTATGTTTGTTTTTCTCTTCTTTTTTTTTTCTCTTTAACATTCTGCTTAAAAATTTGTGAATCAGTACTGCTTGGACCTTGAAGAAGGGGACATACCCTGAAAGCTTGTCCTGAAAAATTGTATGTTAGTGCAAATAAAAAAAGTATCACGGACAGTACTCAATTTTCTCTATTCCTTTATTGAAAAGACGTGTACAATGACAGCCTATGCTTTTCGGACGGTCTGAGGCTGTTCTTACAGCATTGTACACGTCTTTTCAATAAAGGAATACCATTTTATGGAAGTCATCCTGAGTGCCGACCATCCCTTTCCTTACTCTGATACTGGTACATTTGTTTTATTCTTTCTATAAAGAAAGTCAGAGTGTTAAAAATTACTGGCCCACTGAAAAAAAAGAACGATGTCCGGCTCCTTTGTTTATATGGCCAGAGATTCCCTTCATCTATATGTAGCACCCTTCTAGTTAGGTGCTGGGATGTCAGGTATATTTAGTTTTTTTTGGGCTGTTCTGTAATCAGTGGAGCGGTGATTGATTGCTTTGGACTGATCAGTGTCTCACAGGCTGCAGGATTGATTGCTCCATGCTGACTTCTGGAAAACTCAGAACATAGGAGTGGAATAGGCCAAATGAGTATCCCGAATATTTATGAGGTTTCAGGCAATCCGTGGGGAGGTGTGCCCAGTAGGTGGCTGCACAGCACATAAAAAGCCTGAGGTCTACAGAAGTTCTTGTTCTTGTCCAGGAGGAGAAGTTCCCAGCCTGGAGGGCTGCTGCCCACCCAGGCAGCCCAGCTGAGATTTACCTGAGCTCATCAAGGTCCCAGCTATGCTAAATCTGGGGGGCTACTTGCTAAGAACCTCCTGAAGCTAAAGAAGGGGGATTTCACCTAGGATCTGGTCTGGAGAGTTCACTAAGGAAATTTCTGTCTGACAATGGAAGGAGTCATCCAAGTACCCGAGGACTTGTGAGTACAGACCTGAGGGCAGGATATGGGTGACTTTTTCTGCTGTTAACCCCTGGCGCACTAATGCTAAGACTTGCCTGTCCTGGAACATTGCTTATGTTGTCCCAGTGCTGTCCATTCCCTGAGCCATACCTCCCAACAGTCCCAGATTCTGCAGGACAGCCCCGGATTCAGACTTATGTCCCACAGTCCCGCTCAGCTGAGCTGTTTCCCGCACTGCCTCCACTGCCACTCACTCTTGTAAAGTGCAGGCAGTTTTCAAGGCTTGTGACCAGCTCCTAGATTGACCAATCATTAAATAACATTTGCGGGGCCCCATCCTTCCATCAGTGGGGCCCCAGGAGGCAGTAGCAGAGTGGGAACTCTTTTTTTTTATGTAGGGGCGGAGGCAGCTAGAGCCGCATTTGCTGACAGTTAGTTTAAAGTTCCCCCAGCCTAGCTCTCCCTGGCGGAATGATATGGAGGGGATGCCTGTCTGCCTGACTCTCTCAGGAAGTGTTGAGAGCAGAAGGTAGGACTGCAGCCAGCGGTGACTGTGAAGGAAAGGTACATGGAGGGTGTACGGACTGTTCAGGGATCATCATCCAGGCAGCAGTAGCTGCGGCAGGGCCACAGAGCAGGGACAAGGAGGAAGCAGAAATATGAAGGCAACATGTGAGCTGGGGGTGCCGGGAGGAGTGTTTCTGCCACTACAAGGCTGACAGGAGTAGTGACAGCTGCATCATTACTCCTGTCAGCTTAGCTCTGGATGAGAAAAATCAAATCAGGAGAACAGGAGAGAGCCCGGAGGAGGTGCGGAAAGTGCTCTCATTCCTCTCCAGCTTCATGATGTCACTGTAGCACTCCTGCATTGCCACTGTCACATTGGAACTTTACAGTTTGCTTACCCACCCTCATCTCCTCCCAGCAATGGAAAGGTCAGCAAACGGTGCCCCCATTCTCAATCCCTGCAGCCAATCTGGTAGGTGATCTCCCCCCCCCTGCGGCTGCACCTACACACTTTCTCCTCCCTGCAAGCTCTCCTCTCAGTCCGGCTCATCTGCTTTTTTCCTCTCATTCCCCACCACTGACAGCTCCACCTACGCTACTCCTCTCCCTGCAATCAGTGTTTCAAGTCCCCCAGCTCTGATTACTGTTCTCCTCCCCCCACGGCATCTCTGATCCTAATACTCATCTCCTCTTCCCTGTTATCAGTCACTCATCTCCAATCCTAATACTCATCTCCTCTTCCCTGTTATCAGTCACTCATCTCCAATCCTCATCTCCTCTTCCCTGTTATCAGTCACTCATCTCCAATCCTAATACTCATCTCCTCTTCCCTGTTATCAGTCACTCATCTCCAATCCTAATACTCATCTCCTCTTCCCTGTTATCAGTCACTCACCTCTGATCCTAATACTCATCTCCTCTTCCCTGTTATCAGTCACTCATCTCCAATCCTAATACTCATCTCCTCTTCCCTGTTATCAGTCACTCATCTCCAATCCTAATACTCATCTCCTCTTCCCTGTTATCAGTCACTCATCTCCAATCCTAATACTCATCTCCTCTTCCCTGTTATCAGTCACTCATCTCTGATCCTAATACTCATCTCCTCTTCCCTGTTATCAGTCACTCCTGTCCCCACACAGCAGACCTCCATTCCCTCTTCACTAAATGTCTGCACTGCACCCTTTACCTGCCACAAGTTTCTGATTCCTCCTCTGATGACTCCTGGGCTCCTCCATTCCCCGAATACTTCTCCTGTCCACAGCCCAACTCCCTCCACTTCACACTGTAATCCAGCCTGTATTATCTCCCTCATAGCTGTCTTCATCCTAGGCTTAGGACCCCTGTCTATGGATTTCATATCCCTGGATCACCCCTCCTAACACCCCCCAGTGCCTGATGTAAAGGGGGACTCCTGATGTCAAGGGAAGACTGCTGATGTAATTGTAAACTACCGATGTTAAAGGGGATGAGAAAGGGGCCCCAAATTTAAGGGCCATTGCAGATGTAAAGGAGGACTCTTGCTGTAAAAGGGGTCTTCTGATGTGAAAGGGTGGCTCTTAATGTAAGGGGTCTTCTGATGTAAAGGGGAACTACTGGTGTGAAGGAGGGGACTTTAATGTGAAGGGGGCACCTGATGTGAGGGGGAGATTCTGATATAAAGGGTGACTAAGTATACCTCAGCCCGTAACTGTATATGAGTGTATACATGGTGTAGGTTTATGTCAGAGGGCCTCTCACTCATAGCACAGAAATGAAGGAGTATTTTGTGGGTATGAGGACTGCGGACTGTGTACAGTATATACCACTGTAAAGCCGTAATAAACCCCAAATCAAAAATGTAATATATTTCAGCTTAGTAATCATTAGATGTGGTGGCTGCATTTGTTTTTTTTTTTTTAATTTTCACCTGGTGATCTGGTCAGTAACACACCTCCTGTATTAGTGAGACACAACTCTGGATGAAAGAGCAATGGGGGCACCTTTGAACAGCAACATTGTCAGTCTGGAAGGAAGGGAGTGTTAGATGGACTAGAAGATTTAAATACACTAATACTTTATAAGCAATTGCAGCAAACATATTTTTTCTTTCAGGTCTTACATAAATAAAAAAAAAGCTGATCATTGTAAGCACCTCTGTCAATGGTAAATGGTTTGTTTCAACTCTCTAATGGCTACATTTGCAGGACAGCTTGTTCTTTTGAAAAACAAAAAAACATACTGGCTGGATCACCAGGTGAAAATAGAAGAAAACCTAAAAAAGAAAGAAAAAGAAAACTAATGCAGCCATCACATCTAAGAATTTGTAAGCTGAAATATAATAAATGTTTGCTTGTGGGTTTAATACCGCTTTAGACTCTATTTAACCATGTTCCTTTAAGCCACCTCAAAATTCAACGCATTTAAGCCACGCCCATTATTGTCGCAATGCGCTCCGCATGTCTTTTCCATCCCTAGGTCTCCCTCATTCTCAAGTTCCAAAGTTGGGAGGTATGCCTGAGCTACCATTGAAGGGACTCTTCCAAGAAGTATCTGCAGAGTGAAGAGGGTCCTCCTAGCACTGTTTAGTGTTCTGGAGTATCCCTCTGCTCCCTGAATCCTATCCAAGTTGTTCAGCTATATATAATGAAATCTACAAGAATGTTGGTTTTATTTTATGAGGACATACAACTGTAAAATTCGAGTTGTTACTGTATTAATAACTATATTTCAGTAATTCATATTGATGAGAAAAGTTCCAAGAAAAATCTGTTAAGTTCTCGTGTAAAAACAACAAAATTGATTTAATGATCAATTAGCAAAATGTTACAAAAACAATGTCAAAATGTAGCATACAAAAATAGATTATTCTTAAAATAAAGTTTAAATCAGATATGTCTGTGTGTATGTCTTGAGATGTGTGTCTGTCTGTCCTTGTGGAGAGCTGCAGTGCAAGTGTCCCTTTCCCCACACAGCCTGTCTGTACTCCTTCAATTAACCCCCACCTTTTCCAAAGAGCCTGGCCCAAAAAGCTTCATTATACTTATAGTCCCACAGAAAAGACCGGGAAATTCAGTCCCTCCAACATTCCTAAGGGTGGGGCTATGAACTACGTGATAATAGCTATCATTTAAGAATCATTTAACTTACAATATATACATTTCCTTTAAACATATAAAATCCTACATATCAGTATACATATATTTAAAATGCAGTGTTCTTATTAATATCCTAATCAAGAAATATAATAATGTAAAGAAACAGCTTATATTCTTAACATACTGAAACGTTGTGTCTTTGGAAAAGATTGTAACTTTATCTCTTACGATGGGGGAGGTGAAATGGTCTACACTAAATTGTATCCATATGTGAGATGAATCTCTCCCAAGAAATGCATACGAAGCCTATACCAGCATAAACTTTCATGAGTATAAAACCTATATAACTTCACCTTTTCCCAACATAGAAGATATATATGTACATATATATATATATATATATATATATATATATATATAAATTTCAATTATCACAAGAACTCAACCATTCATAAATTCTGATATTCTAACAACATATGGAGATACCAGGCTCCCCCCATCCCTCCACCCTCAGTCCCCCATCCATGACAGATAGACATGCAGTTTGCTGGTTGAATAGCTCTGCAGATATTTTTTATGAATAGACCCCTTAGGATGGCCATACATTATACAATTTGCCTTTAGATTTATCAAAATCATATGATATAAGGTCAAACCTAAACACTTTGAATTGGCATGCAATCAGGCAGGTCCTTGCACTACATAGTTGAAGG
This sequence comes from Lithobates clamitans, assembly GCA_037952925.1. NCBI lineage: Eukaryota > Metazoa > Chordata > Amphibia > Anura > Ranidae > Lithobates > Lithobates clamitans. The sequence goes on along the minus strand of JBBGZY010001204.1, from coordinate 264,361 downwards.
TAAATCTAAAGAAAATGAAATAAGAAAATTGTATATATGGCAAGCCTTTGGATGAGACGTGTTCAGCTCGTTATACAGGATGAGGAATGTGGACACACCCAGTGCTGTGTTGTATTAGAGAATAAGGACGTCTGAATAGTCTATACGGGTGAGGAATGTTATGTTACTGGAAATCCCCCTCCCCCTCCCACCCCTCTCTACCTCCGAGGCAAAAAAACATCTTTGCTCACTAGAACTATTTCCAGATCTCTTCATTGTCAGAAGAGAACATACAATCTGAGGATGTATGGACAGATCTAACAAGGTGAGACACCAATCATTCTTCTTTTCCTTTTTTTTATAATATATGTAACAATATATTTTTTTATTAGAGTATAGCAATAATTACAAAGAAACAGAGTGAAAGAACCACTACAAAAAAATCACAAATCATATAGGGGTCAGGATATGAGGAGAATACCTCCTCCCACTACTCATATAACAATACTAATCTGGTGCAGATTTCAAAAGTGTATCAAATAGAATTCAACACTCACATAAGAGGACAGCGAAAAGATTTGAAGTAGATGGTCCCAAACTCTAATGCCCCGTACACACGGTCGGACTTTCCAATGGGAAATGTGCTATCAGAGCTTGTTGTCGGAAATTCCGACCGTGTGTGGGCTCCATCGGAATTTTTCCATCGGAATTTCCGACACACAAAGTTTGAGAGCTGGATCTAAAATTTTCCGACAACAAAGTCTGCTGTCGGAAATTTCGATTGTGTTTACACAATTCTGATGCAGAAAGTGCCACGCATGCTCGGAATTAAGCAGAAGAGAAGCACTGGCTATTGAACTTCATAAGAGTTAATGAGACACCCAGAGATATAAAGCCTGTTTGTGTTTGTAAAGAAGGCAAAGTCCATGATAGAGATGTAAGTGGAGAATCGGACAACTCTTCCTCTATTTGAACCGATAGTTTTCTAAAGGAATTATGAAACCAATCAATAATAATATTGCCCCTCCCAAGGATTTAAGCCTAGTGAGGATATTGTATCTGATCCTGGCTGGTGAGTCAGCCCATGTATATCAAAAATAAAGATTTTAATGAACTAAAAAAGGTCTGTGGAGGGTCTGTGGGGACTGTTTGGAAAACATAGAGAATTTGTGGTAAAATATAATTTTTTTATAATGCCGTCCGCCTGAACCAGGAATGTTTCAGAGTTCACCATTCCTAAAGTTTACAAATGATAAAAGATTTATAGTTTAGTTCATAAAGATTGTCTAGCTTAGATGGAATTTGTATTCCTAAATACTTTATCTCTTTTGGTTTCCATATAAAAGGAAATGATTTACGTAAACTGACAATGGTAGAATCTGATATAGGAGACATTGAAGACCTCGGTCTTATGTATAAGCTGTAGGGCCTCATCAGGGCACCCTGTGTTGCTTGCAGTCCTAACACTACAAATTTATAAGTGTCTCCAGGGTGGAAGCACATGCATGGAATGGATAGATGAGGGGCATGTGAGCCTGGAGGCAGCCCAAGCCCCCTTAAAGGAACAGGAGCACACTGGACATCCAACAAGAGCACAATGGCAGCAAAGGCGCCCAGTGTGTCCCCAGTGTATGCAAAACCCCAGCTTTTAACAGACGGTTAGACAGGTAATTTGGTTGGTCAGTAGACTGGTTGGTGAGATGAGCTATGGAATTGTTTTTGTCTTACATGTATATGGCCCTCCATGTGCTCCTTGCTGTGAAGGCCAGTTATAGGTGGGGGCAGTGGCACCTGCCCCACATCTATCCATTCCATGCATGTGCTTCCACTGTGGAGACACTTATAAATTTGTAGTGTTAAGACTGCAAGCAACACAGGGTGCCGTGACGAGGCCTTGCAGCTTTCACATGCGTTTGCAAATGTGTGCTAAATAACCCCTGCTTTTAACAGACGGTTAGACAGGTAATTTGGTTGGTCAGCAGACTGGTTGGTGAGCTGAGCTATGGAATTGTTTTTGTCTTACACTCTGTCTTATGTATGTTTACCTTAAAATTACTAGGATGTCCAAAGTGTGTAAATTCATGTATGAGTGCTGGAAATATCACTGAGGGGTTTGATATATATAATAATAGATAATCTGTGTATAAACTCAGCTTAATCTCACATCGCCCTATTGGAAGACCTATAAGTAAGGCCGAGAGTGGGCACCCTTGGCGAGTGACATTATGTATATGAAGGTTATGGGAGAGGATACCATTGATCCTAACTCTAGCCGATGAGGGTTTCATAGAGAGACAATATTTTATTTAACAAGCCCTATGGTCTACCAATCTGTGTAAGGGAGGCTGAGATAAAATCCCACAAAACGTGGTCAAAAGCTTTTTCCACATCAATTGCAAATGGAAATGTTTTTTACTAACATAATAAAAGTGATTGTTTAAGTGGTGTTGTCCCCGGCCTTTCTACCAGGGACAAACCCAACCTGATCTAAATGAATTAGGGAAGGTATATAAGACTGAAGCCTACATGCAACTACTAGTAATGGCGTAATCTGTGGGTGTCGGAGGACATCGAGTCCGCGGTACCCGCTGATTGGTTCCCGCTGTGATTATACGAGCGGTGACCCAAAAGTGCAGGATCATGTGTACATATGTATATACATGATCCTGCGCACAGACGCCATCCTGTAGCAGTGAAGCTACAATAGGACGATTGTAAAATGGTTAATCCAAATGAATTAAATAAATGGGTCTGTAGCTACAGCAGAGTGCCGGATCTTTGTTGGCTTTTGGAATAACAGTTGTATGCGTGTCTTGAGAGTGCCGTGGAAAAGGACGCTTCTGTGAGATGGAATTGAACACTTCTTCCATAACTGGAGACAGACAGTCTGAAAAATGAGAATAGAAATGTGAGTAAAGCCACCCAGACCTGGACTTCTCCCTCACAGGAAAAGATTTATTGCAGAGACAATGTCAGAGGCCTTGAATGGCTTTCAGAGTTCCTCAGCAGCATCCACTGATAAAGTTGGGATAGCAGGCGACTGAATATAGTGTAATAATGAAGTAGTAGGTGAATAATCACGAGTATCCAATGACATGGCTGAAATGTTATATAAGGATGAGGAATATAATTGAAAAGCTTTGGCTATGGCTTCAGAGGAATCTAGCAAGCCCTGAGATGAGCATGATATCTTAGATATATACATGAGGGAACCCTAATTGATTGAGCTAAGAGCCGACCATTCTTATTGCCAAATTTATACAAGTGACAATGAGCTAATTCTTTATGTTGCATATACACTATATTGTCAAAAGTATTGTGACATCTGCCTTTACACACACATGAACTTTAACCACTTCCCTACCCACTTATGTACATACGACGTCCACAGATGGGATCTCCCATCCTGGGTGGACATCATATGACGTCCTGGGATTCCTGGCCGCCTTGGGGGCACGCGCGCACCCGCCGCATTGCTAGGGTCCCGGTGCGTGTGCCCGGCAGCCGCGATGTCCGCCGGGCACCCGCGATTGCCCGTTAACCGGGCCGGACCGTGGATCTCTGTGTGTAAACACAGAGATCCATAGCCTGTCAGCTCAGAGGAGAGCGATCTGTGTTCCCAGAACGGAGGAACACTGATCGGTCTCCTCCCCTTGAGCGTCCCCTCCCCCTACAGTTAGAAGCATTCCCTAGGAAACACATTTAACCCCTTGTGTCCCCCTAGTGGTTAACCCCTTCACTCCCTGTCACATTTACACAGTAATCAATGCAATTTTATAGCATTGATCGCTGTATAAATGTGAATAGTCCCAAAAATGTGTCAAAAGTGTCCGATGTGTCCGCCATAATGTCGCAGTCACGAAAAAAAAATTGCGATCGCCACTATTACTAGTAAAATAAATAAATAAATAATTTTATTTTAAAAATGCCATGAATCTATCCCATATTTTGTAGACGCTATAACTTTTGCACAAACCAATCAATATACGCTTATTGAAAATTTTTTTACCAAAAATATGTAGAAGAATACGTATCGGCCGAAACTGAGGAAAAAATGTGTTTTTTAAAAAAAAAATTGGGATATTTATTATAGCAAAAAGTAAAAAATATTGTGTTTTTTTCAAAATTGTCGCTCTTCTTTTGTTTATAGCGCAAAAAATAAAAACCGTAGATGTGATCAAATACCACCAAAAGAAAGCTCTATTTGTGGTGAAAAAAGGATGTCAATTTTGTTTGGGTACAACGTCGCACTACTGCGCAATTGTCGTTTAAAGTGCGACAGCGCTGAAAACGAAAAATTGGTCTGGGAAGGAAGGGGGTGAAAATGCCCTGTATTGAACCGGTTAATGGCATCCCAGTCTTAGTCCGTAGGGTTCAATATTGAGTTGGCCCATACTTTGCAACTATAACACATTCAACTTTTCTGGGAAGGCTGTCCACAAGGTTTAGAAGTGTGTCTATGGGAATGTTTGACCATTCTTCCAGAAGCGCATTTGTGAGGTCAGGCACTGATGTTGAACGAGAAGTCCTGGCTCACAGTCTCCACTCTAATTGATCCCAAAAGTGTTCTATTAGGTTGAGGTCAGGACTCTGTACAGGCCACTCAAGTTCCTCCACCCCAAACTCGCTCATCCCTGTCTTTATGGACCTTGCTTTGCGCACTGGTGGAACAGGAAGGGGTTGTCATGAGAGTCACTTTGGGTGGGGGGCTTGTGGAACCCAGCTTAACTTAGAGAGGTCTGGAAACTCTTGTTTCAGCTCCCCGTGTCCCGTTTATTTTTAGTGTAGCATGGTTTGGATTACTTCAAATGGGAACGCTGATGGGCTTTCCAGGCAATTGGAACTATAAGACGCTCCCAGACACCCCCAAGTCGACCTGTGGTGGATCTAGCTGGGTCTGCCAAACTATGGGATGGGGGGGGCACTGTCACAGACACTGGCTGCAGGGACCTTTTCAGCTCACATTCACCCTGTCATTTGTTATTACTATATTTCTTTCTGTTACATTTTTGAGAGACTGTTTTCTTGGATTTGCCCTGAAGACTATTTCTGGTTTGTTTGATTCTGAACTATACATGTTAATTGAAATACCTGGTCACATTGGCCTCTGTTCCATGGGCTTCAATGTAGGAGCTGTACAGTCTGCTACAAGGAGATCCTGCTTAATAAAAGCATTGTTTAGGTGTGAATTTCCCTCCACCTATTGTGTCTGTCTGGTGGCTAATTTGACTAACTCTTGGAGGATAGTCTATGATTGGATTAGCAATGAGTCAGTTCTACCTTGTTATCTAAACCATTGTGTGATGTTTTGGGTAAATATTTGGGTTATTGTTCATGTGGTGACTGACCTATTTTTCAAGTGTATAAAAAGCATGTATTCCTGTTCAATAAAGTGTGCCAGTTTTCATACAAGCTATTTGTCGGCTAGTCTTGTATGGTCAGCTATAATATCTTGTTCCTATGTCCAGACTGAAGGAAGCTGTATACTGACAGAAGCACCAAAGCGAGGGGTCTAGACAGTTCCATCACAGGGGACATCCCCAAACTGTTCCCACAAAGTTGGGAGCATGGAATTGTCCAAAATGTCTTGGTATGCTGACACCTTAAGAGTTCCCTTCACTGGAACTAAGGGGCCAAGTTTAACCCCTGAAAAACAACCCCCACACCATAATCCCCCCTCCACCAACTGATTTAGAATAGTGCACAAAGCAAGGTCCATAAAGACATGGATGAGTGAGCTCTGACTAGATCTAGGGGCCCCCTCACCCACCTCTCATACAGTAACTTGAATGGGAGAACATGGTAGATTCCTGTGGCACCTCCCAATAACAAAAGAGAAGGTGCAGCAGATATCTCTCCAAATCCCTGCGAGAGGTTGCAAATGTCCGAAGCAACTGTTTCAGTGTTCCATTGAACCTCTCACAAAGTCTGTTGGTCTGGGGGTGATAAGGAGAGCTCTGTAGGGGCTTTATCCCACAAAGCCTCCATAACTGCTGAGTGAGCTCAGCAGTGAACTGAATCCCCTGGTCAGAGATGATTTCCCGAGAGAAACCCACCCTGGCAAAGATCCGGAGCAAGGCATCAGCCACGGTTTCTGTGTGGATATTTGCCAGGGGAATGGGCTCCAAGTACCAGGTGGCAAAATCCACCATGGTAAGGATATATCTCTTCCCAGAAATACTAGGTTGGGGCAATGGTCCTACCAGGTCTACGGCAATGCAGCTATAGGGTTCATCAATGATAGGTAAAGGCTGTAGGTGAGATTTCAGTGGGCCCCCATGCATACCCACCCGCTGGCATGTGTCACAGGTCCGGCAATACTGTGAGACATGCCCCGTAATCCCTGTCCAAAAAAAAGACTGAGTCAGACAGTGGAGGGTCCAGGTCCTCCCCAGGTGATGACCCAGACCCTCCAGCCAGTGTCCACAACACCAACTTTCCTGAAGAATCCACTTTGAAGCATCTTATTATTGAATGTAGTCATCTGCTAATCACACATTGCTTCCATTTTGGGGCCTTATCCTTTTTATCACCTGACCTCTCTATAGACATCTTACTGGCTGATACTTTGGTGCTGATTAGTACCAGTCTTGGCTATGAATGGCACAGATTTGTGGAGGAGATGCCTAAATATATGAGTCTGTATAAATGGTGGTTCTAAACAGGGTGAAATAAATTTGTGACCCCGATATATGCCAATCAGATGAATGCTAGGATGAAGTTATTGATTGACCCCCATAGTTATGGGCTGTAAATGACAGAAGTCCATTTCAGATCTTCTCAGATTGGATAACTAGACAGCCAATCGTTATTCACATAAGGAAGCAAAATCCTGTTCATTGCACTACAAATGAGTTTATTATTGTTTGTGCTTCTTCCAGGTGATGTCATCTCGGGTCATCTCCTGATGTCATGGCGACCTCTTCCTCCTCCTCACAAGGTATGACTGCTGATCCTGACAATCCTTTCCAATGTTTTCCTCCATCTCACATCTCCAGAGATTGGAATTAGATGATAGGACATCTCATGTCTCCATAGTCTGGACATTTGCTATAGATATCTGGTTCCACCCATTAGAAGAGTTAAGAAGCTTTCATCAATACTACTATCACATTACCGTGTATTCAGATTGTATTTATCATTGATGGAAATGATCTTCTGAGATGGCCCAGTGATCCATAATGACTGGAGGACCCCAAATTTTATGGTGATTAGTGTAGCAGTTGGGGGAATCCTTTGTCTATAATTCTAAGTAGAAAAATATCTTGTGTTACATGACACATACTGCTGGGAGATTTGGGGGTAATCAGAGTTTTTAGTTCATACTGATCAGACACATCATTATTCAGGGGAAGGTTTCTTAAAGGATTTATAGTTTCATAATAAAGTATTTTCTTGAAATACCTCAACCAGTAATATATGACATTCTGGCCACTAGATGGAGCTGAATATTATAGGAAATAAACATATTAGACACTTTATGTGGCTTATTTATGAAGGTGAATCTTTTATAAATTGACCCCTTAGGTGTTTGCACCCAATATTCATCCATCTGAGAGGTAAATTACCATTATGGAGGCAATCATGAGATTATCACAAGGGATCCAATGTCTCCATAGGAAGAATAGAGATATTGGGGGATAATTTCATTTCCCTTCCCTTCTATATGCTCTTTATAGCATTGCCAGCTGCCAGTACAGACTAACAGTGCCTTGAAAAAGTATTCATACCCTTTGAAATTTTCCACATTTTGTCATGTTACAACCAAAAACATAAATGTATTTTGTTGGTATTTTATGTGATAGACCAACACAAAGTGGACATTAATTGTGAAGTTAAAGGAAAATGATAAATGGTTTTCGAAATGTTTTACAAATAAATCTGTGAAAAGTGTGGGTGGCATTTGTATTCAGCCCCCTTTACTCTGATACCCCTAACTAAAATCTAGTGGAACTGTGACAGACCTAGCCGGGACAGAGGCTGTTGGAGAGGACTGAATGCAAGCCTCTTGCCTTTTGATTATGGGCCCTGGATTTTCAAGGGAACAATACTCTTTGTGAGGTGAATTAGAAATCCAGTCTGAACTGTACTAATCGGACTCAGTCATGTATATATTATATGTTGTTTGATTCTGTTGGGGACTCCTTGCTGTGGTCATTTGGGATTTGTGTCCCTGAAGAGGGAGGGGGGATTCCTCCAGCAGCCCCCTGCTGATAAGACTGATTCATACTGTTGGGACACATCCTGTGAGGAGATGCTGGTGTCATCAACTCCAACTACCTGTGTTTATGTTAATCGAATGAGCTGATCACATTAGCCACCAGCACTGGCTAGGAGACGAACAGTCTAGGCTGAGGAGGGGGGAGATTATTGTTTGTATTGTTAATTGTAATTAGCTCCTGCTATTGTGTTTATACTACTGTGTGAAGCTCGGTGCCCACAAGTCTGTCCTACAGGTCATGTCTCTGAGTCATCTGGTCTGGGTAAATTTAATAGTAAATTAGCTCATGTTAATTAGGTTAGCTTTGAGTCATCCTGGTGTATAAATTTGTGTGAGATCTCAACTAAAGAGTTAGTTCTGATGTACTCCAAGACTGGTGTTGTCTAGTTCTTGGGGGTTCCTATAGCCAGATCCATTGGACTCGTGTTCCAGAACTTAGGAAGCGGTATACTGACGGAAGCACTCAAGCGGAGTGTGGGACGTTCCGTGACAGGAAACAATTGCTTTCAGAAGTTACCTAATTTGTAAATAGAGTCCACCTGTGTGTCATTTAATCTCAGTATAAATACAGCTGTTCTGTGAAGCCCTCAAAGGTTTGCTAGAGAACCTTAGTGAAAAAAACAGCATCATGAAGGCCAAGGAACACACCAGACAGGTCAGGTATAAAGTAGTGGAGTTTAAAGCAGGGTTAGGCTATAAAAAAACATATCCAAAGCTTTGACCATCTCACGGAGCATTTTTAATCCATCATCAGAAAATGGAAAGAGTATGGCACAACTGCAAACCAACCAAGACATGGCCGTCCACCTAAACTGACTGGCTGGGCAAGGAGAGCATTCATCAGAGAAGCAGCCAAGAGGCCCATGGTAACTCTGGAGGATCTGCAGAGATCCACATGTGGAAGAAGGTGCTCTGGTCAGATGAGACCAAAATTGAACTTTTTGGCCTAAAAACAAAATGCTATGTGTGGTGGAAAACTAACACTGCACATCACCCTGAACACACCATCCCCACCGTGAAACATGGTGGTGGTAGTATCATGTTGTGGGGATGCTTTTCTTCAGTAGGGACGGTGAATCTGGTCAGAGTTGATGGGAAGATGGTTGGAGCCAAATACAGGGAAATCTTAGAAGAAACCTGTTGTAGTCTGCAAAAGACTTGAGACTCGGGTGGAGGTTCACCTTCCAGCAAGTCAACGACCCTAAACATACAGCCAGAGCTACAATGGAACGGTTAAGATCAAAGCATATACAAGTGTTAGAATGGCCCAGTCACAGTCCAGACCTAAGTCCAAATGTGTGTCAAGACTTGCAGCTGTAATTGCAGTGAATAGTGGTTATATAAAGTATTGACTCAGGGGGCTTAATACAAATGCACACCACACTTTTTTTACATATTTATTCCTTCCACTTCACAATTATGTGCCACTTTGTGTTGGTCTATCACATAAAATTCCAATAAAATACAAATACATTTTTGGTTGTAACATGACAAAATGTGGAAAATTTCAAGGGGTATGAATACTTTTTCAAGGCACTGTATCTGCTGTCATGTGTCAGAAATCATCCAATCAGGATGAATGTTTATGGTTGCACTCTGCAGGGTCGGCTCCTGGTGTCCTGGGAAAGACGAAACAAACCCCCGGGGATCTTATCGTATATTCTCTGGAGGATCTGAAAGGAAGTGACTTCAAGAGATTTAGGAACAAATTGTCTGATTTCTCCTATGGAGATAAACAGCCCTTGCCCCAAGGAAGACTAGAAAATGCAGACTGGATCACCACCAAGGACCTCCTGATAGATGCATATGGAGAGAAAGGGGCTCTGGATGTTACCATTCATGTCTTTACATTGATCGGTCTGATGGGACCTGCAGATGACCTCCAGAGCAAAGCACAACATGGTGAGTTCCCGTCTATAATGTCCATTTCCTACCAATTCCTGATCAATATCTGTGTGAGGAAGAATTATGAATGTCATCCAGGGAAAGCAAATGACAAATTAGGAGCTTCCAACTGGATGAACCATTTCTCGCTGACAGTACACACATATGGGGCCTCATGGAAGTATACATACAGGATATATTATATAATACATTATATACATACAGGATATATTATATAATACATTTTATACATACAGGATATATAATACATTATATATGTAGCGGTACCCTCGTAAGGGCTGCTGAGTTGGTTATAGCAATCCGCCAATCACCCTGCTGCCAACCCCCCATCCATCACTTTATAGACAATGAACAGTCAATAATTTAGTTTTCTCTCTTTTATTTGTGGGATACAACTTGAATGAAACAAGGGAAGTATGAGATGCCCATAAAGATTTCACTTTGTAGAGTATCATCCAAATCCTTGGCCTAGAAAATGGATTTTTCCCTTTAGAATCCTCACTGCAGACTATTGCTTCTTCTTTTACTTGGCATATCTGACTGAAGATTTACTACTCACCGCTTCCATTTGAACTAGAAGAATCACTCTGAATAATTCCCTTTTTTAGACTAAAATGATGTTATCTCCATGAATTCAAGAACCAGAGCTACACACAGCTGCTCCCTCCAGCCTCCATGAATTAAACAGTCACCCGGTCTTTAGAAGTTGTTACTAAATGCACACACACAGGATCTCCTCTCCTGATGTCTTGACTAGGGATGAGCCAAACACGCCCTGGTTCGGTTCGCACCAGAACCTGCGAACGGACCGAAAGTTTGCGCAAACTGTAGAACCCTGTTAAAATCTATGGGACTCGAACGTTTGAAATCAAAATTGCTAATTTTAAAGGCTAATATGCAATTTATTGTCCTAAAAAGTGTTTGGGGATCCGGGTCCTGCCCCAGGGGACATGTATCAATGCAAAAAAAAGTTTTAAAAATGGCAGTGATTTTAATGATGCTTAAAGTGAAAAAAAAGTGAAATATTCCTTTAAATATTGTACCTGGGGGGTGTCTATAGTATGCCTGTAAAGTGGCGCGTGTTTCCCGTGCTTAGAACAGTCCCTGCACCAAATGTCATTTTTAAAGGAATAAAAGTCATTTGAAACTGCTTGCGGCTATAATGTAATGTAAAATGACATTGGTACCCCCCGCCCCCCCAGCCCATTACCAGCCCCTTTGGGACTTGTATGGATATTAAGTGGAACCCCACACCCAAATTAAAAAAAGGAAAGGCGTGGGGCCCCCGGGCCCTATTTACTCTGAACTAGGGATGAGCTTCGAGTTCGACTCGAACATCGGCTGTTTAAAGGCTTGGTATTGTCATAAAAAGTGTTTGGGTACCCGGGTCCTGCCCCAGGGCACATGTATCAATGCAAAAAAAAGTTTTAAAAACGGCCGTTTTTCCGGGAGCAGTGATTTTAATAATGCTTAAAGTGAAACAATAAAAGTGTAATATTCCTATAAATGTTGTGGGGGTGTCTATAGTATGCCTGTAAAGGGGCGCATGTTTCCTGTGTTTAGAACAGCCTGACAGCAAAATGACATTTCAAAGGAAAAAAAGTCATTTAAAACTACTTGCGGTTATTAATGAATTGCTGGTCTGACAATACACATAAAAGTTCATTTATAAAAACTGCATGGGATTTCCCCACAGGGCAACCCCGAAGCGAAATTAAAAAAAAAAAACTGGCGTGGGGGTCACCCTAAATTCCATACCAGACCCTTATCCAAGCACGCAACCTGGCAGGCCGCAGGAAAAGAGGGGGGACGAGAGAGCACACCCCCCTCCTGAACCGTACCAGGCCACATGCCCTCAACATTGGGAGGGTGCTTTGGGGTAGCAACCCCCCAAAACACCTTGTCCCCATGTTGATGAGGACAAGGGCCTCATCCCTACAACCCTTGGCCGGTGGTTGTGGGGGTCTGTGGGTGGGGGGCTTATCGGAATCTGGAAGCCCCCTTTAACAAGGGGAACCCCAGATCCCGGCCCCCCGTGTGAAATGGTAAGGGGGTACTCCTACCATTTCACAAAAAACTGTCAAAAATGTTAAAAATGACAAGAGACAGTTTTTGACTCTTCTATCTTCTTTCTTCTTTCTTCTTTCTTCTATCTTCCTTCAGTTTCTTCCTCCATCTTCTTCTTCCTCTGATCCTCTGCTTCTTTCTCCTGTGTTCTCATCTGGCATCTTCCTCCACGGCGTCTCCTTCTCTTCATCCTCTTCTCTTCATCTACTTTTCGGGCCATTCCGCGTACATGGGAGGCTCCTGCTGTGTGATGCTTCTCGTCTTCTGATGGTTCTTAAATAACGGAGGGTGGGGCCACCCGGTGACCCCGCCCCCTCTGACGCACGGGGACTTGATGGGGACTTCCCTGTGGCATTCCCCGTGACATCAGAGGGGGCGGGGTCACCCGTTATGTAACCATCTCTGACATCACGGGGAATGCCACAGGGAAGTCCCCCTCAAGTCCCTGTGCGTCAGAGGGGGGCAGAGTCACCGAGTGACCCCACCATCCATTATTTCAGAAGACGAGAAGCGTCACACAGCGGGAGCCTCCCATGTATGCAGAGCGGCCTGAAAAGAAGATGAAGAGAAGAAGATGAAGAGAAAGATGAGAGCATCCCCCCTCCTGAACTGTACCAGGCCACATGCCCTCAACATTGGGAGGGTGCTTTGGGGTAGCGGCCCCCCAAAACGCCTTGTCCCCATGTTGATGAGGACAAGGGCCTCATCCCCACAACCCTTGGCTGGTGGTTGTGGGGGTCTGTGGGCGGGGGCTTAACAGAATCTGGAAGCCCCCTTTAACAAGGGGACCCCCAGATCCCGGCCCCCCCGTGTGAAATGAAAAAAGCTTCAATTCTTCCTTGCACTTGGTCAGACCATCAGATTACTACGCTCGACACACATTTTATCGGTCTTTCTTCAACACCTTACTCTTGGAGACTTAACGAGTCCTTATTAACGGAACCGACTCATCAACAGGAAAAAGCTTCTGCCATTAAAAATTATTTTACATTAAATGATACTCCAGATATATCCCCCGCTACTCTTTGGCTAGCTCACAAGGCAGTCTTGAGAGGACGACTCATCAAGATGGCAGCTCAAGCTAATAAAGAAAAATGGGCAAAAATTCACTCTCTCACAATGGATCTCCATAAATTATATAGGGTACATAAAAACTCGCATGACCCAGATATCTTTAACATGATTTCTCAAAAACGCAATGAATTAGACTCCATCCTAACTTTTAAAGCAGAAAAGGCCCTCCGCTGGTCAAAAGCTAAATTTTTCCTCAAGTAATTCTTATTCAACAATGTTTGCCCGTAAATTAAATCAATTTATTAAACCCACTCATGTATACAAACTTAAAAATAACACCAATCAATTAGTCACTCATCCGCAAGACATCCTGTCAATTTTTTCCAAATTTTATTTGGAGCTCCTTTCTAAACCTTCATCATCAATCCCACCTTCCACATTATCATGGCTAGACAATATTCCTTTCCCCTCATTAACCTCCTTACAAACTGACCTTTTAAATGCCCCATGCACAGACGAAGAAATCCTCCAAATAATTAAAGGGGTTGTAAAGGTATAAATTTTTTCACCTTAATGCATTCTATGCATTAAGGTAAAAAAACTTTTGATAATGCCGCCACCCCCAGCCCCCTCCCGTTTTCCTTGTCAAAAGAAGTTTATTGAGTATACAATATTATAAAGATACATAAAGTAAGTTTACAAGGATCTATAAAGTAAGCTCATTGTTTTACAGTAGGGTTTATATAGGTAAATATCATGAAATTTCAAATATTAAACATTGGGTTCACGTAAACCTAAATTATATATATCATTTCCTTAGTTACTTTTGTAGGTATTTAAATGATTTATACCTACTATACATATTGTTTACAAGTAGAGTGTATATAGGTCAAATTAATTCTGATAATGAGCTTTAATCGTAAGGTGGAGAAAAGGAAAGAGAAAGAAGAAAAAGGGTTGAAAGGTAGAGGTATGGTCCACAAGGTTGTCCCGCTCGTCAGTTTATTATTCTTTTTAGTTCTCTTTGAAGCCTTAGAATGGGTGTCTCTGTAAGTCATTTAATCTGTTACCATGGCAACAGGACAGAGTCATTGAAGTTTGACAAGAACTGTTGTTTTATCCAAGGGTGCCAAAGTTTTTCAAATTTTGGAATTTGATTTTGATCGATGGCTACCATCTTAGCATGGGACATTGTATTATTCATTCTGTGAATTGTTTCTGCTAGTACCAATGTAGGAGATTTCCATGCCTTGGCCACTGTTTGTTTTGCAGCCGTTATTAGTTGGATCATAAGTTTGAATTGAGAGAGTGTTAACCATTCCGGTTTTAGATTGAGTAAGGTTAAATATGGATCTGGTTGTATTATTTTTTAAAATATTTTAGATGCAATCATGAAGACTTCCTTCCAGAAGGTTTGAATTACTGGGCACGTCCACCATATGTGTAAATATGTGCCTATTTCTGGGCATCCTCGAAAACAAAGAGCTGAGGTATTAGGTGAATATTTTGCCACTCTAGCGGGTACAAGGTACCAGCGAGTTAGGACTTTATAATTTGTCTCCAGTGCTAAGATGTTGGGTGAAGATGACTTAGATGTGAGCCATATGTTAGACCAGTCCGTGTCTTCTAAAGTTCGTCCCAGGTCCTCCTCCCACCTCTGAACGTAAGAGGGTCTATTAAGATTTGCTACTCCATATAATTGATTATAAAGTGATGAAATTGTACCTTTAGCAAATGGATCTTTTGTACAGATTGATTCAAAAATGGATAATTGGGATAATGGTGTATCCCCCTTTAGGAATGGTGTATAGAAATTTTTGATTTGGAGATATCTAAATATCTCAGAGTTTGGTAGATCATATTTTTCTCTAAGCGATGGGAAAGAAAGGAATGATTTAGATGCTATGAAGTCATTTAGTGTCTGAATGCCTGATGTTGTCCAAGCTTTAAAAGAATTTGGGTAGATCCATGCCGGATAAAAGGCCGGATTTCTGATAAAAGAAAGGAGAGGATTGTGTGGAGATTGTAACTGATATTTGGTTTTTAGTTTATCCCAGAGAGATAAGAAGTGTTTAGTTATGGGATTATGAATTTTAAAGCGGTCTTTAGGATCAAGCCATAATAAATTTGATATTAATAGAGGGTCATTTTCTGAAGCCTCTATAAATACCCATAATGGGATTTCCTGTTTTGCATGGTATTTGGACAGACTGGCCAAATGTGCTGCTCTGTAGTAGTTAGTAAAATTAGGGCATCCCAGGCCTCCTTTATTTTTGGGAAGATGTAGTGTGTGTATAGGTATACGTGGTTTAGAAGAGCCCCATATAAACGAAGTTGCTCTTTTTTGTACTATTCTCAAAAAATAGGAAGGAATTGGAATAGGGAGGACTCTGAATAGATAAAGCAATTTGGGTAGAATAGTCATTTTGATTGCGTTATTCTTCCCTATCCAGGATAAAGGAAGTTGCGACCATTGTTTTATTAGATTTGTGATCTGTCTTAATACAGGAGGATAATTGGTTGAGAATAAGTCAGAATGAGATGCTGTTAAATGAATTCCAAGATATGGGATTGATTTTTCTGCCCATGTGAATGGGAGTGCAGCCCTAGCCGGGATCAATTCCATGTTTGTGAGCGAAATATTAAGCACTAGGCATTTCTTAGGATTAATCATAAGGCCGGATAGGGCTGCAAATCCATCAAGAGCTGGTATTAAGTTAGGACCAGAGACCTGTGGTGATGATAGAAAAAGTAATATATCGTCTGCAAATATACATAATTTATGTGTAATACCTCCTACTTCAATGCCAGTTATAGTTTGGTTTGTTCTGATGTATTGGGCCATGGGTTCGAGTATAAGGGCAAAAATTAAGGGAGATAATGGGCAACCCTGTCGGGTACCTCTTTCGATATTAAAGGCTTCAGATTTGTATCCAGCATATTTTATATAGGCTTTGGGTTTATTATATAATGCTTTGATCCATGTTAAAAAGTGGGGTCCAAAACCCCATTTTTGTAATGAATATTGCATATATTGCCAGGATACTGTGTCAAATGCCCTCTTAATATCGAGAGATAGAAAACATAAAGGGATTTTCCGTTTTTTAGCAATATGTGCCAATAACACTGCCCTGCGTATATTATCGCCTGCCTGTCTATTTGGCATGAAGCCTACTTGATCTCTATGTATTAATTTTCCTATAATGCTATTGAGGCGTTTTGCTATTATTTTTGCTAATAATTTAATATCAAGGTTTAACAGAGAGATAGGCCGATAATTCACACAGGAAGTATCATCAGAAAGGGGTTTTGGGATCATACAAACAATTGCCATTAGTGTTTCTTGCCAAAAAGAATGTCCATCTAGAAGTTTGTTAAAAGTTTCAGTGAGAATGGGAGAGAGTATTTCTGAGAATGTTTTATAGTATAAAGCCGAGTAGCCGTCTGGGCCTGGTCTTTTGTTAAGTTTTAGGTCTTTTATGGCGTTAGCAACTTCATCTATAGTTATAGGCTCATCCAAACTGCTTTTTTGATTCTGAGATAACTCAGGTAAGGTTATTTTTGAGAAGAAGGATTCAGCCTCTGTAGGATTAAATTCATTGCTTGTCTTGTATAAAGTTGCGAGATGTGAGTGAAATTTATGGACTATTTTAACTGGATTACAAGTGTAAACATTTTTTGATAATTTCAAACGTATTGGTTTGAAAGATTTGTTAGTTGAATTTAATGCCTGAGCCAAATATGTACCTGGTTTGTTTGTATTCATGTAGAAATTGTGTTTGGAGCGTTTGAGGGATTTATCAACTGACTCAGTGAGAAATAGATCGTATTCCAATCTAGATTTTTCCAGATGAGATTTTGTACTCTGAGATGGATTATCTTGAAATGATATGTAGGCTGCATTAAAATTGAGTTCTAGTTTTTTTGCTAGATTTTTGCGTTCCCGTTTAAATAGTGCCATTTGTCTTTGTATTGTACCACGCAAGACAGGCTTATGAGCTTCCCACAGTGTTATTGGGGAGATGTCTGTTGTATTATTAATTGATATGTATTCCTTTAAAGCTTGTTCAATGGCCATCTGATGTAGTGGGTGTTTGAGCATTATATCCGGTAAGTACCACGTTGGGTCATGCGCTTTTGGTATGGCTGAGGCTATAGTAGTGTATACTGCATTATGGTCAGACCACGGAATCGGAATTATATCTGATGCAATAATTTCTGGTATCATTCCTATTGTTAGAAAAATATGATCTATTCTGGTGAAGGTTTGATGAGGGTGCGAGAAATAAGTGAATTTCTTTTTCATTGGGTTACTTTCTCTCCACGAATCTACCAGATTGTATTTGGAAAGAAGTTGAGAAAAAGGTAATCTAGAGGTTATTTTGGATGGTGTAAAAGGTGATTTATCTAGAAATGGGAGGAGGACCTGGTTCGAATCCCCACACATTATCACTGTTCCTATTTTGTGTGTATTAATCACTTGTAATATATGTGAGAGGAATGGTGTAGGTTGTTTGTTAGGAGCGTAGTAGGAAATCACCGTGATTGCTGTATCCATTATATAACCCATGAGTATCAGGTATCTACCTTCTGGGTCTTTAATTTCTGATGATAAGGTGAATGGTGTGGATCGGTGAAATGCAATTAGAGTTCCCCTTTGCTTGGTACAGGCAGAAGCCGTGTAAATTTGTTGATAAAAAGGAGAAATATATTTTGGAGTAGAATCTTTGGTGAAGTGTGTTTCTTGGAGGCATACTATGTGAGCCTTCTTGTTATGAAAAGTACGGAAGGCTTTGGTCCTTTTTTGAGGGACATTTATTCCCTGAACATTCAGGGAAAGTATATTCAGTGGTGCCATGTCAACAGATCAAATAGTTTTGACTTACTTTTTGTTATGCAGAGCTGACTGCACAGATCAACCTGTGTGGACTGAAGAGATGAATAGATAGAAAAGAAACCAGTGAATTCTGGAGTAAAGAGTAAACAAAAAACATATGAGATTAGTTGATACATTGTATAAATTATTTTTTGCAAGTAATCACAATTTACCCGTGAAAGAGAATAAATATCTCTCTCAGGGGAATAAGTGCCTTCGTCACACTCCCACATAATATGGTTGGGAGAATGAGGAGGGCTAATGGGGGTATAGGGATCTTCCGCTTACAGGAGAGAAGTGCTATGTCAAAAGACATCAAAATGATGTTTCATTATTTGGAGTGCAGAATATAGTTTTTGTTGAAATTATTTATTCCAGGGTGGTTGTATATGGTTAGTCTTGCCCTAGGCTAAATAATTCAGTTAGAAAGGTACTGTTAATAACTTTGGTATTGATGAAGATAGTTTGAATTATTTTGGGATTTTAACCCTTTTAGAGTAAACAATTACATATTTTATTCATATGTAACTGTTTAGATATGTTAACTCATAAAATTGAGGTTGTATTGCTTCAGATTAGAATAAACAAAAACATAATTCTAGGAACTAGTTAGGAAAAAGAAAAAGCTTCCATTACTTCTGGATTATTGAACATATTTGTCCTAAAAAGTAATAAATCTATTGTTATTACCTGATAATATATAACTGAACAAGAATTTCCTTATTTCACTTATATATTCTAAGGCTATATGAATCAGAAGTAATAAGAAATATAACTGGAATGTAACATGATCCCACACAGTGTGTGACTATCAGAATGCAGTTACATTCAGTTATAAATACAGGTTTTTTATAGAGAACCATCTCTTAGTATAATAAATGAAGAGATATCAGGAATTAGGATGTCAGTCCATTGAATCTTCTTGGTCCATGGATGATGTGGCATAACGGCCTCTTTTGTGAGAATGATGATTCCCATTTTGCTCTGAAATTTTCTGGGTGCTGCCTGAAGGTGAAGGTGAAGATGATGCCATTCTTCTGCGTGTGGGAGAGTTGCTGCTTGTGGGTTCTGTCAGATTTAATTTTAAAAGGGTTTGTTGTAGTTCATCTGCTGATCTGCTTCTGTAAATTGTACCTTGGTAGTTAAATCTGACTGAAAAGGGGAAGCCCCATTGATACATATTGTTGTGGCGTTGCAGTTCCATTAGTTGGGGTTTCATGGATCGTCTTTTAGTAATAGTAAGTTGGGATAGGTCAGCAAAAATTTGATAATTGTGTCCTTGAAAATTAAGTTCCTGTTTTTCTCTTGCAGCAATTAGTATTTGTTCTTTCGTTCTGTAATAATGAAATTTTGTGATTATATCACGTGGGGGTCCATCTTTCTTTTTGGCTGTGAGGGCTCTGTGTACTCTGTCCTGTTCTAAACATTCAATAGGGATATCTGGCTTTAGTTCTTGTAATAGATCAGTAATAGTAGATTGCAGGTCTGTCACAGTTTCAGGTATTCCCCTTATGCGCAAGTTTGAACGTCTGGCTCTATTTTCGTAATCTTCGAGCTTAGTTTGAAGTATTAAATTCTCTTCTTTTAATTGTTCCAATTCTGTTATATTTACTTGGGTTGTAATTTCAATTTCATCCATTTTTATTTCTAAGGCTGCGGTGCGGTTTCCCAGCTCTCTTATTTCTTTGGTTAGGCTTTTTGTTATTTGGTCTGAGGTTTGTTTTAAAGCCTTATGAAGCATCTTTTCAAATTGTAATAATATTACTGGGGGTACTGAGGAGGCTTGTGGAGAAGTTTGTGAGAGGATTTGTTCTGTATCTGACTCAAATGGAGAGTTTTGCTGTGAAATTTTCTGTCTGTGAGAGCGCCCTGATGCTGTATATTGTGAGGTGACTGGAGCTGCTTCACCTGCAGTGAGTGCCTGTGAGCTCTTTGTGAGGTGATTTTTATTTCTGCCACGGTTTCCTCCCAGTACCATATTTCCTGCCCAAACTTTCTTAGTTTGTTCCCTGGGGCAAAAAGGTTCAAATGGATACCTTTTGAGCCTGCAGGCTCCGCTTTGTCCTTCTCTTCTCTCCTCAGCGGTGCAGAGCTCTAACAATGCATTTCTGCTCCGTTAGGCTCCGCCCATCTCCCTCGTCCCCCCCTGTTTTAATTACCTGACACCTCGAAACTCGGCCGCTCACTCCCGACCTCCATTCAGCCGATCAGCCTGGTCGCTGATTGGCTATAGTGGATGGATTGAAAGCAGCGCAGCCTTTGGCTCGCGCTGCTGTCAATCACATCCAATGACGCGGTGCGCCGGGGGTGGGGCCGAGTGATACAGCGAGCTGTTTTAGCCGCCGGCTGTATCACGGGAGCGCGCCCGCAATAACTAACCACCATGCGAGAGAGCTCGCATTAAGGTGGTTAGTTATTGCGGGGAGGAGCTGAGACAGCCGCCGAAGGACCCCAGAAGAGCAGGTTCGGGGCCACTCTGTGCAGAACGAGCTGCACAGTGAAGGTAAGTATAACATGTTTGTTATTTTTTTTTTTTTAAAAAATTACCTTTACAACCCCTTTAAATAAAAAAAGATTCTGCACCTGGTCCTGATGGATTTTCTTCTTTTTATTATAAACAATTTCACCAACTATTAATCCCTAACCTAACCAAATTATTTAAAAAGATACTAAAAGGAGACCATTTCCCAGAAGAGATGCTCTTAGCTAATATGTCTTTAATCCCAAAACTGAATAAAGTTCATACACTGCCCCAAAATTACAGAAGCAGAGACAATGCTGCTGACAAACCCCAGGATTCAGCTGCAGTGGGACACCTTCCTGCAATGTGTGACGGTCCCAGCTCATGGGGACCCCTACTGGCCCAGGACCCTCACAAGTGCCCAAAATGCCTGAATGGTCAGCTTGCCCCTGTTCTGTACTCATACATGCAATCAGAAGATTCTCCACCCCATAATAACTTGCCACTTTGTAAGGACAGAACAGATGGAACTTGACATCTACAGACAGACTGGAACTGATGCATTTGGGCTAAGTTTGGTTCTTTGGCAGGCACCTCAGATCTCTCTCTCATGGTGTTCACTGGAACTCTCAGGTCTTAAGTTGGCATCATGACTCTTCCTCTGGTCATTCTCAGGAACATTTTCCCAGCAGTGTTCTCCTTTAACCTTCAACTTTAGCAATGCAGCAATGAAGAGGGGGGCTATTTCTTCATGTGAATGGGGGGTACTCTCCAGCCAACATGAATAACCACAGAATCACCTAAACTACTAGATAAAGCCTTCCACCATTGGAGGTATTAAAATTGTAACAGATCCCCATCGCACTCTGCTTGAGTGCTTCCGTCAGCACACTGCTTCATCCAACATGGACCTTTAGATATTGTAAGAACCAGGCGAGACTAGCTCAGTCACACAGCTTGAACACAAAATCTTTACTAGAACAAGACTACAGTCTTATATACACAATTCAGAACATGAGCATTAACATGAGCTAATTAACTATTAACTGATTAACTATTCCCTTAAAGCAGCCAATGTGACTCCGTGCCCACCTAGCCATTTTTGTGATTAATTTGGATTTCACTACACGTCAGACTTGTTGTCACCGAGCTTCACACAGTAGATTATACATTATAATAAGTATAAACAAAGGACACCTTCTCAAAATAGCAGGAGCTCCAGTAGGAGTCGACCCATCTCCTACATTGTACAGAGGACAATGTGATCAGCTCCTTCAATTAACATGTTGAGTTCAGAATAACACAAACCAAGAATAGTAGTATGCGAAAAAAAGGGATGGGGATTATTACAGCGCCAAGACAATTCAATCAGAATGAGTATTAAAATGAAAATTTTTATTACAATATATATCAAACAAAAATTAATAGAAAACAGCAATCAAGTAAGGAGCACATAAAAATTACTAATGGCCAGGATGGTATAGGCCTAATTATAGAGACGGATCCAGTCTTCCCTACATGTTTCGCCAAGACATTGACTTCTTCAGGGGAATAGGACGTAACCAATATAATAAATGTTGCTCTAAAAGAGAAATATAACAGTAAATACATATAAATGTCAAAAATACAAAATAAACTAAACATGGTGCGTGATGCTAGAAAATGGGACGACAAGGTATTTGAGATAACATCCCCCTCCCACAAAATTGTGGGAATCCAGCACCCTGTAACCACAAATACAATCCCCCACCTACCCCAATCTTCCCAAGTGGCAGGGTCTGCAAAAGGGTCCCATCAAGGACGGCAAGCCAAGCCACCGTAGTGTGGATTCAGAGGGCCAAAAGGAGACGAATAAAAACTAAACTATAAAAATATATGTATATTTTTTTAGTAGGGACAATTAACTCTCATGGAGCCCAAATATGTCCCAAGCAAGGGGGCTAACATAGCCTCAATACATACCAAGGAAGAGTGAAGATAAAGAAATAGAGATGGGGCGCTGTAATAACCGGAAATATCCAATCAATCAGTGAAGGCTTAAGGGAAAGACTTGAGATGGATAAACTAAAATTGAATAAATAAAACAAAATAATATAATCAAAAACTAAACTAAAACATAACTGCAGGTGCAGTGACTAGTAAAAGAAAGTAAATAAAATAAATGATGTCTGTAGCTTACCCAAAACAAAGCAAGTAAAGTACTTTCCTGGCCTTCAAGGTATAATACAAATGTGCAGGGAGTAATGTATAAATAATGGTCCTGCACTAAATGTCAGGGAAATCCCAAACATATCAGAACCTAGAGAGAGCAATAAGAAAAAAATAAAAAAAAATAAAAATAATAAAAAAGACTTTTTTTAGAAATGGCCAGAATGGCTGGAATTTAAGGATCAGTGGGGAAGAAAACCCTCAGTCTGTGACAATACCTTATATGGAGAGATCTGATCTATACAGCACCCCTTGAAATCAGCCAGATAAGGGCTGGCAGTGTCCACCTTTATAGCCTCCCACTCAGTCGGCATGTGACATCACGGACCGGGAGTGGATGGAAGACGGCCACCACGCCTGCGCAGTGCCTGCAGCCTAGAATACCCAGAATCCCCAGAGTGACGTCCATTGTGTCACACGACCGAAGCCGGGCAGCGCAGACAGACGTAGGCAGGACACAGGGACGCTCCCCAGTAGGCTGGTATAGGGGGAGAAAGTCCATCCCAGTGTGGGAGGATGTAAAGGGAGGCACCTAAAGCAGGATAGGGATAGAGCACATGGGGTGGCCACAAGGCGGTCCCACTGTCAAAAGGCAGTTGGCCCTTGGGTGTCCATACAGCCACGGGCTGTTATCGGATCACCATCCCTGGGGGCAGCCCCCAGAGCATTCCCGAGCCAGAAGGGATATGGAGCAAAGGAGGAGAGATGGGGAGATGAAAGAAATCGGAATGGATATAGGGGGGCAAGATGGGATAGGACAATGTCATGCAAAGCCCAAGTGCAGACAGAGCCCATCCTCCCCTATACCCGATCATCCAGCTAGCTCGCACACCATCTATTACAGATTACAAATCTACATAGCATGATTGAAACATTATGTAGCCAAAAATCATAATTTTTTATATTAATAAACAAGAAAACATTTTGAATTAGAATAATGAATCACATAACAATGACTATGAAATAAGAGCAAATATAAAAATTAAAAAAGTACAAAAGGAACAATATTCTAAAGAAATTGTGGCCTGAGAATATTCTATGTAGATCCTAAAGTGACAAAGGGATCTAAAAAGGCAGTGACTGGTCAATTAAGGAGGAAAGGGGGATAGAATGGAATAAGGGCCAAGGGCCCTACTGCAGAGACCCGATAAAAATCAAATGGACACACAGCAAGATAATGGGTTTAAGATAAATCACCAATTAAAGAAACATATAAAAAGAGCAAAAATATAAGCTAAACCATTGCTATAAAAAAGATTTAAAACTGATATACTCTTTTAAACCCGGATATTTAATAGCATCTAAACTGCGTAACCACTTGGTTTCTAACTGCAAAAGGGTCCCATCAATGCCACCGCCCCAAGCGTGTAAAGGTACATGCTCAAGTGCGGCAAAGCGGACAAGGCTAGAATCGAAATCATGTTCACATCCAATATGTCTATCAAGAGCAGTGGTAGTTAACCATTTAAATAAAGGCATGATGTGATCCTTAATTCGCTTAAAGAATGAACGTTTCGTCTTACCGACGTAAAAGTATCAGCACTGACATGTAGCCAAATATAAAACTCCTATGGTTTTGCACGTGACCCTATACTTAACTGTATGAATACGACCATTGGGAAGAACAACACCATTGGGAAGAACAACATCTCTAGAATTGGAGATAAAGGAACAAACATCACACCGACCACAGGGGGATGTACCCACAGATATAGACTTATCCAAATTCCTGGGCATAGAGTGACTAGTTACCAGGCGATCCTTCATAGAAGGAGCCCGTCGATATGTGATCTCAGGAAAAGGTTTGATGTATTTATTAATCATATTATCTGCAGTAAGTAGAGGCCAAAATTTGGCTAAAACAGCTCTCATCTGAGTATGTTGCTTGGAAAATCCGGTGATGATGCGGACCGATTGGTTAGATTTAGAAGGTCTTTTAGAATGGATAAGGTCCTTTCTATTCAATTTAACTACTTTGTTAAATGCTTTCTTCAAGAGGGATTGACTATATCCTCTTTGGTGTAGTCTAAGAGAAAGATCATTCACTGCAAGATGAAAGTCTGCATCTAAATTTCTTCTGAGTCGTAGAAATTGACTATAAGGAATGCTATCCAAAAAAGGTTGTGGGTATGCACTGCTGGCTTGCAAAATCGTATTGCCTGCAGAAGGCTTACGATAAAGTGAAGAATGGAGGGTTCCATCAGAATCAGCATGGATTTGTAGATCCAGAAAATTAATCTTCTCCTGACTACATTCCATGGTAGAATTCAAGTTGTAGGTATAAATAGACAATAGGTCCATCAGCCGTGAGAGTTCATCCCACGTGCCCAACCAGAAAATTAAAATATCATCAATATACCTGTGCCAGGTGATGACATGCTGAAGTAAATACGATAAATGATCATCAGCAAAAAGTTCCCTCTCCCACCCCCCCAGGTACATGTTGGCATAGGAGGGGGCACATTTGGTCCCCATAGCCACCCCCTGTACATGGAGGAAGTGGGAGGAACCAAACATAAATATGTTGCATGTTAGGATGAACTCCAATAGCTGAAGGACAAACTGGCAATAAGAATTGGACGCAGGTCCAGGTTCTTTTAATTGGGTATGGATAACCTCAATTCCCTTTTTATGTGTCACGTATCCGGTGGGTGAGCCTGACGTGAAGAGGAAGGCCTCCCCTACAGCTCTGGCTCAAGGGCTAATGATAGTGAGACAGCTGGCACTGGAGCACGGCGGGGTAAGAGTGCCTAAGATCAGTCCTGAAGTCTGTGCAGGTAGTAGCCAGGAACTCACAGGCAGGAAGCCAGACTTGGCTGGTAGCAGGCGGGTGAGGTGGCAGACAGGCCGGCAGACTTGGCAGATGGCAAGCTGGGATGCACAACAGGAAGCAGGGTCAGATGAGCTGGGTAGACAATAGACAGACGGATCAGGTATAACAGCAGGCAGGAGCATAGTCGAGTCACAGGCAGGTTTTTGGCAACAGACAGGCAGATCAGGTACAAACAGCAGGCAGGAGCGTAGTTGGGTCACAGGCAGGTTTTGGCAACAGACAGGCAGATCAGGTACAACAAGTAATGTTTTCAAGCAAAGAAGAGCTTGTTAGAGTGAGCAAGCTCCTCCTGTCAGCTGTCAGTGTTGTCAGAGCAGAGTAGACGTACACTCAGGTGTGCGAGAAGCACCAGCCATCCGGCCATCCAGGATCCTCCCCAGGGCTCCCCTAGGCTCCCCAGCGGATCCAGCAGACGGACTGGGCCCCCCAGCAACCCCCTCAGCAACATCTGGGAACAGTAGCAGGTACCTGGGCCCCGGTGTCATCGCACCGTAGCCAGCCTCCGGACGCCCAGTTTCAGCCCACAGCCTCTCAGTACTCACCGCTCCGGTCAGTACGCCGCCCTAGCCCGGCCGGCCTGCCACGCCTCCCCCTGCCTCCTCACCCCATCGGCAGACCTGCTCCCTCTCACCCCTCCTAGCTGGGACGCGATCGCATCCAACAGGGATCCTTCCTAGGACAGACCGCGGCCCGGGCCTTCTCCGGTGGCCATCTTGGGACACCCAGACGCGGCAGCAGCACTCCCCCATCCAACAGGGATCCTTCCTAGGACAGACCGTGGCCCGATTCTTCTCCGGCAGCCATCTTGGGACACCCAGACGCGGCAGCAGCACTCCCCCATCCTCCCGGAGCTCTTCCTTGGACCCCAGCGGGTCCTACCGGGACCCAGACCCCTGCCATCTAGTGTTCCCCCCCAGCATTCTATTCACAGCAGCTCGGGCCTGGTCCGGCGGCCATCTTGGTACTCCCAAGGCGGCCGCAGCTCACTGAAGACCCCCGGAGCCTTCCCGGGCTCACAGTGGCACTCTGCAGGGACCCACCAGCCCCAGCCACCGGTACACCTCCACAGCCGCAATCTGGTCACCTCGTCCCTAACCGCTTTACTCGGGGGAACAGACTGCGGCTGCGGCCTAGCTCCAGCCACCTCCTCAGCTCACCCCTCTCTCTCCGCAGGCAGTGCCCGTCGCCCTGAATACCTGAATACAACCACCGGCTCACCTCTAGGGCACAGGGCATACTGAGAGAAGGACAATCCACGGCTCAGACCTTGCACCGGCATTCATCTTGAAACCCTCCAGACGCAGCCCAGTACCAGAAAGCAGTAGCCAGATCAACCTCAGGGCCCTCTCCTTGGTCTGACCCCCACCCCTCTACTCATCACCGACCAACCGGGGTCAGGTAAGTACACAGGGCCACCCTCTAGCAATTGATCCAGGGACTTAGTCTTATCGCCTCCGGGGTCAGGAAGGAATTTTTTCCTCTGCTGTAGCAATTGGCCAGCTCAGCTAGGGGTTTTCGCCTTCCTCTGGATCAACAGGAGGGCAGTTAGGCCCGTGTGGCCCCCCCACCACCACCACCAAGCCCCATTGTTGCCATCATCAATGCCAGCTGAAGCAGCAGCTTTCTTCAGACCATCATCTTCTTAGCAACAGAAGCAACAGCACCCTTCAGGACCACCATCTACTTAGCAACTCCACCATCGATACATCAGCATCATCACCACATCATCCTACCTTCAGTAATTTTCTCGCCATGTGCAACTTCAAGTACTCAGCGGACGCTCTCCACAGGCTAAGAAATACCACCTCAACATTAACAACTTCCGTTCATAAAATACTACAGAAAGAACAACTACTAAGGACCAACCTACAATCAACCATCAAATCTAGGAAGACAACAATTCAACCACAACAATTAGCATGCGCTCTGATCAACACCAGATCTGCAGTCAAGCACAGACTGGAAGTACATGACTTCATCACCTAAAAAACATAGATTGCCTCTTCATTACCGAAAGCTGGCTAACACCCGATTGCAACGCCATCCTAACCGAATTAGTACCTGAGAACTACAGAATCCTAACGGAGCACAGATCAGGAAAAAAAGGAGGAGGCCTAGCAGTGATCTTCAAATCTCCCCTCGCGCTCACCAAACCAACTGTACAGAACTCAGTGTCTTTCATGGAGACACTCACCCTACATCTACAAACAACACCCCAAGATACTATCCACATACTTCTATGTTACAGACCACCAGGACCGAAGACAAACCTCCTGACACCCTTCACAGAATTCATGTCAACTCGCACCCTGAAGACCAAAAACTTTTTGGCACTTGGAGATTTCAACCTCTGGGCAAGCTCCACCAAAGACCCCATCGCCACCACCTGCATCAACCAACTGAAAGAATTCAAGACCTCATCTTCAAACAAAATATGGACGTCAACATATTCGACAAGCTACCGCTACCATGGACGGATCACCACGCTATCAAATTTAATATCGCTACCAACACCACCCTCCAAAAATGGAAACAGGCAATTACAACACACTTGACAAGATCTCAGAGGAAACTACACTCCAAACTCTTCAAAACCACATTATCAAACAAAATAGCAATGTTAAACTTAAACCACTCAACGGAACAAACACTCAACTCCTTAAACAAGGCATTACTACAAA
The DNA here is from genome assembly GCA_037952925.1 of Lithobates clamitans. NCBI lineage: Eukaryota > Metazoa > Chordata > Amphibia > Anura > Ranidae > Lithobates > Lithobates clamitans. Next base: position 236,116 of record JBBGZY010001204.1, on the reverse strand, counting down.
CTGTGGACTCAGTGGCTCCAAAACGTAGAACACACATCCACAAAACAACCACTGGACGGTTTAATGGCACTCTTACTTTATTAAAGCAGGAACACAGATGAGCTGAAAGAGCCTGGAGAAGAAAACCCACAAAGGAAAACCACACAAACTACAAAGCACTCACGGAGAAATATCACAAAGCAATCTTTAAAGCAAAAAAGGAACATTTCTCAAACACCATCTCATCAGCCTTAAACCGCCCTCGGGAACTCTTCAAAATAGTCACCAAGACAATGAACTCTACCTGTCTAGAGCCCCCAGGAAACAAAACCCAAGAATTCTGCAATGAATTATCAGATTTCTTTATCGATAAAATCGACAACATCCGGAAAACAATCCAACAGAAAAAAACAACCAATCTCATTCAACCAAAGCAAAAAGAAAAAATCAATACTATCATCACACAAGCACCAAAATTCTCACTGTTCCCAATCACCACTGACACCACCAAAAACAACATCAGAAGCCTCAGAGACAGCACATCACCAAACGACATCATTCCCACAAAACTCCTGAAAGAATGTTCCGACATCTTGGCTCCCACTATAACACACCTCATCAACCAGTCTTTCAAAGAAAGGACTGTTCCAACCGCCCTCAAACATGGCATCGTCAAACCCCTCCTAAAGAAACCCAACCTTGACCCTAAGGACCCTAACTATCGCAGACCGATAACAAGCCTCAACACCATCTCCAAGATTATGGAGAAAGCAGTAGTACAACAGCTTCAACACCACCTGGACACGCACAAACTTCTAGACCCTCTGCAATCAGGCTTCCGCCCAGGACTTGGCACAGAAATGGCACTGCTCAAAATATGGGACAACGCCCTCGAAGCAGCTGATGATGGAGAATCATGTCTCCTGGTACTGTTGGACCTCAGTGCAGCATTCGATACAGTGGACCACAATACTCTACTCATCCACCTCACAGAAGTAGCAGGAGTCACTAATCCAGATCTACAATGGTTCGCATCCTTCTTAGAAAATCGCTCTCAGACAGTGAAACTAGGAGCTTTCACCTCTGAAACCCAGGCAATCTCTTGTGGAGTCCCTCAAGGTTCACCATTGCCACCAGTACTCTTCAACATCTACATCCGCCCACTCCTCAAAATCATCAGAAAATCGGACCTCTGCTTCCACTCATACGCTGATGATACCCAACTCTACCTTCGCATCCCTGGAGAAAAAGACCATCAGCAACTAGAAAAATGCCTCACTTTGATAGACGACTGGATGACCACTAGCTCTCTTAAACTCAACGGATCAAAAACAGAGCTTGTTCTCCTACACGCAAATCAAAATTCCAAAACTAAGACCCCATGGACACCACCCACCATCTTCGGACAGACCATCTCTCCAAGCACCAAAGCCAAGAGACTCGGAGTCATTTTTAATTCAGAAATGTCTATGGATGCACAAATAGGATCAGTAGTCAGCCAATCTCACCATCTCCTCCGCCTGCTACGTAGACTCATCCCCTTCATCCCAGAAGAGGACAAAGCAGCAGTAGTTGGAACAATCATCAATTCCAGACTTGACTACGCAAACTCCCTCTACATAGGACTACCCCAATATCAGCTTGCGCGCTTTCAACTCATCCAAAACACAACGGCAAGACTGTTAACAGGAAAAAAACCCTGGGAATCCATCTCCCCTTCCCTGAGGAGCCTACATTGGCTATCTGTAAAGAACCGAATCAATTTCAAGACCCTCTGCCTTACCCACAAATGTATACAAGGAAACGCTCCTCAATACCTATGCGAGAAAATAAAGCACTATACACCCAATCGCAGTCTTCGATCTTCAAACCAAAACCTCCTCCTTATTCCAAAAACCCGCTACAAAACAAAAGGAGAACGAAGATTCGCAGTCCAAGGACCACGGCTATGGAACGCTCTACCTACCCACATCCGCATGGAAGAAAACCATCAGGCCTTCAGGAAGAAAGTCAAGACCTACCTCTTCTAAGGAGCTGGACATCACAGGAGAGATCGAGCGCCTTGAGGCGATTCAGTTCGCATGTGCAGCACTATACAAATCATTCATTCAACAGCAGACAGGAGCGGAGTCAGGGAGTAAGCCGGAACAGTATCAGGAAACAACACAGGTATCAATATTTCAGGTAACGCTGTAGACCAAGCAGCAATTAGCCAGTTCTGAAGCTGCATTTAAATAGGCCGTCTGGCCCCAGTTCTTATGATAGGCACGCGCATACGCTAACGCGCGGTCATGTTCGTGCACACGCATGCACGTTCACTGATGCGTCTGTGGCTGTTCTGTGTATTCTTTGTTGGCGCCTGCGCACAGGAGTGCCCCTGAGAATGGCAGCTGTACCTCGCAGATGACTTCCCTGACATTGCCCCCCCTTACGGGCAGCCTCCGGATGCCCAGTTGGTTCCTCTTCAGGGTATGACTGCAGAAGAAGGCATTCACCAGGTCCATGGCATGTGCATTCTGCTCTAGTTCCCAGGAGTTTTCCTCCGGCCCATAACCTCTCCATTTGATTAGGTATTGCAGTTGACCCCTTCTCCTCCTGCAGTCTACAATTGCCTCCACCTCGGACTCCTTGTCCCCATTGAACATCACTGGTTCAGGTGGTCTAGACTCCCAAATAGGGAACAGATCAGGCACCGCAGGCTTTACCAAAGACACATGGAACACTGGGTGTATGCTGAAAGATTCCGGTAGTGATAGTTCGTAGGAAACATCATTAATCCTTCTCTTCACAGGAAACAGCCCTAGAAATTTAGGAGCTAGCTTTTTTGATGGACAGGCCAGTCTCAGATTGGTTGTAGCCAACCAGACCTGGTCCCCTGGTTGCAGAATGAGTTCCCCTCTCCTCTTTCTATCAAAAGCTCTATTATCTTCCTGTGCTTTGGTCACAGCCTCTTGCAGCAGCTTGTTGTTGCCATTGAAGAAATCCACAGTGCTTTGGACGGCTGGTACCGAAGACTCAGGGACAAGGTCGGGCAAAAAGGTGGGATGGAAGCCATAATTTGAAAAGAAAGAAGATTGCTTGGTGGCTGCATGACAGGAATTGTTATAAGTGAACTCAGCTAGGGGTAGGAGTGATACCCAGTCGTCCTGGACAAATGACGTGAAGCAACAGATGTACTGTTCCAACGTCTGATTAGTTTGTTCGGTTTGACCGTTAGACTGCAGATGGTATGCGGATGACATGGAAAGTTTGATTTTTAAGGCTTCACATAGTGCCCTCCAGGATTTTGAGGTAAATTGGACTCCTCGTCAGAGACAATGTCGATGGGTACCCCATGGAGTCTAACGATTTCCCTAATAAACACTCGAGCAGTCTCTACAGCAGAGGGTGTACCCTTCAAAGGTAAGAAATGGGTCATCTTAGTCAGCTGGTCAACTATGACAAAGATGGCTTTACAGTCCTCAGAGGGTGGCAGTTCAACTATAAAGTCCATGGAAATCATGGTCCACAGCCTGTCGGGCACGGGCAGAGGTCTGAGCAAACCCCAAGCCTTGTTTCGGGTGCTCTTACATCCGATGCAGGTAATGTATTTCTTGCAGTCTTTTTCCAGAATAGGCCACCAGAATGTGCGTTGTACTAATTCTATTGTTTTGCAAATGCCGAAGTGACCTGCTAGGGGATGGTCATGGCAGGATCCCAGAACTGGTATCTGGACTGCTTCTGGGACGAAGACTCGGTTCCCCTTCCAAAGAAGTCCCTCTCTTGCCTGTAACATATCCCTGATAGGATTAGGGGTAACAGCGGATGCCTGCTTCAGCTGTGACATAAGATCGGTCTGCAGTAACAGAAAATTTCCTGCTCATAGGATGGTATCTGATACTGGTAAGTCCTTTGGATCCTCAAACATGCGCAACAGTGCATCAGGCTTGACGTTCTTTGATCCAAGTCTATAGGTAATATGGGATAAAAACCATGAAAAGAAAAGTGCCCATCACTTGGCAGGGTTTCAATCTCTTAGCAGTCCTTAAATATTCAAAGTTTTTGTGATCTGTATAGATCAATATTGGGTGAGCTGCTCCCTCTAGCAAGTACCTCCACTCCTCAAAAGTGGCTTTTATGGCAAGAAGCTTCTGATCACCTACGTCATAATTCCTATCCGCAGGTGCAAGTTTCCTAGAGACGAAAGCTACCGGATGGATTAAATTCTTGAGACCTTGACGCTGGGACAGAACTCCCCGACTGCACTTTTGGAAGCGTCTACCTCCAGGATATAAGGTAGTGCCGGATCTGGATGGCTTAGTACAGGGGCAGATGTAAACAGTCCTTTAAGAGTCTTAAAAGTAGTCTGGGCTACAGGAGACCAGCAGAAATGAACACCCAGTTTGGTGAGTGGAGTAATGGGTGTGATGATAGCTGAAAAGTTCTTAATGAATCTGCGATAAAAATTAGCAAACCCCACGAACTGCTGGATCCCCTTCTTATCAGTGGGTGCTGGCTAGGTCAAGATTGCTGACACTTTTTGAGGGTCCATTTCAATCCCTCGGGTGGAGATGATCAAGCCCAAGAATTGAATACTCTGCTGCTCAAACTCGCATTTCTCAGGTTTGGCATAAAGTCCATGTAAGTGCAGATGGCAGAGAACATTCTTCAAAAATCTTGTAAAAAAGCTGCACTAGAAATTAAATTACAGTCCATACAAATGACATCAAGGGAAAAGAATTTTGAATCCTTCCAGAGTATAAACACTACCGTGCACCTATAAGCAATAGTGCTAATCCACCATAGTAGTTGATTCAGCTTACCAGATGGCAAGCATAAAAGGGCAAGTGGCTATAGCCAAGCCAAGGCCTTTTAGCTTGCTGCCGCTCCCGGTGTTCTAATGGCGGGGGGTAAATCTCCAGGCTCACACACGGTGTCCACATATCCACATGTTGCAAATGGAAACCCGGGTAGCTCAGAGGAAAGAAAGACTTGCCATAGTGTGATATCCTCCAAATATTTATTTTAAAACATGTAGTCACTTACATTAAAATAGCAGAGTTGCGCATACGAAAGCCGGCCGGCATACAAAACAAAACGGAGCCCGTTCTCTCACTCTGAAAGCGCGGTGACGTCAGTGCGTACTTGGGAGAGTTTATCAAAAATAACCTTAAACATGAGCCTTCTTGCAATGAAATGTAAGTTTTTAATAAGTTGAAATCTATCAATGTCAGTGGATGGACAGAAAGTTAGACCGAGTTTAAGTACATAAACCTGTTCCTCGGTTAAAGGTACCGAGGAAAGGTTTAACACTTCTAATCCTGAGGTTCCCTGGTTGGGGGTGGTAACACGGGACTCAGTGCTTGTTCTGGGGATTTCACTAAAAAAATTGGTGCAATTTTTGGGTCAGCCGATTGAGCACTTATGGGGACCATAGACGTTAGGGAAGGTTCACTAACCCTACAGGTAATAGAAGAAGAGAGGGAAGAAAGTGCAGGTCTGGTAGTGGTAGCACCCAGTGCAGGATGTGACAATGGATTAGGCATAGAGGCTAAAGTGAATCGTCTATCAGAAAAAGGTGTAGACAAGTGCGCATTTGTGCTATTGGTACGAACCACTGAGGGTCGATGAGTGTGAGTGGGTCCAAAGGTGCGATGGAGTAAGTCCATGGAGGTGATGGTACGATCCCCCTTTCTTTTTTTAGGGATTCTATTCTGGGAAAGGTCCCGGTAAGTCGTAGAAGTGTTGCCACTACGGTGGCTTGGCTTGCCATCCTTGGGACGCTACCCCATGCAGACCCCGCCACTTAGGAGGATTGAGGTAGGTGGGGGATTGTATTTGGGGTTACGGGGTGTTGGATTCCCACAATTTGGTGGAAGAGGGGATGTTATCTCAAATACCATGTCGTCCCATTTTCTAGTATCGTGCACCATGTTTAGTTTATTTAGTATTTTTGATATTTATATGTATTTACTGTTATATTTCTATTTTAGAGCAACATTTATTATATTGGTTACGTCCTATTCCCCTGAAGAAGCCAATATCTTGGCGAAACATGTAGGGAAGACTGGACCTTTCACTATAATTAGGCCTATACCATCCTGGCCATTAGTCATTTTTATGTGCTCCTTTCTTGATTGATGTTTTCTATTAATTTTTGTTTGTTTGATATATATTGTAATAAAAATTGTAATTTTAATACTAAGTCTGATTGAGTTGTCTTGGCACCGTAATAATCCCCATCCCTTTTACTCTCATACTCCAGTTACCTTAGGGATGAAGTGCCTTATCTAATAAGGACATATCAACCACTTTTCTTAATTACTCTAAACCAAGAATAGTATTTTTTTATATCCTGGGAGGTATTGTGGATAAATATTACTGTCCCATTTTAAGTAATCCAAGCCACATTTTCTCAGTCACCCTGTGCCCCTAATGGACACAGGATAACTTAGACATAGCAGGTGCATGGGGAGCTGAAACAAGGGTTTAACAACGTCTCCAAGGCATTCTGGGTTACAGGGGCCCTCCTGTCACATCTCTCCCCTTTCGGCAGAAGACTAACACAGGAGACCCCAGACGAGTTGACTCTGAAGTTAGTCCATAGTTCCAGTCCCCCAATGCCTGTACCCACAGAGTACCCCAAACAAATTGTTCCAAACAGAGAATTACTCACCCTGCCAATCTATGCCTCTCTCATAGAACATACCCGCTGCTGGGGGAAGTGAGGACTGGTCCTTCCCCCTGCAGTCCTTTCAGCCACTGGAGAGAAGACAGGGTGGCTGGGCTCAGTCTGTTATGCTGTTGGGGATCTGGGCCGACTGCCCAGCCTCCCTGAGGTATACAATTGGAAAATGTAGTCCCATCCCCTTTCACAGGAAATTCATCCTTTGTTAGTGGAGGGCAGAGGCCAACAGCGCTCTGTCCTGTTGCCAGCTTCACTACATCTGCTCCAGCTAACTGTTGGGGAGGGAGGCCGAATGCCCCGGCTCCCTGGAACTCTGCAGTTGTTGATGGTGCTGGGCAGGAGTTGGTAGCACTCTGCCCTGTTGCCAGCACTTCTGCTGGTTTTCTGTTAGTGGAGACTGCAGGCCCATCCACCGACACCAGATCAAGCTGCAGTTGTGAGGTGCCGACTGCATTCTCTCCTTGGATCCTGATCTGCAGCTCAGGAGTGACCCCCACCTCCTCACCCTGGGCCTCCAGAACAGGTGTTGGGCAGAGGTCTTGGACCCTCTGTCCGGTTCCGGTTACCAGTGCTTCAGGTGGGTTGGTGTCATAATTCTCGGGTGCCATCTGCTGCTGGAACTCCCTTTCTCTGGTATTGTCTGCCAGATGCACAAATCTTTGTTGGGGAGGGGGAAAGGCAGATTCCCTTCCCTGCATCTCTGCAATCCACTGGGGAAGAAGAAACACCACCTCCTCACCTCAGGCCTTTGAAACTGCCATGGGTGAGGAGCAGGGGTCTGCAGTACTCTGTGCTGATGCCAGTACTTCTTCTGGGGGTTTGCTAGGTGGTTCCTCCTCTACAGAAACATCTATTAAATCCCCAGTCTCTGGAATTGCTAAAAGTCCAGGGCATGGGCTGGTGCCCCTTGGGCCCAGTGTCAACACTCGATGACATCCTCTGATGAAAAGTCAATTAAATCCATTGCTGACACTTCAGCCGAGATTTCATAGCTGTCTGCTGGTATTTCCTGATAGTCCCAGGCAAAGGGAGCCCAGCCCTGCGCTGCACAGAGTCTAGCAGCCGTCTGTAGGCGATCTCCAGCTACCATTCCTGAATGGCCAGAAACTCTATATCTTCCAGTACCCAGTACACTTTGGAAACGTTCAGTATCTTCTCTGAAATCCATGATTTCGTCCATTTGCCACTCCAAATCGCTCCAAAAGTTAGGGATCCCTGTAAGCTTCATGTACAACAGTCCCAGGCCGCCGTAGCCAAAGTCTTCCGTTGGACTGTCATCCGCTATCCAAGGGCATGCTTGGGATACTCGCCACCGGAGGGCTCTGTAGCTCTCATCCAGCCACATCTCTGCCCAGACAAGCCTGCTTAACTCATCTGTCTGCTCCTTGTGCGGTTTTTCTTCCAAAAACAGCACCCACAATTCATACTGCGACCAGTACCTTTCCTAGATGGAGGGGAGAATTTTTCCCTGGTTCTGCTGCTCACGGCTAGCGTTTCCTTCCAGAGTAGGGATGAGCTGAACACCCCCCGGTTTGGTTCACATCCAGAACATGCGAACGGACTGAAAATTTGCTTGAACATTTGAACACCGTTAAAGTCTATGGGACTCGAATGTGAGAAATCAAAAGTGTGAATTTTAAAGGCTAATATCCAAGTTATTGTCCTAAAAAGGGTTTGGGGACCTGGGTCCTGCCCCAGGGGACATGTATCAAAGTTTTAAAAACAACAGTTTTTTCGGGAGCAGTGATTTTAATGATGCTTAAAATGAAAAAATAAAAGTGAAATATTCCTTTAAATATCGTACCTGGGGGGTGTCTATAGTATGCCTGTAAAGTGGCACGTGTTTCCCGTGTTTAGTACAGTCCCTGCACAAAATGACATTTCTAAAGAATAAAAGGCATTTAAAACTGCTTGCGACTGTAATGTAATGTCAGGCCCCGTCAATATTGATGAAAATTATTGCGAAAAATGACATGGGTACCCCCCAGCCAATTACCAGGCCCTTTGGGTCTTGTATGGATATTAAGGGGAACCCCGCACCCAAATTAAAAAAAGAAAAGGCGTGTGGCCCCCAGATTCTATATACTCTGAATAGCAGTATACAGGCAGCCCAAACAAGATAGGGAAAGGTACATTTTGTAGTGTAGCTCCAGCCAAAAAATATATTTTTAAGCTTTTTGGCCCCTGTTCAGAAGATTTCACCTCACTTTCTGTCCCAATGACAATTGGATTTTGAAAATTTGGTTTTTATATTAACTCCTACAGGAGAGAATTTCCCTTCCTGGGGTTGTCTCCCTCCGTTTGTAAGTAGGAGTCATTTGTAACTCGGATGTTTGAAAGTAGGGGACTGCCTGTATATACTATATGGCCTCCCCTATATACTCTTCAGAAATTTGGGCCTTAGGTGTTGGTGGTACCAGAACACTATAAGCCCTCGCAGTTACTCTTGGTGGGCACTGGAAAGGGGCCCTGCTATGAAATATTATATCAAAAATTGTAATTACATTCCCCCATTGAACAGGGGCAGAAAAATTGGGCCTTGGGTGGTGGTGCCACAACACTGTAAGCCCTCACAGTTACTCTTGGTGGGCACAGGAACGGACCCTGCTGTGAAATATTAGATCAAAAATTGTAATTACACGCCCCTGTTAAACAGGGGCCAAAAAATTGGGTCTTAGGCAGTGGTGGTGGTGCCACAATACTATAACCCCTCACAGATTCTGTTGTTGAGCGCAGGAGCGAGCCCTGCTGTGAAATATTAGATCAAGAATTGTAATTATGCGCCCCTGTTAAACAGGGGCAGAAAAATTTGGGCCTTAGGCAGTGGTGGTGGTAGTGCTGGTGCCACAACACTACGACCCTTCACTGATACTCTAGTTGAGCGTAGGAACGAGCCCTGCTGCAAAATATTACATCAAAAATTGTAATTACACGCCCCTGTTGAACAGGGGCAGAAAAAATGGGCTTTAGGCACTGGTGCTGGTGCCACAACACTGCAACCCCTCATTTATACTCTAGTTGAGCGTAAGAATGAGCCCTGCTGCAAAATATTACAGCAAAATTTGTAATTACACGCCCTTGTTAAACAGGGGCAGAAAAATTGGGCTTTAGGCACTGGTGCCACAACACTGCAACCCCTCATAGATACTCTAGTTGAGCGCAGGAACGAGCCCTGCTGCAAAATTTTACAGCAAAAATTGTAATTACACGCCCCAGATTAACAGGGGCAGAAAAATTGGACTTTAGGCACTGATGCTGGTGCCCAGAACCAAAAATGTTCTTAGAAGCTATCAACATGAACATTGAAGAGGAATAGGATAGTCACTCAGCATAACAGGATAGTCACTCAACATCAGCATATCAGCATAGCAGTTTTCAAGGGATCTCACATTCATAAAAAAATAAATCTGTTACATCAGCATCATGTGCTTGGTAGCTGGTGATCCAAGACTGATTTACTTTTTTGAAGGTGAGCCGATTAACCGAGTTTGTGGACAGTATGTGGACAGGCGTACTCTGTGGTTACACTCTGTGGTTACAAAGCCTCCAGCAGCTCTGAATGTGCATTCAGATAGAATGCTGGATGCAGGACAGGCCAGTAGCTCAATTGCATACTGTGCAAGCTCAGGCCAGTGATCCATCCTCAAGATTAGGGATGAGCCGAACACCCCCCCTATTCGGTTCCCACCAGAACATGCGAACAGGAAAAAAATTTGTTTGAACACGCGAACACCGTTAAAGTCTATGGGACACGAACATGAATAATCAAAAGTGCTAATTTTAAAGGCTTATATGGAAGGTATTGTCATAAAAAGTGTTTGGGGACCTGGGTCCTGCCCCAGGGGACATGGATCAATGCAAAAAAAGTTTTAAAAACGGCCGTTTTTTCGGGAGCAGTGATTTTAATAATGCTTAAAGTGAAACAATAAAAGTGCAATATCCCTTTAAATTTCGTACCTGGGGGGTGTCTATAGTATGCCTGTAAAGGGGCGCATGTTTCCCGTGTTTAGAACAGTCTGACAGCAAAATCACATTTCAAAGGAAAAAAAGTCATTTAAAACTACTCGCGGCTATTAATGCATTGCCGGCCCGACAATACACATAGAAGTTTATTGATAAAAACGGCATAGGAATTCCCCACAGGGGAACCCCAAACCAAAATAAAAAAAAAAGACGTGGGGGTCCCCCTAAATTCCATACCAGGCCCTTCAGGTCTGGTATGGATATTAAGGGGAACCCCGCGCCAGAATAAAAAAAAAAAAACGGTGTTGGGTCCCCCAAATATCCATACCAGAACCTTATCCGAGCATGCAACCTGGCAGGCCACACTAAAGGAGGGGGGGGACGAGAGAGCGCCCCCCCCCCTCCTGAACCATACCAGGCCACATGCCCTCAACATTGGGAGGGTGCTTTGGGGTAGCCCCCAAAACACCTTGTCCCCATGTTGATGAGGACAAGGGCCTCATCCCCACTACCCTGCCTGGTGGTTTTGGGGGCCTGCGGGCGGGGGGCTTATCGGAATCTGGAAGCCCCCTTTAACAAGGGGACCCCCAGACCCTGGCCCTCCCCCCTGTGTGAAATGGTAAGGGGGTACCTACAATTTCACTAAAAAACTGCGCTCTCTCGTCCCCCCCTCTTTTCCTGCGGCCTGCCAGGTTGCGTGCTCGGATTTTTTCCTTTGAAATGTCATTTTGCTGTCAGACTGTTCTAAACACGGGAAACATGCGCCCCTTTACAGGCATACTATAGACACCCCTCAGGTACGAAATTTAAAGGGATATTACACTTTTATTGTTTCACTTTAAGCATTATTAAATTCACTGCTCCCGAAAAAACTGACAATTTTTAAAACTTTTTTTTGCATTGATCCATGTCCCCTGGGGCAGGACCCAGGTCCCCAAACACTTTTTATGACAATAACTTGCATATAAGCCTTTAAAATTAGCACTTTTGATTTCTCCCATAGACTTTTAAAGGGCGCTCCGCGGCATTCGAATTTGCCGCAAACACCCCAAATTGTTCGCTGTTCGGCGAACTTGCGAACAGCTGATGTTCGAGTCGAACATGAGTTTGACTCGAACTCGAAGCTCATCCCTATTCAAGACCCAGTAACCCAGCGGATTTTCGGTTGGAAAGGTCTCTAAGTATGATCTTGCCCCAAGGTATTCCTGCACCATGTAAATCAGATGCTGACGATGGTTGCTGGAACTGATCAGACCTTGGGGTTGTGGACTAAAAAATTGTCTGAACGCATCGGTCAGACGACCTCCACCGCTCCTTCTGTGACTGACCGAAGCCTCAGCAACACGTTGTCCAGGAGGACCAGGAAATTGTAACCTCCCAGGCTCTGGAAACGCATTCCACAAACCTTTCTGCAAGGCCTCTGAAGATGTTTCATCCTCTGCTCCCTCTGAGAAGGCTGGATAAGTTCCACAACCTTACCCTTGTATTGTGGATCAAGAAAGGTTGCCAGTCAGTGCTGATCCCTCTCCTTGATACCATGAATCCGAGGGTCCTTTTGCAGGCTTTGCAGGATCAGGGAGGCCATGCAGCATAGGTTTGCTGAGGCATTCGGTCCGGAGTCCTCTAGGTCACTAAGGACAACATGATTTGCAGCCACCTCCTCCAAGCCACATACATGTCCATGGGTTTATGGGTACTGAAAACGATCCCTTGAAGACTGCTGCTGATGCTGAGTGCCAGGCTCCACCTCCATGCTGACACAATCCTCCTCCTCCTCTTCCTGTGTAATAGGCAGGCTTGCAGGAATACTGTCTGGATAAAGGGGGCATTGAGATCTAAGGAAGTCCTCCTCTTCCTGCCTCTGTTCTTCCTCAAGTGCCCTGTCCATTATTCCATGCAGCGTGTGCTCCAACAGGAAGATGAGAGGGACAGTATCACTGATGCATGCACTGTCACTGCTCACCATCCTCGTGGCCTCCTCAAATGGTGACAGGACAGTGCATGCATCCTTGATCATTAGCCACTGGTGTGTCAAAAAAAAGCCAAGCTCCCCTGACCCTGTCCTGGTGCCATACTCACACAGGTACTCATTGATGGCCCTCTGCTGCATGTGCAGCCACTACAGCATTGCCAACGTTGAGTTCCACCTGGTGCGTATGTCACAGCGGTTCTTGGGCAGGTTGCATTCCTTTTGAAGGTCAGCCAGCCGAGAACTGGCATTATATGACCAGCGTAAATGCCCACAGAGTTTCCTGGCCTGCCTCAGGAGATCCTGTAAGCCCGGGTACCTGCCCAAGAACCGCTGCACCACCAAGTTAAGGACGTGAGCCAAACAGGGAACATGGATCAAGTGTCCCTGTTGGAGGGCGGAGAGGAGGTTGGTGCCATTGTCACAATCCACCATTCCTGGCTGAAGCTGGCGTGGCGTCAACCACCTCTGAACCTGCCCCTGCAGAGCTGCCAGAATCTCTGCCCCAGTGTGGCTCCTGTCTCCTAAGTAGACCAACTCAAGCACCGCATGGCATCTTTTTGCCTGAGTGCTTGCATAGCCCCTAGAATGCCTATGGAGCACCGCTGGTTCTGAGGACAAATCTGCACAGGAAGAGGCCATAGAGGAAGAAGAGGAGGGGGTGGAGGAGAGAGGTATGGCAGATTCACTACTACCTTCATTTTGGGGGCCTGGTGGCGGAACAAGCTCCAACATTACTGTACCCTGTCCTGCATCCTTCCCAGCTGCCAGCAGGGTTACCCAGTGTGCTGTGAAAGAAAGGTAACGTCCCTGTCAATGCCTGCTGGACCATGAGTCAGCGGTAATATGCACCTGACCGCCCTGTCCGAGGCCAAGACATTGCCTTCCACATGCCGGTAGAGAGCTGGAATGGCCCTCTGAGAAAAAAAATGGCGTTTGGGAACCTGCCACTGAGGTACCGCACATTCCACAAATTCTCGAAAGGGGGAAGAGTCTACCAGCTGAAAAGGCAGCATTTGGAGTGCTAGCAATTTAGCCAAATTAGCATTCAGCCGCTGAGCATGTGGATGGCTGGGACCGAATTTCTTTTGACGGTTTAGCAACTGGGGTAGGGAAATTTTGCCCGCTACAATCAGATTTAGGTGTACAGCTAGCAGATTGCACGCAAGTGTTTGGGACACCTAATTCTACACCTTCATTCCTCTAAGTGCAGGTCTCTGAAAGGACTGAAGGTGTAGTGGGGTTGGAGATCCCAGCTGATGAGGAGAAAGGAGAGGTTTGCCTTGTTCTTTGGTGTGGGTATTTTAGGTACTGTTGCCAACGGACTGCATGGGAGCAGGACATATGTCTAGTCAAGCATGTGGTGCCCAAGCGGCTGCTGTTTTGGCCATGCTTGATACGCTTCAGACATATGTTGCAAACAGCAATGATGCAATCTGCTGCACACGTCTCAAAAAAGGCCCACACCAAAGAACTTTTGAAAAATTGCACAGTCAGCAGCGCCCTGCACATGCGGAGCTCTGCAGTGTGATGCAGTTGGTTGGCTATCCTTAAGCTGGCCCCTGGAGGGCATCCTGCCTCGTTGGAGATGTGCCTCCTCCTCCTCTCTTCTATCAGGCACCCACGTAGAATCAGTGACCTCATCATCCCCTCCCTCCTCGCCACTGGAGCAAACCTGGCAGTATGCTGCAGCTGGGGGAACATGACTTCCAGTTTTTTGTCCTTCTTGGGCTCCCCCTCTCTCTTGGCTCACATTTACTGCCTTCATACTCAACCTGGGTACCATCATCGGAGCCTTCAAAATGCTGCGCATCCTCCTGCAGCATGTACGCGGCACTGTGGTCAAACAGTTCAGGGACTCCTCAGGACATGATGGTGGGGCTAGGGAAGGAGTGACTGATGCCATTGAGCCAATGGAATAGGCCACTTTGGCGGCTGCATTGGCAGCCAAACTTCTCTTAGCCTGGGTGACAGAGGATGAGAATGAGGATGGCTTTGTGATCCACTCTACCAACTCTTCTGCATGTTGTGGCTCAACATGGCCAGCTGCCAAAAAAAAGGACAAGTGTGCCCCACGGCCATGTGCTGAGGATGCACCGTGTCCATGACCACCACTGTTGGCTGTAGACACAGAGCCTGCTTGCCCTTTTTTAGTGGCCTGTGAGCATCTGCCTTTCCTTGGTGGCCTTCCAGACATGCTGTAAATCTGGATTAGCAAAACACCACCTGAAGTTTACTAGAAAAATTACACCAGGAATGGCCTGCAGTCAGGTATAGCCTTGGCTAAACCGGAATGCAGTGGACATATATGTAGAAGACTGTATATATATATCTTTAAGCACTGCAGATCACTGAATCACCTGCCTGCCTGTCTGAAAGTGTCATTGAAAATGTACACCAGGAATTGCCTATAGTCAGGTATAGGCTTGGCTAGACTAGAATGCAGTGGATATATATATGTAGGGGACTGTATATATATTTAATGCCCTGCAGATCGCTGAATCACCTGCCTGGCCTGCCTGAAAGTGTATTTGAAAACATACACCGGGAATGGCCTGCAGTCAGATATAGGCTTGGCTAGACTGGAATTCAGTGGATATATATATGTTGGAGACTGTATATATATTAAATGCACTGCAGATCACTGAATCACTTGCCTGCCTGCCTGAAAGTGTATTTGAAAACGTACACCAGCAATGGCCTGCAGTCAGATTTAGCTACACAGGATACATTGTGTATATATATATATATATATATATATAGTCAGGTCCATAAATATTGGGACATCAACACAAATCTAATCCTTTTGGCTCTGCACACCACCACAATGGATTTGAAATGAAACGAACAAGATGTGCTTTAACTGCAGACTTTCAGCTTTAATTTTAGGGTATTTACATCCAAATCAGGTGAACGGTATAGGAATTACAACATATGTGCCCCCACTTTTTAAGGGACCAAAAGTAATGGGACAATTGGCTGCTCAGCTGTTCCATGGCCAGGTGTGTGTTATTCCCTCATTATCCCATTAATAAGGAGCAGATAAAAGGTCCAGAGTTCATTTCAAGTGTGCTTTTTGCATTTGGAATCTGTTGCTGTCAACTCTCAATATGAGATCCAAAGAGCTGTCACTATCAGTGAAGCAAGCCATAATTAGGCTGAAAAAACAAAACAAACCCATCAGAGAGATAGCAAAAACATTAGGTGTGGCCAAATCAACTGTTTGGAACATCCTTAAAAAGAAAGAATGCACCGGTGAGCATAGCAACACCAAAAGACCAGGAAGACCACGGAAAACAACTGTGGTGGATGACCGAAGAATTCTTTCCCTGGTGAAGAAAACACCCTTCACAACAGTTGGCCAGATCAAGAACACTCTCCAGGAGGTAGCTGTATATGTGTCAAAGTCAACAATCAAGAGAAGACTTCACCAGAGTGAATACAGAGGGTTCACCACAAGATGTAAACCATTGGTGAGCCTCAAAAACAGGAAGGCCACATTAGAGTTTGCCAAAAAAAGTCTAAAAAAGCCTTCACAGTTCTGGAACAACATCCTATGGACAGATGAGACCAAGATCAACTTGTACCAGAGTGATGGGAAGAGAAGAGTATGGAGAAGGAAAGGAACTGCTCATGATCCAAACCATACCACCTCATCAATGAAGCATGGTGGTGGCAGTGTCATGGCGTGGGCATGTATGGCTGCCAATGGAACTGGTTCTCTTGTATTTATTGATGATGTGACTGCTGACAAAAGCATCAGGATGAATTCTGAAGTGTTTCGGGCAATATTATCTGCTCATATTCAACAAAATGCTTCAAAACTCATTGGACGATGCTTTACAGTGCAGATGGACAGTGACCCGAAGCATACTGCGAAAGCAACCAAAGAGTTTTTTAAGGGAAAGAAGTGTAATGTTATGCAATGGCCAAGTCAATCACCTGGCCTGAAGCCTATTGAGCATGCATTTCACTTGCTGAAACAAAACTGAAGGGAAAATGCCCCAAGAACAAGCAGGAACTGAAGACAGTTGCAGTAGAGGCCTGGCAGAGCATCACCAGGGATAAAACCCAACGTCTGGTGATGTATATGCGTTCCAGACTTCAAGCTGTAATTCACTGCAAAGGATTTGCAACCAAGTATTAAAAAGTGAAAGTTTGATGGATGATTGTTAATCTGTCCCATTATTTTTGGTCCCTTAAAAAGTGGGAGGCACATATACAAAGTGTTGTAATTCCTACACTGTTCACCTGATTTGGATGTAAATACCCTCAAATTAAAGCTGAAAGTCTGTAGTTAAAGCATATCTTGTTTGTTTCATATTAAATCCATTGTGGTGGTGTATAGAGCCAAAAAGATTAGAATTGTGTTGATGTCCCAATATTTATGGACCTGACTGTATATACAAAGCCGGGATGTATATATATACTAAATACACTGCAGCTAACTGAATCAACTGCCTGCCTGAACTAGTTTAGAAACAGTACACCAGGAACGAACTGCAGTGAGATCTAGCTAAACTGGATACAGTGGATATATATACCAGTCTGACTGTATATATGTATATATATATATATATTAAATACACTGCAGCTAACTGAATCACCTGCCTGCCTGAAGTAGATTAGAAACAGTACACCAGGAATGGACCACCAGAAACACACTACATAGGGCCGACATGCAGGCAGCCTTATATAGTGTGGGGTGTGGACTTAACCCCCGAGCCATAATTGGCCCTGCCTTTGGCCAATTATGGCTCTCTTTGCTGATGGCGCTGTGATTGGCCAAAGCATACGGGTCATAGTGCATGCTTGGCCAATCATCAGCCGATGATGCAGTGCATTATGGGGCGTGACGCGCCGCTCGAATTTGGCGCAAACGCCCCATAATGTTCGATCTTCATTGAACGGGCAAACAGCCAATGTTCAAGTCGAACTCATGTTTGACTGGAACAGAAAGCTCATCCCTACTAAAATGCAATAAAAAAATTTAAAAAATTCTGTTTAAGAGCTATGGGTGGAAGTGACGTTTTGATGTACAGATTTACTAACACAGGTCAAAGTTGCAAAATTGTGTTCCGGCATTAACATTTGTTTTCCCCTCAGTCACTAAGGGGTTAAACAATCCTTACTGAGGGAGTTTACAGAATAAAATACATTTGGGTATAAAATTGTGGATGAAGGAAAAGGCTACAGAGTTCAGGAACAATGTAAAAGGGAAGCAGAGTAACACTTCTCCAGGATGCCGGTGTTCTGACGAGAAAGGTCTCCCGTAGGATAATGCCTGCCCTGTGCTGTGCAGGCACAGTGCTTGCACAGTACAGAGGACAAACAAGCTGCCGAAAGTTTCTGAACATGAACAGCTGTTGATCAGCAGTACAGAGCGCCTGCGCAATTAAGACTACATTGTGCCACACGCTCCCGATGCTCGTGCAACTCTGCAAGGGGCGGATATATTATTCATTGAACTCTGCAAGGGGCGGGTGTATTATTCATTGAACTCTGCAAGGGGCGGGTGTATTATTCATTGAACTCTGCAAAGGGCGGGTGTATTATTCATTAAACTCTGCAAGGGGCGGGTGTATTATTCATTGAACTCTGCAAGGGGCGGGTGTACAGGGCCAGACTTACCATTGGGCTTGACTGGGCTCAAGCCCATGGGCCCCACCCAATAGGGGGTCCCGCAGGCCCCGCCCATCTACATTTTAAATATCTTCATATTCGTTACAATTTAATTATCATTTTATCCATTCTTATTGCTTTTAATAATCTCCTGGTTTGTTTTTAATTATTACATTGTTTACTGTGCATATGGTTGTTTCCACACATCCGGCCACTTCCCTTAGGCATGTACAGTGGGGACAGAAAGTATTCAGACCCCCTTAAATTTTTCACTCTTTGTTATATTGCAGCCATTTGCTAAAATCATTTAAGTTCATATTTTTGCTCATTAATGTATACACAGCACCCCATATTGACAGAAAAACACAGAATTGTTGACATTTTTGCAGATTTATTAAAAAAGAAAAACTGAAATATCACATGGTCCTAAGTATTCAGACCCTTTGCTGTGACACTCATATATATAACTCAGGTGCTGTCCATTTCTTCTGATCATCCTTGAGATGGTTCTACGCCTTCATTTGAGTCCAGCTGTGTTTGATTATACTGATTGGACTTGATTAGGAAAGCCACACACCTGCTCACAGTGCATATCAGAGCAAATGAGAATCATGAGGTCAAAGGAACTGCCTGAAGAGCTCAGAGACAGAATTGTGGCAAGGCACAGATCTGGCCAAGGTTACAAAAAATTCTGCTGCACTTAAGGTTCCTAAGAGCACAGTGGCCTCCATAACCCTTAAATGGAAGACGTTTGGAATGAGCAGAACCTTTCTTGAGCTGGCCGTCTGGCCAAACTGAGCTATCGGGGGAGAAAAGTCTTGGTGAGAGAGGTAAAGAAGAACCCAAAGATCACTGTGGCTGAGCTCCAGAGATGCAGTCGGGAGATGGGAGAAAGTTGTAGAAAGTCAACCATCACTGCAGCCCTCCACCAGTCGGGGCTTTATGGCAGAGTGGCCCGATGGGTCACGTCGAAGAGTTTGCTAAAAAAAACCTGAAGGACTCCAAGATGGTGAGAAATAAGATTCTCTGGTCTGATGAGACCAAGATAGAACTTTTTGTCCTTAATTCTAAGTGGTATGTGTGGAGAAAACCAGGCACTGCTCATCACCTGTCCAATACAGTCCCAACAGTGAAGCATGGTGGTGGCAGCATCATGCTGTGGGGGTGTTTTTCAGCTGCAGGAACAGGACGACTAGTTGCAATCGAGGGAAAGATTAATGCGGCCAAGTACAGGGATATCCTGGCCGAAAACCTTCTCCAGAGTGCTCAGGACCTCAGACTGGGCCGAAGGTTTACCTTCCAACAAGACAATGACCCTAAGCACACAGCTAAAATAAAGAAGGAGTGGCTTCACAAAAACTCAGTGACTGTTCTTGAATGACCCAGCCAGAGCCCTGACTTAAATCCAATTGAGCATCTCTGGAGAGACCTAAAAATGGCTGTCCACCAGCGTTTACCATCCAACCTGACAGAACTGGAGAGGATCTGCAAGGAGGAATGGCAGAGGATCCCCAAATCCAGGTGTGAAAAACTTGTTGCATCTAAGGATGAGCCAAACACCCCCTGGTTCGGTTCACACCAGAACTTGCGAACAGACCAAAACTTTGCACGAACGTTAGAACCCCATTGAAGTCTATGGGACTCGAACGTTTGAAATCAAAGGTGCTCATTTTAAAGGCTAATTTGCATGGTATTGTCCTAAAAAGTGTTTGGGGACCCGGGTCCTGCCCCAGGGGACATGTATCAATGCAAAAAAATTTTTAAAAACGGCCGTTTTTTTGGGAGCAGTGATTTTAATAATGCTTAAAGTCAAACAATAAAAGTGTAATATTCCTTTAAATTTCATACCTGGGGGGTGTCTATAGTATGCCTGTAAAGGGGCGCATGTTTCCCGTGTTTAGAACAGTCTGACAGCAAAATGACATTTCAAAGGAAAAAAGTAATTTAAAACTACTTGCGGCTATACTGAATTGCCGGCCCAACAAAACACATAAAAGTTCATTGATAAAAACGGCATGGGAATTTCCCACAGGGGAACCCCGAACCAAAATTTAAAAAAAAATGACGTTGGGGTCCCCCTAAATTCCATACCAGGCCCTTCAGGTCTGGTATGGATATTAAGGGGAACCCCGGAAAAAAAAAATTGGCGTGGGGTCCCCCTCAAAATCTATACCAGACCCTTCAGGTCTGGTATGGATTTTGAGGGGAACCCGCGCCAAAATTTTAAAAAAAAATGGCGTGGGGTACCCCCAAAAATCCATTCCAGACCGTTATCCGAGCACGCAACCTGGCAGGCTGCAGGAAAAGAGGAGGGGATGAGAGAGCGCCCCCCCTCCTGAACCGTACCAGGCCACATGCCCTCAACAATGGGAGGGTGCTTTGGGGGTAGCCCCCCAAAGCACCTTGTCCCCATGTTGATGAGGACAAGGGCCTCATCCCCACAACCCTGGCCCGGTGGTTGTGGGGGTCTGCGGGCAGGGGGCTTATCGGAATCTGGAAGCCCCCTTTAACAAGGGGACCCCCAGATCCCTGCCCTCCCCCTGTGTGAAATGGTAGGGGGGTACAAAAGTACCCCTACCATTTCACTAAAAAAAAGTCAAAAATTTTAAAAATGACAAGAGACAGTTTTTGACAGTTCCTTTATTTAAATGCTTCCTCTTTCTTCTATTTTCTATCTTCTTTCTTCTATCTTCCTTCGGTTTCTTCCTCCATCTTCTTTTTCTTCTGGTTCTTGTTCTTCTGGTTCTTCTGGTTCTTCTTGTTCTTCTGGTTCTTCATCCTGTCTTCTCGTCCGGCATCTTCCTCAGCGGCGCCGTCTTCACTTCATCTTCTTTCCTCGGGCCGCTCCGCAACCACGATTGGATGGGAGGCTCCCGCTGTGTCACTCTTCTCCTCTTCTGACAGTTCTTAAATAACAGAGGGCGGGTGACCCTGCCCCCTCTGACGCAGGGCGGGTGACCCCACCCCCCTCTGACGCACAGGGACTTCCCTGTGGCATTATCTGTGACATCAGAGGGGGGCGGGGACACCCGCCCTGCGTCAGAGGGGGGTGAGGTCACCCTCCCTCCGTTATTTAAGAACTGTCAGAAAAGGAGAAGCGTCACACAGCGGGAGCCTCCCATCCAAACGTGGTTGCGGAGTGGCCCGAGGAAAGAAGATGAAGTGAAGAAGGCGCCGCTGAGGAAGATGCCGGACGAGAAGACCGGGTGAAGAACCAGAAAAACAAGAACAACAAGAAGAACAAGAACCACAAGAAGAAGAAGGTGGAGGAAGAAGCCGAAGGAAGATAGAAGAAAGAAGATAGAAAATAGAAGAAGCATTTAAATAAAGGAATTGTCAAAAACTGTCTCTTGTCATTTTTAACATTTTTGACAGCTTTTTAGTGAAATGGTAGGGGTAAGTACCCCCTTACCATTTCACACAGGGGGGAGGGCCGGGATCTGGGGGTCCCCTTGTTAAAGGGGGCTTCCAGATTCCGATAAGCCCCCTGCCCGCAGACCCCCACAACCACCGGGCAAGGGCTGTGGAGATGAGGCCCTTGTCCCCATCAACATGGGGACAAGGTGTTTTGGGGGGCTACCCCCAAAGCACCCTCCCAATGTTAAAGGCATGTGGCCTGATACGGTTCAGGAGGGGGGGTGCTCTCTCGTCCCCCCCTCTTTTCCTGCGGCCTGCCAGGTTGCGTGCTTGGATAAGGGTCTGGTATGAATTTTTGGGGGTACACCACGCCATTTTTTAAAAAATTTTGGCGCAGGGTTCCCCTTAAACTCCATACCAGACCTGAAGGGTCTGGTATAGATTTGGAGGGGTACCCCACGCCAATTTTTTAAAAAATTTTGGCCGGGGTTCCCCTTAAAATCCATACCAGATCTGAAGGGCCTGGTATGGAATTTTGGGGGACCCCCCACATCATTTTTTTTTTAAATTTTGGTTCAGGGTTCCCCTGTGGGGAATTCCCATGCCGTTTTTATCAATGAACTTTTATGTGTATTGTCGGGCCGGCAATTCAGTATAGCCGCGAGTAGTTTTAAATGACTTTTTTCCTTTGAAATGTCATTTTGCTGTCAGACTGTTCTAAACATGGGAAACATGCGCCCCTTTACAGGCATACTATAGACACCCCCTGGTATAAAATTTAAAGGGATATTAAAATTTTCATTGTTTGACTTTAAGCATTATTAAAATCACTGCTCCCGAAAAAACAGCCGTTTTTAAAACTTTTTTTTGCATTGATACATGTCCCCTGGGGCAGGACCCAGGTTCCCAAACACTTTTTATGACAATACCATGCATATAAGCCTTTAAAATTAGCACTTTTGATTTCTCCCATAGACTTTTAAAGGGTGTTCCGCGGCATTTGAATTTGCCGCGAACACCCCAAATTGTTCGCTGTTCGGCGAACTGGCGAATAGCCGATGTTCGAGTCGAACATGAGTTTGACTCGAACTCGAAGCTCATCCCTAGTTGCATCTTTCCCAAAAAGACTTATGGCTGTATTAGATCAAAATAGTGCTTCTACTAAATACTGAGCAAAGGGTCTGAATACTTAGGACCATGTGATATTTCAGTTTTTCTTTTTTAACCACTTGCCTACTGGGCACTTAACCCCCCCTCCTGCCCAGACCAATTTTCAGCTTTCGGTGCTCTCACACTTTGAATGACAATTACTCAGTCATGTAATACTGTACCCAAATGAGTTTTTTGTCCTTTTTTTCATACAAATAGAGCTTTCTTTTGGTGGTATTTGATCACCTCTGGGTTTTTATTTTTTGCGCTATAAATAAAAAAGACCGAAAATGTTGAAAAAAAACACATTTTTCTTAGTTTCTGTGATAACTTTTTGCAAATTATTAATTTTTCTTCATAAATTTTGGCCACAATTTATACTGCTACATATCTTTGGTAAAAATAACCCAAATTAGTGGAAATTTTTTGGTCTTTGTGAAAGTTAGAGAGTCTTCAAGCTATGGTGCAAATCATAAAAAATTGATCACACCTAATGTATTGGCGGCCTATCTCATTTCTTGTGACCCAAACTAGCCAGGAAAGTACAAATACCCCCCAAATGACCCCTTTTTTGAAAGTAGACATTCCAAGGTATTTAGTAAGAGGCATAGTGAGTTTTTTGATGTTGTCATTTTTTCCCACAATTCTTTGCAAAATGAAGATTTGTTTTTTGTTTTTGTTTTTTTCCCCACAAAATTGTCATTGTAATAAGTTATTTCTCTCACATGGCATGTATATACCACAAATAACGCCCCAAAATACATTTTGCTACTCCTCCTGAGTATGGGGATACCACATGTGTGGGACTTTTTCACAGCGTGGCCACATACGGAGACCCAACATATAGAGAGCGCCATCACGTGTTCTTGGAGCATAAATTACCCATCTAACTTGTTGACTACCTATTACACTTTTGAAGGCCCTGGAGCACCAGGACAATGACACGTGACACTGATGACAGATGGCACGGATACGTGGCACTGATGACACTGACGTGGCACTGATGACAGATGGCACTAATACGTGGCACTGATGACACTGACGTGGCATTGATGACAGATGGCACTAATATGTGGAACTGATGACACTGATGACAGATGGCACTAATACGTGGCACTGATGAGGTTTGGCACTAATACGTGGCACTAATACATGGCACTGATGACACGCGACACTGATGACAGATGGCACTAATATGTGGCACTAATGACACGTGGCAGTGATGACAGATGGCACTGATGACAGATGGCACTAATACGTGGCACTGATGACACGTGGCACTGATGACAGATGGCAATAATACGTGGCACTGATGACAGATGGCACTAATATGTGGCACTCATGACAGATGGCACTAATACGTGGCACTCTTGACAGATGGCACTAATACATGGCACTGATGACAGATGGCACTAATATGTGGCACTGATGATGGATGGCACTGGGGACAGATGGCACTGGGGACGGATGGCACTGGGGATGGATGGCAGTGGGGAGAGATGGCAGTGGGAAGGAATGGCACTGGGGAGGGATGGCACTAGGGACAAATGGCACTGGGGACGGATGGCACTGGGGACGGATGGCAGTGGGGAGAAATGGCAGTGGGGAGGGATGGCACTGGGGAGGGATGGCACTAGGGACAGATGGCACTGGGGACGGATGGCACTGGGGATGGATGGCAGTGGGGAGAAATGGCAGTGGGGAGGGATGGCACTGGGGAGGGATGGCACTGGGGAGGGATGGCACTAGGGACAGATGGCACTGGGGACAGATGACAGTGAGGAGGGATGACAGATGACACTGAGACTTTTTTCTGTTGTTTTTTTTTTTTCCACTCACCGCTGCAGCGGTTTGCTCTCTCTCCTCACACGCTGTCTCTGTGTGAGGAGGGAGAGCCGGCGATGAGAGATGATCTCATATGTTTACATATGAGATCCTCTCTCATTGGCACCGCCGATCGCACTGTAAACGGCCGCTGTCATTGGCCATTTACGGCGATCTGTGACTGGCTGTGTCCGAGGAACACGGGCAGTACAAAACTTCCCCGATGCGCGCCCGCGGGAGCGCGCATTGCGGAAGTAAACAGCTGGACGTCCAGGGACGGCCACCCGGCAGTTAGCGTCCGCGCTGCAGCCGTCTTTCAGGCTATAGCGCGGGCGCTATATTAGGTAAAATATTAGGAACAAAGAATACGGAGGAGAGATGGGTTTGCTTTAAGAGCATATTAAAGCATATTAAATAAGGGCATTAGCCAATGTATCCCATTGGGTAATAAATTTAAAAGAGCGAACAAAAGTCCTGGATGGCTTAACTCCAATGTAAAAATGCATATAAAAGCAAAGGAGAAGGCCTTCAAAAAATACAAGGTTGAGGGATCATCCTCAGCATTCAGATTTTATAAAGAATGCAACAAGAAATGTAAGGGTGCTATTAGTACAGCTAACATCGAACATGAAAGACACATTGCGGAGGAGAGCAAAAAAAATCCCAAGAAATTATTTAAGTATGTAAACAGTAAAAAAGGGAGGACAGACCATATTGGCCCCATAAAGAATGAGGAAGGACATCTGGTTACAAAGGTTGGGGAGATGGCGAAGGTATTGAATTTATTCTTCTCCTCAGTCTTCACGAGTGAATCGGGGGGCTTCAGTAACCAAAACTGCAGTGTTTATCCTCAGGACACAACACAGGAAGCACTTCCATGGGTTAACAGAGGACAGAATTAAAATTAGACTTGAGAAACTTAACATTAATAAATCACCGGGACCAGATGGCTTGCACCCGACGGTACTTAGGGGAACTCAGTCAAGTGATTGCCAGACCGTTGTTTCTAATTTTTACAGACAGTCTACTGACTGGAATGGTACCAGCTGATTGGAGAAAAGCCAATGTAGCACCAATATTTAAAAAGGGCCCAAAATACATCCCTGGGAATTACAGATCAGTTAGCCTAACATCAATAGTATGTAAACTCTTGGAGGGGATGATAAGGGACTATATACAAGATTTTAGTAATAAGAACGGTATCATTAGCAGTAATCGGCATGGATTCATGAAGAATCGTTCTTGCCAAACCAATCTATTAACCTTCTATGAGGAGGTGAGTTGCCATCTAGATAAAGGAAGGCCCGTAGACGTGGTGTATCTGGATTTTGCAAAAGCATTTGACACAGTTCCTTATAAACGTTTACTGTACAAAATAAGGTCCGTTGGCATGGACCATAGGGTGAGTACATGGATTGAAAACTGGCTACAAGGGTGAGTTCAGAGGGTGGTGATAAATGGGGAGTACTCAGAACGGTCAGGGGTGGGTAGTGGGGTTTCCCAGGGTTCTGTGCTGGGACCAATCCTATTTAATTTGTTCATAAATGATCTGGAGGATGGGGTAAATAGTTCAATCTCTGTATTTGCACACGATACTAAGCTAAGCAGGGCAATAACTTCTCCACAGGATGTGGAAATCTTGCAAAAAGACCTGAACAAATTAATGGGGTGGGCGACTACATGGCAAATGAGGTTCAATGTAGAAAAATGTAAAATAATGCATTTGGGTGTCAAAAATATGAATGCAATCTATACACTGGGGGGAGAACCTCTGGGGGAATCTAGGATGGAAAAGGACTTGGGGGTCCTAGTGGATGATAGGCTCAGCAATGGCATGCAATGCCAAGCTGCTGCTAACAAAGCAAACATAATATTGGCATGCATTAAAAAGGGGATCAACTCCAGAGATAAAACAATAATTCTCCCGCTCTACAAGACTCTGGTCCGGCCGCACCTGGAGTATGCTGTCCAGTTCTGGGCACCAGTCCTCAGGAAGGATGTACTGGAAATGGAGCGAGTACAAAGAAGGGCAACAAAGCTAATAAAGGGTCTGGAGGATCTTAGTTATGAGGAAAGGTTGCGAGCTCTGAACTTATTCTCTCTGGAGAAGAGACGCTTGAGAGGGGATATGATTTCATTATACAAATACCGTACTGGTGACCCCACAATAGGGATAAAACTTTTTCGCAGTAGAGATTTTAACTAGACTCGTGGACACATATTAAAATTAGAAGAAAAGAGGTTTAACCTTAAACTACATAGAGGGTTCTTTACTGTAAGAGTGGCAAGGATGTGGAATTCCCTTCCACAGGCGGTGGTCTCCACGGGGAGCATTGATAGCTTCAAGAAACTATTAGATAAGCACCTGAAAAACCGCAACATACATTTTTCAACATCACCTACTATGTAACTATGTAACTATGTAACTATAAAATCAACGACAAGACTATGGTTCCAGTAAATGGCTATCAAAGTCTGAGGGGAGGAAAAGTTCCACCCATGGCGCCAATGTTTTGCGGTGTGGGGGGATTCGTCTAGAATGGTGGCTTCAATCTTACTATGAATCATAGCATGAGTAACTCTATTTTTCACTTCTGCTATATTTAATTTCAAGGTTTTTCAGGATCTGGCTATCGTCTGTTTAGCTGCTGTAGTAAGCTGGAGAAGAAGGCAGAATTATGCTCTTGTTTAGTCTCCCTGCACATGATTTAGTAGTGTCAAGGATGGGTCAGGGTAATGTTGAGGCCATGTGGAATATTATTGTCCAAAATTGTTTCACTATAGGGCATGACCACCAAATGTGGACATGTTTACCCCTCTCATTCGGTAGGAATTTAGAAATTCTTGCTGGGACAAGGTACCAGCGCATGAGGACCTTGTAATTTGCCTCCAGCGCAACGATGTTATGTGATGAGGATTTTGTATTGGTCCATATGTCTACCCAGTCTTCAGCATCAAGCTCAATCTGTAGGTCGGTGAACCACTGTGCAGTATAAGAGGGGAGACTAACTGGTGGGGAGGTGAGGTGATTATAGAGGCGGGATATGATACCTGGCGCGTGTGGATCTGAGTCGCAGATACCTTCATAAATTGATAGGCCATCTACAGGGGAGCAAGAGCCTATTATTGTTTGGACGAAATGGGCAATTTGGAGGTAGCGGAAGCATTCATTAGGAGTAAGGTCAGCCTGAGACTGTAGCGCAGGAAAGGTTTTTATTGTAGTATCGGTGACCAAATCACATATTCGACTCAGCCCAGCTTGGGACCATAGTCGAAACGACCCTGGTTTAGTAAAGGCTGGATAGAAAAGTGGGTGGCCTAGGAAGGAAAGTAATGGGGAATGTGGAGAGGTTAACTTGAAAGGGCCTTATAGGCTATCTCACAGCCTAAGAAAATGGCGTGTAACTGGGTTTGTTATAAGGCCGCGGGTAGAAGGGGTAGCCATAGTAGGTTGGTTACTATAAGGGAGGATAGTTCTATTGCTTTCAGACTGACCCACAGTGGAATTTCGTTTTTTGCATGTAATAAGGTTATTTGGGCCAACTGGTGTGCTTGATAGTAGCGGGCAAAGTTAGGAAGTCCAAGGACTCCACTAAGCTTGCTGCGGAGGAGAATGGCTCTAGCCAGCCTGGGTTTTATGGAGGCCCACATATATTTAAATACCTGGGTTTGAATGACTCGGTGGAAATAGGAGGGGATTGCAATCGGGAGTACCTTGTAAAGATATAGAAGATGTGGGAGAAAAGACATTTTCGAAGAGACCGTTTTCTAAAACTCATTTCAAACGCAAGCATTTGAATGGCGAGTACTTGCCCAGAGAATGGTTGCTCTACTCACCATCCACCGGTTGTGTGTTTTGTTTTGCTTGCCGCCTTTTTGGCGATGGTGACTGTCAATCCCTTTTTGAGTCTGGCTATAATGACTGGAAACATGCTACCAGATGCATTGCCGAGCACGAGAATAGTGACAGTCATAGAAAGGCTATGTTTAATTACATCAACAGAGCAGCAGCTGACCGAATTATAGATTCTCAGCTCGAGTCGCAATGCAATTATTGGAGTGAAGTTTTGCAAAGAGTGGTTGCAGTTGTAAAATTTCTGTCAGAGCGGGGATTGGCTTTCCGAGGCTCCAGTGAAATATTTGGTCGAGCTGACAATGGGAATTACATGGGAATCCTGGAACTGATCAGTGAATTTGACCCATTCTTGAAATCACACATACAGATATATGGCAATGCTGGGGTAGGAACCCTCTCATATCTTTCATCAAAAACATGTGACAAATTTATCAAGCTAATGAGCAATAGAGTGCTTTCTAAAATCATTGCTGAAGTGAAAGTGACAAAGTACTTTTCCATTTGCATTGATTCAACTCCTGACATGACGCCCATTGATCAGCTTACATTTATCATAAGGTATGTTTAACCAGAGGGCCTCGTAGAAGAGCGACTCTTAAAATTTCTCCCTATATCTAGATACACAGGGAAGGCACTCTGTGATGCAGTGTTCACAGTTTTTCATGAGATGGATATAGATATTAGTAACTGCCGTGGACAGGGCTATGATAATGCCGCAAACATGTCAGGAGTGTACAACGGGCTGCAAGCTCACATCAAAGACATTAATCCACTAGTAGAGTGGGTGCCGTGCGCCGCGCATGCGCTTAATCTGGCTGGAGTTAATAGTGTAAACTGCTGCACAGAGACTGCTGATTTTTTTAACTTCATTCAGACTTTGTTCAACTTCAGCTCGAAATCCACAGCTAGATGGAAGGTGGTAACTGCAGGTTTGCAACCTAATGAAAACCACCGCATTGAGACACTAAAATCTCTCTCTGACACCAGGTGGGCTGCGCATGCACAGGCCACCAAGGCACTGTGCAGGAATTATGCCAATATTCAAGAGTCACTGATGAACATTGCAGAAGACAGCAAACAGAACCCGACAACACAAAATGATGCTTGGTCACTGCATACAAAAATGAACAGGCTTGAGACTGATTTTCTTTTCACTATGTGGAATTATGTTCTACAAAGCTTTCATGGGACAAGTGTTGCACTTCAAGCTGTAGATCTGGACCTGTGCAATGCTGTTGATTTGGTGAAGTCACTGCGGGAATATAATGTTGGTTTAACCTCCCTGGCGGTATGATTATTTCGGATTTTAGGTGCTGAAAGCGGTACAATTATTTTGCATGGAAATTTGGCGTTTTATATTGTAGGCCTGTAATTCTTAACAATAACACACTTAAATCTGTCCAAACAAGAGTCTAGTAGACATCCCGGGTATGATGAAGTTTGACACACAAAAACATAAATTATAATATAATAAATAAAAATAAATAATTAAAAAAAAGAAATATAATAATAATAAAATAAATTTCCCCACGATTCACTATCGCTCAATTCTGCAAATGTTCTAATTTACTATCGCTGTTTTCTAGTGGGTCTAAAGCCACTTTTGATGTAAAGGGACACTTTTTGGTTTGTATGGACAATCTCCAGTTTCCAGTATATATAATATAAAACTGCATGCAGGGCATAGGCACTGGGGACAAAAGGGATGTGAAATAATTTCATACAGTACTGTAATCTAGAAGATTATAGTTATGTATGTGTTATAATTTTAAAAAAATTTTTTATTTGCCTCCAGGCTCCGCCCCCCTGCGTCGCGAAGCTCGCAGGGAACGGAGCCTGGCACAGAGAGGCTTCAGGCAGAGGACACAGCCCACGGACACTGCGGGGGACATTGCAGGATCCCGGGGACAAGGTAAGTAAAGCCGCACTAGGATCCTGAGATGTAATTCCGAGTGTGGCTCGGGGTTACCGCTAATGGGACTGAATTTTAACCCCGAGCCACACTCGGGAAAACCGCCAGGGAGGCTACGAGATGAATTTGATGTGTTTGAAGACCAAGCAAAAGCAATGTCTCCCACCGTTTCAGCAACATACAAACAAGACACACAAAGAAAACGCAAGACTCATGTGGGTGAGTCTGTAACACCTGAGGTTCACTTATCAGGAAGAGAACGCTTCTCATCTGGTGTGTTTCTAGTTGTGATGGATAGGCTGCTGGCTGAACTCGATCGCCGTTTTCAGTCCTATAATGACCTCAACAGCACTTTTGGATTCCTGAACAACATATCTACCCTCTCTGCAGAACATCTTCATAAAAAAGCAGCAGATCTACAGAAGAGATACCACACTGACCTGGAAAATGAATTTTTTGAAGAAATCATCCAGTTCAAAGAATTCATCTGCCATGATGAGCCATCATCTGCCAGGGAACTTCTTTTGTGCATTAAAAAAGAAAACTACAGACCATCTTCCCAAACGTGGATGTCGCTCTCAGACTTTACCTGACATTACCAGTCACAAATGCAAGTGGGGAGCGCAGTCTCTCCAAACTGAAAGTAGTAAAAAATAGACTAATGCCCCGTACACACGGTCAGACTTTGTTCGGACATTCCGACAACAAAATCCTAGTAATTTTTCTGACGGATGTTGGCTCAAACTTGTTTTGTTTACACACGGTCGCAAAAAGTTGTCGGAATTTCCGATCGCCAACCACGCGGTCACGTACACCACGTACGACGAGACTAGAAAAGGCCGGTTCAGAACCAAGCGCGGCACCCTTTGGGCTCCTTTTGCTAATCTCGTGTTAGTAAAAGTTTGGTGAGAGACGATTCACGCTTTTTCAGACTCGTGGCTTTCAGATCGTTTTCTGCTGTTCAGTTGGGCTTGTGGGTTTGTATCTGCTCTTCAGTCCCTGCAGCAAGTTCCGCGTGACTTTAGGTAGTCATTGTATTCTTGTTCATTCGTTACTGTTTTTCAGGTCACTCTTCACAGGCCTTGCTGTTCTTCAGTGCGTTCTGTTACTTCGTTCTGAGCAGCCGACCGTTTTCTAGCCATGTTTCGTATGCGTACTCCTCGTAGAGTTCGTGCTGTGCGGGGGCTTGGTGTTGGGGTCCTGACCTTGACACAAGTCCAGTCCATGAACAGGGTGGGGAGGAGTTCATGGACCAAGAATTGGTTGCTTCAGCGTGACCAGTTCTCTCATATGCCTTTGCTCCGTGAGATCCGTGAGAATAATCCTGATGATTTCAGGAATTTTCTCAGGATGACGGACCCCGTGTTTCACCGTTTGTTGGCTTTGCTGACCCCCTATATCAGCAGGCAGGATACCTGCATGAGGCAAGCCATCACTCCGGAGCAGAGGCTAGTCACCACCCTGCGGTACTTGGCGACAGGGAGAAGCCTGCAGGACCTCAAGTTCTCGACAGGCATCGCCCCCCAGGCTCTGGGGATCATTATCCCAGAGACCTGTTCTGCCATCATCCAGGTCTTGCAGAAGGAGTATATGAAGGTAAGATTTTTTTCCTTTAATATCACATTTTATTGTATTGAATGTTTGCTAATATATTGTATTTCTTTCCTCATTCCTTAATTACCATGATTGTAATATGCTGTGAATGTCCCCTTTGTCCTCATGCATGCTGGATTTTTATGTAATTATTATTTTAGGTCCTTCATACATATTTGCCCTTCAATAACCTCCCCAGCATGGTGTCTCCTGGCCCTATATTCACCTCATGTAGTCACTTAACAATGTATTTTTTCTGCTCCATAGTAGTGCTTTACCCCAAACACCCCCTAAAATGTTTTGAAATGTTATTTTTGCTTTAAATTCTGGCAGAGTGCCAGAGGCTTTTTTTGGTGGTGTCCCCAAATAATTTTTAGTAACCCTCCCTCCCCCAACTGCTAAGTCAGCTGATCCCAATTCTCTATCCTCAATCATCTATCTGCTGACTTTGCCAAACCCATACACACTATACCCATCTCTTTACTGGTCAGATTTATGGATGAATTCCCCAAAGCATGTAGTGCAAGGGCCTGTCTGTATACTTTCAAATGGTACTGTTAAAAGTTTTTGTATCCTATTATTATCTTGATAGGTAATAGCAGAATGTCCAAATGTCCTCAAATGTGTACAATGTGTATTTATATCTTTGTATTATGACACTTCTTACCTGTCCAGTGGGCTGCCAATAGTGTAACTAAGGAGGGGCTGTTCCAAGTAATACCCATTATTTAGGCATTCATCTCTCAATGAAGTGAAGAGGGTTACCTGTCCAAGATTTCCATACACCCCATAATCTTAGAAATGGCCCATGAGGGGGGGGGGAAATATGATAGGTGTACCTTTATACTTTGGCGCTGTTAAATTCCCCTAAATAAATGCTATCTGGAGGTTGACCCACAATGTTTGTGTCTAATCTGCTTACCATGGTTCTGATCAAAAATAGTAATGTTTATTGTTTTTTCCTCAACAATTTCCTTCCACGCCACAGGAATGGCAGACTGTGGCCTCCCACTTTGCCCAGCGGTGGGACTTTCCTAACTGCGGAGGGGCAATTGATGGGAAACACGTCCACATCGTCCCACCACCCAACTCGGGGTTCTACTATTTTAACTATAAGGGGTTCAATAGTATAGTGATGCTGGCGGTGGTGTCGGCTAATTACGACTTCCTGTATGTGGACGTGGGGAAGAATGGCCGGATGTCCGATGGTGGAGTCATCGCCCAGACGGAGTTCTACAGGCGTCTCCAGAATGGCAGCTTGGACTTGCCAGCTCCAGAGGACAATGTGGAAGGACTCCCATTCGTGTTCGTTGCTGATGAAGTGTTTGCGCTGGGGGACCACCTGATGCGGCCATTCCCGATGAGGACCCTCACCCCGGAACAGAGGGTTTTTAATCACCGGCTAGCCAGAGCCTGAAGAGTGGTGGAGAACACATTTGGAATCCTGGCCAGCCGGTTCTGCCTATTTCTGACACCCATCCATATGGCGGAGTATAAACTGAACCATATTATACTTGCGTGCTGTATTCTCCATAACTTTTTAAGGAAACATTCGGCCAACTATGCTTACTCAGTTGGGCCTGAGGCCGGAATGATACATGAAACCACACTGACGGCGCTTGAAAGCGGCCGTCCTGGCTTGCCCTCCCTGAGTGCCCGTGATGTCCAGTTACGCTACCTGGAGTTCTTTGCGGGTAGGGGGGCCATCAATATGCCAGCAAATATGTGAAGCCTTTTTATAATAAAAAAAAAAAGAAATTCTTTGTGGACATTTACTGCTTGTGTTTGTTTTAGCTCACCCTGACAGAAATGTGTTGAGTGCAGAAAATGGCGTGATTGTGTAACCTTATACAAAGCACTGTTGGCTGTTATTTACTAAATGCAAAAACACATTTCACTACAAGTGCACTTGCAACTGCACTGAACCTGCACTTGTAGTGCAAAGAGGATTTGCCCTTAGGAAATAACCCCCATTTTCGCTGAAAACAGCAATTACATCACCCCAAAAGTGTTGTAGTGTTGAGACAATAATCCACACATTCTTGATTAACCAACTTTTTTATAGCTGCACAATCACATGTGCATTTACGAAAGGTTTTTAAAACAAACCAACATGTTTGTTGTAGAACAATTTTTGGGGTGGCATTATCAAAAATAGAAATGTCCATTTACGATAAAACAGGCCTGTGTAAAACCAACAAGAAAGCCAAAAAACTTGAACTTACAAAGTTCACATTAGGTAAAACCTGAAGGCTATATCAGACATGAGTATTTAGGAACTGTGTTTGATATAGCGTTCAGATGGGGGGAAATCACCCCTGGAAAAGCCAAATTTGGAAGATGCACACCAATTTACGAATGTCAACATGTGCTATCTGCCTTCACGGGGGATGTGTTTTGGGGGAGCAAGCCCTTCCTCACCGCTACTTTATAATTGAGGAAGGGGTTGCACCCCCAAAACGCGTCCATTGATCTCCCGTGATGGCAGATAGCACATGTTGGCACACTGTGTGCATCCTCCAAATTTGGCTTTTCAAAACATTGCAAAAAGATTTAAAACATTGGGCCACAATCAAAAAAGTGATTTTGTGGGGTTTTAAATTCGCCCCAAAACATCAATGATGTTATTATTTTTTTTGAATCACATCATTTATTTTTTTCTGGATGTTTTGCAATTCTACATTATACCCCATGATCTCCCCGATCAGGATCTGGGCACTTTCAGATGTGAAAGGATCTCGATCCCTAACATCACGATCACCTAAAAAGAGAGAAACCAAACAAAAACAGGTATCAAAAATCTGCCACCATTCATCTCTTTTACCTGAGCCTGTGGTCGCAGACACTCACCTGTTGTGGTGCCAATTTCCAACACATCTTCTTCCTCCTCCTGCTCTTCTTGGGTTGGGGGTATTTCACCTTCTTCTATAGGTGGGGGGTCTGTGGTCTCCTCGGATGAGGGGTGTCCTCCGAGTCTTTTCTCCCCTATGTAAAACAAAAATGGTATAATTAGCACACAGATATTTGATGGCAGAACTAGAAATAGGAAACATTGCTTGGAAGTGGGGTACAATTGTCAATTTTAGCCGAGTTCCAAGATGTCTTTTTTTTATTGCCCTTTGTCAAGCTGCAATACTTTTCCTGTTTAGTACAAGCTTCACAGATGGAGCCCCCCCCTATAGTATACACTGGAGCACCTGTGTGCTCCCCCTAATAAAAATGGTGTTCTGGGGTCCCACACTAGTGCTCCAGTGTCCAGATGTGAAAACAGCTGCTCAGTGTCCTCTCCTTACACAGAATCTAGTTTGCATTTCATTCTAGTAACAAACCCATCTACACAAACAAATATTTGGCATCCAAGTAGGCCCTAAAAAATGTGGGAAAAGGCATATGGCCTAAACAATGGTGTTTTAGAGGCCGAAAGAAAAATGTTTGATACGAACAAATAATGGGCCCATGAACATTAAAGTTGCCCTTTTAAACTGTACAATTAAGAAAAGCATATGGAGCAGCACGAACGTAATAAAGACAAAAAGAATAGGAACACAGCACAACTACTTACTTTTTTGCAGCACTCTCCGGATCTTTCTGTACTGCTCTGGCTCTCTTAATTTCAGGTCCGACCACCGCTTCCTGAGCTGATCTTTCGATCGTCGTACCCCGAAATTCCTGTGAAGACTTTTGACCACTTTCGCAATGATCTTGGCCTTTCTGATATTGGGGTTGGGGTAAGGCCCATACTTCCCGTCATAGTCGGCCTTCTTCAGGATGTCGACCATCTCCAACATCTCCCCAAAGGACATATTTGTGGCCTAAAATCGTCTCCTTCTGGATCGGGACGTGTCCGGATCCGGGCTTTCCTCCTCCTCCTCCTCGTTCCTGTAATTATCACGTACCTGCTGTGACTCCGCCATGTGCTTTTCCCCCACTGCACCGAACGAAAAGGGGCGGGGAATAGAATAGAAAGAACATCAGGGGCGGGTGGAGTTACACGCATGCGCAGTGTATATAAAGCGTAACACACGTGCGTATTACATACGATCTGTGAGCGGAGGAAGGAGCATTGGACACGCCGATCATAAGAACGAAGGTAAGAGACAAACTTGTGCCTATACTGCTTCTACATTGAGGCTTATATTGTAACAAGATTAGGAGAGTTTTGTCTGACATTAGACTTTGTCTTGTGTTGTGTCTTGCAGTGAACATGGATATGCTAGTGAAAGACAATGACTTCATGTCACTATTCATTGATATGTTAAGGGAGCTGCCATGTCTGTGGGAGATTAAACACCCACATTACAAGAACCAAGCAAAGAGGAAGGCAGCACTGGAGCACTTGTTTGAAATTGTGAAGCAGGTGATCCCCACGGCAGACATCACCTATTTGAAGATCTTAATTGGTGGCCTGAGGAGCACATATCTAAGGGAGCGCAAGAAGGTCCTGGATTCACAGAGATCCGGAGCTGCAGATGACATCTATGTCCCCAGGATGTGGTACTATGACAGGCTGCATTTTCTGGCAGACCAGACTGAACCCAGGCCATCCCTCTCAAGTCTTCCTTCCACGCTTCCTTCCCCCCCGGCTGAGGCTTCTGACGCCCAACCTGGGCCTTCCAGGCAACAACACATGGAGGAGCCCAGATTGAGCCAGGTATAGCATTCCTCTAAATATTTCTGCTTGTCCAATCAATGATGTTAACTAGATGTTAGTTTGGAGTACTAATTTAGGATTGTGATTGATGAAGCAAAAACTAAAACCATGTCCCTTTTTCATACACAGGGAAGTCTCAGCCAGGAGATGGCCGGGCCGAGCCGGCTGGCTGATCTGCAGGTCCCTCCACCCCCCCTGGAAAGAGAAAGTGGCAGGAGGAGGAGTGCCCTAGAGGAGGCTGGCAGAGGACTCTTTTGGAGGGCTACAGAGGCCCTGGGAGCACGACAGACCGTGGAGGAGGACATTGCTGCCACCATTGCCTATAAAATGCAGAGGATGGAGGAGGGACAACAAGTCATGTGTGAGTTGCTCATATTGGAGGCTCTTAAGAAAGGTACGAGGGGCCAAATTACAGCTCAGACACACCTTTGCGATGGTCCTCCTCCTCCTCCTGCAGGTCCTCCTCCTCCTCCAGGTCCTCCCAGTCCTCCTCCTCCTCCAGGTCCTACTCCTCCTCCTGCCACATCTCCAACTGCACAGCCACAGCTGGGAAGGAAGCGTGTAAGGAAGACCAGAAAGTGAGGACCCTGGATCCAGTCTGGTCGGCCAAAAAATGCAGCCTCTTGTGGTACCACAGTCTGGGGACACAGATGTCATCTGCTGCTATCCGGATCTCTGCGAATTCTGGACCAGACTGCCCTCCCTTACATATGGACTCCTCAGGCCACCAATTTTGATGTTGAAGAATTGATGTCTGCCGTGGGGGTCCCAGGCTTCACTAATTTCTCCTGTTGATCCAGTGTTGCCTTCCTTTTTGTTTGGTTCTGAGCCCTTAATAAAGGATTTTTGTTTTGAATTATACTCTCCTATGTGTTTTACTTCAAAAATTATGGTTTGTTTGTGAGGATTCAGGTACATTTCTAATATACAATGTGAAATGAACAAGGGACACCAACAACAAACAATCTCCTTGAGATTAAATAATAAAAGATATCAATGGTGTTGGGGTAACTTGACACACAAAACACACACAAAAATATTCTGGAGTAAAAATAAAAATAACATTGAACAAAGATCAGCCTTGGAAAAAATACAAACATTAAATCTAATTAAATTTAAAAAAAAAAAAGGCTTAAAATCCCCAAAAAAACAAAAAAAATTCTGTCAGATGTGACAACTAATAACAATATATTCAGGGAATCCCAATAAAAAAACTAAAAAAAACTTTGTGAGAAGTGTGTGTGAATATGAGCAGCAAAACTACTTAATTCTTGTCACATTATAAAGAAGAAGGGAGTGCGCTGTATTAAACCATTTTTTACATTGCAGCGTGACGAAAGTGCTGTATCCATTGCGAACGCTAAGTTTACCAGAACAAGCTGTTCCGTGTCGGAATTTCTTCTGAGCATGCGTCGGAACAGGCCACAAACGGTCGGAATTGACGCGATCGGATTTTGTTGTCGGAAAATTTTATCTCCTGCTCTCCAACTTTGTGTGTCGGAAAATCCGAGGGAAAATGTCCGATGGAGCCCACACACGGTCGGAATTTCCGACAACACGCTCCGATCTGACATTTTCCATCGGAAAATCCGACCGTGTATACGGGGCATAATGCCGCGTACACACAGGCGGACTTTTCGATGGACTAGGTTCGACAGTCTTTCCGATGTACTTTGCAGCGTAGGTCTGCCAGACTTTCAAATGAACGGACTTGCCTACACACGATCACACCAAAGTCCGACGGATTCATACGTGATGATGTACGACCGGACTAAAGTAAGGAGGTTGATAGCCAGTAGCCAATAGCTGCCCTAGCGTCGGTTTTAGTCCTGACTAGCATACAGACGAGCGGACTTTTCGACCGGACTCGAGTCCATCGGACAGATTTGAAACATGTTTTATTTCTAGGTCCGTCGGACTTTTGGGGAACAAAAAGTCAGCTGGAGCCCACACACGATCGAATTGTCCGCCAGACTAATCCCATCGGCAAGTCTGCTCGTGTGTACGCAGCATAAGATCCACAATTGTACAGCAGAAATGAAATCATCTCACTCTGATGTCAATTGAGAGTGACCTTCTATGTAAACTGGATTTAAATGATTTGATCAAAGACTTTGCTGCAAAGAAATCCAGAAGATGCCACTTCTAAATAGTACTATGTTATTATCTTTAAAATGAGATGACATGCATGAAGTCATAACCTGATCACCTTTCTCTTTCTTTCTCTACCTTGCCTGCTGTTGTTTTAAATGATCAGCCTCTGGATTCTGTTGTTGATGTAATGTTTTCTTAAGATATGATAGTGTACTATTTTTATTTTATTGACTGTACATTTCTAATTTGTGTGCATAGTTTAGATTTTTCACTACAACACTCACTTACGTACTACACACACACACCATTTATCTTGCACTTTGATCAATGAGTTATTTTGCTTTTTCAATATGTTTTCCAGGTAAATAAGTGTTTTTATTCTCATTCTGACCAAGACATGTGTGCATTGCAATAAACACATGATCACTTTGAACTTTTCTAATCATTATTTATTTATTGGAAAAAAAAAGTTTTTCAAGCTTCAATCGGTGGTCATATAAATAGATTATTATGTTTTTTTTAACATGTAACACTATCTACGGTACCAGTCCCCTTTTAAAAGTAGCTTGGCACTTCAAATAACATTTGGATCGATTATATTATTACGCCACCAGATGGCGATAAATGACTTTAAAAAAAAATATTTGTCATTGAATCGTTCATTCAGGAGATTCATTGAAAATGCTGATTCATCTATGAAACAAGTGTATTTGATTGAGGAATTGAATCATTCATTCAAACCCAATTTTTTTTTTAATAATTCAGAATTATTAAACATTTTTAATAGACTTCAGCAATTGACATAAATGATGTAATTTTGTTTAGTTGTTTGTTCAGAATCGTGATCTCTATTTTTATTCTCAGTTTATCCAGAATTGTGTAGCTCTAATACATAGCTTGTGTATGTATCATTTTGTTCTATTTAAAGTAATGTATAGAAGGTAGGGCCCGAAAGTGACTCAAGCCCAGGGGCCCCCACCACCCTAAGTCCTGCCCTGGTCACCATAACACTATGACATCACTCAGCATGCCGAGCAGAGCAATACAATCACAGCCACTTGTCTATTATACAGAACCTCCATATTTATAGTTGTATTCCTAGGAGACCCTCATGATTGTTGCTCGGGGTTCTGAGCCTTGTGCCCCATGCATCCACCTGAACCTCCATCAGAAAGGGGAGTCAAGGCTCCAGATTCTAGGTGTGTGCCTGTAAACCTGCATAGAGAATTGGGGGCTTTTCTGGTCCCCCACCATGGTCACATGTCACTGCAATGTGCTGAAATGTTACCAGGCAGACAAAGACACTCCCCATCACCTGGAGGAGGAGAGACTCCAATCTACAGAGGGTTGGTGGGATGATGGTGTCTGGGAGGATCTGCTACACTAATAACTCTCTTAGTTATTATTTTATACATTTCAGAGGTTTGTAAGGACTAATCTCTTCCCTAATCTTATTTCCAGCCAAACTGAAGGAGACGACACATGACAAGACATTATCAGGTTAGTCATAGTTGCCAACATTGCAAAAAAAATTATATATTATAATTATATGTATAATAATTAGGGGGCGGGGCATGTGTTTGTAGGCATGGCATAGCAAAGTAAATAGAAAACTGCGCTGCGGCAAAAGATAAGCATGGTTTACGTGAAATAGTGGGCGTGGCTTAAATAGGCGTGGCTCAAAGGGGGTGTGGTTAGAGTCTGAGATGAATAAGGGATGGAGAGGGAAAGGGGGAGCGAGGAATGAAGGGACAGCAGCCCCAGATCCTACACAACAATAGAAATATGTGTATTCTAGAAAGTTTAACAATCAGCAGATAAAGATACTCCAAACACCTGGTGTTAGCACTTCAATCATTCCGGCACCATGATTGTTATGGTGTCAGGGTGATTGAAGTGCATTATTTCTATTATTACATTGTAATATAAAATGAAATCATTCAACTCACCATAATGCCGAATCAGTGGTATCCCTGAGCGTGTCACTAGCCATGTCACCTGCCACCAGCAGAGTCCTTCCTTGCATCAGGTGCTCCAAGCAGAGTCTGTCCTTGCATCAGGTGCCCCAGCAGAGTTTGTCCTTGCATCAGTTGTCCCCAGCAGAGCCTGTCCTTGCATCAGGTGTCCCCAGCAGAGCCCGCCCTTGCATCAGGTGTCCCCAGCAGAGCCCGCCCTTGCATCAGGTGTCCCCAGCAGAGCCCGCCCTTGCATCAGATGTCCCCAGCAGAGCCCGCCCTTGCATCAGGTGCCACCAGCAGAGTCCGTCCTTGCATCAGGTGCCCCCAGCAGAGTCCGTCCTTGCATCAGGTGCCCCCAGCAGAGTCCGTCCTTGCATCAGGTGCCCCCAGCAGAGTCCCTCCTTGCATCAGGTGCCCCCAGCAGAGTCCCTCCTTGCATCAGGTACCACCAGCAGAGTCCATCCTTGCATCAGGTGTCCCCAGCAGAGCCTGTCCTTGCATCAGGTGCCACCAGCAGAGTCCATCCTTGCATCAGGTGCCCCCAGCAAAGTCCATCCTTGCATTAGGTGCCCCCAGCAGAGTCCGTCCTTGCATCAGGTGCCCCCAGCAGAGTCTGTCCTTGCATCAGGTGCCCCCAGCAAAGCCCATTAGTGTCCCAGGCAGAGCCATAGTTACCCCTCCTGTACATAGTTCCGCCTCTGCCCCCAGTTACCCCCCCTGCACATAGTTACCCCCATGTGCATAGGTACCCCCCGTACATAGTATCCCCCTGTACATAGTTCCCCCTTGTACATAGTAACCCCTCCTGTACATAGTTACCCCCTCCTGTAAATAGTTAACCCCCTCCTGTAAATAGTTAACCCCCTCCTGTACGTAGTTAACCCCCTCCTGTACATAGTTAACCCTCCCCTCCTGTATATAGTTAACCCCCTCCCATATATAGTTAACCCCCTCCTGTATATAGTTAACCCCCCTCCTGTACATAGTTAACCCTCCCCCCTGCTGTATATAGTAAACCCCCCTCCTGTACATAGTTAACCCCCCTTCTGTACATAGTTAACCCTCCCCCTCCTGTATATAGTTAACCCCCCTCCTCCTGTATATAGCTAACCCCCCCTCCTGTATATACTTAACCCCCCTCCTCCTGTATATACTTAACCCCCCTCCTGTACATTAAAGTTAAATTGCTGCAAAGACAAGAAGAGCAGAAGAACATGACATGAGCGGCCGGCGCCATGTGTTCAATGGAGAGGGGAGGGGCCGATCCATGCAGCTAACCCCGGCTTCAGTATTGTGAGAGGAGAAGCCAATTCATTGGCTGCACGGATCGAGCCCCCTTCCTCTCTCCACTGAACACAAGGGGGAACAATGTAGCGGCCATTTTGCTGAAGCCACATGTTCAAAAAATGAAAAAGCAAACATTTCCGATTTCCCTGGGCAAAATCGCGAATCAGGACAGCCTCCAATCGGGGCGAGGGTCTCAAAATCAGGATTGTCCTGGGAAAATCAGTACTGTTGGCAACTATGGGTTAGTAGGATATCCACGTTTCATATGAAATCTCTTTTGGATGAACATTTTGTTTTTATTGTAGTCTGGATCAGTGGTGGAACTACCAGGGTCGCAAATGTTGCACTTCAGACCGGGCCCTGGCATTCTGCCACTGTAGGGGGCCCAAGATGGCAGGAAGGGGGCCCACTGCAGAACATGGGCTCAGTTCAGACTGTTGTGATCCCAAAGTTGTGCAACTTGCTTGCAATTTCCTAGTGACTTGTTTGCAATTTCGTGATTTATCATTACAGTCTATGCCACTCAAATCACACCAAAGTTATAGAAAAGTAATGTCATTTTCTTTGTTGCTGCGACTTTAGTCACATTTATTAGGACAGCACCCATTGAAGTGAATGTGTTTTGACTTGTCATGCGGCTTTGCGTTGAAAATCACATGATAAGTCGCAGCAGTCTGAACCAGGGCTTATAAAGGCCCCACTACAAGAACAAGCGGAGAGGGCCATGGGCTGAAGAAAGGGCCCCTGCCTCAGAGAGAAGAGCCCCAGCCTTAGAGGAAAGGGCCCTGGGACCAGAGGAAAGGGCCTGGGACTGATGGAAAGGGCCTCAGCAGTCAGCGGGTGCCCTTCACGGTTTCTTGCACCGGAGCCATATAGTTTCTATTTATGCCTCTGGTCTGGATGGTGTGTCCATAGTTTGGATGCTTCCACAGTCCTCCTGTATTTCATGGGATATCTTCTTTTAGGGTTCTAGTCTTCGGGTTTATGGTTAGAATACAATATTCCCAACTCTGTCTTATAAATACTGTTTCATGTGTGTATGAGGAATAAAATATTCTCTTTTCTCTCATAAAGACATCAGTAAGGAACACAGAGAGTCTGAGAAAGAGAAGTTCCAGAAGATTAAAGAATATAATTCCCGCATGGGGGAGGCTGTTCATCTACAGGAAAGATTCACCAATTTATTGATGATAAACGGACCCCAGAATAAAGAGGGAAAAGAAGAAGAAATAAGGAGTTCAGGCAGAAGACATCTACAGATCATGGAGAAAAGATCCCCAACCACAATCCAGGCCCTCTTTGACCCTGATGAATATGGGCTCATCCCTAAGATTGTGGTGTTACAAGGATCTGCTGG
Source organism: Lithobates clamitans (assembly GCA_037952925.1). Taxonomy (NCBI): domain Eukaryota; kingdom Metazoa; phylum Chordata; class Amphibia; order Anura; family Ranidae; genus Lithobates; species Lithobates clamitans. The sequence goes on along the minus strand of JBBGZY010001204.1, from coordinate 192,878 downwards.
GATTGGAAAAACAATGACCTCCAGGAAGATCATGCTGGACTGGGCCTCTGGGGATCTCTACCAAGACAAGTTTGATTTTGTGTTTTATCTGAGCTGTAGAGAAATCAACACCATCCCTGAAAACATAAGCCTTGTGGGACTTTTATCCAAAGCCTGCAGACTGAGTTCAGATGTCCTGGTGTCTATTCTGAAGGATCCTAGAAGTCAGAGAAAACTTCTTACCATAGTTGATGGGTTTGATGAACTGAGGTGGACTCTGGAGGAGAAATCTGAGGGTTGTCTTGAGATTTCTATGGAAACCCACAAAGAAATAATTCTCCTAAGCTTGCTCAGGAGACAGGATCTCCCACAATCTTCTCTGATCATCACCACAAGGTCACTGGCCATAGAGAAACTTAACACATTCATCGATCATTCTCGCAATGTGGAAATCCAGGGATTTACAAGGGACGATCGAGAGGAATATGTCCATAAATTCTTTGGAAATAAAGAAGATGCAGACAAGGTTCTCAGTATAATAAAAGACAATGAAGTTCTGTACACCATGTGTGCCGTCCCCATCACATGCTGGATTGTCTGCACTGTAATGAAACAAGAAATAAGAAAAGATTTGGATGCAATTCGGTGTCATACAATGACTTCAATTTACCTTCTCTTCCTGGAGGTTTTACTAACCCATCACAGCAAGAAGGAGCAGTCTGTACACAGGAAACAAACCTGTCTGAGGAAGCTGTGTGCTCTGGCCAATCAGGGAGTTCAGAACCAACAAATCTTATTTGAGAAGAAAGATCTAGAAAGACATGGACTTTCTCTGGATGAGGTGGAGTCTGTATTTCTGAATGAGAACATCTTTCATTGGGACGTCCGTACCCAGTCCTGCTACAGCTTCATCCACCTGAGTGTACAGGAGTTCCTTGCTGCTCTCTATTATGGGATGGATGATGGGTCTGGGTCTATGGAAGGTACTTTCCTCCCGGAGATCTGTAAAGGGGAACCACTCGATTTGTTCAGTTTCTATTACCCACATTTAGCATTATCTGTACAATTCCTGTTTGGTCTCCTAAATGAAAATCAGGTGAAGACATTCTCAGAGATCACAGGAATCACCATCTCACTCCGAGCCAAACCTGCAATCATAGAATGGGTCATGAAGGGCATGAATCAGGCTTTCTGTACTCATTCCATCTTCTGTCTGTATGAGACTCAGGATGAGGACTTCATTAGGACCCTCATGTCTGGTTGTAAAAATTTGAATCTGTATGGCTCAATTACTGATCACTTGTGGATGGACAGGAATTTTTCCAAGCAGCTGAACTATTGCTTGAAGACTTTGAAGAGAGAAAGTTTTCAGTCTTTACATTTTTCATCTCTCACTGTGGGTCCAGAGTGCCAGAAACTTCTATCTCCATTCCTACACAGGAGTCAGGAGGTCGGGTAAGTGAGTGTGAGGATATCCTAACTGAATTCAGAGAATGGGCAGGAACCTGCATACAGTATAACGGTGATTATCAGACATGTTCTCCATCTACCACACTTGTTAGAAGTCCTGGGAACTCACTTTCCTCAGCCCTAAGCCCTGGTTCACACTACAGCAATTTTCCTGCGACATTCTGATGACATGTAAAGTCGCAGGTCAGGTGAAAACACAAAGATTTTATTGGGTGTTGTCTTAATTGCTGTAATTTGAGTAACTGCAACAAAAGTAAATACTTCCTGCACTACTTTTGGGTGATTCTTGTGCTGCACAACTCCCATAGACTTCAATGTAAAATCCCCAGAAAGTCGCACATTTGTCTGAATCTTTAAGACTTTTCTGCGACTTCTGAGGCTTCTTTACCCCTCACCTCTCCTCCCTGGTCATCCTCGCTGCCTAAAATCTTCCTCCCAACACATCCCAGTCACACCTGAGCGTAGTGGAAATGCACATTCCCACTTCCATTATTTGTGTATTTTTCATGTGTAAGCACAAATTGTGTATAGGGAGCCCATTCACTGGAATGTTCTGCCCTACATGCAACAAACACCCCAAAGTAGATCAAGAATCTTCTCAGTCATGGAGCGTCATGCATCTTGGCAGCAAAACATGCGTCTGATAACTGTGATTGGGGTGTCATTAACAATTAGCCGACATTCATATCTGTGTGTTTCCGAATACGAGGTGACCCACACAGAAAATGTGCGCTTTTTCATACGTCTAAAAAATGCACAGCAACGCACGCCACACATGCACAGATGTAAATGAATGGTAACGCAAGAGCAATGCTCCTCGCTGTGCGTTTTTGAAACATACAGCAAAGCGCATGTATTCTTGCCGACTGCCATGCATTCAAAAATGTGCAGAAGCAAATGAATAATAACACAAGTGTGACGCATATTGTCGCACATTTATGAAACGCACAGCAAAGCATGGATTTTCTTGCAGGTTGCTGTGCTGTTGGAAATGTACAGATGTGAATGAATGGAAACTTATTTACAACTGACGGCAACCCGCAAGAAAACGCATGCTTTGCTGCGTGATTTGTGTGACAATGCGCATCACACTTGTGTTACCATTCATCTGCATCTTCATATTTTTGAACGCCAACCTGTAAGAAAACGCATGCTTTGCTTTGCTGTGCATTTCGAAAATGTATGACAACACACGTTATACTTGCGATACCATTCGTTGGCGTCTGAACATTTCTGAATGCCCGACAACCTGCAGGAAAACGCATGCTTTGCCATACGTTTTGGAAACATGCATCGTGCTCGCCTCACCATTTTTGCAGTACAAGCGTGATGCGCGGTCGCAGCGCATTTCTGAAACGTGCGGCAAAGCACACAATTTCTGTGCGGTTGATGTGCATTCAGAATCATGCAGATGTAAATGCAGCCTGATTGTTAATGACGCCCCAATCACGGTTATCAGACGCATGTTTTGTCATGTGATAAAACACGCTATAAACACGGATCATCAAAGTCACATAGGAATGCTTCTCAGTAAAGTCACTTTGAAGTCACACCTGGTCGCCGGGAAGTTGTAGAGCAAAGTCAAGCTGGAAGTCGCTGCGACTTTCATGTTGTGCTGTGTGAACCAGAGCTAAATGGTGGTTCCCACATATCACCTTCTACCAATCACATCATTTACATCGTATTAACCCTTTCCCTGCCCCCCAATTATTACCATTTATCACACAGAACATTTGGAGGAAAGCTTTGTGTTCAGAGATCGGGGGAGGGGAATAATGTCAGGGGTGTGACATCATCATCCCAACATTGGAGGGGCCAATTGTCTGCAGAAGTGGGCGGAGATGGGAATGTCTGGACTGCATTTTATATCTGGAACCAAAGTGGTGTTCCAGGATTTTCCAGAAGCTGAATGGAGACCCCTGTGTAAGAAGGCCGGAGACCCCGTATACATATCAGGGGCCTCCTTTAAGTTTTGCCTGGAGTGTGACTTCAAAGACCACTCATAGTCACCAATGAGAAGTCCTCATCAGGTCCAGTATGAGACTGTAGAGCCAGAGGGAAGGCAGCCACGTGGAAGGGAAATGTTGGGTGTTACATTGTTATTCTTGGTGTCAGAGGTCATACATTCTTGGTGCTAATTATTATCTCATTATTGGCTTTTAGATTTGTTTGTTGTACTATTTCCAGTAAAGATTGTCCAGGAGAGGACAAAGCAGAAGAAGAAGATTCCTCCTTTTCAGGATATAAAGGGAAGTCTGATTCTCTTTGCTTTCTGATGAATCCGGAGAGTAAAATTCAGGAATTACGGTAAGAGAAATGTGTGATCTGCAGTGATGGGGAAATGTGACGTCTTGTGATTGTTCCCGTCTCTCAGTGTTTCCTTCTATCTCCTTCCCATGTGATTATACGTACGGAGCGATTAAACCTAACCCTGAAGGATAGCTACACTTGGAGCGGAAGCCCCCTAGGGACAACCCCATTGGATTCCAAGAAAACATTGAGGATATTAGATGCCTTTTACCCCTGCAGGGGTGCAGGGAGCTGGTGAGTGGGGACCCTTGAGAGGGAGCACTTAAGTCACTGGATACCATCAACTGCTGTTATCACCACAGTCACCTCACGCAGGAACTTTTGAATGAACTGTCTTCAAGCTAGGACTTTCACAATATTGATCTTTATTATCTACATTTTTTTACATTTTATATTTATGTCACAATTGGTATATTTTTGACACATTTGGTTATTTTACTTTTATGTGTTATATATTTATATATATTTTTGGCACACGTTACACTTGGTCCTTATTAACATTGATTGCACTTATGGTAAGAAAGGGGGTTGTGATTGGACCCCCAGCATATTGGTAACATATGGTCAACCCCTTACACATTAGGAGGGGTGTGTGCTGATACACATATTTTATATAATTAATGTCACCACTATTCACTATTGAGGAATTTTTTGTTACACCTGTATATATATATACTTTGTTGGTACACCTGTATAATTTAGTTGCATCCTCTGGTACGGGATATCTATCCCATTGGGCACATATGCAACTTATATACGGTTCTGCAATAGCACATTTTTAACTCACTCTAGGAGAGCACACAGTTAATATATAGCTATATAGCTAAGACATAACTGGTACGTATCCAACACAGGTAGCGCCACTTGCCCCTATCCATATATACTTTGTAAAAAAAGCAAAAAAATAATAAAGAAAAAAAAAAAGCACCCCTGTCCCCCCTGCTCTTGCGCTAAGGCGAACGCAAGCGGCGGTCTGGCGTCAAATGTAAACAGCAATTGCACCATGCATGTGAGGTATCACCGCGAAGGTCAGATCGAGTGCAGTAATTTTTGCAGTAGACCTCCTCTGTAAATCTAAAGTGGTAACCTGTAAAGGCTTTTAAAAATGTATTTATTTTGTTGCCACTGCACGTTTGTGCACAATTGTAAAGCATGTCATGTTTGGTATCCATGTACTCGGCCTAAGATCATCTTTTTTATTTCATCAAACATTTGGGCAATATAGTGTGTTTTAGTGCATTAAAATTTAAAAAAGTTTTTTCCCCAAAAAATGCGTTGGAAAAATCGCTGCGCAAATACTGTGTGAAAAAAAAATGAAACACCCACCATTTTAATCTGTAGGGCATTTGCTTTAAAAAAATATATAATGTTTGGGGGTTCAAAGTAATTTTCTTGCAAAAAAAAAAAACTTTTTCATGTAAAGAAAAAGTGTCAGAAAGGGCTTTGTCTTCAAGTGGTTAGAAGAGTGGGTGATGTGTGACATAAGCTTCTAAATGTTGTGCATAAAATGCCAGGACAGTTCAAAACCCCCCAAATGACCCCATTTTGGAAAGTAGACACCCCAAGCTATTTGCTGAGAGGCATGCCGAGTCCATGGAATATTTTATATTGTGACACAAGTTGCGGGAAAGAGACAAATTTTTTTTTTTTTGCACAAAGTTGTCACTAAATGATATATTGCTCAAACATGCCATGGGAATATGTGAAATTACACCCCAAAATACATTCTGCTGCTTCTCCTGAGTACGGGGATACCACATGTGTGAGACTTTTTGGGAGCCTAGCCGCGTACGGGACCCCGAAAACCAAGCACCGCCTTCAGGCTTTCTAAGGGCGTGAATTTTTGATTTCACTCTTCACTGCCTATCACAGTTTCGGAGGCCATGGAATGCGCAGGTGGCACAAAAATGACCCCATTTTAGAAAGTAGACACACAAAGCTATTTGCTGAGAGGTATAGTGAGTATTTTGCAGACCTCACTTTTTGTCACTTTTTGTCACAAAGTTTTGAAAATTGAAAAAAGAAAAAAAAATGTTTTTCTTGTCTTTCTTCATTTTCAAAAATAAATGAGAGCTGCAAAATACTCACCATGCCTTTCAGCAAATAGCTTGGGGTGTCTACTTTCCAAAATGGGGTCATTTGGGGGGGGGGGGGTGTGCCACCTGGGCATTCCATGGCCTCCGAAACTGTGATAGGCAGTAAAGAGTGAAATCAAAAATTTACACCCTTAGAAATCCTGAAGGTGGTGATTGGATTTCGGGGCCCCGTACGCGGCTAGGCTCCCAAAAAGTCCCACACATGGGGTATCCCCATACTCAGGAGAAGCAGCTGAATGTATTTTGGGGTGCAATTCCACATATGCCCATGGCCTGTGTGAGTAATATATCATTTAGTGACAACTTTGTGCAAAAAAAAAAAAAATGTGTCACTTTCCCGCAACTTGTGTCAAAATATAAAATATTCCATGGACTCAATATGCCTCTCAGCAAATAGCTTGGGGTGTCTACTTTCCAAAATTGGGTCATTTGGGGGGGTTTGTGCCACCTGGGCATTCCATGGCCTCCGAAACTGTGATAGGCAGTGAAGAGTGAAATCAAAAATTTACGCCCTTAGAAATCCAGAAGGCAGTGATTGGTTTTAGGCTCCCAAAAAGTCCCACACATGTGGTATCCCCGTACTCAGGAGAAGCAGCTGAATGTATTTTGGGGTGCAATTCCACATAGACCCATGGCCTGTGTGAGCAATATATCATTTAGTGACAACTTTTTGTAAATATTTTTTTTTTTGTCATTATTCAATCACTTGGGACAAAAAAAAAAAATATTCAATGGGTTCAACATGCCTCTCAGCAATTTCCTTGGGGTGTCTACTTTCCAAAATGGGGTCATTTGGGGGGGTTTTGTACTGCCCTGCCATTTTAGCACCTCAATAAATGAAATAGGCAGTCATAAACTAAAATCTGTGTAAATTCCAGAAAATGTACCCTAGTTTGTAGACGCTATAACTTTTGCGCAAACCAATAAATATACTCTTATTGACATTTTTTTTACCAAAGACATGTGGCCGAATACATTTTGGCCTAAATGTATGACTAAAATTGAGTTTATTGGATTTTTTTTATAACAAAAAGTAGAAAATATCATTTTTTTTCAAAATTTTTGGTCTTTTTCCGTTTATAGCGCAAAAAATAAAAAACGCAGAGGTGATCAAATACCATCAAAAGAAAGCTCTATTTGTGGGAAGAAAAGGATGCAAATTTCGTTTGGGTGCAGCATTGCATGACTGCGCAATTAGCAGTTAAAGCGACGCAGTGCCAAATTGGAAAAAGACCTCTGGTCCTTAGGCAGCATAATGGTCCGGGGCTCAAGTGGTTAATCCCACTGGGGATATTAAATATTTTAATCTTCTGCACTTAGAGGCGCCTTTTTTCTTGCTCCTGTTTTTTAGAGTTTGCTTTCACTTTCAAAGCTGCTGCCCTTAGTGTTGAAGAATCACCATTACCACCACCGGACCCCTGGTCTTATATAAACACTGCCTGCTTAGTCCTGTTGTCCAGAGCGCCCTCAATTTTACATTGTACCAGGATAGGAGTTATAAATCCTGGAAAGTTACCCCTCCCCCATCACTAGAAGAAATGATGAACATCCCTAACTTCCATCCCCTTTATGAGTCCTTGTCTACCATAAAAAGTCCCAAGTCTTCCTCTGCCAATGGCTCCCCCTGCTGTGTTTGAGCCAATGAGGAGGGAGAGAGCCAAGAGAGCCTCTGCTCTTGTGCACATTGCTGGATGGAGATCAGGCTCGGGTAAGTATTGGGGGGATGGGGGCTTCTGCATGCAGAAGATGTTTTACCCTAATACAGAGAATACAGAAAATACATTAACCCACAGCTCGACAAACCCCGGGCGCCTGGTCGCATTTGCCACTAGAATTAGCGACCTGGCGCCTGGGGTGGCACAGCTGGGGTATCCTGTATCTGTTAGACACCCCCGCCCCCCTCCCGGCGCGATCGCTTTGGCCTGCGCCGATAATTAAGGCCGTGGCTTTGCGGCCTTCTGCAGTCCTATGGTTCCTTCTGGAATCGGGAGCCCTCTTGTGGTGGCCATTGGTATGACAAGACAACCACCAATGCTAATGGAGCTTCCTTTGCCTGTTTTCACTGCCCACCCATCTCCTTCCCTTTACTTAGAACCCCCAAACATTATATATATTTTTTATTCTAACACCCTAGAGAATAAAATGGCAGTCGTTGCAATACTTTCTGTCACACCATATTTGCGCAGCGGACTTACAAGCGCACTATTTTGGAAAAAATACTTTTTTTAATTAAAAAATAAGACAACAGTAAAGTTAGCCCAATTTTTTTTATATTGTGAAAGATGATGTTACGCGACGCAACATTTAAAAAAATTCTACAGGTTGCATGTTTTGAGTTACAAAGGATGTCTAGGGCTAGAATTATTGCTCTCACTCTACCAATCGCGGCGATACCTCACATGTGTGGTTTGAACACCGCTTTCATATGCGGGCGCTACTCACGTATGCGTTGGCTTCTGCATGCGAGCTTGGCGGGACGGGGCATGTTTAAATTTATTCTTTTTTTACTTATTTATTTTAACTTTTATTTTTTATTTTTTCACTGTTCTTTAAAAAAAAAGTCACTTTTATTCCTATTACAAGAAATGTAAAAATCCCTTGTAATAGAAAAAAAGCATGATAGGACCTCTTAAATATGAGATCTGGGGTCAAAAAGACCTCAGATCTCATATTTAAACTAAAATGCATTAAAGAAAAAAAAATTGTCATTTGAAAAAAACAAAATAAAATGTCCCTTTAAGAGCTATGGGCGAAAGTGACGATTTGACGTTGCTTCTGCCCTGCAATGACTTGGAGATGGGCGGGGGGCCATCTTCCCCTCACTCGTCTCCATGTCAGGCCAGGGACAGGTCCGGATCACCTCTGCCGTCACCGATGGCCACGGTAAGCAGTGAAGGGCCCTGCAGTGCAGCGGTAGGGGGGGGCCCTCTCCCGCCGCCGATAAAAGTGATCTTGCGGCAAATCCGCTGCAGAGACCACTTTTTTCTGAAAGAGAACCGCCGGCTCTTGAAGAGGACATCAGGGTTATGGTAGCTAGCTGCTACCATAACAATGGTATTTCTTTTCTCGGACATCACGGGACACAGAGCCACAGTAATTACTGATGGGTTATAGGGTATCACTAGGTATTGGACACTGGTCACACCCTAATCAGGAAGTTAAACCCCCTATATAACCCCTCCCCTTCCAGGGATACCTCAGTTTTTACACCAGTGTCTTAGGTGTTGGACGTGCAAAGATGTCCTGTGCTGAAGCTCCAAAAGGAATATCCCAAAGATCCTATACTGGGGCAAGCCAGGCGACCGGATCCATTCAAAGTGTCTTTTCATGGCCAAATTGAATGGTACCCGGGCCTCGTGTCCGAAGAAACAAGGTTTTACCTGTAACGCTTCTCTTTTTAGAGAGCTGGACCAGAAAATGGCTTTAAACTTCCTAATTTCTGGCGAGGTGCTTTACAGGCCCAGAACTGAAGGATCCCCCTACTGATGGGGGCCCCAGTCTCTGACGGTTTTTCACAAACGGAGCCCACCGTGAGAGGCGAAGGCTGGGTCTGTGTAAACTGAACCCTGCGGCCTGGATAAGGTAAGAGGAGATTCCACAGATTTAAATTCTAGTGGCTCTTCTCCTTTAAAGTGTATGCATGCTGTGCCTATTGTGACCACCGGGGGCGGCCAAGAGCACAAATCTTTTCATGCTTGATCTGTCTCAGCGTCCGCTGCATATGGCTCTTCCTCCAGCTCCAAAGGTAGATGGTGGGGGGTTTTCTCTGCTGGGATGGTCCCCCCAGGCTAGGGAAAGGCTCAGGTATGCTGTAAGGCGGGTGAGACCGCACTGTCACAGCCGCTACCGCCGCCGACACCGAAGCCGCATTGCGATGCAGGGCCCATCACTACCGGCCTCCTCCTTATTCCCCCAACCCCAGCCTCCCTTCAGGCATGTCAGAAAGGGTCGGCTCGCGCGGGAAGCGCTCGTTTTTCAAAAACGAGGGGGGGAGGGGGGGCGGGGGCGTCAGCACAGCGTCAGCGTGCCCAGACGCCCACATTGCCTGAAAGCATGGCTATTTAAAGCACACTGTATAGGTGCTCTGAGCTTTGGAGAGACACAGAGCTGACAGTCACATGTAAGGTGGGACACAGGCATTCCCCTAGGCTGCATTCACTAAAGAACACTGAATTGGGCATTTGGTAGCAAGGCTTTTAGCCAGACTACATCGCTCAGCAGTCAGTGTTCGTTTTTGATACCTCACACCTTGTTGCTTTGCACTATGGGTAGAAGAGGTTCAAGCACCCCTAGAACCAGAGGCACTAGGGGGTCTCGTTCAGGTTCTGAGGACCCCCCTTTCTGCTACACCATCCCCTCCTGAGGGACCAGGGGCAGCTGGACAGGGAGAGCCATTGGGGTTAGGGGCTACATCTGCTGCCGGTACTTCAGCCCCTGTGTACATTACACAAGAAGTTTTTTCCTCAACCATTTCTGGATTAGAGAAAAAACTAATGGCCGTGATTACATCTTCACTGAGTGGAAGAAAACGCACAAGGCCTTCCTCTGCTCCCCAAGACCCTCAGTCAGAGGAGCTCTGGGATAAAGGAGATGAATCCCTTTCAGAGGATCGGGATGGGACAGATGATTCCTCTTCGGAGGATTCAGGTAGAGACGGACCCTCTGCGACTTCCCAAGAGGAGAAAGTCTTAGTGCAGATCCTCACTGGTTTGGTCCGCTCCACATTTAAGTTGCCCATACCTGAAACTACTACAGAAACCTCTTCTGCTTTGGGGTCACTGAAACCTTTCCAAGCAGCACATGCTTTTCCTGTTCATAATTTACTTGAAAAGCTGCTTTACTCTGAGTGGGAACACCCAGATAAGCGATTTCTTCCGCCGAAAAAGTTTTCTACACTTTATCCTATGGAAGAAAAGTTTATTAAGAGGTGGGGAATACCGGCCATTGATGCGGCCATTTCCTCTGTAAATAGTAATCTGACTTGCCCTGTAGACAACGCTCAGATGCTCAAAGATCCTGTGGATAAAAAGATGGACTTCTTATTAAAAGATGTGTTCTCTTTAGCAGGATCAGTGGCCCAACCTGCAGTAGCAGCGATTGGAGTCTGTCAATACTTAAGAGACCATGTTAAACAGGTCATCAAAGTGTTGCCTGAACAGCAGGCCCAGGGGTTTGCTAACCTTCCTGCGGCTTTATGTTGTGCTGTTGATGCCATTAGAGATTCTATCGTGCAAACCTCTCGCCTCTCGCTTGGGTTGGTGCATATACATAGAATCTTATGGTTGAAAAACTGGTCAGCCGAAGCACCATGTAAGAAGCTTCTAGCTGGGTTTCCCTTCCGTGGTGAAAGGTTGTTTGGAGAGGACTTGGATAATTATATCAAGACGATCTCCTGTGGGAAAAGCACTCTTACCTGATAAGAAGAAGAGTAAGCGTCCCTCTTTTAAACGGACTCTTTCCCCAGCGCCAGGGGCATCAGCCTCCAGGCAGTCACGACGGTCTCCCCCGTCTGGGGCAAGAAACAAGAGTCAACCCCAGGGACACAAGAAATCCTGGGGGAAAAGGTCTTCTAAGCAAGACACTAAGACCTCTTCATGAAGGGGCGCCCCGCTCGCTCGAGTGGGGGGAAAGACTGCTGCAGCTCTCAGGGCCCTGGCAGAAGGACTCCCAGGACAGATGGGTAATCTCCACGGTAACCTTAGGGTACAGACTGGAGTTCCAAGAATGTCCCTCACCTCGTTTCCTCAGACCAGGTGTTCCCAGAAAACCAGAAGAGAAGCAGTCGCTCCTTCTAGCGATAAAGCGACTTTGGTGGCAAGAGGTCATTGTGGGGGTTCCCACAAAGGATCAAGGATTGAGACTCTGTTCCAATCTTTCTATGGTCCGAAATCCAAATGGGGACGACAAACCCATTTTGGATTTGAGAGATCTGAAACGATTCCCAAGGATGCAGTCCTTTCGTTTGGAATCTATTCAGACAGTAATCTCCATCCTGCAGGGAGGAGAATTTCTGATATCAATAGGCATCAGAAATACAGGCCTATATGTGCCCAGTTTTCCTGCTTAACTGAAGTGTCTGCAGGCAAAGATCACTGCTCTGAGGGAGCTGATCCTGACAGTCAGGGCCAAGAAGGGTCTTTCTGTCCGCCTTTTTATGAGGCTGCAGGGGGAGATGGTGGCTTCATTCGAAGCAGTTCCCTATGCGCAGTTCCAAGCAGAACTGTTGCAACACAGTATTCTGTTGACCTGGAACAGGAAGGTGCTGGTATTAAACTTTCCAATGCACCTATCGCATGCGATGCGTCAGAGCCTCAGTTGATGGCTCATACCCGAAAACCTACAGAAGGGGAAATCCTTCCTACCGGTTGCCTGGGATCCTCTTGCAGGCAGGACGGATGCGTTGGTGATTCCGTGGCATCGGCTCTCACCGATTTATGCATTCACTCCCATTCTGCTACTGCCACGGCTCCTTCGCAGACTCAGGCAAGAAGGGAAGTCGGCACTTCTGGTGGCCCCCGTTTGGCCCAGAAGAACCTGATAAGCAGAAATAGCAGGGATGATGGTGGGTTCCCGGTGGACCCTACCGATGCACCCAGACCTGTTAGCTCAAGGTCCGGTGTCCCAGCCTGCCTCACAAATGCTAGATTTGACGGGTGGGCTATTGAATCCCACGTTCTGAAAAATCGTGGGCTGTCAGGTCCTGTCATATCTACCTTGATCAATGCAAGGAAGCCAGCTTCCAGAATGACTTATCATAGAGTCTGGAAAGCTTATGTATCCTGGTGTGAATCCAGGGGTTGGCATCCCAGGAAATATGTCATAAGTAGAATTCTGGATTTTCTACAATTAGGATTAGAGATGAAGCTGGCCTTGAGTACCAAGGGCCAGGTGTCGGCCTTATCAGTGTTGTTTCAACGGCCGCTTGCTTTGCATTCTCTGATCCGAAACTTTATACAGGGGATGATGCGTCTTAATCCTCCGGTTAAGGCGCCCCTAAACCCCTGGGACTTGAACTTGTTTCTATCGGTGTTACAAAAACAACCTTTGGAACCAATACGTCAGATTCCTTTGGTCTTACTGACGAGGAAACTAATTTTCCTGGTAGCTATCTCTTCTGCTAGAAGAGTATCAGAAATAGCAGCTCTTTCCTGTAAAGAGCCTTACCTGATTATACACAAGGATAGAGTGGTACTGCGCCCTCATCCTAGTTTTTTACCGAAGGTGGTTTCAGATTTTCATCTAAACCAAGACATTGTGCTACCTTCCTTTTTTCCAGAACCTCGTTCTTCGGAAGAAAGGTCATTACACTCTTTGGATGTAGTAAGAGCAGTCAAGACCTATCTGGAGGCAACTGCTCAGATTCGCAAGACGGATGTCTTGTTCGTGCTGCCGGAGGGTCCCAATAGAGGACAGGCAGCGTCAAAAGCGACCATTTCTAAATGGATTCGACAGTTGATTATTCAAGCTTACGGTTTGAAACAGAAGATTCCTCCGTTTCAGATCAAGGCACATTCCACAAGGGCTATTGGTGCTTCTTGGGCAGTGCATCACCGGGCCTCTATGGCTCAGATCTGCAAGGCCGCAACCTGGTCTTCAGTTCATACATTCACCAGATTCTATCAGGTGGATGTAGGAAGGCATGAGGATATCGCCTTTGGGCGTAGTGTGCTGCAGACAGCGGTACAGGGTCCTCGGGTCTGATAGCACCCTACTTGGTTGTGATTCCCCCCCCCTCAGTTGGCATTGCTTTGGGACATCCCATCAGTAATTACTGTGGCTCTGTGTCCCGTGATGTCCGAGAAAAGAAAATAGGATTTTTTATTACAGCTTACCTGTAAAATCCTTTTCTTTCGACGGACATCACGGGACACAGAGGTCCCGCCCCTCTTCTAATACACCTATACTGCTTTGCTACAAAACTGAGGTATCCCTGGAAGGGGAGGGGTTATATAGGGGGTTGAACTTCCTGATTAGGGTGTGACCAGTGTCCAATACCTAGTGATACCCTATAACCCATCAGTAATTACTGTGGCTCTGTGTCCCGTGATGTCCGTCGAAAGAAAAGGATTTTACAGGTAAGCTGTAATAAAAAATCCTATTTTCTCTTCAAAGACAGGACGTATATAGTCGTCCTGCGGGAAGGAAGCGGTTAATTAAAATGAATTTATTATTTGTCATCTCCCTGCTTGGCCTCTTTCACACGGGCTGTCTGATCAGGTTTGCCTGTCAGCTTTTCACGCGGACCTGATCGGGCCCTTAGCGGGGATATTGTGGTCTTGTGTCCCTGCATGGCAGGAAATAAAAGTAGTCACATTCGTTCTAGTCGTCTTTCTGTGTAAAGTTAAGATTGGTTCATTTTTATATTGAAAATAAAGCTTTGTCGGTCGTTTAAAAAAAAAACACCTGGCTCCTAACTTTTCTAGCTGGCTCCTAGATTCCAAGCAAATTTGTCAAGCCCTGCATTAACCGGTTCCCAACCAGGCGCCACAGTTGTACTGCAGCAGGTTGGCTTTCCTGCATGAATCGCCATCATTATACGTCGGTCACGTGCCCCGCCATCCCTACAATAATTGGATTGATTTCAGAAATGATCAGTCTACAGGCCCAGGTCAATGATTTCTGTCCTGGACCTGCTGATCGGTTCTGGTGAATGGCAGACTGTCCTCTGTCTGTGTAATGTAAACACAGGCAGAGGAAGTGATGTCATCTCCCCTCGTGGAGCCCTTTTAGTTTCCAGCAATCGAGGAGAAGACATCTACTGTGAGTACACCAACACTACACTGACACCAGGACATGTAGGTACACATTTAACCCCTTGATCACCCCCTGATCGCCCCCCCGTTAACCCTTTGACTCCCTGTCAAGGTGTCACTAGTATAGTGTACAGATCTCTTTTCTGATCACTGTATTAGTGTCACGGGTGACATCAGTTAGGTTTTAGTGTCAGTTAGGGTCAGCATCAATCCCAGACAGCGTCAGAATAGTGCCAGGTACACTAACACACACACTATATACCTCCATTACTAGTATAGTATCTGAACGGATCAATATCTTTTAATATGATCACAACTATATTAGCTTCCCCAATAGTATAGTGTTCCCAAAAGCACGATGTAACGAGCCCCTTGCTCGGTTCCACTCTCCCGACACTCCTCTGCTGCTATAGAATCAGATTGCAGATCGCACCATCCGATTGCTCGGTCATCCAATGCTCCGGGATTAGAATTACAGCTATGTGCCGTTCTAACCCAGTTGTGATAGCTCAGAACAAACACCAGGCAGGCTGTACGTAAGTTCAACCAGGAATCTCTCTTTATTGACAGGAATGCAGGCTTTTATACACTAAAAGAGGAGGTGCAGACCTCCTGCTCATATTACTCTAACAATACAGCTGTAACCTAATTAACCTAATTAACATGAGCTAATTAACTAATACCTTTAGACAGCCTAGATGACTCAGACATGACCTTTAGGCCAGACTGGCCGTCTTGTAGTTCAGAAAATCCAATCAACATTATCACAATCAACATAGACTCTTCTTCACACAATAGCAGAGTTAATTAACACAAACAACAATGGGGATCTAATGACTCTTAGATCCCATAGTAGACTAATTTACAATACACATTTTAGCAGACAACAGACAGACAGGTGTTGGAATTTACATCAGCATCTCCTAACAGTATCTGTCCCAGCATTATGAATCAGCCACCATTTCTAATATGGCAAATCCAGGGTCCCCAGAGTCTGTGTGTCCTGGGGGACCAGTACCCGAATCCACAGTAATACCACCTCAAGGGTCCCCAGGCATACAGCTCACAAAGAGCACCGTTCCCCCAAATGCAAGGGCCCACGATCGATCGGCAAGAGGCTAGCATACAGTCCCCTCCAAAAGTCTCTCTCCCGGCTAGGTCTGTCACACGCCTGATGCGTACAAATTGTGCCTTAGGAATGTTGCACAACCATTGTAAATGGTGGCAGCTTCCAAGGGGAATGTACGCATTGCGGTCTGTGGGTTTAAAGTGATTTTTTAACAATAGGAAGGTGACATGACCGTTGCCCACATTCAAAAGAGGACAATGTTTCTATTGTTCTCATCCAATTTCTGCATGAAAACATCAAGGTTAGATCTGTCGCCCTTCCAGATCATAATGATATCATCGATGTACCATTGGTAACAGATGAGTTCAGGGGGTGTGTTTTTATAGATCACTTCTTCCTCCCAGTGTGCCATAAACAGGTTGGCAACACTGGGTGCAAAGCGGGCCCCCATCGCAACAGCCCTTGTTTGGAGGAAAAAACGTCTGTTATACCAATAGTAGTTTTTGGCTAAACAAAACCTCAAACAGTCTAGAATATAATTTTTATGTCTTCTGGTCAAGTCTGATGATCCAAAGGCCCACTGGACAGAAGTTAATGCATCTTCGTGGCTAACGATCGTATACAAGGAACTAACGTCCGCCATTATTAGCACACACGAAGATGAGAGGGGGAGAGACTCTAGAATATGAATAATATGTTTAGTGTCTTTTAGAAAGGAATGAGTTTTCATGACCATAGGTTGAAGAAAAAAGTCGATGTATTGACCCAGTCTAGAAGAGACTGAGTCAATCCCATTGACTATTGGGCGGCCAGGAGGATTGGTACTATTTTTGTGAATTTTGGGCAAAGAATATATAATTGGAGTACGACAGAAAAATGGGTCTAAATATGAGGCTTCTTTCGCACTAAGGACTCCAATGTGTTTTCCTCTTTCAATAAGATAGTGTAACTCTTCTTTAAACTGAAGCATCGGGTCCCTAGTGAGTAAGACATACGTATTATAGTCACCCAACATATTCTCCATTTCATTGTTGTAATAAGTTTTGCTTAGGACAACCAAGCCACCGCCCTTGTCGGCTGGGCGTATCACCAGATCTTTCCGCTCTGTCAGAGACTCGATACCCCTTTTAATAAATGCTGGATCATTAACCTTCCGGATTTTAAGTGTATCCAGATGTTTACTGACCATATTCCTGAACACTTCAACATGTTTGGTATCTTGATTGGGGGGATTAAAAACCGATTTATTGTGGAGGGTTGAGTGCATAATCAATGGTTTCTGATTACTAGGTAGGTTATGTATTGTAGTATTAGAAAGATGATATTTCTTAATGTTTAAACATCTAATAAACTTTTGCAAACTAATATAGGTTTGAAATTTATTTAAGTTGCGAGTGGGGGCATATTTAAGGCCCTTATCCAGAACCTTAATCTCATCTTCACTCAAAGACGAGCCGCTAAGATTATAGATACCAGCCCCTACTGGGGTTTGACTCTTTTGAGTTCGCCTACCTCCTCGCCTTCCTCTCTGATTTTTCTTTTTCTTAGCCCACTGTCTAGGTTAACAGAGGGTGGGGCCGCATCCATGCTCCCCCCCCGGGTTGGGTGGAATGAATGGAACGCCCCTCCCCATCCCTCTTGGGGTCCTGTAAAAATCCCCTCCCCTCCTGGGTCTGGGATTTTGTAATGGTGCAAACCTATTCTAGATAGGTATAGGGTTTCTATTAGGTTGGAACCCTCTCCCTCTATTATAGGGGATACTGTGAGGTTTAGAGAGATACTGATTATCATTAGTACGGCCATTGTTATAACTCCAATTATGCTCACTTTCAGGGCAATAAGTATCATGATAGTAATATGATTTGTCATTAGTATGAGGGGGGTTCCAAGGATATTGCCTATACGGCGACTCATAGACATCCCTCCTTATCCCCCTTCCTTTCTTATTCTTCCCTCTCTTATTATGTACAACTTTGTATTACATAGTTACATAGTTACATAGTAGGTGAGGTTGAAAAAAGACACAAGTCCATCAAGTCCAACCTATGTGTGTGATTATGTGTCAGTATTACATTACATATCCCTGTATATTGTGGTCATTCAGGTGATTATCTAATAGTTTCTTGAAGCTATCAATGCTCCCCGCTGAGACCACCGCCTGTGGAAGGGAATTCCACATCCTTGCCGCTCTTACAGTAAAGAACCCTCTACGTAGTTTAAGGTTAAACCTCTTTTCTTCTAATTGTAATGAGTGGCCACGAGTCTTATTAAACTCTCTTCTGCGAAAAAGTTTTATCCCTATTGTGGGGTCACCAGTACAGTATTTGTAAATTGAAATCATATCCCCTCTCAAGCGTCTCTTCTCCAGAGAGAATAAGTTCAGTGCTCGCAACCTTTCCTCCTAACTAAGATCCTCCAGACCCTTTATTAGCTTTGTTGCCCTTCTTTGTACTCGCTCCATTTCCAGTACGTCCCTCCTGAGGACTGGTGCCCAGAACTGGACAGCATACTCCAGGTGCGGGCGGACCACAGTCTTGTAGAGCGGGAGAATTATCGTTTTATCTCTGCAGTTGATCCCCCTTTTAATGCATGCCAATATTCTGTTTGCTTTATTAGCAGCAGCTTGGCATTGCATGCCGTTGCTGAGTCTATCATCCACTAGGACCCCCAAGTCCTTTTCCATCCTAGATTCCCCCAGAGGTTCTCCCCCCAGTGTATAGATTGCATTCATATTTTTGACACCCAAATGCATTATTTTACATTTTTCTACATTGAACCTCATTTGCCATGTAGTCGCCCACCCCATTAATTTGTTCAGGTCTTTTTGCAAGATTTCCACATCCTGCGGAGAAGTTATTGCCCTGCTTAGCTTAGTATCGTCTGCAAATACAGAGATGGAACTGTTTATCCCATCCTCCAGGTCATTTATGAACAAATTAAATAGGATTGGTCCCAGCACAGAACCCTGGGGGACCCCACTACCCACCCCTGACCATTCTGAGTACTCCCCATTTATCACCACCCTCTGAACACGCCCTTGTAGCCAGTTTTCAATCCATGTACTCACCCTATGGTCCATGCCAACGCACCTTATTTTGTACAGTAAACGTTTATGGGGAACTGAGTCAAATGCTTTTGCAAAATCCAGATACACCACGTCTACGGGCCTTCCTTTATCTAGATGGCAACTCACCTCCTCATAGAAGGTTAATAGATTGGTTTGGCAAGAACGATTCTTCATGAATCCATGCTGATTACTGCTAATGATATCATTCTTATTACTAAAATCTTGTATATAGTCCCTTATCATCCCCTCCAAGAGTTTACATACTATTGATGTTAGGCTAACTGGTCTGTAATTCCCAGGGATGTTTTTTGGGCCCTTTTTAAATATTGGTGCTACATTGGCTTTTCTCCAATCAGCTGGTACCATTCCAGTCAATAGACTGTAAAAATTAGGAACAACGGTCTGGCAATCACCTGACTGAGTTCCCTAAGTACCCTCGGATGCAAGCCATCTGGTCCCGGTGATTTATTAATGTTAAGTTTCTCAAGTCTAATTTTAATTCCGTCCTCTGTTAACCATGTAGGTGCTTCCTGTGTTGTGTCATGAGGATAAACACTGCAGTTTTGGTTACTGAAGCCCCCCGATTCACTCGTGAAGACTGAGGAGAAGAATAAATTCAATACCTCTGCCATCTCCCCATCCTTTGTAACCAGATGTCCTTCCTCATTCTTTATGGGGCCAATATGGTCTGTCCTCCCTTTTTTACTGTTTACATACTTAAAGAATTTCTTGGGATTTTTTTTGCTCTCCTCCTCTATGTGTCTTTCATGTTCTATCTTAGCTATCCTAATTGCACCCTTACATTTCTTATTGCATTCTTTATAAATTCTGAATGCTGTGGATGATCCCTCAACCTTGTATTTTTTGAAGGCCTTCTCCTTTGCTTTTATATGCATTTTTACATTGGAGTTAAGCCATCCAGGATGTTTGTTCGCTCTTTTAAATTTATTACCCAATGGGATACATTGGCTAATGCCCTTATTTAATATGCTCTTAAAGCAAACCCATCTCTCCTCTGTATTCTTTGTTCCTAATATTTTATCCCAATTTATGCCTTTTAGCAAGGTTTGTAGTTTAGGGAAGTTGGCTCTTTTGAAATTCAGTGTCTTTGTGTTCCCTTCATGTCTCCTATTTGTGTGATTTATACTGAAACTAATTGACCTGTGATCGCTGTTACCTAAATTGCCCCGTATTTCCACATCTGTTATCAGGTCTGTATTGTTGGTAATCAGTAGATCTAGTAATGTTTTATTTCTAGTTGGTGCGTCTACCATCTGACCCATAAAATTGTCCTGCAAGACATTAAGGAACTGGCGAGCCTTAAATGAATGCGCGGTTCCCTCTGCCCAGTCTATGTCTGGATAATTAAAATCCCCCATTATGATAACACTTCCCATCCTTGCTGCTAATCCAATTTTTGATAGGAGATCCGTCTCCACTTCCTCCCTCAGGTTAGGGGGCCTATAGCATACTCCCAGTATTATTTTCCCCTTAGCTTCATCCCTTTGGAGCTCTACCCATAAGGATTCCACCTCCTCTCTAGCCCCCTCAGTGATGTCATCTCTCACATTCACTTGTACATTATTCTTGATATATAGGCATACCCCTCCCCCTTTTTTACCCTCTCTATCCTTGCGGTATAGGGTATACCCTTGAATGTTTGCCAGCCAATCATGAGAGCTGTTGAACCAGGTCTCTGAAATTCCCACAAAATCCAAATCCTCCTTGTACAACAGTATCTCTAGTTCACCCATCTTGTCCGCCAGGCTCCTGGCATTGGTGAACATGCCACATAGTTTAGACCGGTCGCATATTGTCCTCGTATAGGGTGTTTCAAGATTGCAACTTGGACTTGCTACTATACTCACCTTGTGTTTTTGTGCTTTGGTTAACCTACCACTAATGCCCCCAATACTACCCTCTGGAATATCTTCCGCGCTGGCTATCACTGTCTCTGGACCCTCCCCCCCATCGCCTAGTTTAAAAACCCCTCTAACTTTTTGGCCATCTTCATTCCCAGCAGATCTGCACCCTCCTCATTTAGGTGCAGTCCGTCCCTTCTATAGTACCGGTTACCGACTGAGAAGTCGGCCCAGTCCTCCAGGAACCCAAACCCCTCCTTACTACACCAGCTCTTCAGCCACTTGTTTACTTCCCTAATCTCCCTCTGCCTCTCTGGTGTGGCTCGATGTACCGGTAGTATTCCTGAGAACACTACCTTGGAGGTCCTTTTCCTCAATTTAGCTCCTAAGTCCCTAAAATCGTTCTTTAGGACACTCCATCTGCCTCTGACTTTGTCATTGGTGCCAACGTGCACCATGACAGCCGGGTCTTCCCCAGCCCCTCCCAGTAATCTGTCCACAAGATCCGTGATGTGCCGAACCCGAGCGCCCGGTAGACAACATACTGTTCGGCGCTTCAGGTCTTGGTTACAGATTGCCCTCTCTGTCCTTCTAAGAATTGAGTCCCCTACCACCAGAATCTGTCTTTCCTTTCCTTTTGCTGCCCCCCCACTCTCACTGGAGGAGTTCTTCCCCTGGCAGCTAGGAGAGTCCCTCAACTCCAGCAGTGCTGGTCCCTGACTGGTTACACCAATGTCACTCAATGGAGCGTACTTATTGGGATGCTCCAGTCCTGGATCGGCCTCCCTGGCACTTCCCCCTCTACCCCTCCTGACTGTCACCCATCTACTCTTTGCTAGTGCCTGCACCTCTTTGTCTCCACCTGCCTCTGTGCTGGCCCCTGCCGGCACCTGCCGTGTACGTTCCTGGCTCACCTTTAGCATGGAGGGACTTCTCAGTGCTGACAGTTGCTTCCCCAGATTCAGAACCTGGGCTTCCAGGGAAACAATGTGCTTACATTTTGCACAGCAGTATTCGCCCTCGATCGGATTTTCAAGGAACGCATACATGCGGCAAGATGTACAAAGAGTCGCCTCTCCACACCCGCCGTGCATCGTACCTATTAAATTTAGTGAGGATTTGGGGATTTTACCCTGTCCAAATTACCTAACAACTAGCTTCCTGGCACTAATACTCAAGACAATACACAGGTACACGACAAGACAATACACAGGTACACAATACACAAGTACTAACGATCCACACACACTACTCAGACAACACTCAGATACTCACACTACACAGGTACTATGACCCCTGTTATAACCTCCTGTTTTAAACTCTTGTTTATAACTCCCACTTACACCAAGCTCCACAGCTTCAAACTGAGCACGCTCAACTGAGTCCTACAAAAAGTTAAGTAGGCACCTGGGAGCAATTAACCACACCCTTAATTGATAGACTGATGAAACAAAAAACAAACAAAAAAAAAAAAAAAAGCTATTTAAAAAGTGACAGCAAAAGGCAAGATAGAAACTAAAAGGAAAAGTCCCCAAAATGCAACCCAGCAAACACCAACAGACAGCAGCAATACACACACCAACAGACAGCAGCAATACACACACCAACAGACAGCAGCAATACACACACCAACAGACAGCAGCAATACACACACCAACAGACAGCAGCAATACACACACCAACAGACAGCAGCAATACACACACCAACAGACAGCAGCAATACACACACCAACAGACAGCAGCAATACACACACCAACAGACAGCAGCAATACACACACCAGCAGACAGCAAACACCAACAGACAGCAAGACTTGTATACTCTAACACTTGTTTATAACTCCCACTTAAACCAGCTCCACTTACACCAAGCTCCACAGCTTCAAACTGAGCACTGATTACTATTGGAAGGAGTATCTAGGTTGCTGTAATCAAACTGATCATAATTAGCACCCAAATCCCCTTGTTGGATGGGTAAGGGAGTATGAGGGGGTTCTCTGTTGGTAGGTACTAGTAATGGTTGAACAGTGGCTGCATCCACTGGTTTACTCTGCCATTTATATAGGTTTCCTTTCCCAAAATCCTCCAAATCTCTTATATATTTTTCTTTCTTTTTATTTTGGGTCTTGTAGTCCCATTTGACGAGCTTATTTTTCAACTCAGCTGAGAGTCTGAGAAATTCTTCAGACTCTTTATGAGACTCCATAGAACTCTTAAGTTCGGCAATCTGGGTTTTGAGAAGGATCATTTTACGTAGTTTGCGTGATAGTAAAAACTCAATCAATTCAAGACCTTTACTGGTAAAGAAATCTCCCCATTCCTTCATTGACTGATCATCCATGAGACCATCGTTGGGAGGTACCTCCCATCTGAGTCTCCTAGGGATCAGCTTAGCAGTGAGGTATTGTTCGAATGAGACAATGTCCCACCATGTTTTGATTTTTTTTCTTGAATAAATAACCAAGTTTTCTAAAGCCCAGGGATAGAACATTCACTTCCTCAGAGCTATAATTACTGGAAAAAATCTCTCTTTTTTCTATATATTGAAAAATCTCCATTGTTAATGCTGCTGAACCGAAATATATTAGACAAATGGATAATCAGAAACAAACAGCGCAAAAACCATCACAAAAACTGAAGCTGCTGGACACTTAAGGCAAATATATAAGTCCTTTCAAGAGATACAGTAAAAAATAGTGCAGCGCTGAAGGAAAATAAAACGACTATAAATAATGATAAATGTCCATATGAATTCATGTGTGGAAAAATAAATGTAGTAAAGAAGCCGGAAGCATCAACGGTGGTAAAGGGTGCTTCATGCAAAATCTGAAGTGCTCCCTTATCTGTGCTCACACCACTTGCTAGTCAAACCACTCACCTTGTTACATGGACCCTTGAGCTAACAGGAAGGTCACACAGGCATTCACCACTTAATAGTGGTTAGGGTTAAATCTTGATTGGAAAGCCGGAAACCTCTTCCATATAATGGCTTAAACGTTTTCATCCATAATCACATGAAATATATAAAAAAAATATATAGTGCTCTCTGTATAGCTCCGGCCCGAGATAGAGGCAGGGCGTTGATCGCTGCAAAAGGATGACACTCGGTCACATGGTACAAGTAGCGTCTCATCAGCTGTGTGGTGGAACGCAACCAGAGGGGGAAGGATGTGATATCACTCCCAGCCCTCGGTTGCCCTGCCTCTATCTCGGGCGGGAGGCACCTT
The DNA here is from genome assembly GCA_037952925.1 of Lithobates clamitans. Classification (NCBI taxonomy): domain Eukaryota; kingdom Metazoa; phylum Chordata; class Amphibia; order Anura; family Ranidae; genus Lithobates; species Lithobates clamitans. Next base: position 169,047 of record JBBGZY010001204.1, on the reverse strand, counting down.
CTGACGTAGCTCGTCATGTGATCTGACCTTGCGTCATCACGATGACGTGATCACTATGGTAACCATGTTAAACAATATGCTTTTTTACTTCCTACTCCTGAGTGTCATCCTATTGCAGCGGTCCAGGCCCTGCTTTTATCTCGGGCGGGAGGCATCTTCTGACGTAGCTCGTCATGTGATCCAACGTCGCGTCATCACAACGACATGATCACTATGGTAACCATGGTAAACAATATGTTTTTTCACTTCCTACTCCCGAGCGGTGCGTTCCGATTGGACGGTTACCGCTCGGGGCTTCATTGACAACAGATGTGTGAAATAAGGGGCTTCCTTTAAAATACCAACTAGACGTATGGGAACTTATGACCGCTGAGGAAGTCCTGTTGGACGATACGTGTGTGGATTTATCCCTTAGACGTCACTGCAGCCACCTTATCATTCACTGTCACCTTTTGATGTACATGCACCTATTATCCTAGCACTGGGTATAGTGCTTCCTATGTGAGTACCTGTCTTTTAATAAAGTAAACCGAGTTTTAGCTATACAGAGAGCACTATAATTTTTTTTTATATATTTCATGTGATTATGGATGAAAACGTTTAAGCCATTATATGGAAGAGGTTTCTGGCTTTCCAATCAAGATTTAACCCTAACCACTATTAAGTGGTGAATGCCTGTGTGACCTTCCTGTTAGCTCAGGGGTGCATGTAACAAGGTGAGCGGTTTGACTAGCAAGTGGTGTGAGCACAGATTAAGGAGCACTTCAGATTTTGCATGAAGCACCCTTTACCACCGTTGATGCTTCCGGCTTCTTTACTACATTTATTTTTCCGCACATGAATTCATATGGACATTTATCATTATTTATAGTCGTTTTATTTCCCTTCAGCGCTGCACTATTTTTTACTGTATCTCTTGAAAGGACTTATATATTTGCCTTAAGTGTCCAGCAGCTTCAGTTTTTGTGATGGTTTTTGGGCTGACTGTTTCTGATTATCCATAGTGCATGCTTGGCCAATCATCAGCCAGCAATGCACTGCGATGCCGCAGTGAATTATGGGCCATGACGCGCCACACGAATTTGGCACGAACAGCCCATATCGTTCGCAATTTAATGAACGATCGAACAGCCGATGTTCGAGTCGAACATGGGTTTTACTAGAACACGAAGCTCATCCCTACTGGAGACACTAAAGAATGGGGGATGGAAGAATAAAGTGCTTTAATGTGAAGTGTCCCCCATGTGAATGTAGAATCCCATTATAAATGTGGAATATCCACCAATATAGTACTTGTATCTCTAATATATCCCAGAAGTCTCAGCACTAAAGGCTGTAAATGTATATCTACCTTTCCCCCCCTACATTCTCTATAAGGGATCCTATTCCTGCCACAATCCGGGGATCTTCAATGTGAACTCCTGATTGGTGGACTTTAGGAAGATGATGGAATATTGGGGTCACTGGGGTATCCACCATCAGAAATTCTACTGTTTTATTTCATAAACCCCCCATATCCTTTCCTTTATCTGTCAATTTCAGAAGCTCCTGTATGAGACACTGTGTGAGGTCCTGCTTAATAACCGGGTACATAAGGGGGTGACTGAGCTGTCATAACGCCCCCTCTTTATACTGTGTAGACATAAGTACTACAACAGCTTCACCTTCATCAGCTTCCCTAATAACAAGATCTTTCCTCTGTATAACATTTTGTATATCCTGATATTCTGTTCTAGTGATGTTATGTTACTTTACACTAAATGGGAATAATTCCTCATATTCATCTTATAATATAATATCATGTGTCTGGATTTGTCTCTGCAGGTTGTGGAGCTGTGGTGTGACTTCCTCCGGCTGGGATGATCTCCGGTCCATTCTTATCAATAATCGATCCCTCACCAGACTGGATTTATCATATAATAATCTGGAAGACTCTGGAATAAAACTTCTATGTGAGGGGCTCAGACATCCTGGCTGTACTCTGCAGAAGCTGAAGTAAGAATTATCCTATAAATGATATAATATTCTGCAGGATTCTGCTATAAATCTTCTATGTGAGGGATCCAGACATGTCACCTAGATGAAAGTTATACAAAGACAGACTTCTGATTGGCCGGTTACACTGGGAGTTCCCATCATAGTCCTTCAGGTCACTCGCTGTTATTGGCTTTCATCCCCTCCCCCTCCACTGACTATCAGAGATCAGACTTTGGCTGGGTTCACACTGAAGTTCACAGCGGCTCACAGCAGGCAGTCCAGTGCATCTCCATTCACTGTTTCAGGTCCGATTTTAGCCCAAATTTTGGGCTGAATTCGGACCTGAAACAGACCAGAAGGTTCACAGGACTCCGTGTTTTTTTCATTCAGTGACCAATCATAGACAGATGGTCCTCAATTAGAATCTGGAAGTACAGAGCGAGTCTCTAGACCAGAAGTGACCCCTAGATGCCAATAAAATGCCCCCATTCTTGTAGATATAAAATTGTCACCTCACTGAGCCTCAAAGAGAAGTCCTAGTCATTTCATCTACAAGCCCAGCAGGGGACGAGGACGATACAGTGAGAAGGCCCCGAACTGTCTGCCAGACATTGATTTATATCAGAGGAATCTATTTTATCTCTCATATAAAATAAAATATTAGTTGCAGAGAGATGGAAATAATTCCTCCTGATTGTAGACATGTTGGGGTACATGCATATATAACATTGTATGTGTAGTGAGGATAGAATCCAGGAGAAACCCCCAGAATGGTCCTATGGAGTCTGATCACACCAGACAAGCACTGATTGGTCTTGTTGGGATCAGACTGACATGCCGGTGTTACCAATCCAATCCTCATCCATCAGAACCATTCATGATCCATTTAGCTCTGGTTCCTTCAGAACACAGGACCGGCTTGTGGACTGGGCAGGGAACACCCCCCAGGGTTTAGTGTGTTTGCAACAAATTCGAAACACACGGGGATTGCCCAATGTCTTCCCTGTGGTGTCAGAGGGGGTGGGGCCACCCATTTAGTAAACGGGTGGCCCTGCCGCCTCTGACGCCACGGGAAGCCATTCCCCGTGCTTTAGAGGGGGGGTCATGGGGAAGTCCCAGTGCGTCAGAGGAGGGCGGGGTCACCCGGGCACATCACCATGTGGCCCCGCCCTCAGTTATAAAAGAACTGTCAACCGAGCTAAGCGTCATACGGCGGGTGCATCCCATGGAGGCAGATCAGTCTCGTTTTTTTTTCTTTTTCAGTCCGGGCGCGTGAGAGAAGAAGATGAATGAACTTTGTGGGAATTTTTATTTTTTAATAAATGACTTGTCCCCAAGCTGTGTCTTGTCGTTTTTAACATTTTGACACTTTTTTGGTAGTACTTGTATCCTTTACCATTTCACAAAGGGGAGAGGCCAGGATCTGGGGGTCCCCTTGTTAAAGGTGTCCTCCAGATTCCTATAAGCCCCCGTCCGCAGACCCCCACAACCACCGGGCAAGGGTTGTGGGGATGAGGCCATTGTCCCCATCAACATGGGGACATCCTCCCATTGTTGAGGGCATGTGGTCTAATATGGTTCAGGAGAGGGGGCGCTCTCTTTCCCCCCCCTCTTTTCCTGTGGCCTGCCAGGTTGCATCCTCGGATAAGGGTCTGGGATGGATTTTTGGGGGACCCTCACAGCATTTTTTTTATTTTGTCACAGGGCTCCCCTTAAAATCCATACCAAACCTGAAGGGCCTGGTATGGAATTTGGGGGGACCCCCGCTCATTTTTTTTTTTAATTTTGGTTCCAGGTTCCCCTTAATATTCATACCAGACCCAAAGGGCCTGGTAATGGACTGAGAGGGATCCAATGCTATTTTTTTCAATGACTTTTATGTGTATTACCGAGACCCGACAATTCATTATAGCTGCGAGTATTTTTAAATTACTTTTTTCCTTTAGCAATGTCATTTTGCTCTCAGACTGTGATAAACACGGGAAACATGCACCACTTTACAGGCATACTATAGACACCCCCAGGTACGAAATTTAAAGAAATATTTCACTTTTATTGTTCCCAAAAAAACTGCTGTTTTTAAAACTTTTTTTTTGCATTGATACATGTCCCCTGGAGCAGGACCCGGGTCCCCAAACACTTTTTATGACAATAACTTGCATATTAATAGGGATGGGCCGAACACCCCCCGGTTCGATTCGCATCCAGAACATGTGAACTGGCAAAAAATTTGTTCGAACATGCGAACACCGTTAAAGTCTATGGGACACGAACATGAAAAATCAAAAGTGCTAATTTTAAAGCTTAATATGCAAGTTATTGTCATAAAAAGTGTTTGGGGACCCGGGTCCTACCCCAGGGGACATGGATCAATGCAAAAAAAAGTTTTAAAAACGGCCGTTTTTTCGGGAGCAGTGATTTTAATAATGTTTAAAGTGAAACAATAAAAGTGAAATATTCCTTTAAATTTCGTACCTGGGGTGTCTATAGTATGCCTGTAAAGGGGCACATGTTTCCCATGTTTATAACAGTCCGAGAGCAAAATGATGTTTCTAAAGGAAAAAAGTAATTTAAGAGTACTCGCGGCTATAAAGAATTGTCGATCCCGGCAATACACATAAAAGTTTGTTGATAAAAACTGCATGGGGGCGTGGCTTAGCAATGGCCATGTGTAGAAGTGTTCCCCGAGAGCTCCTGGCCTTCCCCTCTCTCACCCGCAATTTTGACTGCTTATTCACATGAAAATTAGGAATGATAACTTCTAAGAGGTACAGGACACGATCACTGACCAGAGGCAACCGGACTTCAACTCCGCGGAGCAGAATTCAAAGATATTTCTGAGACTCACAGAGGGTCTCACCGGGCGCCATTGTGACAGCGCCACATGTACAGTACATGGATGAGACTGAAATGCTAGACTTACCTGTCTCCCGACTCCGTCCACTACCCCGGATTGCTTCTCGGAGACTCCCGCTGCCTTCCAAACTGCCATGGCTGGTTCATCTCAGCAGCTAAACAGCATGCCTGAACATCTTCGTGCCATCTTACAAGCTCTCCCCACAAAGGCAGACATTGAGGCTCTTCCCTCTAAGTCGGACATTGAAACCCTCTTCTCCGTGTGGAGGAAGCACACGCCCGTGACATACAGGAGATCAGGGCCAAGATACATGTGCTTGCGGACCGAGTGGACTCCGGGGAGGGTACGATCTTATCCCTCACGCAACGGGTCTCAGCTCTAGAGCGTTCCCAGGAATCTCAGACTGCCACAGCTGTGGACCTACAGCTACACTTGGAGGACTTAGAGGACCGCAGCCGCCGCAATAACTTGCGGCTGCGGGGTCTCCCTGAGGCTACCGGATCCAAGGATTTGGAAACAACGGTAGTGGCCATCTTCCAGAAGGTTTTGGGCACCGCCCCGCCTACACTAGAGTTAGACCGAGTTCATAGAACCCTTGGACCTAAATCGCCAGACCCAGACAGATCCCGATATGTTCTTTGCAGGATCCACCAATACACTCAGAAGGAACTCATCCTCCGTAAAGCCTGGGACCATGGGGAGGTGGAATTTGATGGTGCATTTATCAAGATTTTACCAGATCTCTCCAGAGCCACACTACAGCGTAGGGCTCTGTTAAGACCAACGCTGGACTTGGCCAGACGTCAGGGCTGCACATACCACTGGGGATACCCATTAGCAGTGACATTTCGCAATGGCGCTTCCACCTTTACTCTGCGCTACCTGCATTCTTCACTTTTCTGGAAGTGGAATCGATCTCGGTCCCAAATTGGTTAGCTCTTGTCCCTCGTTCCACGGGCCGCCCGGGACCCTCCACTCAACGGAACTACCAATCTCCCCTTCAACAACGCTCAAGAAGGAGGCAGCGGGCGTCTTTCGCTGAGGGTTCACGTGAGTCATAACTTCCATGTTCTTTCCTAAATTACACTAAAGCCTGATCATGTTTCATTTATTTTACCCCTGAGAATGCCACTGTTTGCCCCTTTAAGCCGGCCTGAGGGCAGTTGACATGTTCCTGCTTTCTCCCTGAGGGTGAACGCTGTTTTGATTAATGACTGGGATTAGCAGCCCCCCCTACACAGCTCTTTCTCTTCCTCTGGCGTCAGTATAGACGAAGCTGGACACAAGGTCAGAATACAGCTCAGAGAGACCTCATTTGTCTGTTTCCTCTTGGGGATACCACCAAGGAACTCATGGAAATGGTTGGGTCCATGCTAGGATTTTCCCTGGAGACTGTTACCTAAACCCAGAGACATTTATACTATGCCCGCACGTGGGAAGTGAGGGGGTTTATGCCTCTATGCTCCTACACTCCCCGATACATAAATGGCCTCCATGTGTAAGAATGGGCAAATAATAGTGCCTCCCTAAAGAGACTTTGGGTAAGATGATGTGCCGGTAGGCGCTTTACCATATGGTGATACCAATAGCTTTAGTGAGAGAGTAAATGTTTCACACTCCTGTTCACTATGCCATGGTGATGTATGATGTTTGAGATGCTGGTCTCTCCCCCCTTCCTCCCGGGCCACCCCGTTCACTTCAGGGGTTTTCTCTAATTAATAGGTGGCGGGGGTGGGGACATAAATATAAATTCTCCTCGAGCCCTTGTCAGCCTCTACAGGTTCGCTATGGATCAAGGTGTCCTTGAGACACACTTTTACATCACCACCCCCCAGGTTCTGTATCCTGGAGAGGGGAGCCCTGGACGGGGGGACATGGAGGAGAGGGTCCACATCATGATATCAGAATAATGTGCGGTATATGCTCTTATTCAAAGCCCCCGGTAATCTCTGGTTGGGAGGTGGATCCGAGAGGGTGAGGGTTTGTTAGGTTGGATACGGCTGAGGGCGGAGAGATCCTTAGATGGAGAACTAGACAATATGTATCAGATCAAGTTTTGTGATCCCCGAGGGGGGCTGTCTCCCTATCTGCTGGGTCTCATGTCTGGTTACCGCTCAGGTGAAGGACAAAGTTGGCAGGGGGTGACCACGAGTTTAGTTGTTATCTTGATCAGGCACAAGGACAGATTAGTACACACGTTATATGCTTTAGTTTTAATTCACAGAAATAAGTTAATGCGACCTCTCTTTAAATATGTTCTTCCCAGTTGTGCGTTCTAGCCATTAGCATTATAGTAAAGTTACATTTCAATGCAATGTGGGGGGGAGGGGAGAGGCCGGGGGCCTCTCCACTGGCTGTTCCTATCCGCGTTCCCACTTAGGCCTGCGCTCGATTACTAGTTCTGTACTAGTGAGCGTTTTAGCACTATTGTGCTACCTAGTTACAGTAGGTGACCGCGATATTGTGTCAATCTCGCCGCATTTCTCGGCGAGATTTGACACCTGCGAGCCCCGTCGCAGGAGCCAGTACTGAGATGGCTCACTCATCGGGAAAGGAAAACTTTGTTTTCCTTCCGCGATGAGTGACAGGCAGTGCTGACAGCTGTCTAGTATGAATACTGAGGCGGGAACACCGCGCCAAATTTTAAATGAAAAAAAATGGCGTGGGTTCCCCCCCAGGGGCATACCAGGCCCTTAAGTCTGGTATGGATTGTAAGGGGAACCCCCTACGCCGAAAAACCGGCATGGGGGTCCCCCCAAAATCCATACCAGACCCTTATCCGAGCATGCAGCCCGGCCAGCCAGGAAAGGGGGTGGGGACGAGCGAGCGCCCCCCCTCCTGAGCCGTACCAGGCCGCATGCCCTCAACATGGGGGGTGGGTGCCTTAGGGGAGGGGTCGCTCTGCGGGGCCCCCGCACCCCAAAGCACCTTGTCCCCATGTTGATGAGGACAAGGGCCTCTTCCCAACAACCCTGGCCCTTGGTTGTCGGGGTCTGCGGGCGCGGGGCTTATTGGAATCCGGGAGCCCCCTTTAAAAGGGGGCCCCCAGATCCCGGCCCCCCACCCTGTGTGCATGAGTATGGGGTACATGGTACCCCTACCCATTCACCTAGGGAAAAGTGCCAATAAAAAAAAAAACACAGTACACAGGTTTTAAGAATAATTTATTAGTCAGCTCTGGGATCTTCTTCCGACTTTGGGGGGTCTCCTTTCGACTTCTCCCGGTGTTCGGCCTCTTCTCCCGGTGTTCGGCCTCTTCTCCCGGTGTTTGGCCTCTTCTCCCAGGGCCCCGCCGCTATCTTCTTCCAGCTCTATTGCCAGCAAGGGGCCCGGGCTGCTGCCGCTGTCTCGCCTCCGCTGTCTCGCCGCTTCTTCTCCTCTTCTCTTCTTCCCCGATGTTGACACGATGCTCTCTCCGGCTCGAATGCTGTGTGCGAGCTTTTATATAGGCGGTGACCCCGCCCCCTTACGACGTCATGGTCTCAGCATGCGCAGGGACTCTGGGGTCACGCCCCCTTATGACGCCAGAGTCCCTGCGCATGCTGGGACCATGACGTCGTAAGGGGGCGGGGTCACTGACTATATAAATGGCTCCGCAGCTCGCACACAGCATTCGAGCCGGAGAGAGCGTCGTGTCAACATCGGGGAAGAAGAGAAGAAGCGGTGAGACAGCGGCGGCGAGACAGCGGCGGCGAGACAGCGGCAGCAGACCGGGCCCCTCGCTGGCAATAGAGCTGGAAGAAGATGGCGGCGGGGCCCGGGAGAAGAGGCTGAACACCGGGAGAAGAGGCCGACCACCGGGAGAAGTCGGAAGGAGACCCCCAAAGTCGGAAGAAGATCCCGGAGCTGACTAATAAATTATTCTTAAAACCTGTGTACTGTGTTTTTTTTTTATTGACACTTTTCCCTAGGCGAATGGGTAGGGGTACCATGTACCCCATACTCATTCACACAGGGTGGGGGGCCCGGGATCTGGGGGCCCCCTTATTAAAGGGTGCTCCCGGATTCCGATAAGCCCCCCGCCCGCAAACCCCGACAACCAATGGCCAGGGTTGTCGGGAAGAGGCCCTTGTCCTCATCAACATTGGGACAAGGTGCTTTGGGGTGGGGGGGCCCGCAGGGTGCCCCCCTCCCCCAAGGCACCCACCCCCCCATGTTGAGGGCATGCAGCCTGGTACAGCTCAGGAGGGGGGCGCTCGCTCGTCCCCACCTCCTTTCCTGGCTGGCAAGGCTGCGTGCTCGGATAAGGGTCTGGTATGGATTTTGGGGGGACCCCCACGCCGATTTTTCGGCATAGGGGGTTCCCCTTACAATCCATACCAGACCTAAGGGCATGGTATGCCCCTGGGGGGGAACCCACGCCGTTTTTTTCATTTAAAATTTGGCACGGTGTTCCCGCCTCAGGATTCATACCAGACAGCTGTCAGCACTGCCTGTCACTCATCGCGGAAGGAAAACAAAGTTTTCCTTTCCCGATGAGTGAGCCAGCGCGACATGCACAGTACCCTGTCGCCGAGAACCAGCGCGATGGTATCACGCTGGAAACACAATCTCGCGGTCAGGTACTGTAGACTACTTTTCTTATACCTACTTGCTGGTAACTCAGCACTACTTCTCTTTTCTCTCTTTCACCTCTTTGTCTTCTAACACCCCTCTCTTTTTCGTTTCTCCCCACATCTCAAGTCCTCCCCCTCCTCTATAAGCTACCCTTGTTCCCAGAACCTTACCCACACTTAGGGGCCATGGATGCGGTGAAGGCGGTGACTGTGTTTTCTTTAAACGCGAAGGGCCTAAACGTGCCGGAAAAAAGGCGCATGTTGCTGGGCGACCTCCACCACCATAAGGCTAAATTGGCATTCATACAGGAGACTCACTTCAAGGGAGGTAATTTACTGATACTGAAGAACAAATTCTACCCGACAGTGTACCACTCCACATTTGATACTGTTAGATCTAGAGGTGTGTCCATACTTATTTCACGTTCTGTTCCCTGGAATTGTGCAGATGTGAAAACTGACATAGAGGGACGATATTTGTTCCTCAGGGGAGACATTGGTGGTGTAGAAGTGACACTAGCAAACATACAGTATATGCACCCAACAGCCAACAAGATCAATTTATTGCTAAGACATTAGACATTCTGAAGGGGTTCACTAGAGGTCAGCAGATCATTGGGGGTGATTTTAATGTCCCATTGATTCCTTCCGAAGACACTTCTTCAGGACACTCCTCAATCACACTGGCAGCCAGGAAACGCATAGCTCGTTCTCTACACAAAACACAACTGATTGACGTATGGAGACTTCTACACCCGACTGAACAGGATTACACCTTTTATTCGACTCCACATAGGCAGTATTCAAGGATTGACTACTTCCTAATTCCTCATACCCAATTGCACGCCATACGCAGCTCCTCGATTGGATCTATCACATGGTCTGATCACGCCCAGGTCCTGCTGTCCTATGCCCTAACAGACTGTTTCACTACCAGGACGTGGACCTGGAGACTAAATGAAAGTCTTTTACAGGACGAAGAGACTCTCAAGGACGTAGTAAGGGAGGTGGAATCCTACTTTAAGACTAACGACACCCCTGACAGTAACCCCGGCTTTGTGTGGGAAGCCCATAAAGCGGTGATACGCGGAGTCTTAATTAAACATGGCGCAAGTATTAAGAGACAGCGCTCAACACAGCTGACATCGCTTCTTGATGACTTACACAAAGCAGAAGCTAGACACAAACATGCTCAAACTCCTGAAGGGGGGCAGACTTCTGCTCTTGTGTGCCAAAATCACTGATATAATGCAATATCAAGCTAAAGCGTCAATACAGGTTTGCCGGCGCGTGTCCTATGAATCAGGGGATAAGTGTGGTAGACTCCTGGCCAACTCCCTGAAAGAGCAGGCACTTACGAACTACATCCCGCACATTATGACGTCTTCGGGCCAGAAAACTACACTCCCTCAAAATATTGCACGGGAATTCAAAGATTTTTATGCTTCCCTTTACAATCTACAGAAGCCAGCTTCCTCACGAAATAAGACAGGGAACTATCTGGGTAAGTCAGGTTTGCCTAAATTACCCGCTGATGCCAGTGTTTTGCTGGATGAACCCATATCCGTAGATGAAATAAAATCAGTGGTAGGAGCTATTAAATTGGGGAAGGCTCCGGGCCCAGACAGATACACGGCCCAATATTACAAGACCGTGCTACCATACCTCGGGGAACACCTACACAAATTTTACAACTCATTGGGTTCAGGAGGGAATATTCCCCGTGACACTCTCTCAGCACATATTGTGGTAATACCCAAGGAAGGGAAGGATGCTACTGCCTGTGGGAGTTATAGGCCAATTTCACTCCTCAACGTAGACCTAAATTTTTTTACTAAAATACTAGCCACTAGAATCCAACAGTACCCCCCATCCTTGATTCATCAGGACCAAGTGGGATTTGTCCCAACTAGAGAGGCCAGGGACAACACCACCAGAGTCCTTAATCTACTACATGTAGTCAATCAGAACAAGATCCCCTGTATCTTTCTAAGCACGGACGCAGAGAAGGCCTTCGACAGGGTGAATTGGCAATTTATGACCTCCGTCTTGAACCACATAGGACTTGGCGACACGATGTTGAACTGGATAAATTCAGTTTACACCAAACCTACAGCCCAAGTATGGGCTAACGGTGTCCTATCAGACTCTTTTACGATCAAGAACAGAACTCGTCAGGGGTGCCCTTTATCCCCACTCCTTTTTGCCCAGTCGTTGGAGCCCTTCCTGTGCACGGTGCGCTCAAACCCGGACTTATCTGGGGTGGCTGTGGGAGATTCTCAGCAGAAGATCGCCGCTTGGATGCGGATGACATGCTGTTCGCACTTACTAATCCGGTAATCTCCCTTCCAAACCTCCTGCAGGAGTTTTGGACATATGGTAGTCTCTCCAATATGAAAATCAATTTTGACAAGTCTGAAGCAATGAGTGTAGGTATGCCTTCACGACTACTCACAACACTTAGAGACAGTTTTAAATTTAAATGGACTGCGACAGCTCTAAAATATTTAGGTACACCTATTCCCCCCAAAATTTCTCAGATATTTGCATTAAATTTCCCTCCGTTACTATCTGCTGTACGGGCCCTGCTTGCCAAATGGAATACAGGGCTACATTCATGGTTTGGCAGATGCAATATCCTTAAGATGCGTATTCTTCCTAAATTCCTGTACCTCATACAGGCTCTGCTGATCCAAATCCCTTCCTCTTATTTTGCCCAAACCAGCGCCCTTTTCTTTGATTTCATATGGGCTCACAAAAGGCCCAGTCTTAACCGACATCAACTTATGCCGCGTACACACGGGCGGACTTTACGGCAGACTTTGCTCGGCGGACTTTTCGCCGGACTTTGTCGGCTCCTTGCGCTGGACTTAAAAAGGGACGGTGGTGATGTACAGCATGTACGATGGGACTATAAAAAGGAAGTTCAAACCCCACTACGGCACCCTTTGGACTCCTGCTAATCTCGTGTTTATCTCATGTTAGTAGAAGTTTGGTTAGAGACGATTCGCGCTTTTCACACTTCAGCTTATTTAGATCATTTTCTGCGGTTCAGTTTGTGCTTGTGAGATTTGTATCTGCTTTTCAGTGCGTGTTGGTCAGTTCGTAACCTGCCTTGCAGGCCGTTCTGGTCCGCTCGTTCCTGATTTTCAGTTCGTTCTTCATAGGCCTTGCTGTTCTTCAGTGCGTTTGTTACAAGTTTGTTTGACCAGCCGACCGTTTTGAAGCCATGTTGCGTGGACATACTCGTTCTCGAGTTCGTGCTGCGTGGGGACTTGGTGTTGGGGTTAATACTTTGACCTGAGTCCAGTCCATAAACAGGGCGAGGAGGAGTTCATGGATGAAGAATTGGTTGTGCCAGCGTGACCAATTCTCGCATATGCCTTTGCTCCGTGAGCTCCGTGAGAATAATCCTGAGGATTTCAGGAATTATCTCAGGATGGCGGACCCCGTTTTTGAGCGTCTGCTGGCTATGCTGACCCCCTATATCAGCAGGCAGGATACCTGCATGAGGCAAGCCATCAGTGCGGAGCAGAGGTTAGTTGCCACGTTACGTTACTTGGTGACTGGGAGAAGTCTTCAGGACTTGAAGTTCTCGACAGGCATCTCCCCCCAGGCTCTGGGGATCATAATCCCAGAGACCTGTTCTGCCATCATTCAGGTCCTGCAGAAAGACTATATGAAGGTAAGTTTTATCCTTTAACATTACATGATATGTATTAAATGTTTGCTAATGTATAGTCTAAATGTCCTCCTTACCTAATTACCATGCTTGGAATATGTTGTGAATGTCCCCTTTATCTTCATGCATGCCTGTTTTTGGACATTAATCATTTATTGCCCTACATGCATATTTACCTTCAATAACCTCCCCACCATGCAATCCTGGGTCCATTTATATCTCTAGCCTATAGTCCCTTAAACAATGTATATTGTCTGCTCCATTGTCTTGTTTGACCCTCCCCCACCCCTCAAATGTATAAAACTGGCAGGTGTGTTTCTTAACCTAATTAGAACCCCTCCCCCACCCTTAAAATGTTTAAAACTGTTAGGTGTGTTTCTTAACCTAATTAGAACCCCTCCCCCACCCCTCAAATGTTTGAAACTGTCAGGTGTGTTTTGGACCCTAATTAGAACCCCTCCCCCACCCCACAAATGTTTAAAACTGTCAGGTGTGTTTCTTAACCTAATTAGAACCCCCCCACCCCCTCAAATGTTTAAAACTGTCAGGTGTGTTTCTTAACCTAATTAGAACCCCTCCCCCACCCCCTCAAATGTTTAAAACTGTCAGGTGTGTTTTGGACCCTAATTAGAACCCCTCCCCCACCCCTCAAAAGTTTAAAACTGTCAGGTGTGTTTCTTAACATAATTAGAACCCCTCCCCCCACATTCAAATTGATCAATGGGCCATCAGAGGGAGTGATTAATCTTATAAGTGGGCCTTATGTTTTTTATACTTTAAATTACAAACACACATATTAATAAAGTTTGACTGCTGTTGTTCACGGATGTTTTTGTGTAATCTGATATCCAAGTTATGTTTAAAAGTCCTTCTCTTAATTTTTTTTTTTTCACTCCACAGTTTCCTTCCAGTACACAGGAATGGCAGACTGTGGCCTCCCAGTTCGCTGACCGTTGGGACTTTCCCAACTGTGTCGGGGCGATTGACGGGAAGCATGTCCACATTGTGCCACCACCGCATTCGGGGTCTTATTTCTACAACTATAAGGGGTTACATAGTGTAGTTTTGATGGTGGTGGTCTCGGCACATTTGGAATTTCTGTTTGTGGATGTGGGGAAGAACGGCCAGATGTCTGATGGAGGAGTCTTTGCACAGACCGAGCTGTGCTAGCATCTCCAGACTGGTGGCCTGGGATTGCCACCTGATGACCAGAATGTTGATGCACTCCCCTCAGTTTTTATCGCTGATGAAGCGTTTGCTCTCGGTGAGCACTTGATGAGGCCCTTCCCCCAAAGGACACTCACCCCTGAGAGGAGGGTATTTAATTACCGGCTGGCCAGAGCAAGAAGAGATGTGGAGAATGCCTTTGGGATTCTGGCCAGCCGGTTCCGTTTGTTCCTTTCAGCAATAAATCTGGCGGACTATAAAATTAATTACGCCATACTTGCTTGCTGCATCCTACATAACTTTTTACGTAGACATTCTGCGACATATATTACCTCTGTTGGGCCTGAGGCTGGATTTGTACAAGATGAAACAATGACAGGCCTAGAAATTGGCCGTATTGGCTTGGCCCCCCAAACTGCACGTCAAGTGCGTGAGCGATATGTGAATTATTTTAATGGTCGGGGGGGCCATTGCTATTCAACAAAAGCTTTAATTTTTACAAAAATTTTTACAAAAATGTATACTTGTTTGCATTTAGTTTGGTCTGTCTCCTAGTGCACTTGTAGTAGTGGCAAGTGCATTTACCTTTAGTTAATAAGGACCTTTGTCACTGTAACCACACAAAAATTTCAAAAACATATTATTGAGAAATAATCAGCCACACACATTGTAGTAGTAAAAACATTTTACTGTGTGCACATTGAAAGGTGCATTTTTACAATTTTTTTTTTTTCAATACTTTTTTTTTTTTTTCAATATTTTGTATTATTTGTCTAAAAATTATTATTTTTTTTTTTTGGAATAACGTTATTAAAGGCATATTTCAACAAAAATAGACCTTGTTTCAAATCTTAGAATTCACAACAGTGTTTAGAAAAACATACAAAAAAATAAAAGAACTTACAAAGTTCAACATTTTGAGAACGGTGCTGGTGATGTCACCCTTGTAAATTGTTCATTTTTCAGATGCTCAAAATTGAACATTACAAAAGGGTCAAGTCAACATGTGCTATCTCCCATCATGGGTGAGCAATGTACGTGTTTTGTGTGTGCAATACCTTTTTTTGTTCCTATCACCACTAAATAATATTGAGGATGAAGGGGTTGCAAACAAAAAACAAGTACATTGATATCCCATGATGGAAGATAGCACATGATGACACACCGTGTGCATCATAAAAATATTTTTCTTACCAAAAAACTTTACAAAAAAATTACAAGAAACAAACTTCACAAGGAAATGAAGAACATGATTGATGTTTTTAGGCAAAACATTATATTCTGCCCAAAACATCAATCATGTTCTTCATTTCCTGTTGCATGGAGTCCAGGCGAAGTTTCATGCTGTGAATTTGGTCACGCATTTTATCAATTTGGCCATTCCACAGCATTATCTGGCCAATCAGTCTTTGGGCACTGTCTGTGCTGAATGGCTCTGCCGCTTGGCCTTCCACAACCAGAAGCTCACCTAAAATGTGTGACAAAAAAACAAGGGTTAAAATATGCACGCCAAAATACATTAACTTAAGCTGGGGTGTCAGTCACTCACTTGATGGGGTTGAAAGCTTGCACACTTCCTCCACCTCTCCTTCCTCCAGGTCGTGGGGTGGGCGTGGTCTTGAGCTTGGGCTATCTTCAGCCTCAGGCTGGTGACTTGGGGGGGTCCTGGGATCCTTGGACTGTTGTCTGAGTCTTTTCTCCCCTATGATAATTCGAGAAAATGTATAGTTAAAACACAGTGATATTTTAGATTTTGAACAATAATCTTAAACGTTGGTTATGAGTTGTGGACAATTGCCTTTTTTTGTCCTCAAAAATTTAGAAAACAGGATGAACATTCCCTCTGAACAACAATTATAAACAATGCACATTTTCATGCAAGTTTCACAGAAGCAGACACCTCAATGATCTCCTATGTGTATTACCCCTCTAAAATTTATTTATGGTCACATAGTAAACTATAGTGCTCGTGAGTCCAGATGTGGAACCAGCTGCTGTGTCCTGTCCTTACATTACACTGAATCATTTTTGAAGAAGCATTATATTTTTCCAACACATCTACACCACATCAACAAATTTTTGGAATACGAAAAATTATCAAGACATAAATGTATGTCCAACCCTGTACCATCGTATTTGGCGAAAAAATGTCATTTCAGTATCATATGTATTTTACAAAGAACGGTCTTTACGAACGATGCTTTATAAACGAAAAAAAAATGTATCAGCATGCAAGTTAAGTATCCCAATAGGAACACACAAGTACTTACTTTTTTTAAGCAGCTTCTTTATTCGCCAATATTGTTCTGGCTCCCTAATTTTGATGTCAGACCACCGCTACCTCAATTGTTCTTTAGAACGTTTAGTGCCAAATTTAGCTTCTAGAGCGGTGACAACTGAGGACATTATTTTGTCTTTCCGCGTATTCGGGCGTGTGTACGGTCCTTTTTTGCCATCGTAGTCCTCCCTTCTCAATATGGACACCATCTCCACCATCTCTTCAAAAGCCATGTTGGTGGCCTTATATCTCCTCCAGGATGTGGATGGTTGTGGCTCCGGGCTTTCCTCAGGCGCTACTTCCACTGATTCTCTCTGCCATCTTTCTCTATATACTCCCACTGCGCAAGGAAGAGTGGAGGAGCGGGGACAAATCGTACTAATGAATGTCAGGGGTGGGCGATGCAGGCGGAGCATGACACATGCGCAGTGTATATAAAGCTATTACGATGGCCTACGTATGTCCGTGCGGAAGTAGCGAGCATCAGAAACGAAGGTGAGATTAAACGTGAGGGTGTGTGTGTTTTGGTGAATGTGTTTGGTGTGTGTGTGTGTATGTGTCCCCTAGATTCTTCACAAATAATCCTTTGATTTGTGACTGACATTACAGTTTTGATCTTGTGTCTTGTCTTTCAGCAACAATGAATCCCTTTAAAGAGGCAGATTTTTTGTCACGATTTATTGACCTATATCAGGAAAAGAAAAACCTGTGGGAGGTCAAACACCCACTATATTACAATAGAGATGTAAGGACGGCAACACTGGGCACACTTTTAGAATTTGTGAAGACTCGAGTCCCCCAGGCAGACCTCAAGTTTGTGGACAAGAAAATTGGTATCTTGCGTAACATGTACAAGCGGGAACACAATAAAATCCAGGAGTCGCTCAGATCCGGTGCAGCAGCTGACCAAGTTTATGTACCCAAGTTGTGGTACTACCACAAAATGCAATTCCTGGATGACCAGACAGAAGCCAGGCAATCACTTTCGACCCTTCCCCCCACCCTTCCCCCCACCCTTCCCCCCACCCTTCCCCTCAGCCTTCCCCCCACTCTTCCCTCCAGCCTTCCATCCACCTCCACCCCAGCTGAGGAGTCCCAGGAAGAACTGGGCCTTTTCATCCCTGATGAAGTGGATGCGCCCAGCTTCAGCCAGGTATCCTTTTTTGTGGAATTTGTGATTGTGTAAATGTTAATAATGATGTTAACGTGTTACATTTTTAAGTGCTTCATAAAAAATGACTTCATCACAAATATTAATATGTAGACATATCACTAGACAGTAGTTGCCAAAAATATACTTCTGCAAAGGTGTGCGCAGCCTCTTGCATTAGGGTGTGCACCCCAAAGCTCAAATACATATGCATGTGTATATGTACTGATGGTGTCAGTAGGGCAGTGGACAGTGTAATTTTGTTTATTTTCTTTTCCAAAAAATTATTTTCTTTTTTGTAAGATTTTTTTGGGGGATGAAATATCAGTGGTCTAAACAGGGGGGAATATGCACCACACAAGGCGATTAGGGTGTGCCCAGGCACACCTGGCACACCCTGTGGGCACGCCTAAGTACTTCAGATATTGTTGATCACCTGAAATAATGGTGGTGTCAAATAGATAGCCTTTACTATTTGTTGAGAATTATATTTGCAAGTCATGAGCTGAAAAGTGTGTGTGATTGCGTAACACAAAATTACAACTATGTCCCTTTTTTTGACACAGGATGACCTCAGCCAGGAGGAGGCCTTGACCAGTGGGAGAGAGGAGGAGGCCTTGCCCAGTGGGAGAGAGGAGGAGGCTGTGGCTGGGCCGAGTAGAAGCCGCATGGAGTGTCAGGTGCCTCCCCTCCGCATTACCACCAAAAGGCCCAGGAGAATGACCCAAACTGAGCAGGAATCCCTAGCCCTCATACGTGAAGCAAGCCAAATCCTGAGTACACCACCCAATGCAGAGGAGGCGTATGGGACCTATATAGCAAGCAGATTGCTGGAGTTGGAAAAGGGCCAACGCCTCCTCTGTGAGGGTTTGATTTTTCAGGCCTATCAGAAGGGCTTGAGAGGGGAGCTTACTGCAACCACGTATCTGGCAGATGAAGCCACTCCTCCTCCTCCTCCTGCCCCAAGTACACCACCAGAGGCACAACCTCCGAGGAAGGCTGCAGAGAAGCGTGGAGGGAAGGCTGCAGAGAAGCGTGCAGGGAAGGCTCCACGGAAGAGTCGAAAGTGATTGCCTGGTTTCTGTCTGGTCTGACTGCTCCCTAGTAGGGATGAGCCGAACACCCCCCTGTTCGGTTCGCACCAGAACATGCGAACAGGAAAAAAGTTTGCTGGAACACGCGAACACCGTTAAAGTCTATGGGACACGAACATGAATAATCAAAAGTGCTAATTTTAAAGGCTTATATGCAAGTTATTGTCATAAAAAGTGTTTGGGGACCTGGGTCCTGCCCCAGGGGACATGGATCAATGCAAAAAAAGTTTTAAAAACGGCCGTTTTTTCAGGAGCAGTGATTTTAATAATGCTTAAAGTCAAACAATAAAAGTGTAATATCCCTTTAAATTTCGTACCTGGGGGGTGTCTATAGTATGCCTGTAAAGGGGCGCATGTTTCCCGTGTATAGAACAGTCTGACAGCAAAATGACATTTCGAAGGAAAAAAAAACATTTAAAACTACCCGCGGCTATTGCATTGCCGACAATACACATAGAAGTTCATTGATAAAAACGGCATGGGAATTCCCCACAGGGAAACCCCGAACCAAAATTAAAAAAAAAAAAAAAAATGATGTGGGGGTCCCCCTAAATTCCATACCAGGCCCTTCAGGTCTGGTATGGATATTAAGGGGAACCCCGGCCAAAAAAAAAAAAAAAAAAAGACGTGGGGTTCCCCCTAAATTCCATACCAGACCCTTCAGGTCTGGTATGGATTTTAAGGGGAACCCCACGCCAAAAAAAAAAAAAATCGGCGTGGGGTCCCCCCAAAAATCCATACCAGACCCTTATCCGAGCACGCAACCTGGCAGGCCGCAGGAAAAGAGGGGGGACGAGAGTGCGGCCCCCCCCTCCTGAACCGTACCAGGCCACATGCCCTCAACATTGGGAGGGTGCTTTGGGGTCCCCATGTTGATGAGGACAAGGGCCTCATCCCCACAACCCTGGCCGGTGGTTGTGGGGGTCTGCGGGCGGGGGGCTTATCGGAATCTGGAAGCCCCCTTTAACAAGGGACCCCCAGATCCTGGCCCCCCCCTGTGTGAAATGGTAAGGGGGTATACTTACCCCTACCATTTCACTAAAAAAAGTGTCAAAAATGTTAAAAATGACAAGAGACAGTTTTTGACAATTCCTTTATTTAAATGCTTCTTCTATCTTCTTTCTTCTATCTTCCTTCGTCTTCTTCTTCTTCTGGTTCTTCTGGCTCTTCTGGTTCTTCCTCCGGCGTTCTCGTCCAGCATCTCCTCCGCGGCGTCTTCTATCTTCTTCTCCTCGGGCCGCTCCGCACCCATGGCATTGGGGGGAGGCTCCCGCTCTTCTCTTCATCTTCTTCTTTATCCTCTTCTCTTCTTCCTTCTTCTCTTCTTCTGTTCTTCGTTTTCTTCTCCGGGCCGCTCCACAGCCATGGCATAGACACCCCCCAGGTACGAAATTTAAAGGGATATTACACTTTTATTGTTTGACTTTAAGCATTATTAAAATCACTGCTCCTGAAAAAACGGCCGTTTTTAAAACTTTTTTTTGCATTGATCCATGTCCCCTGGGGCAGGACCCGGGTCCCCAAACACTTTTTATGACAATAACTTGTATATAAGCCTTTAAAATTAGCACTTTTGATTTCTCCCATAGACTTTTAAAGGGTGTTCCGCGGCATTCGAATTTGCCGCGAACACCCCAAATTGTTCGCTGTTCGGCGAACTTGCGAACAGCCAATGTTCGAGTCGAACATGAGTTCGACTCGAACTTGAAGCTCATCCCTACTCCCTAGTCGCAAGATACCAATTTTCTTGTCCTAAAACTTGATGTGTGTCCTGGGGGACAAAAGGCTTCACAGATTCTAAAAGTGTCTCCAGTGTTGCCTTCCTATTTTTTTTTCACCAATATAAATGGATTTTTTGGCTACCTTACATTATTGACTATGTGTTTTGATTCCAAAACGACATTTTGTTTGGGAGTAGGCAGGTACAGGTCAAAAAGACTATGGGGTTGATTTAATAAAAGCAAATAGACTGTGCACTTTGCAGAGGGCAGTTGCCCCCTGCAAGTGCAATTGCTCCAGAGCTTAGGAAATGAGGTAAGGCTTGACTTTGCAAAGAGTACCCAATCCTGTGCAAGGAAAATTCAAAAAACAGCATTTTTGCTTGCACATGATTGAATGATGGAAGTTAGCAGAGCTTCTGCTCATTTACTAAGCTTGGGAGCAACTGCTCTTGCAGAGGGCAACTGCAATTTGCAAAGTGCACAGTCTTTTTCCCTTTAGTAAATCAACCCCTATGTGTGTTTTTGCCAAAAGGCTAAATCATTTCTAAAATCAAGTGAAAAGTACTAGTGAAAAGTTCACTTTAGAAATTGCACAGCAAGTGCACTTGTTGGAAGTGCAGTCGCTGTAAATCTGAGGGGAAGAGCTGAAATGAGGGGAAGCTCTGCTGATTTTATCATACAATCATGTGCAATAAAAAGTTTTTTTTGGGGGGTTCCTTGCATGTGCCCCTCGGATCCACAGCGAAGGCACTTCAAAATGCTCTTTCTGTGCAATTCCAAGTAGAATTTGCACTTGTAGTGAAAAATGAATTTGCCTTTGGAAAATAAACCCCCCTATGTCTACCGTATTTATCGGCGTATAACACGCACTTTTTTCCCCTTAAAATCAGGGGAAAGTCGCAGGTGCGTGTTATACGCCGATCCCCTGCGATCCCGAGCTGTCAAAACTTAAAAATCGCCGACCGTGATTTGAAAATGGCGCCGCCGAAATACACAGAGCCGGTCCTCGGCTTTTTCCGGCGGCTCTCGTTTACTTTCGGCTCCACTCGTAGTCCCGAGCGGAGCTATCCGAACCTACTCGGATAGCTCCGCTCGGGACTACGAGTGGAGCCGAAAGTGAACGAGAGCCGCCGGAAAGAGCCGAGGACCGGCTCTGTGTATTTCGGCGCCGGCGGCGCCATTTTCAAATCGCGATCGGCGATTTTGAAGCCCAGGAAGCAGGGACAGGGGATCGAAGGCTGCACTGGGGCAAGGCTGCACTGGGGCAAGGCTGCACTGACAAGGCTGCACTGACATGGCTGCACTGACAAGGCTGCACTGACAAGGCTGCACTAACAAGGCTGCACTGACATGGCTGCACTGGGGCAAGGCTGCACTGAGAAGGCTGCAATGATGGGCATTTAAATGTAAGTTTTTTTCCCTTCAACTTCCCTCCTAAAAGTTTTTTTTTCCTTAAAATTCCCTCCTAATTTGGGGTGCGTGTTATACGCCGATGCGTGTTATACGCCGATAAATACGGTAATTAACAAGGGAAACCAACCTCATTAAGGTTCATTAAAACAACACAAAATATTAAGGTTATTGTGGTAACTTGAAAATACAAAAATAAAATAAACAAAAAAAAATGTTTGTATAATTTAGCACACATTGTAAAATAGATAAGTGTTGAAATCAATAAAAAAAAAATAAAGATGAGTCCAAAATCTAATTTAATACTTTATTTATGGAGATCTGGCTTTTTAAAAATATCATATTAGTCATGGCATGAGGATAAATCATGAAGAAAGTAGTTTGTGAGAACTCTGTGTGAATATAAAGCAGCAAAACAACTTCATTCCTCTCGCATTATAAATTAAAAAAAAGCGCTGTATTAAAAGATCACAGAAGAGGAATGTGCTAGCTTCAATATGAAGGCTAGTTTTACCAGACCGAGCGCTTCCGCCTTGTAATTTCTTCAGAGCATGCGTCAGTTTGAGTTCATCGGACTAGCACACAGACGACCGGTTTGTCCACTAGAAAGAAGAGTCCGTCGGATAGATTTGAAACATGTTTCAAATCTAAGTCCGTCCAACTTTGGAGCAAACAAAGTCCGCTGGAGCCCACACACGACCAAATTGTCTGACGAAATCCAGTACGCCGGACCAAGTCTGCCGTAAAGTCCGCTCGTGTGTACGTGGCATTACGCTACCTAAATCATTTGGAAGCCTGGCGGTACCTGATCTCCACAAATATTTTTATGCGACCCATCTGACCAGACTTATTGACTGGAACCACCACCAGTCCAGTAAGCAGTGGACCAGACTGTAACAAACTCAGTGCGACATACCCCTTAACAGAACACCATGGATCCATCATGTCCTACCTAGAAAAGTCAACAATCAACCCTTGATAGGCCTGACAGTGTGTACGTGCTCATCTCTATTTACATGGTACCGACTCTCATCATTAAATTCCCCGCTCCGTCCGATACTGGGAACACCAGAGTTTATACCTGGCTATAC
Organism: Lithobates clamitans; assembly: GCA_037952925.1. Lineage (NCBI taxonomy): Eukaryota > Metazoa > Chordata > Amphibia > Anura > Ranidae > Lithobates > Lithobates clamitans. Next base: position 146,064 of record JBBGZY010001204.1, on the reverse strand, counting down.
AGATCCAACTTTTTACCCTCTAAGAAACTCAAACTGTTTTCAAGCCTCCCACTTCCTCGTGCGTGGTCGCTGGCCCACCACAGCTGAACTTATGAGCTTGGATGTTCAATTTCGGCTGGACTACTGGAGAGCTTTTCAACTTAACCATTTTTTCAAGTCACTTCCTTCTCCCAGCAGTTTTTCTCCAACTCTAACCACTTACAAAACGTACTGTTCGGAAGAGGGTCCAATGCCTTATGCCCTTTCTGCTACATATCAATTGCTGATTACACCATTAGAGGGCCCTCCATTGCAATGTATAGAAGCGTGGGAACGGGACTTGCAATGTACTTTCACGCCCCGTCAAAAGCAAAATATTAAACATTTCACCTACAGATCCTCGATATGCACAAAGATGCAGGAGATTAATTATAAAATTCTTACCAGATGGTATAACACCCCTGCAAAATTACATATTATTTTCCCATCTTCCTCAGATCTTTGCTGGAGATGTCCAAGCGAACGGGGAACTCTCCTTCATATTTTTTGGACCTGCCCCATGCTGGAGCAATTCTGGAAGACCGTCCAACGTACGGCACAGAATTTCACTGAGAGCCCTATAGTGGCGGACCCAGCCATCTTCTTACTTCATGCCTCCCATATACCCAGTAAGGCTTAAAAAAAATCGCTGACATGTCACTTGTTTGACGCTGCCAAGGCGTGCATTCCCTTATTATGGAAGTCCACACAGCCTCCTACTGTTAGTATGTGGGTTAGAAAAGTGGAGGATATCAAAAAAAGGAAGACACCAAAACGAACAGTTCTCCAAGACTTCGACCAGGTGGAACATGTTCATATTCTCAGATGAGGGACAGAACCTCCTGGAAAGTGGCTCTCCTACTTAGCATATTTCCCCCCTTTTTTGGAAGGTGTGGGTGGGTCTCTGTGGTCGGAGCGGATGCATTTGCTGCCTCCATGTGCCCCCTTACCCCAGCCCCCTTTCCTGTTTCTCTACCCCCCTCCTCCAACTTTCCTCTCTTCTTCCTTAATTCTCTTCACCCTCTTCCCCCTCTTGACCTTCTGCTAACACTCTTCTTTATGTTCCCTATTCTACTCTACCCCTTTATCTCTATCTTTTCCTTTTGCTTGGAAATTTTCCTTCTCGAATCTTTCTTGAAAATGGGAAATGGAGAGGGAAGGCCCTACTGGATCATATAGCATTACAGTATAAGGCATTGCGACTACACATTACTGTTATAATCTCTCAGATGATGGATTTGCGAATTTTACATTGACAGAGGCTGCGACCTCATTCTTTTTTCTACTGACAGAGGCTGCGTCCTCACCATTTCACACATGTCTATGTATATGCTGTTATACTGGTGTTCCTTCTCTGGATGTTGTGTTCGCAGGATCAGCCCAAATACCTGCCAGCACCTGCATTTAGCCCCTCTGCCCGGCCCAGCCAACCCAAGTGCAGCATCAATAGATCACTGTCACTTACAAAACACAGCACACAAAACTGCAGCATTAGCAGAGTCATGTCTGATCCCTTCTAGCACTAACAGATCATTTTTTATAGCGATTCAAGCAGTCGCTGACAACCAGGTGCTCTTTTACCTTTTGAGTTGCACTAGCTGTACCTATAAATTTAGTGGCCAAAATGTCCAAACAGAGGTACACTAGTAAAGAGGCCTACACGTTGCTGAGCATGACGGATGAGAGCGAAGGGAAAGCCTCATTGTCAGATTCAGATACAGTATACAAACCCGTAGAGAGCAGCGGCACCCTGACAGATAGCTCTGACGATGGAGTAGTGGTCCCTGCTAAGGTCAGGCGTACCCGACCCCATTCTTCTTTTTCTGATGTGCAGCAACCGCAGGGTTCTCGTATGGAGTAGAGAGCCAGTACTAGTGCCGCTCAACCTTCTGGTGAACTGGCAAGCACCAGCGGCCTAGTACATCCTGGTCACAGACAAACCAGAACTGTGATGTGGCGAGTCCCATAAGTGCAGTTTGAGCTGGTGCGGTGGCTAGCACAAGTAGTGCCCCGCAGCCACCAAGAGTTCATACACAGGCCCATAGAGCCCATAATGCCCTTCATGATGTGTCTGCAAATCCTGATTGGCAGCCCACCACTTCTGCAACACCGTACTTCCTCCATTCACTGGCCAACCCAGAATTCAGATGGAAACAGCAGATTTTACTTCCCTTGACTTTTATTCAATGTTTTTCATGGAAGATCTCTATATATCTATTGTGGACCAAAGCAATTTATACGTTGGTCAATTTATTGACGCAAATCCTTATTTGACCCTTGCCAGAGAATTGGCCTGGAAACCTATTACGGTTCCCGAATTTAAGACCTTTCTGGGCCTATCCCTCTTCATGGGCATTACTAAAAAGTGTGAGTTGCGGTCATATTGGTCCACTGACCCAATTCACCATATGCCAGTGTTCTCTGCTTCCATGACCAGGGCTAGATACGAGCAAATCTTGTGGTTTATGCACTTCAGCAACAATGAACTCTGTCGTCCTCGGGGTAACCCTGAATACAATCAGCTCCACAAAATGCAGCCCCTTGTAAACCACTTCAACCAACAATTTGCAGTCTTGTTTATTCCCGATCAAGTTGTCTGCATTGATGAGTCCCTGATTAGATTTTCTGGCCACCTTGCTTTCAAACAGTATCTCCCCAGCAAGCGTGCCATATATATCAAGTTGTATAAGCTCTGTAAAAGGGGAAACAGGCTATACATTTAGGTGTATGGTTTACAAGGGAAAAGATAGCAGCGTGGAGCCCCCCAACTGCCAAGACTACATATGGAGCAGCGGTAAGATTGTTTGGGACTTGGTGTCACCCTTATTTGGAAAGGGGTACCACTTGTACTTGGACAAATATTACAAGGGTGCTACTTTTTAGTCAACTTTTTGATTCTGGAATTGGCGCATGTGGCGCCGTGCGATCTAATCACTGGGGCTTCCCCCAACGGCTTGTAGATTCCCGATTCAGATGGGGAGAGAGCCTGCTTGAGATGTAATAAGGTGCATTGCAGTGAAGTTGATGGGAACACGGAATGTTCTGTCCTCCATTCACACAGATACGACGGTCCAAATTCCAATGGCAACTGGTGTTGAGAATGTCCATGACTACAGCCTTAACATGGGAGGGGTGGACTCCATCGACCAGATGATGGCCTGTAAGGCCAGACGCTGGTACAAAAATTGTCTGTATACTTATTTCTATTGGCTCTGCTGAACGCTTATGCGCTATACAAAGCATCAGGAAGAAATGAATCCTTCCTAAAATTCCAGCAAGAGATCATCACAGCCCTTCTGTTTCCAGAAGGTGCTGTGGCCCAACTTCCCAATGCAAATGCAGTGAGCTGGCTGCATGAGAGGCATTTTCCGGATGTCCTCTGTGGTATCTCTAACCAAAGAACACCCCAAAGAAGATGTCATGTCTGTAGAAAATGCAGATGTAGGAGTGACACCCGCTTTTATTTTCCCTCCTATCCTGACCACACTGGTCTCTGCATTGGTGACTGTTTCCGTTGCTACCATACACTAGTGGAGTATTAGAGTAGGGTACAGCACGGCACAGTCCTAGGGCACACTTACACAGGGTCTCAAAAGATGAGATGGAAAATGGACCGAGCGTTCGGCTGGTGCGACCCCTTTGCTTTGCTGTAGAGTCAGCTGTCGGGGGAACGATCGATCACCATCCTCAGCGGACATGTCGGAGGCAGAGGTCTCTCGAACTGCTCCAGGAGACAATAGCACCAGCCATGCTAAGGTAAGTGGAACCCTGGGGTGGTGTTCCCTTACTTAATCCTGATAGCTTTACGGGCATTCTCCCCTCACTGGTGATCGGGGGAAGGGGAGTGTGTCTGGGACCCTGGTGGTGATTGGTCCTGGGGGGGCACTCCAGGTGGTCCTCTGTAAAGCACTGGTGGGATTGGGCATTTATGGCGACTCTCTCTCTTTCTTTTTCAGAAAGCCACAGTGAAAAGCAAGTCGCCTCATGGTTCAAAGAAAAAATGCCCCTCTTGTAGAGTTAGCATGGGGGAATCCTGGACCAAGGCACTTTGCAAGGAGTGCATTGATGGATTAGTCAGGGAGCAGGCAGCAGAACAGGGTACAGATCTTGCTGCATCCGTCAAGGAGCTTTCTAGCACCTTTCAGTCCTTTAAAGCACTCTTTTCTAGCTTCCAGTTGCTGCAAGCCCAGAGCATTCCTTTACCAGTGCAGCAGAGTGTTGCACCTAGCCCAGTGGATACTCCCTCTGTTAGTGGAGAGAGACCAGGGGGCTCCAGAGTGGAAATTGAGGAGGAGCCAGACAGCACCGCTTCAGATTCCCAAAGGGAATCGGATGCGTAGGAGGTGGATGGGGAATCCACAAAAGCCTCTCGCTATAAGCTTTCCCTGGACGAAGTGGAGGATCTCTTGGGAGCTATCCACACCACTTTGGGAATTCAGGAAGAAAAGAAGGTGTTATCGCTCCATGACCAGATGTACAAAGGTCTTGGGGAACAAGAAAGGGGGGATTTCCCAGTCCATGATGTCTTGGTCGAGGCCATAAAGATCCTGAGAGGAAACCTTTCTTTTCAAGGGCTTTGAAGCGAAGGTTTCCTTTTGCAGAAGGGGAGTCTCTAGTCTGGAATAAAACCCCTAGACTGGATGCTGCCTTTTCTCAGGTTTCCAGGCACACGGATCTGGCCATCGAAGACATGGGGGTTCTTGCAGACCCTATGGACAGAAGGATGGACTCTCTCTTGAAGAAGTTCCGGGATTCCAGGGAAACCTTAAGCCTGCCATGGCGGTCACAGTAGTGGCCCGCAACATGGAATATTGGCTTACTCAAATTAAAGCACACATTGAGGCAGAGACGCCAAAAGAAACTATTTTGTCTTCCTTCCCCATGCTACTTAAGGGTGTAGCATATATTGCGGACGCTTCCGCTAAATCAGTGCACATGTCCGCAAGGTCTTCAGCCCTCACTAATTCAGCTCGAAAGGGCCTTATGGCTTAAGACGCGGCAAGGAGACAGCGCGTCTAAAGTTAAACTCTGTGGAATTCCACTCACAGGGGATCTTTTGTTTGGTCCAGGTTTGGAGGCCGTTTTGGATCGGACGGCCGATTAAGAAAAAGGCCTTTCCCATTAAAAAGAAGTTTGGGGAGCAGGCTAAAAGAAAGTCTCGCCCTCAGAGAAAGTTTGAAGCCCCAAAAGCAGAGCGGCAGAAAAAGGCTTGGGGGCAGAAGGGCAAGGGGCGGGGAGGGGCAATTTTTCGCCCTCCTGAACAGCCCAAGAAAACCCAATGACGGAGTAACCACGGTGGGAGGAAGATTGGGGGCCTTCCTTCCACAGTGGGAGATGATCACCTCCAACCAGTTTGTGTTAGGAATCATAAGAAGAGGTTACCAGCTAGAGTTCTCGGAACCTCCTCAGCACAGACTTCTTGTCACCGAGCTGCCAAAGTGTGCAGAAAAATCATCAGCTCTTCTATCCTCCCTACAGGAGTTGGAGGAACAAGAGGTGGTGGTGAGGGTTCCTGTAGAGGAGACAGGCAGAGGCTTTTACTCCCACATCTTTCTGGTTCGCAAACCTTCGGGAAAATTCAGGCTTATCATGAACCTGAAGCCTCTGAATGTCTCAATTACCTACAGGAAATTCCAGATGGATTCTATCTATTCGGTGAAGGCGCTTCTTCCTCCGAATTGCTTCATGGCATCAATAGACTTGAAGGACGCTTATCTGCACATTCCAATCGCAGAAAGTTACCATAGTTTTCTCAGATTAGCCGTAAAAACCGGGGCAGGAATGTTTCATCTACAGTTCAAAGCACTCCCCTTTGGACTACCCTCTTCCCCCCGCATCTTCACCAAAGTCATGGTGGAGGTCCTGGCTTTCTTGCGGCTCAGAGGCATCTCTGCAGTCGCATACCTGGACGATCTACTTCTGTTTGCCCCTTACCCGGAGCAGTTGTCCCAGGATCTTTAGGTAGCAAGAGACAGCTTAGAAAATTTGGGGTGGCTCTTGAACCTGGAAAAATCCAGTTTGATTCCATCCCAAAAGGTCACCTTCCTGGGCTATGTATTGGATTCGACAAAACAAAAAGTGTTCTTTCCAGTAGAAAAGATCCAGAAGGTGGACAGAGCAATGTTACTGCTCCAGGGCAGCCGTCAGATCTCAGTAAGAAAAGCGATGTCATCATTAGGCTTACTGACTTCCACGCTTCCGGCAGTTCAGTGAGCAGGGCTGCACTTTCGCCCTCTACAACTGTTTATCCTGAGTGTCTGGGACCACAGTCCAGGGTCTCTGGACTCCTTTATATCCGTGCCGAGTCAGGTCAAGAGGTCCCTCTTGTGGTGGAGGAAAGAGTCCAATCTCTCACAGGGCCTGGAGTGGGTTCTTCCAGTTTCCAGGACGGTTACGACCGATGCGAGTGGCACAGGTTGGGGAGCACACCTGGATTCCAGGATGATGCAAGGCACCTGGGGGAGAGAAGATGCAAAGAAGTCCTCGAACTGGAGGGAACTGAGAGCAATAGAGTTGGCTCTCAGAGCTTTTTAGAGAGAACTCCTGGGACAGCATGTGAGGGTCCATTCAAACAACTCATCAGCAGTGGCCTACATCAACAGGCAAGGGGGTACCAGGAGCAGATCCTTGTGGGTTCTGGCAGAATCCATCCTCAAGTGGGCCGAAGGGAGCATTCTCTCTCTTTCGGCAATACATTTGAAAGGGGAACAAAACCAAGTAGCAGATTTTCTCAGCAGGAAAATGCTGAAGGAAGGCGACTGGGTCTTGAACCAGGACATCTTCGAGATGATCACTCAGAAGTGGGGGGGTTCCTTCTGTGGACCTCTTCGCCTTGAAGGCGAATACAAAAGCTTGTCTGTTCTTTTCCCTAAATAGATGGGACGAAGCAGCCGGGGTGGATGCACTAGCTCAGAGCTGGCGTTTCTCAATGTGTTATGCCTTCCCCCCTCCTGTACTGATTCCAGCAGTTCTGAGAAAATTTTGGTCGGAAGACACAACCCTCATTCTGATCGCACCACACTGGCCAAGGAGGCCGTGGTTCGCCATCTTGAAGGGTCTGACGGTGGAACCTCCCTGGATTCTGCCTATCCAGGAGGATCTTCTTTCTCAGGGTCCAATCTGTTGCCCTCAGGTGGAGCAATGGAACCTTGCAGCGTGGCTACTGAGGAAGAATTGCTGAAGGGCAAAGGTTTCTCGGATCAGCTAGTGACAACTCTCCTAAATTGCAGCAAAAGAGAGACACAAGCCATCTACCTAAAGGTGTGGAAACTCTTTAATAGTTGGTGCACAGAAATCTTCTTCAATGTACGAAGTTCTGTAGCAGTATTAGAGTTTCTGCAGGCAGGAGCGGACAAAGGTTTAGCCCTTAGCACCTTGAAAGGACAGGTGTCGGCACTAAGCGTGTTCCTGGAAAAGCCGCTAGCTATAGATCCTTGGGTAGCTAGGTTTTTCAGAGCCTTAAGCAGACAGAGGCCAGTTAGAATTTCCCCATTCCCAGTGTGGGATCTTTCTTTAGTTTTACAGACTCTTACAGGGGATCCTTTTGAGCCATTGGAATCCTGTACTTTGAGGTTGATCACCCTCAAAACGGTGTTTTTGGTGGCAATCACCACAGCAAGGAGAGTGAGTGAACTCAAAGCCCTTTCTATTAGGGCACCTTTTTTTCAAGTTTTCCCGGTCCATTTGATTTTTTAAAACGGATCCGGCCTTTTTGCCAAAAGTGGCCTCTAGTTTTCATAGAGGGCAAGAAATTATTTTACCTACCTTCTGTTCGAATCCTGTGAGGGAACAGGAGCATATCTTCCATAAACTGGACGTTAGAAGGTGCGTCCTTCAGTACTTAGATAGTACAGAACAGTTTAGGAAATCCAATTCTTTTTTTGTGTTATTTTCAGGGGCTAGGAAAGGGTCCAAAGCCTCTAAACGATCAATAGCCAAATGGTTAAGGTTGGCCATTAGCCAGGCCTATGTAATAGGGGGATTGGAGCCCCCGGACGGTATTAAAGCACATTCCACCAGGGCAGTGGCGACTTCTCAAGCAGAGTGGGCTGGTGCTTCTCCGGAGCAGATCTGTAGAGCAGCAACGTGGTCCAGTTTTTCCATGTTTGTAAAGCACTACAGATTGGACCTGCTGTCAGCCAAAGACCAAGCTTTTGGGCGTAAAGTGCTGCAGGCAGTAGTCCCTCCCTAAGGTAAGGTGCTCGCTTATCCTCTCTATGGTGCTGTCCTGAAAGATGAATGGGGAAAAACTGAGTTACTTACCGGTAACATCCTTTTCCAGGAATCTTTCAGGACAGCACTGGTACCCACCCAAATTATTGGTTATCTATGAGAACTCATCGCATGGGAGCGTCAGGTAAGATATAGATTTGTATGATGTATTCTTGTGTCTCCCCAGCTGGCCGGAGGAACTGTTGAAGAACTGAGGGGCCGGTGGGATGATGAGATTTAAGTATTGAATTGGAAGGCGTGTTTCCTAAGAGGGGAGGAGCCGGTGTCTCTCTATGGTGCTGTCCTGAAAGATTCCTGGAAAAGGATGTTACCCGTAAGTAACTCCGTTTTTTTTTTAACATAAAAATAAATAAATAAAAAAGCCAAAAATAGTTGATGTTTTATTGTTCTTCTCTCTCTATTGTTCTGCTCTGTTTTACTGTATTCTATGCTTAACTGTAATGTTTTATTGTTACTGTGTTTTATTGTGTTTGCTTTGCAAGTATGTCATTCTATTGTTATACTGTACTGTTACTGTGTTTTATTGTTGACCATTATCTGCTTTGCAGGTACGCCATTCAGCTGCAACATTTATTCTAAAAAGCAAGAGGGTTTGCTCTCACGATACATAAATCCACGACTCCAGCGCTGTAGGAGGTGATTTCACCACCACAGTTAAAAAAAGAGCATGGGGGCGTGGCTTGCAGCGCATGGAGTTGGACTCCTAACTTCCATCCAGTTCTCCTCCTTCTTTTACATTGCTCTTACCACTGCAGCCCCGCCCTCTGTGCCATGATCCTCTGGCTACTGAACAATATACCTTTTGGCCAAAACTGCCATATCTAGGCGTGGTCAAGTCCTGCAACCAGGCACAGAATATGCGGCCCAAGATGGTGTCCAAGCATCCCGGTTAGCAAAGGAGGCTGCACAGAAGCTCTTTGCTAAATCCCAGTACACCCCAGCCAAAGTGATCAATGGCTCGGCAGAGATCAACCCTGTGATGGGAGTATTTTTTGGCGGGGGGCTGGTGGAACCCAGCTTATCTTGGAGAGCACTGGAAGCTCCTTGTCCTGCTCCCCTGGCCCCTCCTATGTGTAATTCACCCTGTGTCTATTAGGGGCACAGGGTCACCGAGAACCCCAGTTGGGTCTGCCTAACCCAACTCATCGTACAATCACACCGGACTCAGCATTTCCTTTTGAGAGTGTTGTCCTGGAATCTGTGTGTGGTTAGTGCTGAAAGAGAGAAGGGGCTTTTTCACTTTGGGCAGTAATATTCTTGAACAATATCCCTTAAGAATATATGAAGATAAATGTCACCTTTCCAACAGCTGGACTATTGTATGAGCTTGATCTCATAAACTGTTGTTTTTTCTTTTTACTAGGTTGTTTGAAGTGTGACTGCTGTCCCATGTTCCTAAGTTCCTGCCCTCGGTCTTCCTTGCAGGAAGACCGAGGGCAGGCAGGAGAGGGGAGGGGGAATTCCTCCAACAGTCTCCCTGTGTGTCCCTTATTGCTGGTTGGACAGTTTACCCCACCCTGAATCAAAGGGAGGGGTGATGTCCCCTGAGTGTTACCTCTCTGTACATGTGTTTGAATAAACAGTCTGATGTTTTTCCACCCTACACTGCTGTCTCGACAAGTGACTGGGTGGGCTAAAATTCTACCCTCCATCCATGTAAGGTACTGGTCGCAGTATGAAGTGTGAAAGCTATTATACAGAAAACAACAAAAAACAAAAGGTTCTTTGCCTAGCAGAACTTACCCAATACAGCAGACAGAGAATCAAGATCCCAAAGACAGAACAGCAAAAATGTTCAAAAAAACTTGAAGTATGGTTGTCTTACCATGGGCCCACGTTTTTCTGGTTCTGGATGTCTTTTCCCACTCGAGGTCTGCTGAATTAGGAAAATCAGTTGGCCTCCTTTTTGGCCCACCAATTCTGTGGTGGAAATTATAAGCTTCTCCTATAAGCAAATAATTCCATGCGCTAATAAGCACAATCATAGCTCTCTTGTATAATGCCGGGAAAGCACGCTTGTTCATCTCCAAGTAACACAGACAGACGCTGGTATCACATTGAGCTTAGCCAAATCCTGCAATAGAATAATCATCTGCTTTTATTTATACTGTAAACATGAATAACAAAGGAAGGTGGTGGCTTCAGAATCAGCCAGAATCACACACATGTATATATTCAAATAGAATTCCAGTAGTGACGTGTGCAGATGGTTGTGTGGAAAGAGCAATGCAGTCAGCTTATTAGGCTGGCCCCTGGAGGGCATCCTGCCTCATTGGTGATGTGCCGCCTCCTCCTCCTCTCTCCTATCAGGCACCCATGTTGAGTCAGTGACCTCATCATCCCCTCCCTCCTCATCACTGGAGCAAACCTGGCAGTATGCTGCAGCAGGGGGAGCATGACTGCCAGATTGCTGTCCTTCTTGGGCTCACGTTACTGCCTTCATCTAGCTCAGTATCATCAGAGCCTTCCAAATGCTGGGCATCCTCCTGGAGCATGTACCCAACACTGTGGTCAAACAGTTCGAGGGACTCCTCAGGCGGACATGGTGGGGCTAGGGAAGGAGTCACTGATGACATTGAGCCGAGGGAAGAGGCCGCTGCTTTAGCCAGACAAAGTACCCTGAGCATGGGTGAGAGAGGATGAGGAGGATGAGGACGGCTTGGTCATCCACTCGACCAAGTCTTCCGCATGTTGCGGCTCAACACGGCCAGCTGCAGAAAAAAAGGCCAAGCGTGTCCCACAGCCACGTGCTGATAAGGATGCACCGTCTCCACGACCAGCACTAGACACAGAGTCTGCTTGCCCTCTTTTATTGGCTTTTGACTCTATAATGTACTGATACTGCAGCTAGCAAAATCAACTGCCTGCCTGTAGTATGAGAACACCACCAACCTTCTACAGGTAGCTTTAGCTGAACACTGTGCAGAGCTTGCAAAAAAATAACTTGTAGTTTTAGCTGAACACTGTGCAGAGGTCTCACTACACTAACTTGTAATTTTAGCTGAACACTGTGAGCAGGATGCACTACACTAACTTGTAGCTTTAGATGAACACTGTGCAGAGGTCTCACTACACTAACTTGTAGTTTTAGCTGAACACTGTGAGCAGGACGCACTACACTAACTTGTAGCTTTAGCTGAACACTGTGAGCAGGACGCACTACACTAACTTGTAGTTTTAGCTGAACACTGTGAGCAGGACGCACTACACTAACTTGTAGCTTTGGTGAACACTGTGAGCAGGACGAACTACACTAACTTGTAGTTTTAGCTGAACACTGTGAGCAGGACGCACTACACTAACTTGTAGCTTTAGCTGAACACTGTGAGCAGGATGCACTACACTAACTTGTAGTTTTAGCTGAACACTGAGCAGGACGCACTGCACTAACTTGTAGCTTTAGATGAACACTGTGCAGAGGTCTCACTACACTAACTTGTAGTTTTAGCTGAACACTGTAAGCAGGACGCACTACACTAACTTGTAGCTTTAGATGAACACTGTGCAGAGGTCTCACTACACTAACTTGTAGTTTTAGCTGAACACTGTGAGCAGGACACACTACACTAACTTGTAGCTTTAGCTGAACACTGTGAGCAGGACGCACTACACTAACTTGTAGTTTTAGCTGAGCACTGTGAGCAGGATGCACTACACTAACTTGTAGCTTTAGATGAACACTGTGCAGAGGTCTCACTACACTAACTTGTAGTTTTTTGCTGAACAGTGTGAGCAGGACACACTACACTAACGTGTAGCTTTAGCTGAACACTGTGAGCAGGACACACTACACTAACTTGTAGTTTTAGCTGAACACTGTGATCAGGACACACTACACTAACTTGTAGCTTTAGATGAACACTGTGAGCAGGACGAACTACACTAACTTGTAGTTTTAGCTGAACACTGTGAGCAGGATGCACTACACTAACTTGTAGCTTTAGATGAACACTGTGCAGAGGTCTCACTACACTAACTTGTAGTTTTAGCTGAACACTGTGAGCAGGACGCACTACACTAACTTGTAGTTTTAGCTGAACACTGTGAGCAGGACAAACTACACTAACTTGTAGCTTTAGCTGAACACTGTGAGCAGGACGCACTACACTAACTTGTAGTTTTAGCTGAACACTGTGAGCAGGACGCACTACACTAACTTGTAGCTTTAGATGAACACTGTGCAGAGGTCTCACTACACTAAATTGTAGTTTTAGCTGAACACTGTGAGCAGGATGCACCACACTAACTTGTAGCTTTAGATGAACACTGTGCAGAGGTCTCACTACACTAACTTGTAGTTTTTTGCTGAACACTGTGAGCAGGACGCACTACACTAACTTGTAGCTTTAGCTGAACACTGTGAGCAGGACGCACTACACTAACTTGTAGTTTTAGCTGAACACTGTGAGCAGGACGCACTACACTAACTTGTAGCTTTTGCTGAACACTGTGAGCAGGACGCACTACACTAACTTGTAGTTTTAGCTGAACACTGTGAGCAGGACGCACTACACTAACTTGTAGCTTTAGATGAACACTGTGCAGAGGTCTCACTACTCTAACTTGTAGTTTTAGCTGAATACTGTGAGCAGGACGCATTACACTAACTTGTAGCTTTAGACGAACACTGTGCAGAGGTCTCACTACACTAAATTGTATTTTTAGCTGAACACTGTGAGCAGGATGCACTACACTAACTTGTAGCTTTAGCTGAACACTGTGCAGAGGTCTCACTACACTAACTTGTAGTTTTAGATGAACACTGTGAGCAGGATGCACCACACTAACTTGTAGCTTTAGATGAACACTGTGCAGAGGTCTCACTACACTAACTTGTAGTTTTTTGCTGAACACTGTGAGCAGGACGCACTACACTAACTTGTAGCTTTAGCTGAACACTGTGAGCAGGACGCACTACACTAACTTGTAGTTTTAGCTGAACACTGTGAGCAGGATGCACTACACTAACTTGTAGCTTTAGATGAACACTGTGCAGAGGTTTCACTACACTAACTTGTAGTTTTAGCTGAACACTGTGAGCAGGATGCACTACACTAATTTGTAGCTTTAGCTGAACACTGTGCAGAGGTCACACTAAACTAACTTGTAGCTTTAACTGAACTCTGTGAGGAGGACGAACTCCACTAACTGTAAATAGTCTAGCTGCCTGACTGTGGTATTAATAGGATTAAAAGAACACCAGTAATTTTCTTCAGGTAGCTTTATATACTGTAACAAGACAAGCCTGCCTGTCAGTAGGAAGATAACAGGAACGGATCTAGCTAAACTGAATACAGTGTGTATATATGTATATATATATATAATATATATATATATATATATATATATATATATATATATATATATATATATATATATATATATGCAACACCTGGGATGCAAATATATACACAATACACAGTAAGTGCAGCTCACTCACTGACTGCCCTGCCTTATCTAGCTAACTCAAATGAAATGACACTGTCTCTCTGTCTATCTCTAAGCACGCCAGAACATACTACACAGGGCCGCTGTGCAGGCGGCCTTATATAGTGTGGGGCGCGTTCTAAACCCCCTGAGCCATAATTGGCCAAAGCCACCCTGGCTTTGGCCAATTACAGCTCTCTACCGACGGCGCTGTGATTGGCCAAGCATGCGGGTCATAGTGCATGGTTGGCCAATCATCAGCCAGCAATGCACTGCGATGCCGCGGTGAATTATGGGCCGTGACGCGCCACACGAATTTGGTGTAAACGGCCCATATCGTTCGCAATTCGGCGAACGATCGAACAGCCGATGTTCGAGTCGAACATGGGTTCGACTCGAACACGAAGCTCATCCCTACTGTTCACTGGACACTTTTCATCTGTATTTTGCTCATTGTAAGCAATAGATAAAGAAAAATCCACATAGCGTAATCCAGTACAACAATTATTTATTAATGTAAAATGATCTCACAAAAAAACACTCACAATCTTTGTATAATATAAGGGCATTTAACATCAATAATATATCAGTCGGCATTCCCCTCTCCCCGCTCCCGCGATGTTCCAGGAATGCGCTGGGACGTCCTCTGATGAAAGTGATGACAGAAACACGTCAGGGCATTGCTACGCAGCTATCTACAGAGTCGGCTTATCCTCTTGTGTCCTTCCCGGGAACATCACGGGAGCGGTGAGAGGTTGGAGGGGAATGCATGACTGACAAAGTATTGATGTTACATGACCTTATATTATACAAAACATTGAGAGTATTTTTTGTGAGATAATTTTAAATTAATAAATAATTGTTGTACTGGATTACGCTATGTGGAATTTATCTATTGCACTATCCTGCACAGGGATACCAGTGTACCTGAAACTCAGGACCCAGAACCCACTCTCGGGGAGATCTTTTCTGTGATCTCATCCTGCAATACTAATCTCATCAATCTCACCACAGAGTTTAAAGGAGTGAAATTAGAGGCTGCACTGATCCGGCATGATATGCAAAAACTGGGAGTACTGTGGGCTTGGAAGGCCACATGAGTACTGTTGGGGACAATGTGGTGCCATTGCAACATGAGGTGCGGCAAGTGCAAACCCTGATCTAAAGCCATGCTGCCCACTTGGAGGATATGGATAAACAATGTGCAGGTGGTGGGCATTCCAAATTGGGCTGTGGGCATTCCAGAGCAGGCTGAGGGGGAAATCCCATAGCCTTCATAGAACGCTGAATAAAAATAAAATTAAGAGCAATATGGCGCTACCTATATAAGATAAACAGACAACAGACCCATATCATTAATGTGGTGTGACATACCACTAGGTGATGAGATGAAAATGTGCAACTAATGAATGTGATCAAAAATGGTGAGCACAGTGATGGAGTGAGAGTAAGAGGGAGCGGGAGCAGCGCTAACTGGAGCTCTGCTCAGATCAATCAATGACCGATGCCTGATGGCTGGTGTTAATCTCCTAACTCCTGATGCCTGACACCTGATGCACAGCCAGTCTGCATGTCTGTTTGCCTCGACGTCCACTGGTATCCGTGTGCTACTCATGGAGGATCTGTCCATTGTGATGGCTGAATATTACTTGCCTGTGGAAGAGCTGTGGGGGCTGCCTCCCGCTTTTGGTGTTCTGTCTAGCACTGCTTACCCCGTTTCTGGAGCGGGCTACCTACCTTTCCCTGTCGTGACGGAAGGAGATGCCAAGGGGTTCTCGAGCAGCCAGGTCCCGAAGTCCCGCGGTGTCCGCATTACCTGAGCTACTGACTTCCAAGTCTCCTGAGTCTCTCCGAGTGCCGAGTTTAGCCGAGAGCTGCCGAGTAAAGCCGACTATCATGGACTGTCCCCGAATGCTGAGCGGATATCAGTGCTCTCTGGCTTATTGTATGAAGATACTCGAGACCCGCAGTCTTCAACCGCGAACACTGGGATACTAGAAGCTGGTTTACAGATCTTCCAACAGACTATCAGTCACCAAGCACAGGAGATTCGGACAGGTGAGCTTGTTGGGGAGCTAACTGAGGAGAATATTGGGGTGCCCATACAGGAACCACAAGAAAAACATATACCAGTACATAAATCAGACATAAGAGACAAAAAGGAGGTTAATAGAACTAGTACCACAAATACCAGTATAAATACCAGTATGCAGACGGGGCAAATAGGTGATGGACTTCCAGGCCAGGATAACCAGCTTATACATCAATCTGCACACTATGCACATTGTACACTGGAACCTGCACCAACAGTCTTTAAAGGACTAACTGGTACAACTGGGCCTGCTGCTCCGGGTGTGCTATCTCTGCCGGCTGACCTGGGTACAAAATCCTTTCTATCCACACTATCTACTAAGGCAGACATGGACCGCATGACTGCTACTTTGCAGCAAGTGCTTAGAGAAGAGTTTAAGGAGGTCAAAGAGTCATTGTATAGCCTGACGTCCAGGGTAGATACCATCGAGCAAAATCAGACCGCAGCAGAACAAAAAATAGAGATCCTGGAGGCTAAGCTAACAGCACAATCACATTTTTTACATACCATCCGACTCCAACAGGACAATTTAGAAAATAGGAGTTGGAGAAATAATTAAAAAATCCGGGGTATCTGTGAGACCATGACAGCTAAAGAGTTGCGTCCTACTGTTAAGGCTATATTAAACAAGATTCTGGGTAGGGATCCATAGCTGACATTGAGTTAGACAGAGTTAATCGGATACAGGGTATGGCTCCTCTGACAGATGGTAGACTGAGGGATACCCTGTGTAGAGTGCATTTCTATATTATTAAAGAAAAGATTATCCGTAAGGCATGGTCATTGGGTACTGTTGATTTTGATGGAGCAACTATACAGATTTTACTGGATCTTTCAAGATACACTCTACAGATGCGCCGTAGTATGAAGCCCCTTTTAGATAAGCTACGTGAAGAGGGTGCTACATACAGATGGGGTTTTCCTTTTTCCCTGCATATACAGAAAGTCCAACAATCTTTCGCACTACGTGTGCATGCCCAATTGCTTGATATGTTCACTAAGTTGTCTATGACACCGATTCTGCTTCCTGATTGGACTGATACTGATTTGACATAGTACGATATAATTTAATTTAACAGATATGCTATCTTTTACAATTAGTAATGACTTCCAAATAATGCTCCAAATAATGTATCAACTCGTCTGTTCTTCATGTGTTCTTGTCTGCACTATAGTTGTCTAAGAGGTGCTAGATTGGAATAGAATTGGATGGTGGAACTTCTTCCCCTCTTCCCCTCCCCCCTATATCTTGTGCTCGGTTTTCCTTGTTTCTCTCTCTCCCCCCCTCTGCCCACTTTGCTCACATTTTGGTGGATCTGTGGGTTGTGGGGGGGAGGGTGGGAGACGGGGGAAAAAACTGGCAATGACAATTATAATGGGAATGGGGGGAGAGAGGGAAAGAGGAAATGTTTAGATGGTACGTAAATGGTACGGATATCTCTCTCTCTCTCTCTCTCTCTCTCAATCTACACATATATATTTATATATATATATATATATATATATATATATATATATATATTTTAGGGGGGACAATGGGGGTTGCTTAATAGTATTCAAGTGGTGTATTATGAGCGATAACACTGTGAAAAGCTACTCCAAAGAGGTGAGAATATTGGAGGATGGGTATGTGTGAGGTGGAGGGATTACCCAATTGGGGGTCATTGGTCCTGACATTACAGTTGTACAGCTCCTTTTTTTTTTGTTTGTTGGCTTGAACTGTGTGTTTGATATCTAATTTAAGTTGTGGGCATTAGGATAAAGAATCAGATATGCCATCTATGTTAATATGATCCGAGCGACCTCCATTTTTGGTGTCACTCTCTAGCTCCTCTACATAGGAATTTTGCCTCCCAGTGCTCTCCCCTCCTGGACCACTCTAGGAGGAGATTGCCTCATTAGTAGTTTGTTGCATATATACTTTGTGTGTGTTTTTTTATCTCTCTCTCGCTGTCTCTCCCTCCCCACATCCACCTGCACCCGCTCTGGTAGTACATAGGAGATAGATCTCAGGTTTCACTATGACTAATGTGAGCTGTTTATCCTTGAATGCCAATGGATCAAATATACCAGAAAAGCGCACAATGGTCCTACGTGAACTCTGGCGTATGCGCACACAAGTGGTATTCATACAAGAAACCCACTTCCAATCTGGGAAGATACCAAAATTTAAGGATGAAACATATCCATAGGTTTTCCACAGCACAGCCCCAGACTCTAAGACGATGGGGGTGAGTATCTCACTTTCTTGGACGGTCCCATGGTCCTGCGTTGATCAGATGAGCGATCAGTAAGGACGCTATCTTTTTCTTAAGGGCAATTTAGCTGGCCGTCGAGTTACCTTAGCGTCTATCTATCTACAGAATCAGGCTCAGTTGAGTTGTCTGAAAGGAATTCTTAATAACTTACAGGTTTTTATGGAGGGTGGATTGATACTGGGTGGAGATCTTAATGTGGCTCTTGATCCTCTACTGGACGTTTCTGTGACAGGAGGGCCCGTGGAACTCAGAATATATCTTATGTCTAAGGCACCCTGTGCCATCCTGGCACAGGGTGAGTGAGAAAATATATCTTGGACTACTTAAAATGGGACAGTAATATTTGTCCACAATATCTCCCAGGATGTATGTTAATTGAATGAGCTGATCACATTGTCCTCTATACAATGTAGGAGACGGGACGACTCCTATTGGAGCTCATGTTAATTAGGTTTTGTTTGTATTGTTAATTGTAATTAGCTCCAGCTATTGTGTTGATATAACTGTGTGAAGCTCGGTGACCACAAGTCTGGGCGAAAGGTCATGTCTCAGTCACCTAGGCTGTATAAAGGATTAGATAATTAGGTCATGTTAATTAAGTTACAGTTGTATTGTTAGAGAAGGTTCCAACGGCATATAAAGTCTTGTCATTTTGATTCTAAATAAAGTGAGTTCTTGGTAGCAACAAGTAAGTGTCGCCTTGTTTGTGCTCAGAGAGGTTGGGATATCTGTATACAGACTGGGAGGAAGTGGTATATGACGGAAGCACTCAAGCGGAGTGTGGGACGTTCCGTGACATTGGTGGCAAGCGGCGGGAAAGCTTACTGAAGTCTGGGACATCCAAACCTCCAACTGGATCCAAGATCAGCATAGCAGACTTCAGTCACCCCAGCGGAGATATGGACCTGGCATCAGAGTTCCCGGGGCTGCTGCGGATCATCCTTTCAACATACACCAGGACTGTGTCTGAGGATGAATAACTGGAGCTTAGGCAGCAAATTCGGGTGGAGCTCTGGATTGCAGCCCTCCGTCTCGCTAGTATAAAACAGGGCAAGTGCTTTCCAACCCAAGAGCAATGGGCCAGTGACCAACGGGCATTGCGGATGGCATTCCTGGGAGAGCAGCCCCAGGAGCAATGGGTGACTGAGTTGGACAGGTTGGTCCAGCAGGAGATAGAGCTGGACAACCGTTATCGGGCTCTGCAATGGCACGCAGAGGAGGGATATTTAGGGGAGACAACAGAATGCTCTCCGGAGGGATATGACTTTGGCGGCCCTGGATTGCTGTGGGAGAGCCTTACAGATCTTTTTATGTTTGGCGATGAAGGGGAACCTGACCTTGAGGACCTGAGAGACTATAGAGAGTCTATGCTCGGTCTTGCAGGGGTCTCAGAGCTCAAACCTGATCTGGACCATTTGCTAAGGAAGGAACAGCATCTGGAAAGGGCATACAGGAAACTGCTAGAACAAGTTCAGCAGCATGCCAGAGAATCGGCAGTGGAAAATCCAGAGATTGCCGTCCCCAAACCTGAAGTGCTGACAACAGGGCAGAGCTCTGCTAACCTCTGCCCAGAAATGATAGCATCTTCGGGGTTCCATGGACAGGAGATGGTGAACCTCTATCCCCAGACATCAGTTGCAGAGACATGGGATTTGATAGACTTTTCTGCTGAGGAAGAACAACCTGATGAGCCTCCAACAGAAGAGCTGCTATCAGGGCCAAAGTTCACTGTGTTCTGCCCAGCACCAACAGTGGCTTCGGCCTTCTTGAGAGAAGAGGTAGTCGGCCTTTCTCCCACAACACTGACAGGGACATGTGATTTTCTGCCAGCAGCATCTATGGAGTTAAAACAAACTTCTCCAGCTGAAGATCTGGTAACTGAACAGAGGGTCCAAGACCTCTGTCCCACACTTTTACCAATTCCAGAGACTGGGGATTTAATAGACGTTTCTGTAGAGGAGGAACCACCTGGAAAACCCCCAGCAGAAGTGCTGGCAACCGGACAGAGGGTCCAAGACCTCTGCCCCACACCTGCAGCAATTGTGGAGGCTCAGGGTGAGAAGATGACAATCACTTCCCAGCAGCAGATACAGGGGGAGAAGGGAGAGGAGGTGTGTGTTGTCCCTCCCCAACAGTTGCCCAGGGTGGAGGAAGCGGGCTTTCCTCCCCAGCAAAGATCCATGCACCTGGGAGACAGTACCATCAACATGTCGTCCCAGCAGCCAGATGAGGGAATGGAAAAGGAAGCAGCCGGCTCACCTCCCCAATGGCAGCTACACATTTTGGGAGTGGAGGAAGCCAGCCTCCTGCCCCAACGGTTAGCCGGAGCGGAGGATGCGGAGTCCCCAGCAGAAGTGCTGGCAACAGGGCAGAGTGCTACCAACCTCTGCCCAGCACCAGCAACAACTACAGTGTTCCAGGGAGGCGGGGCATTCGGCCTCCCTCTCCAACAGTTAGCCGGAACAGATGGTGTGGGGTTTCCAGCAGAAGAGCTGGCAACAGGGCCGAGGACTGCTATACTCTGCCCTCAACTAACAGAGGATGGATTTCCTGTGAAGGTGGATGGGACTTCAGTCTCCACCTGTATACCCCAGGGATGCTGAGCAGTGGGCCCAGATCCCCAACAGCATGACAGATTGAGCCCAGACACCCTGTCTTCTCTCCAGCGGCAGAAAGGATTCCAGGGAGAAGGTCCAGTCCAGGCCTCTCCCCAGCGGCAGATATGTTCTCTGAGAGAGGCAGAGGTTGGCTGGGTGAGTAATGCTTTGTTTGGAACAATTTATTTGGGGTACTGTGTGGGTACAGGCAGTAGAGGACTGGAGCTGTTTACTAACTTCGGAGTCGACCCGTCTGGGGTCTCCTCCTGTGTTAGTCTTCTGCCGAAAGGGGAGAGATGTGACAGGAGGGCCCGTGGAACTCAGAATATATCTTATGTCTAAGGCACCCTGTGCCATCCTGGCACAGGGTGAGTGAGAAAATATATCTTGGACTACTTAAAATGGGACAGTAATATTTGTCCACAATATCTCCCAGGATGTATGTTAATTGAATGAGCTGATCACATTGTCCTCTATACAATGTAGGAGACGGGACGACTCCTATTGGAGCTCATGTTAATTAGGTTTTGTTTGTATTGTTAATTGTAATTAGCTCCAGCTATTGTGTTGATATAACTGTGTGAAGCTCGGTGAACACAAGTCTGGGCGAAAGGTCATGTCTCAGTCACCTAGGCTGTATAAAGGATTACATAATTAGGTCATGTTAATTAAGTTACAGTTGTATTGTTAGAGGAGGTTCCGACGGCATATAAAGTCTTGTCATTTTGATTCTAAATAAAGTGAGTTCTTGGTAGCAACAAGTGTCGCCTTGTTTGTGCTCAGAGAGGTTGGGATATCTGTATACAGACTGGGAGGAAGTGGTATATGACGGAAGCACTCAAGCGGAGTGTGGGACATTCCGTGACAGTTTCTAAATCCGCTACACACTTATTTTATCAATATCTTAGACAAATAAAAAAAGCTCTACAATATATGCGGCTTGTAGATGTTTGGAGAGTTCGGCATCCAGTTGAGCGCGACTACACTTTCTATTCGGCGCCACATAATAGTTATTCTCGAATTGACTATGTATTAGTATCTCAATCTTTATTACCAGCGGTGGCAAACTCTTTAATCAGGACACAAACGGTGTCAGACCATGCTCCGGTGTCTATAGATCTCCAACTGATTAAGCCGGCTAATAGACCATGGACATGGTTAACGAATCGCTGCTACAGGAGGGTCAACCTTGAAACGATCTCATTAGTGAATTGATTTGAATTTTTAATGAAAATGACTCAGAAGAAATCTCCCCACTTACTATCTGGGAAACGCACAAATGCGTTATGCGAGGCATATTGATTAAAAAGGCGATGGAAATACGTAAAAAAAAACAAGCTGTGTTTCAGGCTCAATTAGATTTGGTTGCAGACTTAGAAACCAAACATAAAAAAATCACTTTCCCAATCCATAGCAGTAGATCTTAGGCTACAGAAGGAAAAACTATCTTCCCTGATGAGACAAGAGACCAGTATTCAGATATTGAGAGCTATAAATGTACACTATGAACAAGGGAATAAATCAGGTAAACTCCTGGCACATTCACTTAGGGAAAATTCACGGAGAAACTATGTCCCACATATAGACTCTGACGGAGGGAATCGTATCTTCAAATCTAGTAAAATTGCAGCGGTCTTTCGAGAATACTACCAGTCGCTATATAATCTACAGACGAATATCTCGCCAGATCAGATGGTACAAAAGCAACAATTAATTCAAGAGTATCTTGTCTCCTCAGGTCTACCATCAATTTCCGATGATGAGTCCGAGGCATTAAATGCGCCGATATCAATCGATGAATATATGAGTGCAATCAGTACACTTAAGCCACATAAAGCTCCCAGGCCCCGATGGGTATACAGTAGTCTATTATAAGGCATTTGCTTCTACCTTAGGCCCAAGATTTATAAAAGCATTAAATTGCCTTCTAGAAGATCGACCTTTACCGATGGATACTCTCAGGGCACATATTGCAGTTATTCCTAAGGAGGGCAAGGACCACGCCCAATGTAAGAACTATAGACCTATCTCACTATAAAACGTTGATTTAAACATTTTTACAATTATGTTAGCTACAAGGTTACAACCTTTCCTTCAAATTGTCATCCACCCTGATCAGGTAGGCTTTATGCCTACCAAGGAGGCAAAAGATAATACTATTAGCACTCTAGATATTATTCATCTGGCTCACTCTCATAAAATACCACTCTGTCTGTTATTTTCTGATGCTGAAAAAGCCTTTGACAGGGTGGACTGGATATTTTTGAAGGAGACGTTGACCCATATTGGAGTCGGGAAAGCATTCGGTAAATGGATAGAGGCTATATACTCTGCCCCATCCGCAGCAGTAAGAATTAATGAGATGACCTCCTCATATTTTAATATGAGCAATGGTACAAGACAGGGATGCCCTTTGTCCCCAATGATTTTTATATTAACCCTTGAACCATTTCTGCGACATATTCAACAAAATATTGATATTCAAGGCTGTGTGATTGATAAAATGGAGCATAAAACTGCGGCTTTTGCTGATGACATACTGTTCTTTATTACTTCACCAGAAACCATGCTACCAAATCTTGTAAATGAATTTGCTCGCTATCGCTTACTAGCAAATTTTAAAACACTCAAACCTCGAACACTCGAACACTCAAAAATCGGAGATATTAAATATTACGTTGTCAACTGCACGCATACAGGCTCTTCAATCGTTGTTTTCCTTTCCATGGGTATCTTCATCTTTGACATATTTAGGAGTCAAATTGACCTCCTCAATAGACAAAGTCTTCCAAGCAAATTTTCCACCTTTACTATGGGAATTTTCTTCTGATTTGGAAAGATGGAAGGTCCCTATACATGGATAGGTAGGAATGCTATCCTTAAAATGAATATTCTACCACAGTTATTGTACCTTTTTCAGACTCTGCCAATAGCTATCCCAGAGTCCTTTCTGAAATCATTACCTAGTGCTAGCCATGCCTGCCATGGCTACGACTAAGATCACTGGGAACTATAAGATACCACCCCCTGATAGGGGCAACCTTAAAAGTAATCCAACAGAGCCACCTTTTTTCAAAATTTGACAAGGGAAATCACTCGGCTTCATCCAGTTTTGGTAAATCCACTATTTCCCCCTGGCTATACAGATAGTCATTTCAAACAAATTATGCAACATGGTAAATTTCGATTAGGGGACTTTCTTGAAGCATCAAGGCTGAAGACCAGGTTGGAAATGCAGTTGCTGTTTTGTCCACCACTGGATCCATGGCGGATGCAACAGCTTACTCATTTCCTAACTTCCCTTAACAGGGGGGAGAGATCAGATTGTTTAAATACACCTCTGGAAAATGTATGTTTGCTAGAAAAGCCCTCTGTACATGGGGTATCTGAGATATATAAAATACTAATAGAGCCCCCTGGAGACCTTCTTCCAAGATTCCTTTTGAAATGGGAAAGAGATCTAGATATTACATTCTCTAAGGAGCAACAGAGCTATATTTTATATTTTGCCCACTACTCCTCGACAGCTAGCAAATACCAAGAGTTATGTTATAAAATTCAAGGTGGTACAAAGTTCCATCACTATTACAAAAAATGTATCCAGAGAGGATGAATACATGCTGGAGGTGTGGAGAGTTAGAGGGTAACATGCTCTATATCTTTTGGTCATGTCAGGAGTTAGTGGATTTCTGGTCTAAAGTGTCAGATACTGTAAGACGCCCCAGCAAGATATCTTCTCCATCTTTCTGACCTCTCAAAGCGCAGATATCGGAACTCTCTGGTTGCCCATTTTTTGAATGCGGCAAAGGCATGTATCCTGGCCATTTGGAAGCAAGAGTCACCTCCCTCGATCTCGCCATGGTTTAAAAAAAATAGCTGATATAGATGCCATGGAAAAAGGCATTGCAATTATAAAGGGTAAGGAGGAGAAATGTAATAAAAGATGGAATCCATGGTCTCTTTTGGTATGTACCAGGGAATACGGATGTGCGCTTGGAGAGGAGGCGCGGGTGGGGTCTTAGGGGGAGAGAGTTAGAGAATTTAAATAACCTTGTAGAAAAGTCTCCTTTTTCTTCCCTTTCCTTTTTCTCTCTCTCTTTTCTTGTCCTCTTCCTCTCCTTATCGTTCTCCTTGGTAAATAGCATCTGTGAAATAAGCGGGGGGAAGAGAAGAGGGAAAATATGTACGTGTGTACGATGTGTATATGTATATGCGTATATATATATTAAGGATGAGCCGAACACCCCCCGGTTCGGTTCGCACCAAAACTTGCGAACAGACCAAAACTTCTCACGAACGGTAGAACCCCATTGAAGTCTATGGGACTCGAAAGTTCAAAATCAAAAGTGCTCATTTTAAAGGCTTATATGCATGGTATTGTCATAAAAAGTGTTTGGGGACCCGGGTCCTGCCCCAGGGGACATGGATAAATGCAAAAAAAGTTTTAAAAACGGCCTTTTTTTGGGAGCAGTGATTTTAATAATGCTTAATGTGAAACAATAATAGTGTAATATTCCTTTAAATTTCGTACCTGGGGTGTGTCTATAGTATGCCTGTAAAGGGGTGCATGTTTCCCATGTTTAGAACAGTCTGACAGCAAAATGACATTTCAAAGGAAAAAAAGTCATTTAAAACTACTCGCGGCTATTAATGAATTGCCGCTCTGACAATACACATACAAGTTCATTGATAAAAACGGCATGGAAATTCCCCACAGGGGAACCCCGAACCAAAATTTTTAAAAAATGGCGTGGGGGTCCCCCTAAATTCCATACCAGGCCCTTCAGGTCTGGTATGGATTTTAAGGGGAACCCCGTGCCAAAATTTAAAAAAAAATTGGCATGGGGTCCCCCAAAAATTCATACCAGACCCTTATCCGAGCATGTAACCTGGCAGGCCGCAGGAAAAAAAGGGGGGATGATAGAGTGCCCCCCCTCCTGAACTGTACCAGGCGACATGCCCTCAACATTGGGAGGGTGCTTTGGGGTCCCCCCAAAGCAACTTGTCCCCATGTTGATGAGGACAAGGGCCTCATCCCCGCAACCCTTGGCTGGTGGTTGTGGGGGTCTGCGGGCAGGGGGGCTTATCAGAATCTGGAAGATCCCTTTAACAAGGGGACCCCCAGATCCCGGCCCCCCCGTGTGAAATGGTAAGGGGTTTTGTACCCCTACCATTTCACAAAAAAACTGTCAAAAATGTTAAAAATGACAAGAGACAGTTTTTGACAATTCCTTTATTTAAATGCTTCTTCTTTCCATCTTCTTTCTTCTATCTTCCTTCGGTTTCTTCCTTCATCTTCTTCTTCTGGTTCTTCTGGTTCTTTCTCCGGTGTTCTCGTCTGGCATCTTCCTCCGCGGCGTCTTCTTCCCTTCTTCTTTGTTGTTGGGCCGCTAAGCATCCATGGGAGGCTCCCGCTGTGTGACGCTTCTCGTCTTCTGACGGTTCTTAAATAACGGAGGGCGGGGCCACCCGGTGACCCCGCCCCCCTCCGATGCATGGGGACTTGACGGGGACTTCCCTGTGGCATTCCCTGTGACGTCAGAGTGGGGCGGGGTAACCCCGTTACGTAACTTACATTACGTAATGGGTGACTTACCATTTCACACGGGGGGCAGGATCTGGGGGTCCCTTTGTTAAAGGGGGCTTCCAGATTCCGATAAGCCCCCCCGCTCGCAGACCCCCACAACCACCGGCCAAGGGTTGTGGGGATGAGGCCCTTGTCCTCATCAACATGGGGACAAGGTGCTTTGGGGGGACCCCAAAGCACCCTCCCAATGTTGAGGGCATGTGGCCTGGTACGTTCAGGAGGGGGGTGCTTTATCATCCCCCCCTCTTTTCCTGCGGCCTGCCAGGTTGCGTGCTCGAATAAGGGTATGGTATGGATTTTTGGGGGGACCCCACGCCAATTTTTTTTTTAATTTTGGCACGGGGTTCCCCTTAAAATCCATACCAGACCTGAAGGGTCTGCTATGAATTTTGAGGGGGACCCCTACGTCATTTCTTTTTAATTTTGGCGCGGAGTTCCCCTTAATATCCATACCAGACCTGAAGGGCCTGGTATGGAATTTAGGGGGACCCCCATGCCAGTTTTTTTTTAAATTTTGGTTTGGGGTTCCCCTGTGGGGAAATCCCATGCAGTTTTTATCAATGACCTTCTATGTGTATTGTCGGACCGGCAATTCATTAATAGTCGCGAGTAGTTTTAAATGACTTTTTTTCTTTTGAAATGTCATTTTGCTGTCAGACTTTTCTAAACACGGGAAACATGCGCCCCTTTACAGGCATACTATAGACACCCCCCAGGTACGAAATTTAAAGGAATATTACACTTTTATTGTTTGACTTTAAGCATTATTAAAATCACTGCTCCCGAAAAAACGTCAGTTTTTAAAACTTTTTTTGCATTGATCCATGTCCCCTGGGGCAGGACCCAGGTCCCCAAACACTTTTTATGACAATACCTTGCATATAAGCCTTTAAAATTAGCAATTTTGATTTCTCCCATAAACTTTTAAAGGGTGTTGCGCGGCTTTTGAAATTGCCGCAAACACCCCAAATTGTTGGCTGTATATATACAGTCAGGTCCATAAATATTGGGACATCATCACAATTCTAATCTTTTTGGCTCTATACACCACCACAATGAGTTTGAAATGAAACGAACAAGATGTGCTTTAACTGCAGACTTTCAGATTTAATTTGAGGGTATTTACATCCAAATCAGGTGAATGGCGTACGAATTACAACAGTTTGTATATGTGCCTCACACTTTTTTTTTTTTAATTCTATATTTTATTTTTCCAAAAACAAAGAGTACATTTTTTTATACATATAAACAAATAACATTATTGCTGCTTGCGTATCACAAAGTATAATTTAACATATTATAGTTCAGTTTTTGTTACATATATGACTTATTGTCAAACACAGCAAAACAAAAGGTAACAAAGCATAAGAAAAAAAAAAAGCAACCCACACACAGATTCTTTCCCTGTCTCTAATATATCCATTCTACATTCACGCATATATCCATATACGCACCTATACGTGCACGCATATGCATAAATACATATTTTCCCCCTCCTCTTCCCCCCAAAACATTTCGCAAATGATGTTTACCAAGGAGAGAAAAAAACGAAGAAAAAAAAAAAAAACCTTCCTGAATTCTCCCGCTCTCTCTCCCCTCCCCCTAGGCCCCCCTGCTCTCTCCGATCACACATCCGTATTCCCTAGTACAGACCAGAAGGGACCATAAGTTCCATTTTTTGTTAAATTTCTCCACCTTACCCTGTATAATTGCAGTACCTTTTTCCATAGCATATATCTCAGCTATTTTTTTTAAACCATAGTGAGATGGGGGGTGATTCTTGCTTCCAAACTGCCGGGATACAAGCCTTTGCTGCATTCAGAAGGTGAACCACCAGGGAGTTCTAATATTTGCGCTTAGGAAGATCCGAAAGGTGGAGAAGATATCTTCCTGGATCAAGCCCCAAATCATACTCTGTTAACTGTCTTACGATGTCTCCCACTTTAGACCAGAAATGTACTATCTTCCTACATGACCAGAAGATATGGAGCATGTTGCCCTCTAGCTCTCCCCACCGCCAGCATTTATTCGTCCTCTCTGGGTACATTTTTTGTAATAGTGATGGGACTTTTTACCACCTTGTAAGAATTTTGTAACATAGCTCTTGGTATTGGCTGGCTGTTGAGGAATAATGAGCAAAATGTAAAAGTTAACTCCGTTGCTCCTTAGAAAGTGTAAATATAATTGTGAAGGGACCTCTGCGCTACTATCCAATGGCACATGACTGCCGTGTACTGCAAAAAACTGTGTTGCTGCAAAATCTATAGTGTACACATGACCACCACAAAATAATCAAATAAATCTGTAAATGATTTCGAGCAAAACACAAAAATGCAGAAAATTACAAATAAACATAACTTCCTAAACGTGACCTGTGTAATAGCAAGTACTGAATCACCAGTGAAGGTTAAAAGTATATATAATCAAAAAAATATTCAATCAAAAAAGTGTACTGAAAAATAATGTGGGAATATGTGACAAATGAAATTCAATACGCTGATACTGATAATTATAAGAAAAAGTTCAATGTCGGAAATATATCTTCAGTGTGTAAGACATCTGTAGTGCTCTTAGTCAATAGAGTTCATAAGTGTTTGAATAGGCGAAAATCAATGACCGTGCAAAATCCGCATGCAACTATGCTCACATTGCCCTTACCTTCTACACTAACGTAGCTGCATCCCGCAGGAACATCTGCTGTAGATGGCTTAATATAATGAAATTCCATGTTATTTTAAAGTTTAACCACAAGATGGAAGCACTCATATAGATTTCCTAAACAGGCATGTTTATATTGACAGAAGCAGGCTGATGAATGGATTTTTCATTTTCGAGGCATTCTTCTCGTGTAAATAAATAAAAATTATACAAATCCATTATCCACTATATAAGGTAAAATATTATCTTTATTTGGATCGCTGAACGGAGCGCACAAATATTTATTTACCTTTTCCATAACCTGGACTTCACAAACATGGTGCCCCAGCTACTTCCTGTTACTCACTATAAATGGGCTAATGCCTTAGCCAATCAGATTCCCTGAGGAAATCACGAGGTCATGTGACGTAACGCGTAGGAACCGGAACTACAACCTATTGATACACACAGCAGCCTAACACTTCTTGTACCCCCCTTGCTGACACTGTGTACCGGAAGTCTCGCACTTGGTAGTGGCGGTGTACCGCCACATGCTGTACCATTACAGACACTGTACGCAGAGTGCGTTTTTATTGAAATAAAACCAAAGTTTTTATACTACACCTTGGGAAGGCCCCTTGTTTTCCCTTCTGTTTTCTTATGTTTTGCGCAAAATCATTTACAGATTTATTTGATTATTTTGTGGTGGTCATGTGTACACTATAGATTTTGCAGCAACACAGTTGCTAGCTGCCAAAAATTATTTAAAAGAAATGATTGATCATATACCCCAGCAGAAGTCTCTTCAGACGAAATGCGTAGGGTCATTTTGCTGTACCCAGCCACCTTTTCACCACGCTTTTATATGATCGATCATTTCTTTTAAATAATTTTTGGAACTGTTTCTATTCGGACATGCCTGTATTGAGGATTTGATGTCTTTTATGCATATAATAAATTGATCTTCCGGATTTACACGATGTGGAGGCTCCCCATTTTTCTTGTTCCATATGTGACGGCTACTCAGCTAAGTTAGAAGACTTATGACCCGTACACACGGTCGGACTTTGTTCGGACATTCCGACAACAAAATCCTAGGATTTTTTCCGACGGATGTTGGCTCAAACTTGTTTTGCCTACACACGGTCGCACAAAGTTGTCGGAATTTCCGATCGCCAACAACGCGGTGACGTACACCACGTACGACGAGACTAGAAAAGGCCGGTTCAGAACCAAGCGCGGCACCCTTTGGGCTCCTTTTGCTAATCTCGTGTTAGTAAAAGTTTGGTGAGAGACGATTCGCGCTTTTTCAGACTCGTGGCTTTCAGATCGTTTTCTGCCGTTCAGTTTGTGCTTGTGGGTTTGTATCTGCTCTTCAGTGCGTGCAGTCAGTTCGTATCAGAGTTTTCTGTGTGATCTTGCCTGCTCGTTGCTGTTTTTCAGGTCGCTCTTCACAGGCCTTGCTGTTCTTCAGTGCGTTCTGTTACTTCGTTCTGAGCAGCCGACCGTTTTCTAGCCATGTTTCGTATGCGTACTCCTCGTAGAGTTCGTGCTGTGCGGGGGCTTGGTGTTGGGGTCCTAACCTTGACACAAGTCCAGTCCATGAACAGGGTGGGGAGGAGTTCATGGACCAAGAATTGGTTGCTTCAGCGTGACCAGTTCTGTCATATGCCTTTGCTCCGTGAGATCCGTGAGAATAATCCTGATGATTTCAGGAACTTTCTCAGGATGACGGACCCCGTTTCACCGTTTGTTGGCTTCACTGACCCCCTATATCAGCAGGCAGGATACCTGCATGAGGCAAGCCATCACTCCGGAGCAGAGGTTGGTCGCTACCCTGCGGTATTTGGCCACAGGGAGAAGACTTTTTCTGTAGAAAAATCTGATGGACTTTAGAAATAAAACATGTTTCAAATCTTTCCAACAGATTATCGAAAAATCGACTCATCTGTATGCTAGTCCAGCAGATGAAAACCGACACTAGGGCAGCTATTGGCTACTGGCTATGAACTTCCTTATTCTAGTCCGGTCGTACGCCATCACATTCAAATCCAGTGGACTTTGGTGTGATTGTGTGTAGACAAGTCCGTTTCGATGGTACTCTGTCGGAACTCTGGTTGTGTGTACGCGGCATAAGACATGATTTGAGAGTGCAGGGCAGAAGCTCAAATTTATTTATGTATTTTCATATGTATACATGCACAATGGCATAAACATAATGGATACATATACATTAGCTAGGCAGCACATAAAAGATTGTAAATGTTGATAAATATAATACAAGGTGTTTCATATTAGCAGGCATTAGTACATCATATTCAAAAGAGCTGCTATAAGATGGGTACACATACACATTGATAATTGCATAGTACTCAATGAATTTTGGATGTATAAAAGGTATATATGGACCAGTGAATAAGTAATGAGCCAGACTTGTCTGAGCACCCCATGGAAACTCGACGTGTTCCATGGCTATATGCCATTCATCAGGAGTTGAGTACAGAAGTAAATATAAATACATATGTAGTATTAGTTAATATGTTCTACCCCTTTAAAGGGAGAAAAGACCTCATGGGGAGAAAGAAATCTATACTCACAGGTTGGCTGAAGCACTGTGCTTGGCTAGCATCGAGGAGAATGGGGCCCCAAATGGTTGTCTGTTCCGGAGCTGAGGCAAGGAACCCCACCCCAGCCACGTTTTTGCTACCTCAGACAAATAGGGCAGTATTTCACGACTATATGCCTGTTTGTTATCACATATACAGGCCACTAGCTTGCTACCTTGCAGGGATAAATGGGAATCAGATGTTGGCCCTATTGATGGGGAAAGCTGGACACAAATCCTGGCTGCTGGTCTGTTAGTGTCCATATCTGCAGCACAGAAACTATCACATTTGTTTATCCTCCACCGGGCTTACAGAACTCCTATTCAACTGCATAGGTGGGGTAGGAGGGACTCCCCCTTGTGTCTGAAAAGGCCAAATACACCCAGACACTCTGATCCATCTGTTGTGGAAGTGTCCAAATCTAGTGAGATACTGGCAAGACGTGGTCGGTGTCATTAAAAATGTCTATCAGTTACAACTGTCCCCGTTCACTTGTTTGCATATGTTGTCTTACTTAGACTACTTTATCTTGTCAGAAAATTGATGGCGTGCTACTGACTCTCTCCTCAGGTGCCTATGGCACACCCGTGGATACAACAAATGAATGGTATACTGATCAGAGAGAAGCATGCATATAAACATAGGAATGCAAGTGGTAAATTTACAAAAATCTGTCAGGAATGTCTGGAAACACCTGCAGTAGCTCCACCTCAGTTAGTCTATGATAGACTACTCCAGATGTGAGAATATTGTCTTAGATGAATTGGCTGATAGGGTGGTGGGGACAGATGGACACGGTGATGGGACGGCGGTCTACCATACACCTGGACTGCTTGCTCAAAGGACAACACACACTTTATAAGTTGGTTTTAGTTTTATTTCCGTTTTATGTTCTATTTTTGCAATAATGAACCCTATACTGCTGATGTAGAATATATTCCTAGATGTGATCTATAAACACTGTATATTGGTTTGATTCCTGTAATATATCGCTATTGATGTACTGTTTATCTTACCGGAAGTTCCTTCTAATCCGGTACTTTGTAGTTTTGTACTTATTTGCAATTTTTGTACAATAAAAACTATTTTTCTGATATAAAAAAAAGAGCATTTATGCCGAAGCATGGGGGCAGGGGGGGACATTAGGGGCGGATTACCCCAAAGCTTCGGGATATATTTTTATTTACTTTTCTTGGCAGAGATTTCTTCATCCACATCGATCAGTGTGAACGGAGGAATCTGTTAGGTTCCTCTTTCTTTCAGCTCATGGGCTGAACGAAAAAAGAGAACGGTATTCTAATGATGGGCATACCACTGATCGATCAATGTGAATGGAGGAATCTGTTAGGTTCTATTTTTTCATTTTACAGAGAGGGGACGCAAGGAGAGGAGAAAAAATGCTGCTCACCCCTAAAGAATGAGAACAAAAAAAGAGGAGTTTCCCCGGGGTGGGGTTTTTTGGCAGCAAAGTAAACAGGTTGAGTCAGTAGTATATAAAAAAATATACGTATTTATTTTACAAAAATAGCATAACATGGAAGTTAAAACAATGAGCTCCAGTGGGAAGTACTTTAAAACTTATTGAGCTAAGCATACATTTACAGACATAATTCCATAACAACATTAAACAAGAAATGTTGACAATATGAAAATTGAGCCTGACGTGTTTCAACCCGTACACTAACGGTCTTCTTCGGGGGGGTCAGTCTGCTGGAAGACATATATGATATAGGTACAGGTATAGGTACACATAGTACACGTAGTAAAAGTTTTACTTATGCACAATACAATTACTATACAGTGCATACATGTAATATAGTTACCCAACAATGTATGTCCAGCAAGGAAAAAAGGAAGCCTCCTACATGGAGATCGCCTTAAAAATTGCCTTCTCCAATTCCCTAAGGGGGTCCCAGGGCACCTCCACCGCCACAGCAGCCAAGCACGGGGCAGTGATCCAGCGACGTGACTTACGAGAGGTCACACCAAGAAGCGCCCCCTGTTAGGTCAAAAGACCGTCCGGAAGGCAGGCTACACCTGTGATGAGAATTTAGAGACCAACGAAGTGGAACGCTTATGATATGTAATTATTAATTAAATGAATAATCAGTTGGCCACATAGGAGGCAAGAGTCTTCTAAACGTACCATTTATATGGAAATAAAGGGGCCTCAAAGTGTTCAAAAGATATATATATATGTACCAAATGTGCAAATAAGTAAGATAAGAAAACGGGAAGAGCCAGTTGAATAGAGTAGATGTATAGGGGGTCAAAGTATTAATACACGCCAGCTCAATCAATACCATTGTGTTAAAGATAATGGTGAAATAGATGTAGTGGAGAAAGAGAAAAAGAAAGGGAAATAGTGGTAAAAAGAGAGGGGTGAGAGGGTGATGAAAATTGCATTAATAATGTGCGGTGTACATGTTCCATATGGGATAAGTGAAAGCATGCGTGAGAAAAAGAGCATCAAATAGCAAAAATTGTGAGTGGATGCCCAGAATAAAACCACAAAAGAAAAAGGATAGTGTAATTGAAATGAAAAGAGATAGTGTAAACCCAAACATTACCTTAAGGGGTGTTAAAGAGCATATGACACTGCACTATGCTGCCTCATATGATCAGACTAAAACTTGTGACCCAACCCGGGATTGGCCGCAAGCTGTGTCGGGCTCAGTGGATCAGTATCCAATCCGAGTCGACCAGTCTGAAATAAATGCATATACAAAAATATCACTATAAATAATTAAATAAAAATAAATAATTAATTTTATGAAATAAGCCATAGCTATATTGGGCAGGACTATTGAGCAAAGACATATTGCTGGGATGTATACTTACAGTACGGGAGCTGCGTGTGCTTCTGACCCACCAAGCAGGAAGAGACTAGGAATCCATAATCGCTACCACCCATATATGTACTACTTACTAGGGGCGTGTGTTCCTTATCATGAATCCAGCACGGGTGTGCACTGGTGGTCGATTGAACCATCACAGGTGGCATGGCCGCCATACAAGCAGCCCAGTGTGGCCTCCCTGGCGTTCGGGAAGAGCCGAAAAGCACCAAAATGACATCATTCTTGTCGTAATTACGTGACGCTCCGGCGTCACGTCGCACGCATGGGGCCCCGCACATGCACAGTGATTGGGACATCTGAGAATGTTCCGGAATGCCACTGTCAAGGAGGAAAGATCCCCAATGTGGCACCTGGTGCCAGCTCGGGTGTCTGACAAGGAGGAAAGGGGGAGGAGCCGCCAGGTGATTACCGGCTCCTCCCCCCTTGCCGGGAAGGCACATCAAAGGATGACCCCTGACCCAGAAGCAGCAGCAGCCAAAGCACCAGTTTTCCAAGGGGGAAGAGGAAAAAGCAAAAAAGAAAACAAAACAGTCATTTACTACAAGACATTGAAAAATAAGCAAGAAAGATGTATGAAACAAAGGGGGATAAAGATAATATCTAACACAGATGGGTGTATTCCCCCAAACTTGCAAAATCATTAAATTCACATAATAGACATTTACACTTCAACAGCGGTGCTAGTAGGCATCGCATGTATTATGTACACATGAGACAACAATAAACACAGGAAACTCGATCGCATCTATTGATAAATCTGCAGAATCAAAGCAAAACTAGAACAAAACAAATAGGAGGGGAGATAGAGAGGGGAGAAAATTGGCCAAAGAGCCTTTATTATTTAAAACAGATATTTGGGAAGATTATATTACTGGGTTTTCCCAGAAACGAAGCCCTTTAGGAATGGGGTAAAAGAGATAGCCTCATTTAATCCTGGAACAGAGGTGGCATTTAATTTAAATATCCACCTCCAATCACCGCCTTGATCCGGTATATGTATCCGATCGAGTGCGGTGAAGGAAACCTTGGGCACCTTGTAATTGTGCACTTCCACCACATGTCACCCAAGTGGTAGGTAGTGATTACCAATTTGCATGTGATGGACGTGTTTAGATATTTGACGGTAAAATTCTTGTTTCGTCTTACCGACGTTATATGCCCCGCATTCGCATGACATGAGGTACACCACTCCTCGTGTCTGACAGTTAGTAAAGTGTGCAAGCTTAAATATCGTCCCATTTGGAAGACAGAATGTTTTCTCCCATCCTATGTATTGGCAAAAAGAACAATGTCCACAGGGAAATGATCCAAGAATTGAGCAATGTTTACGTCTTTTCTGTGCATGCTTAAACTCACTTTG
The DNA here is from genome assembly GCA_037952925.1 of Lithobates clamitans. NCBI lineage: Eukaryota > Metazoa > Chordata > Amphibia > Anura > Ranidae > Lithobates > Lithobates clamitans. Next base: position 110,392 of record JBBGZY010001204.1, on the reverse strand, counting down.
AACCAATTTGTCTTTCAGCGAGGTAGCCCGTCTGAAAGTAATCGAAGGGCTAGCTGAAATAAATCCACTAACTTTCGGGTCATCCATAAGTATAGACCAGTGTTTTTGGATAATATTCCTGATCGCATTGTGTTGTTTGGAGAAGTGTAGGATGATCCTGGTAGGATCCATACCAGGGTCATTCCCCGCCTTCTTTTTTTGGGATAGCAGGTCACATTGAGATTGTGCAGCTGCTCTATTAAAGGCCTTGCGTAAACAGGAACGACTGTAGCAGCATGCTAACAGTCTAGTTTGAAGCTTGTATGCTTCTTGTTTGAAAAGAAAATCATCGGAGCAGTTCCTGCGCAATCGTAGGTACTGTCCATATTGAATGGATTTTTTTAGAGCTATAGGATGAAAGCTATCTGCGTGGAGTATTGTGTTTCCTGCGGTGCTTTTACGAAACAATGTACTGGAAATTTGGTCCTCGGGGGTGCGCCTCAGCTGTACGTCCAAGAAGGTCATTTGGTCATGATCATAAGTCATAGTGAACTTTAGATTATATTTGTTCTGGATAATACGATCAAAAAATTTCGATAGCATTTCCTCGGAGCCCTCCCAGATGAGGAGGACGTCATCAATGTATCGTAGCCACATAAAGATGTGGCTTGTATACACGGCAATATCCCCGTCATCCCGGAGGGCTCTCTCCCACTCCTCCGGGTACAGGTTGGTGTAGGCCGGGGAACAGCAAGCGCCTATAGCCACGCCCTGTACCTGGAGGTAGTGGGAGTTACTGAAGACAAAAAAATTGTGATGTAAATTATAATCAAGCCCATCAATGATAAATCCATTCAATGTTTCATCATATTTCTGACTCTCCTGAAGTAGTGCCTGTACAGCTGCGATCCCCCTATTGTGGGGGATCGAGCTGTACAGGGTCTCAACATTAATGGCCACCAGAAGTGAGTTTGCTGGGAGAGTTATTCTCTTGATCAATTGGAGTAGATGTATGGTGCCTTTCAAAAAGGAGGGCATACACAGGACAAATGGCTGTAGGAAAGAGTCAATGACCTTGCTCAAATTTTCAGATATTCCTCCATTCCCGGAGACAATTGGTCGTCCAGGAGGTTTTGTCTGGCATTTATGGATTTTGGGTAAACTATAAAACATAGCCATCCATGGGTGTTTTATCTTAATGAACTCATATTGGTCTTTAGTGATCACTCCTCTTTCAAAAGCCGACTGAATCAAATTGTAGAATTTAGTATATGAGGTTTGTATAAATTTGATGGGGATGGTTTTATACCACTCCCCATTGTCTAGGATATCTTGGCACATACGTACGTAATCCTGATTATCCATCATGACCACGCTACCTCCTTTATCCGATGGTTTTATTGTAATTTTGGCATTGTTGCATAAAAGATCAACAGCCTTGGATTCCTCAGCAGTTAGATTTTGGGGACATATTATTTTTGCGTGGGAGTTTCAAAATATATATAAATAAATAAATAAGTGTTTGTTTAACAAAGTTCTCTATGCTTGGATTTAAACTAAGGGGAGGAAATTTACCAGATGGTTTCTTAAAGCTTGTTATGAGATTCTGTGTAGATTCATTGGCATTTTGGAGTAAAGTTCCCAAATCAATTTGATCTATAGGATCTAAGGTATTATTTTCCTGAAAGAGGAGTGTCAGGTCACGTAGGGCCTTAAATTCCTTCATACTAAAACTATCTCAATCTGTCGTATCGATGTTAGTATCAGTCTTTGCATGAAGGCTCTTAAAGAAGAGTTCCACCCAGGGGGGCCATCAAAAAAAAAAAAATAAATAAATAAAAGTCAGCAGCTACAAATACTGCAGCTGCTGACTTTTAATTGGACACTTACCTGTCCCTGGGTCCAGCGATGCGGGGGATCGAAGCCCCGTTCGTCCCCCCACTCCGCTCGTCGGCGCCGGCATTTCAACTGTGGGCGCCGGGCTGTGGCTTCACAGCCTGGCACCCACTGCGCATGCGCGAGTGGCACCGCGCGCCATGATTGGCCGCTCATTCACCTGGGACCTGTAATGGGTCCCAGATGATTGACAGAAGGGAGGGAGCAGAGCGGAGCCCTTCCTGTGCCGAGGGGGAAGTGATGTCACCAGCCCAAGCAAAGGAAGAAGCAGACTACAAGGGACCACCTAGCAACAGGCATTTAGAGGTAAGTGAAAAAAAAAATATCCAAATGTTTTTTTGTTTTGTTTTTTAGAATTTTTGAGGTATTTTTGTTTTTTTGGGTGGAACCCCACTTTAAGTAATAGCCGACATGCAAAGAGCTGTAAATCAGTGACTACTTCGAATATATCGAAGTTCTCCTGTGGGCAAAAGGTCAATCCGTGTGACATTACATCAATTTTGGCTGGGGATAGGGGATGGGATGACAAATTAATCATGCTAAAAGATTCTGTTGAATCCGCGTGACATAGGCGTCCAGATTCCCCACTTTGAAGTCCAGATTTTGGACATCCTACTGATAAGCTTGCATGTGTCTTAGTTGTTGAGATGTTGGAAGATGAGGGATCTGCTTCACTCATGCCTATATTGGATGTATCAAGTTTAGGCCCGGAGGGTGTTATGTGCTCACAAATGGGAGTGCTGGAATCACCCTCCACAGTGGTCTCAACAGTACGTTTTTTTTCTATCTTGCTCTGGGGAGCCCCTATTATTGCGGCTCCTTTTGAATTTGCCACGTCCCTTAGGTGGTGTCTTTTGATTTTGACTAAGATTAGATCCATTTTTGGACTATGATATGCTATTTGTATTATTAAATTGTTGTTGCAATGTATGATACTTATTTTTTTGATAGTTTTTTTGGAAATTAGTGTTCCATTTGTATGCTCGTCCTTCCGAGAAGACAGTTTGGTCCCTCCAGAATTTCAATTCTTTTTTCTGCAAGACGCCCCTATTATAGGCCGATAGGCCATCCTAAAGGTTCGCCTGCAGCTCCAAATAGAGAGCGTGTTGCATGAAAGGTCTTAGAGACAGTTCTATATTGTTAATTTCTGTGTCCAACAGTACCATTGTTTGTTATATTCTCTGGTAAGGATAGCCATCATTTCCTGGGAGCATGCATTTAAATTATCTTCCCACTCTCTTTTACATTCGGTGCTGATTTGATCCAAAATGGGAAATATTTGGACCCGAAGTCCCAAAGGGTTAATCTTCTCCTTGCTATATCTGTCTAAAGATTTAATATGCCAAAAGAGTGCAGATTTTTTCTCAAGTATTCTATTCAATTTCTGAAAGAGGGATGAGATCAAAGTTTTTACTCGATCCCCCTGTTCAAAATCTGTCTCATAGCCTGACATCAAATTGGCCCACTCATCTCCTTGAAAGTTATTCATATTGACGTCAACTCTTATTTATATCATGCAGGTATCAACAATGAACGAATGAGTAATCCTATATTCTGAAGCTCATGTTTCAACGCTCATGTGTCAAAGGGGAAGGGGTGTTTACCACCCAAAAATATTTTACAGAGAGGGGACACAAGGAGAGGAGAAAAAATGCTGCTCACCCCTAAGGAATAAGAACAAAAAAAGAGGAGTTTCCCAGAGGTGGGGTTTTTTGGCAGCAAAGTAAACGGGTTGAGTCAGTAGTATATCAAAAAATAGAGGTTTTTATTTTACAAAAATAGCATAACATGGAAGTTAAAACAATGAGCTCCAGTGGGAAGTACTTTAAAACTTATTGAGCTAAGCATACATTTACAGACATAATTCCATAACAACATTAAACAAGGAATGTTGACAATATGAAAATTGAGCCTGACGCGTTTCAACCCGTACACTAAGGGTCTTCTTCGGGGGGTCAGTCTGCTGGAAGACATATATGATATAGGTACACGTGCAAAAGTTTTACTTATGCACAATACAATTACTATACAGTGCATACATGTAATATAGTTACCCAACAATGTATGTCCAGCAAGGAAAGAAGGAAGCCTCCCACATGGAGATCGCCTTAAAAATTGCCTTCTCCTCTTCCCCTAAGGGGGTCCTAGGGCACCTCCACTGCCACAGCAGCCAAGCACGGGGCAGTGATCCAGCAACGTGACTTACGAGAGGTCACACCAAGTAGCTCCCCCTATTAGGTCAAAAGACTGGCCGGAAGGCAGGCTACACCTGTAATGAGAATTCAGAGACCAACTAAGTGGAACACCCATGATATGTAATTATTAATTAAATGAATAATCAGTTGGCCACATAGGAGGCAAGAGTCTCCTAAACATACCATTTATATGGAAATAAAGGGGCCTCAAAGTGTTCAAAAGATATATAAATACCAAATGTGCAAATAAGTAAGATAAGAAAATGGGAAGAGCCAGTTGAATAGAGTAGATGTATAGGGGGGTCAAAGTATTAATACACGCCAGCTCCATCAATACCATTGTGTTAAAGATAATGGTGAAATAGATGTAGGTGCAATTTTTAAGGTGATCTCCATGTGGGAAGCTTCCTTTTTTCCTTGCTGGACATACATTGTTGGGTAACTATATTACATGTATGCACTGTATAGTAATTGTATTGTGCATAAGTAAAACTTTTACACGTGTACCTATATCATATATGTCTTCCAGCAGACTGACCCCCGAAGAAGACCCTTAGTGTACGGGTTGAAACACGTCAGGCTCAATTTTCATATTGTCAACATTCCTTGTTTAATGGTGTTATGGAATTATGTCTGTAAATGTATGCTCAATAAGCTCAATACGTTTTAAAGTACTTCCCACTGGAGCTCATTGTTTTAACTTCCATGTTATGCTATTTTTGTAAAATAAATACGTCTATTTTTTGATATACTACTGACTCAACCTGTTTACTTTGCTGCCAAAAAAACCCACCCCGGGGAAACTCCTCTTTATTTGCTCTTTTTTCATTTAATCCACAGACTGCATGAAAAAAAAAGAACATTACAATATATGCCAAACAAGGACCAGCGACGTACTGGTATGTTGCTGGACTTTGAGTGGTTATACTGGAATGACCTCTGCAGGTTTAGGTATCATCTTGGTATCGTTCTTTTCAGCCGGCGGTTAGCTTTCATGTAAAAGCAATCCTAGTGGCTAATTAGTCACTAGACTGCTTTTACAAGCAGTGGGAGGGAACGTCCCCCCACCGTCTTCCTTGGTTTTCTCAGGCTCTCCTGTCCCACCGGGGAACCTGAGAATGCAGCCGGTGGTTCCACCAGCTGACCATAGAGCTGATCAGAGACCAGAATGGCTCCAATCATCTCTATGGACTAAGAAACTGGAAGCTACGAGCATTTAATGACTTCAGTTTTACCGGATATAAACAGCACCATTGGGAAATTGGGAAAGCATCTTATCGCACCAATCTTGGTGTGGTCAGATGCTTTAAGGGCTGAGGAGAGATCTAGAGTCTAATAGACCCCAATTTAAAAAAAAAAAGAAATACCTGTCACTACCTTTTGCTATCATAGGGGATATTTACATTCCCTGTGATAACAATAAGAATGATTAAAAAAAAATGAAAGGGACAGTGGGGAAAAAAAAGGAAAAAAAAAAGAAAGCACCCCTGTCCCCCGCGTGCAAAGTATGATGTATGTATACAGCAATTGCACCATGCATGTGAGGTATCACCTCGAACGTCAGATTGAGGGCAGTAATTCTAGCAGTAGACCTCCTCTGTAAATCTAAAGTGGTAACCTGTAAAGGCTTTTAAAGGCTTTTAAAAATGTATATAGTTTGTTGCCACTGCGCGGGGGTGCATAATTTTAAAGCATGTCGTGTTTGGTATCTATGTACTCGGCATAAGAACATATTGTATATTTCACTAAACATTTGGGCAATATAGTGTGTTTTTGTGCATTAAAATTCAAAAAAATGTTTTTTTCCCCAAAAAATTAAGTTTGAAAAATCACTGCTCAAATACTTTGTGAAAAAAAAATGCAACACCCACCATATTAATTTGTGGGGCTTCTGCTTTAAAAAATATATAATGTTTGGGGGTTCAAAATAATTTTCTTGCAAAAAAGAACCTTATTTTCATGTAAACAAAAAGTGTCAGAAAGGACTTGGTGGTTCAAGTGGTTAGATGGGTGATGTGTGACATAAGATTCTAATGTTGGGCATAAAATGCCAGGACAGTTCAACCCCCCAAATGACCCCATTTTGGAAAGTAGACACCTCAAGCTATTTGCTAAGAGGCATGGTGAGTATTTTGCAGATCTCATTTGTTTTGGAAAATGAAGAAAGAAAAGGAAAATCTTTTTTTTTTCTTTTTTAAAAATTTTCAAAACTTTGTGACATAAAGTGAGAACTGCAAAATACTCACCATACCTCTCAGCAAATATCTTGGCGTGTCTACTTTCCAAAATGAAAGTTTTGTGCTATCTTGGCATTTCATTAGCCTCCGAAACTGATAGGTAGTGAGGAGTGAAATCAAAAATTGACGCCCTTAGAAGTCCTGAAGATGGTGATTGGTTTTCAGGGTCCCGTACGCGGCTAGACTCCCAAAAAGTCTCACATGTGGTATCCCCGTACTCAGGAGAAGCAGCAGAATGTATTTTGGGGTGTAATTTCACATATAACCATGTCATGTGTGAGCAATATATCATTTCATTTTTCTTTTCTTTTTTTTGTCATTTTTCAATCACTTGTGACAAAAAATAAAATATTCAATGGACTCAACATGCCTCTCAGCAAATAGCTTGGGGTGTCTATTTTCCAAAAAGGGTCATTTGGGGGGTTTGTACTGCCCTGTCATTTAAGCACCTCAAGAAATGAGATAGACAGTCATAAACTAAAAGCTGTGTAAATTCCAGTAAATGTACCCTAGTTTGTAGACACTATAACTTTTGTGCAAACCAATAAATACACTTATTGAATTTTTTTTTACCAAAGACATGTGGCTGAATACATTTTAGACTAAATATATGACTAAAATTGAGTTTATTGGATTTTTTTATAACAAAAAGTAGAAATATTTTTTTTTTTAATATTTTCTGTCTTTTTTCATTTATATTGCAAAAATAAAAATCCCAGAGGTGATAAAATATCACCAAAATAAAGCTCTATTTGTAGGAAAAAAAGCACACACATGTTGTTTGTGTACAGCATTTCATGACCGCGCAATTACCAGATACAGCAGCGCAGTGCCAAATAGTAAAAAGTGCTCTGGTCATTAAGGAGGTAAATCCTTCCGGGACTGAAGTGGTTAAGGTAAAAAACCTTCATCCTTTACATCCTCTGTAACAATTCCTGTAACATCCTAGTATATGATCTATATCTATGGAGATGATATCTGATTGCTGGGGACACTAAAGAATGGGGGATGGAAAAATAAAGTGCTTTCATGTGAAGTGTCCCCCATGTGAATGTAGAATCCCATTGTAAATGTGGAATATCCACCAATATAGTACTTGTATCTCTAATATATCCCAGAAGTCTCAGCACTAAAGGCTGGAAATGTATATCCTCCCCTCCCCCCCTACATTCTCTATAAGGGATCCTATTCCTGCCACAATCCGGGGATCTTCAATGGGAACTCCTGATTGGTGGACTTTAGGAAGGTGATGGAATATTGGGGTCACTGGGGTATCCACCATCAGAAATTCTGCTGTTTTATTTCATAAACCCCCCAGATCCTTTCCTTTATCTATCAATTTCAGAAGCCCCTCTATGAGATACTGTGTAAGGTCCTGCTTAATAACCGGGTACATAAGGGGGTGACTGAGCTGTCATAGTGCCCCCTCTTTATACTGTGTAGACATAAGTACTACAACAGCTTCACCTTTATCAGCTTCCCTAATAACAAGATCTTTCCTCTGTATAACATTCTGTATATCCTGATATTCCGTTCTAGTGATGTTATGTTACTTTTCACTAAATGGGAATAATTCCTCATATTCATCTTATAATATAATATCATGTGTCTGGATTTGTCTCTGCAGGTTGTATGATTGTGATGTGACTTCCTCCGGCTGGGATGATCTCCGATCCATTCTTATCAATAATCGATCCCTCACCACACTGGATTTATACAGGAATAATCTGGAAGACTCTGGAATAAAACTCCTATGTGAGGGGCTCAGACATCCTGGCTGTACTCTGCAGAGTGTGAGGTGAGAATTATCCTATAAATGATATAATATTCTGCAGGATTCTGATATAAATCTTCTATGTGAGGGATCCAGACATGTCACCTAAATGAAAGTTATACAAAGACAGACTTCTGATTGGCCGGTTACACTGGGAGTTCCCATCATAGTCCTTCAGGTCACTCGCTGTTGTTATTGGCTTTCATCCCCTCCCCCCTCCACTGACTATCAGAGATCAGACTTTGGCTGGGGTCACACTGGAGGTCACAGCGGCTCACAGTAGGGGGTCTGGTGCGTTTCCATTCACCGTTTCAGGTCTGATTTCTGCCTGAATTTTGGGCTGAATTCGGACCTGAAACAGACCAGAAGATGCACAGGACTCCGTATTCTCTTCATTCAGTGACCAATCATAGACAGATGGTCCTCAATTAGAATCTGGAAGGACAGAGCGAGTCTCTAGACCAGAAGTAACCCCTAGATGCCAATAAAATCCCCCAATCCTTGCAGATATAAAACTGTCACCTCACTGAGCCTCAAAGAGAAGTCCTAGTCATTTCATCTACAAGTCCAGCAGGGGACGAGGCCGATACAGTGAGAAGACCCCGAACTGCCTGCCAGACATTGATTTATATCAGAGATTAGAGGAATCTATTTTATCTCTCATACAAAATAAAATATTAGTTGTAGAGAGATGGAAATAATTCCTCCTGATTGTAGACATGTTGAGGTACATGTACATATAACATTGTATGTGTAGTGAGGATAGAATCCAGGAGAAACCCCCAGAATGGTTCTATGGAGTCTGATCACACCAGACAAGCACTGATTGGTCTTGTTGGGATCAGACTGACATGCCGGTGTTGGAAATCCAATCCTCATCCATCAGAACCATTCATGGCCCATTTAGCTCTGGTTCCTTCAGAACACAGGACCGGCTTATGGGCTGGGCAGGGAACACCCCCCAGGGTTGATTGGCTGATGGCTAAACTCCACCCACATCCATAAATTGAGGATCCTGAGATATGGACGGGGAGATTCCCATGGTGCCGGTCTAACCGGTGAATAGCGGATGTTCCTGACATGTTCCTGTCACAGGATAATCCTCAGAAAAAGTTTATTTCTGTTTTATTCTCACAGCCAGACTGTCTGTCCTTTTGTCTTTGTTGTATTTTCTGTCATTCTTTATCTTTGTACATATTTTATACACTAAATAGCAAACTAGTGTAGCTCTGCTCTATATTACACAGACAGACAACCTACCTGCAGACAGAGGTAAGTGTTACCACAACCCCAGTGTTACTATACGGCTGTGTAACTATGTAACAAACCACCTAACCACCTGATCCTGATACTTCCAAATAATAATTACACAACAAAAATTATAATACAAAGCAAATACTACATACAATATATGTCTGCTACTACGACAACCTCAGTGCTGGAACAATGTGCTGCAGAATAATGAATTGGTATTAATACACTTTATACAGAAAACTAAGAACTTTATACAGTAATTGTAGAAATGGAGTTGGTGAGGATTTCCTCTCAGTAGCGCCACATCCAAAAACTTGTTAGAAACAAAATAAATACCCCTAAGGGGAACTTTTAAGGCATTTGTATATTTAAAGTGGAGCTCCGGGAGAAATGTTACTTTTTAGAAAAAACTCCCCCCTATAATCCTCATGATGAATGTATTCTAGTAAAGGTACGCTATAATCCAAGGTCCGCTTTGTATTTTTGTAGCATTGATTTCTTACTTTTGTAAGTCCCAGCAGGCCACCACCATCTTATGTGTGGGCATCTGAAGCCAGACTCTATCTCTTCCTGTATTCCATGGTTACCCAGCATGCACTTCCAGATCTCGCACATGCTCAGAGCAGCACGAGCCGTGTAATAGGATGTAGGTTGGGTTTCCATAGCAACAGCAGTGTCAGAGGAAGTTCCCGCCCCTTAGCTATGAAAACCTCCCCTCCCCCTCCAGGAAGCAGGAAATGTATCTACATTTACAAAGACTATAAATCTAGAGATACAAAAATCTCCTGAAAAAGGTAATTACTTTATAAAAGATGATAATTGTAAATGATATCCCTTGTTTCTGTGCATATATATATATATATATATATATATATATATATATATATATATTTGTCATGGAACGTCCCACACTCCGCTTGAGTGCTTCCATCAGTATACCGCTTCCTATGTTCTGGAACACGAGTCCAATGGATCTGGCTATAGGAACCCCCAAGAACTAGACAACACCAGTCTTGGAGTACATCAGGACTAACTCTTTATTTGAGATCTCACACACATTTATACAGCAGGCTGACTCAAAGCTAACCTAATTAACATGAGCTAATTTACTAAAAAACTTACCCAGACCAGATGATAGACTTGTGGGCACCGAGCTTCACACAGTAGTATAAACACAATAGCAGGAGCTAATTACAATTAACAATACAAACAACAATCTCCCCCCTCCTCAGCCTAGTCATCAACAGTTCATCTCCTAGCCAGTCCTGGAGGCTAATGTGATCAGCCAGGATAGCACAGGGTGACTTAGACATAAGAGGTATATGGGGAGCTTAAACAAGGACATCCCCTACTTTCCAAGGGATTCTGAGTTCCACGGACCCTCCCGTCACATCTCTCCCCTTTCGGCAGAAGACTAACACAGGAGGAGACCCCAGACGGGTTGACTCCGAAGTTAGTAAGTAGCTCCAGTCCTCTAATGCCTGTACCCACACAGTACCCCAAATAAATTGTTCCAAACAAAGCGTTACTCACCCAGCCAACCTCTGCCTCTCTCAGAGAACATATCTGCCGCTGGGGAGAGGCCTGGACTGGCCCTTCTCCCTGGAGTCCTTTCTGCCACTGGAGAGAAGACAGGGTAACTGGGCTCACTCTGTCATGCTGTTGGGGATCTGGGCCAACTGCCCAGCATCCCTGGGGTATACAAGTGGAGACTGAAGTCCCATCCACCTTCACAGGAAATCCATCCTCTGTTAGTTGAGAGCAGAGTTCAGCAGTCCTTGGCCCTGTTGCCAGCCCTTCTGCTGTAAACCCCACACCATCTGTTCCGGCTAACTGTTGGGGAGGGAGGCCGACTGCCCCGCCTCCCTGGAACTCTGTAGTTGTTGCCGGTGCTGGGCAGAGGTTGGTAACACTCTGCCCTGTTGCCAGCACTTCTGCTGGGGACTCCGCATCCTCCGCTCCGGCTAACCGTTGGGGCAGGAGGCTGGCTTCCTCCACTCCCAAACAGTGTAGCTGCCATTGGGGAGGTGAGCCTTCCTTTTCCATTCTTATACATGCAACCAGAATCCAGGTATCACTACCGAGACTCAAAAAAGTAGCTACCTTTGCAGCAGAAAATCTGGACCGCTTGGTTCAAAAAAATACAAAATTTATTAATAATGATACACCGATACAGTTCATCATGGGTGAAGATGCAATACAACTCCATACACTATGTTTCCACGGGTCCCATACTTGAGATGGATGACCCAGATTGCCTAAAAATATACAAAACACAGATAAACACGACAACACACAAACCACATACACTGCCCTAATAAAACAATTGGACAAGGAGAAAACACCCCTCTCCCACACTTACACACAAAACAAGTCCGGACGCCGGCTAGCAAGCCTTACTCGCAGAAAAAGAGAACAGCGATGTTGGATAAAAATTATAAATTATGCATGAAAAAGGTGATGTGGCAATGCCTAAAAATTCACCAAGCTGTGCTGATTTTCTGCGAGTAATCCCCGGGGGAAGATGATGTTATTGGTTGATGATCAAATACATATATGCACACACACGTGTGATTAGCCTATCTTGTAGGATTGAAAATTCCTAAATTGGAAGTACATATGAGATGAAATCACCAACTGAGAGACACTGATCTTGAAAAGTCACTTGCGTGTTTCTGATACATGGGGATCAATGCTATAGTTGATAAATAGCAGATCATGCGTTTAAAACGTTTTTTCCTCAAAATAAACAGGAGAGGACTTCATGTACCGTTAAATGGCCTTAAGACAGAGGCATCAGTCATGTGGTACACCAGTGTGTAGTCAGTTATGTAATTCAGGGAGGAGAGATGCTGAAAAAAGCCTCTGATGGGGGGTTAGTCCCAGAGATGGCTCTCACAAGGCAGCTAGTAGCGGCAGGGTCAATTATCTATGAAGTGATACTTTATGACTTCCACATAGGCTGACTTGCTATTGTACAGATACATCAGGCGTTTGCTTCACCTATTGCGCAGTCATCTCCTACTTCAGTGGGTAATTGCATACACTGTATAGTATGTTGGCGTCTTACCGCTTCATGGGTTGCCTTGGATATTCACCTCCTTCCTGGTTATGTATCCCATCTGATGGATCATTCATCCCTGGTAGTCAGGGTGATTTTAGTTGCCTCCAGCCTCCAGCTTCGTAGCCACTGCCGCTCGTGACTTGAGTGATGCGGATGCGCTGGTCCAGTGTCCTTCCTGATACTTCCCATACACGGGGGATATCGCGTGGGCCGACGTCACATGACAGTCATGTGATGTCGGCCCACGCGATATCCCCCGTGTATGGGAAGTATCAGGAAGGACACTGGACCAGCACATCCGCGCACCGCACAAACACACTCAGCGTGCTTCAACTCACTCAAGTGATGTATCTGTACAATAGCAAGTCAGCCTATGTGGAAGTTATAAAGTATCACTTCATAGATAATTGACCCTGCCGCTACTAGCTGCCTTGTGAGAGCCATCTCTGGGACTAACCCCCCATCAGGGGCTTTTTTCAGCATCTCTCCTCCCTGAATTACATAACTGACTACACACTGGTGTACCACATGACTGATGCGTCTGTCTTAAGGCCATTTAACGGTACATGAAGTCCTCACCTGTTTATTTTGAGAAAAAAAACTTTTTAAACGCATGATCTGCTATTTATCAACTATAGTATTGATCCCCATGTATCAGAAACACGCAAGTGACTTTTCAAGATCAGTGTCTCTCAGTTGGTGATTTCATCTCATATGTACTTCCAATTTAGGAATTTTCAATCCTACAAGATACGTGGAAAAGAGGTGTAGAAATTGCGCCAACTCTTGTAAAGCAGCCAACACAGCAATTTGACCGTTGCAAGTAGGAATTTTTTTTTTGCGTGGAGCTGGATACTCAACATACTAAGATACCTCATGTTACTATTTATCCATCCTTCTGCAATGTCACTTTGAAATATGGTTGTGTATACATGATTGCTTCTTAGCCACCCTACAGGTTGTTATCGAGCATTTCACTTCCCCACACACCCAAGCTTTCCTATCCTTATTTCATTTATTTTCTATACAGATTACTATTACCTGACTAGTAATTTCTATATCACCGTTCACTAGCGCCACACTTTTTTATCTTTAATCCTACAAGATAGGCTAATCACACGTGTGTGTGCATATATGTATTTGATCATCAACCAATAACATCATCTTCCCCGGGGATTACTCGCAGAAAATCAGCACAGCTTGGTGAATTTTTAGGCATTGCCACATCACCTTTTTCATGCATAATTTATAATTTTTATCCAAAATCGCTGTTCTCTTTTTCTGCGAGTAAGGCTTGCTAGCCGGAGTCCGGACTTGTTTTGTGTGTAAGTGTGGGAGAGGGGTGTTTTCTCCTTGTCCAATTGTTTTATTAGGGCAGTGTATGTGGTTTGTGTGTTGTCGTGTTTGTCTGTGTTTGTATATTTTTAGGCAATCCGGGTCATCCATCTCCAGTATGGGACCCGTGGAAACATAGTGTATGGAGTTGTATTGCATCTTCACCCATGATGAACTGTATCGGTGTATCATTATTAATAAATTTTGTATTTTTTTGAACCAAGCGGTCCAGATTTTCTGCTGCAAAGGTAGCTACTTTTTTGAGTCTCGTTAGTGATACCTGGATTCTGGTTGCATGTATAAGCTAGGTGTCTTTGGCTACAGCAGCAGCACCAGAATAGGTGTACTTTATCGGTGAATTGGTGAGATAACCAATATTGGTGCTTGGTTTTGCAGGAAAGGCTGTTCTTTTTTTTTTTCTTTTTTTCTTGTTCTTTCTGTTTTCTCTCATTTTTGGTCCTTCCTTTTCCATTCCCTCATCTGGTTGCTTGGACGACATGTCTATGGTACTGTCTCCCAGGTGCACTGATCTTTGCTGGGGAGGGAAGGATGCTTCCTCCACCCTGGCCAACTGTTGGGGAGGGACAACACACACCTCCTCTTTCTTCTCCCCCTGTATCTGCTGCTGGGAAGTGATTGCCATCTTCTCACCCTGGGCCTCTGAAACTGCCACAGGTGTGGGGCAGAGGTCTTGGACCCTCTGTCCGGTTGCCAGCACTTCTGCTGGAGAAGTTTGTTGTAACTTCACAGATACTGCTGTTGGTGCTGGGCAGAGCACAGTGAAGTTTGGCCCTAATACCAGCTCTTCTGCTGGAGGCTCATCAGGTTGTTCTTCCTCAGCAGAAAAGTCTATTAAATCCCATATCTCTATAACTGGTGTCTGGGGATAAAGGTTCACCATCTCCTGTCCATAGAACCCAGAAGATGTTATCAGTGCTGGGCAGAGGTTAGCAGAGCTCTGCCCTGTTGTCAGCACTTCAGGTTTGGGGACTGCAATCTTCAGATTTTCCACTGCCGATTCTCTGGCATGCTGCTGAACGTGTTCTAGCAGTTTCCTGTATGCCCTTTCCAGATGCTGTTCCTTCCTTAGCAAATGGTCCAGATCAGGTTTGAGCTCTGAGACCCCTGCAAGACCGAGCATAGCCTCTCTATATTCTCGCAGGTGCTCAAGGTCAGGTTCCCCTTCATCACCAAACATAAAATGATCTGTAAGGCTCTCCCACAGCAATCCAGGGCCTCCAAAGTCATATCCCTCTGGAGAGCATTCTGTTGTCTCCCCTAAATATCCCTCCTCTGCGTGCCATTGCAGAGCCCGATAACGATTGTCCAGCTCTATCTCCTGCTGGACTAGCCTGTCCAACTCAGTCACCCATTGCTCCTGGGGCCGCTCTCCCAGGAATGCCATCCGCAATGCCCGTTGGTCACTGGCCCGTTGCTCTTGGGTTGGAAAGCACTTGCCCTGTTTTATACCAGCGAGCTGGAGGGCTCCAATCCAGAGCTCCACCCGAATCTGCTGCCTGAGCTCCAGGTATTCATCCTTAGACACAATCCTGGTGTGTGTTGAAAGGATAATCCGCAGCAGCCCCGGGAACTCTGATGCCAGTTCCATATCTCCGTTGGGGTGACTGAAGTCTGCTATGCTGATCTTGAATCCAGTTGGAGGTTTGGATGTCCCAGATTGCAGGAAGCTTTCCCGCTGCTTGCCACCAATGTCACGGAACATCCCACACTCCGCTTGAGTGCTTCCGTCAGTATACCGCTTCCTAAGTTCTGGAACACGAGTCCAATGGATCTGGCTATAGGAACCCCCCAAGAACTAGACAACACCAGTCTTGGAGTACATCAGGACTAACTCTTTATTTGAGATCTCACACAAATTTATACAGCAGCGATGACTCAAAGCTAACCTAATTCACATGAGCTAATTTACTAAAAAAATTTACCCAGACCAGATGACAGACTTGTGGGCACCGAGCTTCACACAGTAGTATAAACACAATAGCAGGAGCTAATTACAATTAACAATACAAACAACAATCTCCCCCCCTCCTCAGCCTAGTCATCAACAGTTCATCTTTTAGCTTGTCCTGGAGGCTAATGTGATCAGCTCACTCAATTAACAGGTTGAGTTCAGAATCAAACAAACCAATAATAGTCTCTACATCCTGGGAGATATTGTGGACAAATATTACTGTCCCATTTTAAGTAGTCCAAGATATATTTTCTCACTCACCCTGTGCCAGGATAGCACAGGGTGACTTAGACATAAGAGGTGTATGGGGAGCTGGAACAAGGACATCCCCTACTTTCCAAGGGATTCTGAGTTCCACGGGCCCTCCCGTCACAATATTGTTATGGAATTATTTCTCTAAAACAAAAGTTAATACTGAAGCTGCAGGACGAGATTCACAGGACTCAATCACTGTGTGTAAAATGTCTGTTCCGTGCAAAAATGTATTATTACATGTTATTTTATACATAGATAAGAAAGGGGAGGTGTGAGATGTTATTAACCACTTCAATACCCGGCCATAGACATATGACGTCCACAGATGGGATCTCCCATCCTGGGTGGACGTCATATGATGGCCTGGGCTTCCCGGCCGCCTAGGGGGCACACGCGTGCCGCCGGGGGCGGGACCCAGTGCGTGTGCCCGCGATGTCCGCCGGGCACCCGCGATTGCCTGTTAACCGGGCCGGACCGTGGATCTGTGTGTGTAAACACACAGATCCACGTCCTGTCAGTTGAGAGGAGAGTGATCTGTGTTCCCAGTACAGCGGAACACTGATCGGTCTCCTCCCCTTGTACGTCCCCGCCCCCTACAGTTAGAAACACTCCCTTAGGAAACATATTTAACCCCTTGTGTCCCCCTAGTGGTTAACCCCTTCCCTGCCTGTCACATGTACACAGTAATCAATACAATTTTATAGCATTGATCGCTGTATAAATGTGTGGTCCCAAAACTGTGTCAAAAGTGTCCGAATTGTCCGCCATAATGTTGCAGTCACGAAAAAAAAATCGTGATCGCCGCTATTACTAGTAAAAAAAAAATAATTTTTTTTTTTTAAACGCCATAAATCTATCCCGTATTTTGTAGACGCTATAACTTTTGCGCAAACCAATCAATATACGCTTATTATGATTTTTTTTACCAAAAATATGAAGAATACATATCGGCCGAAACTGAGGAAAAAATTTGTTTTTTTAAAAAAAAATTGGGATATTTATTATAGCAAAAAGTAAAAAATATTGTGTTTTTTTCAAAATTGTCGCTCTTCATTTGTTTATAGCGCAAAAAATAAAAAACGCAGAGGTGATCAATTACCACCAAAAGAAAGCTCTATTTGTGAGGAAAAAAAGGACATCAATTTTTTTGTGGGTCCAACGTCGTACGACTGCGCAATTGTCATTTAAATTGTGACAGCGCTGAAAACTAAAAATTGGCCTGGGAAGGAAGGGGGTGAAAATGCCCTGTATTGAACAGGTTAAAAAATAACAAATAGAAATATATTATTAAAAGCTGGAGAATAGAACAATTGTAAAAGTAAAACTTTGGGGGGGGGAGGGGGGAGTAGAGACAGAGAGAGCTTCTAGTAGAAGATGTGTCTGTGTGTGAGGTGAAGGTCACAGAACACATTTCAACAGTCAGAACAAAATGGAGTCTCTTGTGCTTAAATCACCAATACAGAGAATGTCCACCATATTGCCCCATCAAAACTGCCCCATCATATTACTGCTATCAAAATTGCCCCATCCTATTGCCCCATCAAAATTGCCCTATTATACTGCCACCATCAAATTTGCCCCATCATAACTGCCCCATCCTATTGCCCCCATCAAAATTGCCCCATCATACTGCCACCATCATATTACCCCCATCAAAATTTCCCCATCCTATTGCCCCATCAAAACTGCCCCATCCTATTGCCCCCATCAAAATTGCCCCATCCTATCGCCCCATCAAAACTGCCCCATCCTATTGCCCTCATCAAACTGCCCCATAAAATTGCCCCATCAAAACTGCCCCATCCGATTGCCCTCATCAACCTGCCCCATCAAAACTGTCCCATAAAATTGCCCCATCAAAACTGCCCCATCAAAACTGCCCCATCATACTGCCACCATCAAAATGGCCCCATCAAAACTGCCCCATAAAATTGCCCCATCAAAACTGCCCCATCCTATTGCCCTCATCAAACTGCCCAATCAAAACAGTTTCAAAAAAATTGTCCCATCAAAACTGTCCCCATCAAAATTGCCCCATCAAAATTGGCCTCATAAAAATTGCCCCTAAGAAAACTGCCCCATCCTATTGCACCCATCAAAATTGCCCCTATTACAATTGCCCCATCCTTTTGCCCCATCATACTGCCCCCATCAAATTTCCACCATCAAAATTGCCCACATCAAAATTGCCCCATCATACTGATACTATCAAAATTGCCCCCATGAAAATTGCCCATCATATTGCACCTATAAAAACTGCCCAATCCTATATCCCCATTTTACTGCCACCCTCAAAAGTGCCTTATCCTATTGCCCCAATCAAAACTGCCCTCATCCATCCTATTGCTCCATCCTATTGCCCTATCAAAACTTCCCCATCAAAATTGCCCCATTATACTCCCACCATAAAAATGGCCCCATCTAAATTGCCCCATCCTATTGCCCCCATCAAAATTGCCCCATCATACTACCCCCATCATATTGCCCCATCAAAACTGCCCCCATTCTATTGCCCCAAAATTGCCCCATCATATTGCCCCAATAAAAATGCCCCATTCTATTGCCCTCATCAAACTTGCCCCCATCAAAATTGCTCCATTAACTACCACTATGAAAACTGTCCCATCAAATTGCCCCATCAAAACTGCCGCCATCAAAACTGCCCCATGAAAGCTGCACCCAACTTATTGCCCCATCCTATTGCCTCATCAAAATTGCCCCATCAAAACTGCCCCCTCCTATTCCTGTATTATAAATGATTAGTAATGGTGTGTCCCCCCTGGGCTTTGTATGTAATCAGAGATGAGATGTTCCAGCCCCTCCCCCACCGCCCATCACTGTGTATAAGAAGCTTTGGTCACCATGGCAACAAAAGCCTGGATACTCTTTTTATAAATGGCCGCCGCCTTGCATGACGTAATTTCCAGTTAACAAATAACGGGATGGTACGGCCCGGCGATTCCGATCGATGACACAAATCTCCCAGGAGGCATTGCAGAGCGGAAATGACGAGCTCCGCCCCCGGGGAGGGGAAAGGGAAGATTTCAATTTGAGATATAAAATATATATAAATGTCTGTGGATGTGTCTACTTCTGCCCCTCCCTGGAAGAACATTTCATTCTCTAAGACCCCGCCCACTGATTATTCATTGGATGTGTCTACTTCTGCCCCTCCCTGGAAGAACATTTCATTCTCTAAGACCCCGCCCACTGATTATTCATTGGATGTGTCTACTTATGCCCCTCCCTTAAAGAACATTTCCTCCTCTAAGACCCTGCCCACTGATTATTCATTTTATGTGTCTACTTCTGCCCCTCCCTGGAAGAACATTTCACCTCTTTCCTGCTTCTCCCTCCAGTATTATCGCCTGTAAAGGGACATTCCGGTGCTGTGATGATCTTTGCTCCGTTATCTCCACAAACCGAACTCTGACCTATCTGGGGATATCATTTGATAAGTATGATGATGATAAGATGTCGGAGTCAGAAGTGGATCATTATTGGGAGGTCCTCCATAATGCCGGCTTCTCTTTTGATACTCGGGAAGATCTGTTCTATTGGAGGTAACACACGTACCAAGTCTTAGAATGTGAATAGTAAAATGTAGACAACATTGGATGGTGATGAGATGATGGAGGTGGGACGTTGTTGGGAGGTCTTCTGACACCCGGGCTGCACTGTAATGAAAATGGAAGGACGGGTGACAAACATTCTATACAATTTCTGTAGAACCCATTGGAGGTCTCTGTAGTTCTACAGATAATGAGAGAGATGATTGAGATTTCCTGGGCCAGTCACAGATTTCCCAGATGATGGAGAATTTATTCCTCATCCCAAGTTTTATCATTACAGATGGGGGATGGGGAAAATCAGATCCACCAATAATAATCTTAGTCAGGTCCTACAATCTTCCACAAGGTTTTACCTTTACAGAAAAATAACCTCCCATCCCCCGAGGTCCATCCAATGTGTCAGTATAACTGAGCCAATCAGATGTGTGTTCTCATCCTTTTTCGTCATGACAGCCCAGCACACCAGTCATACAGTCTGCTATCCCAATGGTTGGATGGACATGAGTGTGTGGCCCTGGCCATGGTGAGGGCCCCTCACTTTTCCATCATTTCTTACAGAGCACAGTATGAGCCCCTCCTCCCCTCCATCATCACAGCAACATTTCCTCCTCTAACACTCTCATTTTATTCTTCTATGAAGGGGTGAAGGTTGGGATGTATCTATAGACAGAAGAAGAAGAAGATGATGTGTGGGAGACCCTCCCCCTCTCAGGTAATACACGGATCCGGATATGAAGAGAATGTCCGGAATGGAATGATATCAGAGTAAAGTCATATGAACTCTCAGCTTTTATTTTCTCTTTCTGATCTTTAAATATAGAATTCCAGTAATAGTAATCTTTGTGTTCTTTTCCTCTTCTAAATGACGTCATTTCTGCTCAGTATTGCCCACTTCCTGTGTTGTTGTGTGACCGGTGCCCCCTTCACAGCACTGATCTGATAGGGGCACCCGCGCATGCGCGCTCCATCTATTGTACTACAAGCCTGCGGTGACACACTGGCTGCACCACACATCACATCACCACTACAGCTCCGCCTCCATTGTCATCTAATTGGAGCCCCGCCTCCTCTCTATGAGTGACAGCGGCCCCCGCACTTTCAGAGCTTCATGTGGATTGGCTCCTGGATAATGTTCTGTGACAACGGCACAAGGACCAAACATTACAACAAACTTTATTCATATAAGACACTGTCCTGTTGTGTCAAAGTTTACTGACAATACATTTTACTGACTCAATTTTCATTGGACAAAAATGTTTTATTTTAACCATCACCACCAATCATTGTGTGTCCCCCCAGGAAGATTCAGTGTCACCCCCCAGGAAGATTCAGTGTCACCCCCCAGGAAGATTCAGTGTCACCCCCCAGGAAGATTCAGTGTCACCCCCCAGGAAGATTCTTTCACCCCAGGAAGATTCTGTGTCACCTCCCAGGCAGATTCTGTGTCACCCCCCCATAAAGATTCTGTCACCCCCCCAGGAAGATTCTGTGTCACCCCCCAGGAAGATTCTGTGTCACCTCTCAGGCAGATTGTGTCACCCCCCAGGCAGATTCTGTGTCACCCCCCAGGAAGATTCTGTGTCACCCCCCAGGAAGATTCTGTGTCACCCCCCCAGGAAGATTCTGTATCACCCCCCAGGAAGATTCTGTGTCACCCCCCAGGAAGATTCTGTGTCACCCCCCAGGAAGATTCTGTGTCACCCCCCAGGAAGATTCTGTGTCACCCCCCCAGGAAGATTCTGTGTCACCCTCCAGGAAGATTCTGTATCACCCCCCTGGAAGATTCTGTATCACCCCCAGGAAGATTATGTGTCACCCCCCAGGAAGATTCTGTGTCACCCCCCTAGGAAGATTCTGTGTCAGCCCCCCAGGAAGATTCTGTCACCCCCAGGAAGATTCTGTGTCACCCCCCAAGAAGATTCTGTCATCCCCCCAGGAAGATTCCGTGTCACCCCCAGGAAGATTCTGTGTCACCCCCAGGAAAATTCTGTCACCCCCCCAGGAAGATTGTGTGTCACCCCCAGGAAGATTCTGTCACCCCCAGGAAGATTCTGTGTCACCCCCCCAGGAAGATTCCGTGTCACCCCCAAGATTCCGTGTCACCCCCCAGGAAGATTCTGTCACCCCCCCAGGAAGATTCTGTGTCACCCCCCAGGAAGATTCTGTGTCACCCCCCCAGGAAGATTCTGTATCACCCCCCAAGATTCTGTGTCACCCCCCAGGAAGATTCTGTGTCACCCCCCAGGAAGATTCTGTGTCACCCCCCAGGAAGATTATGTATCACCCCCCCGAGGAAGATTCTGTGTCACCCCCCCAGGAAGATTCTGTGTCACCCCCCAGGAAGATTCTGTCAACCCCCAGGAAGATTCTGTGTCACCCCCCCAAGGAAGATTCTGTGTCACCCCCCAGGAAGATTCTGTCAACCCCCAGGAAGATTCTGTGTCACCCCCCAAGGAAGATTCTGTGTCCCCCAGGAAGGATCTGTGTGCCCATCCCACTGCAGAGCATTACATGTCACCCAACCCACTGCAGAGCATTACATGTCACCCATCCCACTGCAGAGCATTACGTGTCACCCAACACACTGCAGAGCATTACATGTCACCCATCCCACTGCAGAGTATTAAGTGTCACCCATCCCACTGCAGAGCATTACATTTCACCCATCCCTTTGCAGAGCATTACATGTCACCCAACCCACTGCAGAGCATTACATGTCACCCATCTCACCGCAGAGCATTACGTGTCACCAATCCCACTGCAGAGCATTACGTGTCACCCATCCCACTGCAGAGCATTACGTATCACCCATCCCACTGCAGAGCATTACGTATCACCCATCCCACTGCAGAGCATTACGCATCAACCATCACACTGCAGAGCATTACATAACACCCATCCCACTACAGAGCATTACATATTACCCATCCCACTGCAGAGCATTACATGTCACCCAACCCAATGCAGAGCATTACGTGCCACCCATCCCATTGCAGAGCATTACATGTCACCCAACCCACTGCAGAGCATTACATATCACCCATCCCAATGCGGAGCATTATGTGCCACCCATCCCACTGCAGAGCATTATGTGTCACCCATCCCACTGCAGAACATTATGTGTCACCCATCCCACTGCAGAACATTACATGTCACCCATCCCACTGCAGAGCATTACATATCACCCATCCCACTGCAGAGTATTATGTGTCACCCATCCCAATGCAAAGCATTACGTTTTACCCAACACACTGCAGAGCATTACATATCACCCATCCCACTGCAGAGCATTATGTGTCACCCATCCCACTGCAGAGCATTACGTGTCACCCATCCCACTGCAGAACATTATGTGTCACCCATCCCACTGCAGAACATTACATGTCACCCATCCCACTGCAGAGCATTACATATCACCCATCCCACTGCAGAGTATTATGTGTCACCCATCCCAATGCAAAGCATTACGTTTTACCCAACACACTGCAGGGCATTACATATCACCCATCCCACTGCAGAGCATTACATGTCACCCAACACACTACAGAGCATTACGTGTCACCCATCCGTTTGCAGAGCATTACGTGTCACCCAACCCACTGCAGAGCATTACATATCACCCATCCGTTTGCAGAGCATTACATTTCACTCAACCCACTGCAGAGCATTACGTGTCACCCATCCCACTGCAGAGTATTATGTGTCACCCGTCCTGCAGAGCATTAAGTTTCAACCATCCCACTGCAGCGTATTACGTGTCACCCATCCCACTGCAGAGCATTATGTGTCACCCATCCCACTGCAGCGTATTACGTGTCACCCATCCCACTGCAGAGCATTACATTTCACCAATCCCACTGCAGAGCTTAATGTGTCACACATCCCACTGCAGAGCATTACATGTCACCCATCCCATTGCAGAGCATTACGTGTCACCCAACCCACTGCAGAGCATTACATGTCACCCATCCCACTGCACAGCATTATGTGTCACCTATCCCACTGCAGAGTATTATCTGTCACCCTTCCTACTGCAGAGCATTATTATTATTATATTATTATATGAGATTTATATAGCGCCAACAGTTTATGCAGTGCTTTACAATGTATAAGGGGGACAACACAATTACAGTACAGTTCAATACAAAAGGGACAGGAGGGCCCTGCTCATAGAGCTTACATTCTAAAGGGAGGGGGTGGTGGTACAAAAGGTAATAGCTGCAAAGAATGATTTGATGGGGGTGGCTCAGGGACAGTTATGTGGGTGTGGGATAAGCTTGGTGCTCTTGCCAATAGGCTGAGTGGTGGGAGGTTAAATGCCTTGTCAAGCATGTGGTACCCAAATGTTTGGTGTTTTTCCCACGCTTGATGTGACTGAGACAAAGTTTCAAATTGTAACAGTGTGATCGGCTGCACATGTACTAAATAAGGTCCACACAGCTGAGCTGTGGGAAGTGGGCCGGGAGATGACAGCTCCACAATGTGATAGAATTGGGGGGCTGCTCTCTACTCTTCCATGTTGGCTCCCTCCTTGGGGTTGTGCCTCACCCTCACTTTCCTCCTCTGCTCTATCCAGAACCCAAGTCACGTCAGTGACCTCATCATCATCTCCTCCATCCTCATTACCACCGGAGACAACTTGGCAATACACATCACATTCACATATATATGTATTGATGAAACATTTCATGGAATGTATACAATGTAATATCTCAGTGTAATTGTACAATTATCTCTTGTAGACGGCCAGAGATTTGTCTGGTGATTGTGTCCTGGTATTGGATCTGCTGGACCTCTTCCATGTATAGAGGATGTCCTCACCGACACCTTGGATTTCTCTGCAACCCTCTAAAGGAAAGTCTTCTACTCTTCATGGATATAATGGTTGCCTCCCATTGTGAATTCCCTCTTCTCCCCTCTGTAGGATTCTGCACTTTCTAATATTATCAATACTCACTATGATGATGATGAGGATCCGACTCATTATTAGGACTCATTCATGGCGGGAAAAAGATATTTCTAAAGTTTCTCATCAATAAAAGCCGAATGGAACAACCACTAATACAGAGAAAGAGACCGCATTTTCCTTTTACTGCTGTCCTACTACTCTCCATCCTCCTCTGCATCCTCCATACTCCTCTCCATCCTCCATACTCCGCTCCATCCTCCATACTACTCTCCATAGTCCATACTACTCTCCATCCTCCATACTACTCTCCATCCTCCATACTCCTCTCCATCTTCCATACTACTCTCCATCTTCTCTCTCCTCTCCATCCTCCTCCCCATCCCCCATACTCCTCTCCATCCTCCATACTCCTCTCCATCCCCCATTCTCCTCTCCATCCTCCATACTACTCTCCATCCTTCATACTCCTCTCCATCCCCCATACTCCTCTCCATCTTCCATACTCCTCTCCATCCTCCTCTCCATCCTCCATACTACTCTCCATCCTACCCTCCATCTTCTCTCCTCTCCCTGCGCTCTCTCCTCTCCTTAGATGTAATAAAGTGATGCGGCTCTATCTAACATATACGGCATTCCCGGCTCCCAGTGTCTCTCTCTTCTTGCTCCATCTCTCTACAATTTCTTTCTCCATGTTGCTGATATTATCTTGTATAAGAACAGAACCATCCTTCAGAAATCCCAAGGAGAGATGGACATCTCATAGCCGGCTCTCTTCTGCCTTATATCAGAGTTTTTGTTCCACAACCAGAACTTTATCCCCCTGAATGACAAGCTTAGCCAAGTGATCCCATTTCTAGAAGTTCATCTTTACTTCTACCAACTTCCCCATCTCTGTTCTGTATGACTCTCTGCGACACGGCTACTAAGATTTCATTGTGCCAAGTCCATTCAGCTGCTTTGCCTTTCACTGACAACTTGCTGCCATTTTTATCAACATCATTTATTATATTATCTAAATGTAATCAGAACAACCCATGGATAAATTCATTTCATGTCATGGATCATTACCCAAAGGGACATTATTATCCTGACTGATTATTGGGCTACCAATATTATTACCTAGTTATTGGAAGGTGTTATTATCTATAAATTTACCCCATTGAGGTTTTTTACTCATCAATAAAGTTTTATATATTTTATTAACCTTATTCTGTGATTATTACCAACTTCTTCCCAGCTTGTTCTCCACAGCCAATACCCTCTCCCTTCTCCCTTCCCCCTCTCATCTCTCCCTTCCCCCTCTCTCTGCATTTGTTCCTTTCCTTGCCCTCTCTCTATATTTACCACATAATATGTTCCTACCATATAATGTATATACAGTATCTGACAAAAGTGAGTACACCCCTAAGTGAAAATCTCCAAATTGGGACCAGAGTGTCAATATTTTGTCTGTCAACCATTATTTTCCAGCACTACCTTAACCCTCTTGGGCATGGACGTCACCAGAGCTTCACAGGTTGTCACTGGAGTCCTCTTCCCCTCCTCCATGATGACATCACGGAGCTGGTGGATGTTAGAGACCTTGTGCTCCTCCACCTTCCAATTGAGGATGTCCCACAGATGCTCAATAGGGTTTAGGTCTGGAGACATGCTTGGCCAGTCCATCACCTTTACCCTCAGCTTCTTTAGCAAGGCAGTGGTGGTCTTGGAGGTGTGTTTGGGGTGGTTATCATGTTGGAATACTGCCCTGTGGCCCAGTCTCTGAAGGGAGGGGATTATGCTCTGCTTCAGTATGTCACAGTACATGTTGACATTCATGGTTCCCACAATGATCTGTAGCTCCCCAGTGTCAGCAGCACTTATGCAGCCCCAGACCATGACACTCCCACCACCATGCTTGACTGTAGACAAGACACACTTGTCTTTGTCCTCCTCACCTGGTTGCTGCCACATATGCTTGTCACCATCTGAACCAAATAAGTTTATCTTGGTTTCATCAGACCACAGGACATGGTTCCAGTAATCCATGCCCTTAGTCTGCTTGTCTTCAGCAAACTGTTTGCAGGTTTCTTGTGCATCATCTTTAGAAGAAGCTTCCTACTGGGACGACAGCCATGCAGACCAATTTGATGCAGTGTGCGGCATATGGTCTGAGCACTGACAGGCTGACCCCCCACCCCTACAACCTCTGCAGCAATGCTGGCAGCACTCATACATCTATTTCCCAAAGACAACCTCTGGATATGACGCTGAGCATGTGCACTCAACTTTGGTGGACCATGGCGAGGCCTGTTCTGAGTGGAACCTGTCCTGTTATACCGGTGTATGGTCTTGGTCACCGTGCTGCAACTCAGTTTCAGGGTCTTGGCAATCTTCTTATAGCCTAGGCCATCTTTATGTAGAGCAACAATTCTTTTTTTTAGATCCTCAGAGAGTTCTTTGCCATGAGGTGTCATGTTGAACTTCCAGTGACCAGTATGAGAGAGTGAGAGCGATAACACCAAATTTAACACACCTGCTCCCCATTCAAACCTGAGACCTTGTAATACTAATGAGTCACATGACACGGGGAAGGAACATGGCTAATTGGGCCTAATTTGGAGATTTTCAACTAGGGGTGTACTGACTTTTTTTGCCAGCGGTTTAGACATTAATGGCTGTGTGTTGAGTTATTTTGAGGGGACAGCAAATTTACACTGTTATACAAACTGTACACTCATTACTTTACATTGTAGTAAAGTGTCATTTCTTCAGTGTTGAAAATATAGAAGAAAAGATTTACACAAATGTGACTGAGGGGTGTACTTAATTTTGTGAGATACTGTGTATATATATATATATATATATATATATATATATACATACACCACATAAAATTTGTACCATAAAATATGTGCATGTTTCCTCTATATTAGCTCCACGATGTACAGAATACAGGTGAAGCATTGAAGACAACTAGTGGTGGGTGAAGAAATTACAGCTCAGTTTAATCACACCTTGCTATGGGTAGCAAGAAGGTAGGTGCAGGCAGGAGAAGCAGGAATCTCCTAAGGTCTCTGGTGAAGCACATTTCCCTTCTATGGAAATATGAGTCTGTCAGAGCTGCAGCCAATGCTATAGATAAGAATAGAGAAGAGATGTCTGTGATGTGTGCAGTTGGAATAAGAGACTGCCAGATATCATACACAAGGTGGAGGGGATGGTATTGGGTGAGGTGAGGTGAGGTCTCCTCATGCAGGGAGGATGGTATCCGGTGAGGTGGGGTCTCCTCAGGTGAAGGGAATGGTATTGAGTGAGGTGGGGTCTTCTCGGGTGGGAGGGACGGTATCGGGTGAGGTGAGGTCTCCTCGGGCGAGGAGGAGGGTAACAGGTGAGGTGGGTTCTCCTCGGGCGGGGAGGACGGTATCAAGCGAGGAGGACAGTAATGGGTGAGGTGGGGTCTTCTCAGTTGGAGGGGATGGTATCAGCAAGGTCTTCCCAGGTGAGGACGGTAACGGGTGAGGTGGGGTCTCCTTGTGCTGGGAGGACGGTATTGGGTGAGGTGGGTGTGACAGACCTAGCCGGAAGAGAGACTTTTGGAGGGGACTGAATGCTAGCCTCTTGCCGATCGATCGTGGGCCCTGGCATTTGGGAGAACGGTGCTCTTTGTGAGCTGTATGCCTGGGGACCCTTGAGGTGGTATTACTGTGGATTCAGGTTCTGGTCCCCAGGACACACAGACTCTGGGGACCCTGGATTTGCCATATTGGAATAGTGACTGATTCATACCATTGGGACTCCTACTGTTAAATGCTAATGTCATCAATTCCAGCTACCTGTCTGTTGTCTGCTAAAATGTGTATTGTAAATAAGTCTCTATATGGGATCTAAGAGTCATTAGATCCCCATTGTTGTTTGTGTTAATTAACTCTGCTATTGTGATAATGTTGATTGGGTTTTCTGATTGGGTTTTCTTGGGTTTTTCAAGTCTGGCCTAAAGGTCATGTCTGAGTCATCTAGGCTGTCTAAAGGGATTAGTTAATTAGCTCATGTTAATTAGGATACAGCTGTATTGTTAGAGTAATATGAGCAGGAGATCTGCACCTCCTCTTTTATTGTATAAAAGAGACTGTATTCCTGTCAATAAAGGGAGATTCCTGGTTGAACTTACATACAGCCTTCCTGGTGTTTGTTCTTAGCTATCACAACTGGGTTAGAACGGCACATAGCTGTAGTTCTAATCCCGGAGCATTGGATGACCGAACAATCAGATGTTGCAATCTGCAATCTGATTCTATAGCTGCAGAGGAGTGTCGAGAGAGTGGAACTGAGCGAGCAAGGGGCTCGTTACAGTGGGGTCTCTTCAGGTGGAGGGGATGGTATTTGGTGAGGTGGGGTCGCCTCAGGTGAAGGGGATGATATTGGGTGATGTGGGGTCTTCTCGGGTGGAGGGGGTGGTATTGGGTGAGGAGAGGTCTCCTTGGGCGAGGATGATGGGGTCTCCTCAGGTGGAGGGGATGGTATTTGGTGAGGTGGGGTCTCCTTAGATGAAGGGGATGATATTGGGTGAGGTGGGGTCTTCTCAGGTGGAGGGGACGGTATCGGGTGAGGTGGGGTCTCATCAGGTGGAGGGGATGTTATTTGGTGAGGTGGGGTCTTCTCAGGTGAAGGGGATGATATTGGGTGAGGTGGAGGGGATGGTTTCAGGCAAGGGAAGGCCTCCTTGGGCGATGAGGATGGTAACGGGTGAGGTGGGGTCTTCTTGTGCAAGGAGGATGGTATTGGGTGAGGTGGGGTCTCAGGTGGAGGGGATGGTATTTGGGGAGGTGGGGTCTCCTCAGGTGAAGGGGATGATATTGGGTGAGGTGGGGTCTTCTCGGGTGGAGGGGACGGTATCGGGTGAGGAGAGGTCTTCTCGGGCAATGAGGACAATAACAGGTGAGGTGGACTCTCCTCGGGCAGGGAGGATGGTATCGGGTGAGGTGAGGTGAGGTGGGTTCTTCTCAGGCGAAGGGGATGGCATTAGATGAAGTGGTGGTCTCCTCAGGTCCATGGACAGATCCTCTTATCTTCTCTATTCCTCAGCAATGCCACTGACTGTCCTTGTTATTTTCTTTATGTAAATGTATCTGCATAGGAAATACAGCCATGGAAATATGGAACACCAAAGCACATTAATAATGTGAAAGTCACACCCAACAGCAGTAATTCAAATCTGAAGTCGGATCCCATTGGAGGGCCCAGAGTAGAAGGCCAGGCTCCATCTTTGTTCATCCACAAATCACTGTGAGATGTGATGACACCGTGTGAGGCTCCTTGTGTACTGATTGGCTGGATATGAATTGGGCCCCCAATATGGCGGCACCACACCCAGCTGACATGTTCAGGGACATGACCCCTCCCTATAACCCCATCTGCAGAGTCCTGATATACACGTATGTTCTCCTGTGTGATGTCCACATCTGTCACATGACCTCTATGCCCACCATCAACCTCTCAGATTTCATGTAGTTCCACCAATTGGAAACCGGGGGGGGGTCAGTTCTCTCCCTCTCGCCACGTGTCATGTCTGGTGTCCCTGAGTTTTCTGTCCGAATTTCAGTGCCGCCTCCAGAACCCTGTCAAGGTTCTCACAGCTTCCATTTCCATTGGCGGATCCCTCCAAACCGCCAGCCTTACCACCCATCGCCGAGCAGACAGCCACTGCCCAATCCAGGGCAGACAGAATAGGGGAGGGGCCCTGAGGGGGAGGGGAGAAGAGATCACATGAGCAGAATTCCTGAATACACATGGATCAGACATGAAATAAAAGCCCCCATTACCTTGGGCACCTGACATGCACACAGCACCTTCCCGGAGCTCTGCCTGCTGAACAGCATCACCGCTGAGCCCGGGCAACGCTCACACAGCAGGAAGACCATCTTCATCAGGACCTGCAGGGGCCACCACACACCACCATTACTAATGGGAGAAGACAATACGGGAGGTTCTCCAAACTCTGATGACTTCACTCCCACACCTTTCACTGACACTCTATTGTCCTTCCATGCTCTTCCACCTCACTGTCTATCATCAGGTGGCTCTCCTGAGACTGGATGGGAGCAACAATCAGCCTGATAATAGGGAGCGTGCTTGAGGAGCACAGAGGAAGAGTTCCAGGGAGACAAAGGGAGGGGGAGTTCCAGTGAGGAGGAGGAGGGAGAGTTCCAGGGAGGCAGAGGGGGAGTTCCAAGGAGGCAGAGGCAGGGGGAGTTCCAGGGAGTCGGAGGGAGGGGGAGTTCCAGGAAGGGGGAGTTCCAGGAAGGCGGAGGGAGGGGACGTTCCAGGGAGGGGGAGTTCCAGGAAGGGAGCAACAATCAGCCTGATGATAGGGAGCGTGCCTGTGGAGCACAGAGGAAGAGTTCCAGTGAGGAGGAGGGAGAGTTCCAGGGAGGCAGAGGGGGAGTTCCAAGGAGGCGGAGGCAGGGGGAGTTCCAGGGAGGCGGAGGGAGGGGGAGTTCCAGGAAGGGGGAGTTCCAGGAAGGTGGAGGGAGGGGGTGTTCCAGGAAGGGAGCAACAATCAGCCTTATGATAGGGAGCGTCCCTGAGGAGCACAGAGGAAGAGTTCCAGGGAGACAAATGGAGGGGGAGTTCCAGTGAGGAGGGAGAGTTCCAGGGAGGCGGAGGCAAGGGGAGTTCCAGAGAGGCAGAGGGAGGGGGAGTTTCAGGAAGGCAGAGGGAGTGGACGTTCCAGGAAGGCAGAGGGAGGAGACGTTCCAGGGAGGGGGAGTTCCAGGGAGGCGGAGGGAGGGGGAGTTCCAGGGAGGGGGAGATCCAAGAAGGCGGAGGGAGGAGGAGTTCCAGGGAATAAAGACAAGATTCTCTATATCAGGAGAGGAAATGGCGATATCACACCGGAAGAGACTCCTCCTCCACACAGTTGACGATGATGGGACGCTGGCCATGCCTCTCCAGCAGACTCGGGACTCTCTCTGCAGCCTGGGGGAGGGGAAAAAGGAGCATTAGAATCTGATTGGTGGCAGGAGATCTCCCAGAATTGAATTCCACTCTATTCCAGGAGATCCTATATCTGGGAAGATTCCATCCAAAGAAGAGCTGTGAAGTCATCCCGCCACACAGTATAAAATATATTATCCCCCGTCCCTATCACCATGTGTAAGATAGCCCCGCCCCTCCTTTACCTTTCTCCCTATCGCCTTCCTCACAGCTGTGTTGGCCGATCGTTGCAAAGCCTTGAGAGATGCCTGTATTTCCTTCCTCTGCCACTGGAGCATGGAGGCACTGTCCACACTATGCAACGTAAAGGAACAATGACATGGTTATGGCGGCTTTGTTGGAGCTTCCAGTGATAGATTTTTGGGGAGATATGTGATCAAGGGAGACAATGTGAAATTCCTTATTTTTATTTTAGTGTCCATCATTTTTTTTCCCATCGGTACCCTTTCTATTTAGTCTGTAAGTCATGTGACCACATTTCTCCCCCTGCTGTGGGATATAGCATCCTAACGCCCCTCCGGTGTGAATTCTGACACCCCGATCTTCACTTACATCTGTCACAAGTCCGACCTCCTTGGACAACCTCTGAGCATTGTTCAGGGAAGGGGTTATCATCTTCATCCGCTCAACAATGGAATCCACTTCCCTTCGTAGAACCTGTCCCGTCTCCCATGCCTGGAGAGAAAATCATAGGATGAAGGTGACCTGGGAGGTCTTATATTTTATTGTACAGGATCAAAATAACAGTAAATTTCACTGATTTTTAATTCTTAATGATCATCAATAGATAAAATAATTATAATTAAATTGTATCATGCAGAGAATTGGATGGATGTGTGCTGGGCATGGCCTCAGATATCTGACCTCTCTGGCTTCTTCTCCGGTAACGGCGATAAGGCGGACAATCCCTCTCAGCAGAGGTTTCTCAGAGATGATCACCAAATCCTCAATAGCTCCCGTCTTCTGAAGGTGTCTGCATATAAACAGAAAATTTCAGGGGGATCCAGAAGAATCTCAGTATGAATTTAGAGGTAGGGGGTCCAAGAATTTTTTAGAGGAATCGGGAGGTTCGGGTGTCTCAGGTGGAATCAGAGAAAATCCAGGAAATTTCATGAGGAGTTGTGGGGTGGTTCATGAGAAATGGAAGAATCAGAGGAATTGGGGGTGTGTGCAATGAGAACTAGGGTAATCCAGGAAACCTCAGGAGGAATTGGGGGGTTGGGGGTGGCTGTAGGGTAGGGGATCCAGGAGAATCTCAGGAGGAATCAGGGGAGGACTCAGGAATTAGGAAGGGAATACAGATGAATCTCAGAAGGTATTGGAGGACCCAGGAAACCTGAGGAGGAACCTGTCTAGGGGGGTGAACAGAGGAATCCTGGGGGGTGATTATGTAAATTAGAAGAATCCAGGAAACCTCAGGAGCAATTGAGGGGTTGGGGTGGCTGTAGGGTAGGGGATACTGAAGAATCTCAGGAAGAGTTAGGGGAGTCATAAGCATTTGGCGAACCCAGGAAACCTGAGGTGGATCATGTCTGGGGGTGATACAGAGGAATACGGGGAGGGCATCAAGAGAATTGAGGCAACCTCAGGTGAAATCTTGGGGAGTTGGAGAGTGGCTCTGGGGTAGGAGATACTGAAGAATCTCAGGAGGAATCAGGAAGGGGGACCCAGGGAACCTGAGGAAAAATATTTCAGGGGGACACAGGAGAATCTCAAGAGGAATTACGTGGGGAGGTCATGAGCATTTAGGGAACCCAGGAAACCTCAGGAGAAATTGGGAGGGGGGGCTAGGGGATACAGAAGAATCTCAAGAGGATCAGGAAGGGGATCCCAGAGAATCTCAGGAGGAAGTGGTTGTAAACCTAGGAAAAGGAAAAGGTGAGAGGGGTTGGGTCTTGGAGAACCCTAAGAGGAATCAATGGGTGAATAGAACACAGGAGAAAATTAGGTATTAGAGGAAATGGGTGGGGGAGACTGGTGGCAGGAAATCTAAGGAGGAATCTTGGGGTAGGGGGAAATCCAGGATAATCTCAAAGAATTCAAGGGGATCCATGAAAATCTCAGGAAAAATCAGGATAGAGGGAGGGAATCCTCAGGAGGGTGGATCCAGGAAACCTTTGGAAAAATCAGTAAGATTTGGAAATCATGGAGGTGGGGTTGAGGATTCCAGGAGAATCTTAGAAGGAACTAAAGGGAATCCAGGAGAAAATTTCAGGAGAGAGACATGGGGGAGAATGGTGGATGGAAGGGGAGGTGGTGTCACGTACCTGATGGCGAGCCTGACGTGTAGAGGAAGGCCTCCCGTACAACTCTGGCTCAAGGGCCGCTGGTAGTGGAACAGCTGGCGCTGGAGCACGGTGGAGTAAGAGTGCCTATGGAAGTCCCGAAGTCTGAGCAGGAAGTTGCTGGAACACACAGGTGGACGGCTGGACTTGACTGGAAGCAGACAGGAGAGTCGCTGGATCACTGGCAGGTCTCGGCAGCAGAGAGACAGATCAGATGACTCGGCTGGCAGGAACGTGGTCAGGTCACAGACCGAATAGGCAACGGCTAGGCAGATCAGGTACAACAGCAGGCAGGAGAGAAGTCAGGTCACAGGCAGGTTCGGCAGTGGGTAGGCAGATCAGGTACAAACAGCAGGCAGGAGAGGAGTCAGGTCACAGGCAGATTCGGCAACAGGTTTGCGGATCAGGTACAAACAGCAGGCAGGAGAGGAGTCAGGTCACAGGCAGATTCGGCAACCGGTAGGCAGATCAGGTACAAACAGCAGGCAGGAGAGAAGTCAGGTAGCAGGCCGGAACGATGATCGGAAGTCAACACAGGTAACAAGAATTCAGGTACACGCTGTAGACCAAGCAGCAACCAGCCAGTACTAAGTCCGTGTTTAAATAGGCCGTCTGGCGCCAGTTCTGATGACAGGCATGCGCGGGCGCGCGTGCACGTGGACGCGCGATCGCGAGCGCGCGCACATGCGAACGTGCGATCGCGCATGCGCGATCGCGTATTCGCCAATGCGCCCGTAGTTGTTCTGTGAATCCCTTGCTGGCGCCTGCGCACAGGCGTACGCTTGCAAGCATTATCTGTATTCAGCGGATGACTTCCCTGACATTGCCCCCCCTTACGGGCAGCCTCCGGATGCCCAGTTGGTTCCTCTTCAGGGGATGACTGTGGAAGAAGGCACGTATTAAGTCCATAGCATGTACATTCCGCTCTGGTTCCCAGGAGTTCTCCTCCGGTCCATAACCTCTCCACTTGATCAGATATTGTAATTGACCCCTTCTCCTTCTACAGTCCATAATCGCTTCCACCTCGAACTCCTCGTCTCCACTGACCATCACCGGTTCGGGTGGTCTAGACTCCCGATTAGGAAAGGGATCAGGCAATGCGGGCTTTAACAAAGATACATGAAATACCGGATGTATGCTGAAGGATTCTGGTAGGGATAGCTCGTAAGAAACATCATTAATCCTTCTCCTCACAGGAAATGGCCCAAGGAATTTAGGGGCCAACTTCTTTGACGGGCAGGCCAGTCTCAGATTTGTTGTTGCCAACCAAACCCTGTCCCCTGGTTGCAGAATGAGTTCCCCTCTCCTCTTCCTATCGAAAACTCTTTTATTATCCTGTTGAGCCTTGGTTACGGTTTTCTTCAACAGCTTGTTATTACGATTAAAGAAGTCTACAGTGCTTTGGACAGCCGGTACTGAAGACTCGGGGACAAGGTCAGGCAAAAAGGTGGGATGGAAGCCATAATTAGAGAAGAATGGAGATTGCTTGGTGGCTGCATGACAGGAGTTGTTATATGCAAACTCGGCCAAGGGTAAGAGAGACACCCAATCATCCTGCACAAACGAAGTGAAACAACGGATGTACTGTTCCAGCGTCTGATTGGTCCGTTCAGTTTGACCGTTAGACTGCGGATGATATGCGGATGACATGGAAAGTTTAATTCTTAAAGCTTCACACAGTGACCTCCAAAACCTTGAAGTAAATTGGGCTCCTCGGTCAGAGACAATGTCGATGGGTACCCCATGGAGTCTAACGATTTCCTTAATAAATACTCGAGCAGTCTCAGCAGCAGAGGGTGTACCCTTCAAGGGTAGGAAATGAGCCATCTTAGTTAGCCGGTCTACTATGATGAAGATGGCTGTACAGTCTTCAGAGGGAGGTAGCTCAACTATAAAATCCATGGAGATCATGGTCCACGGCCTGTCAGGCACGGGTAAAGGTCTGAGCAAACCCCACGCCTTGTTTCGGATGTTCTTACTCCGGATGCAAGTAATGCAAGTGTCTATATATTCTTTGCAGTCCTTCTCCAAATTTGGCCACCAAAATGTGCGTTGCATTAAGTTTATTGTTTTGCGAATGCCAAAGTGACCTGCTAGAGGGTGATCATGGCAGAGTCCTAGAACTGATAAACGGACTGCTTCTGGGACGAAGACCTTGTTCCCTTTCCAAAGAAGTCCATCTCTTGCCTGTAACGTCTCCCCGACAGGATCAGGGGAGACTGCGGACGCCTGCTTCAACTGGGACATGAGATCGGACTGTAGTAACAGAAAATTTCCTGCTGGTAGGATGGTGTCAGGTACTGGTAAGACCTTTGGATCCTCGAACATACGTGATAGCGCATCAGGCTTGACGTTCTTTGATCCGGGTCTATAGGTGATGTGGAACAAGAACCTTGAAAAAAAAAGTGCCCATCGGGCCTGTCGAGGTCTTAGTCTTTTGGCAGTCCTTAAATATTCAAGGTTCTTGTGGTCTGTATAAATCAAAATTGGATGAGCGGCTCCTTCTAACAAATACCTCCACTCTTCCAGGGCGGCCTTTATGGCAAGAAGCTCCCGATCTCCCACGTTGTAGTTTCTTTCTGCTGGAGCAAGTTTTCTGGAAAAGAAAGCTACAGGGTGGACTAGATCCTTGGGGCCTTGGCGCTGGGACAGAACTCCCCCGACTGCACTTTCGGAAGCATCTACCTCCAGAATGTAAGGTAGTGCCGGATCTGGGTGGCTTAGTACAGGGGCAGTTGTAAACAGTCCTTTAAGAGTTTCAAAGGCAGCCTGGGCCTCGGGAGACCAGCGGAAACGAGCACCCTGTTTGGTAAGTTGGGTAATTGGTGAGATGATAGCTGAAAAGTTCTTGATAAATCTGCGGTAAAAGTTAGCAAACCCGATGAACCGCTGGATCCCTTTCTTATCAGTGGGCGCAGGCCAGGTCAGGATTGCAGACACTTTTTGAGGGTCCATTTCAATTCCTCCGGTAGAAATGATCAAGCCCAAGAACTGGATACTCTGCCGCTCGAACTCACATTTCTCGGGTTTGGCATAGAGTCCATGTAAGCGGAGACGGCAGAGAACATTCTTGACATGCTCCCGATGGTCAGCAAGGGAGGTAGAGAACACCAGAATATCATCTAAATAAACAATAACGAAAATGTCCAGGTAGTCTTTGAAGACGTCATTGATGAAGTGTTGGAAGGTGGCCAGGGCGTTACACAAGCCGAAGGGCATGACGAGATACTCGTAGTGGCCAAAACGAGTACGGAAGGCGGTTTTCCACTCATCCCCCTGGCGTATGCGGATGAGGTTGTAGGCTCCCCTCAGATCAAGTTTAGTAAAAATAGTAGCAGAACGAAGTCTTTGGAAAAGCTCAGGAACCAAGGGAAGAGGATAACGGTTTTTCACAGTGATCTTGTTCAGGTCCCGGTAATCTACACATGGCCATAGTGAATGGTCCTTCTTCTCCACAAAGAATATTCCCGCCCCGGCAGGTGAGGTAGAAGGGCGAATTAAGCCTTTCTGGAGGCTCTCATCAATGTATTC
The DNA here is from genome assembly GCA_037952925.1 of Lithobates clamitans. Lineage (NCBI taxonomy): Eukaryota > Metazoa > Chordata > Amphibia > Anura > Ranidae > Lithobates > Lithobates clamitans. Next base: position 73,159 of record JBBGZY010001204.1, on the reverse strand, counting down.
CTTTAGAGCTGCTAATTCTTTCTCAGACAGTGGGAAAATCCGACCAAATGGAATAGCAGCCCCAGAAAGGAGCTCAATGGGGCAGTCGTAAGCCCTGTGTGGAGGTAAGGTGTCTGCTCCCCGCTTGCTGAAAACATCAAGGAACTCGTGATAGGCCTCAGGCACCTTTTGGCAGAGCTCAGCATCAACGTCCATACACAACAGGGTGGTGGGTGCAGCAGTGGGATTGGACAGGCAGTGCTTCCGGCAGTAAGATGATTGGTACTTGATACTGCCTGATTTCCAGTCCACTGCCGGATTATGGGCCTGTAGCCATGGTAGACCAAAAATGACGGGGTACAGAGGTGAAGAAATGGCATCTAGCCGCAAAAGTTCCTTATGACCAGTAGAGGTCGTAGTTAACAGTGGAGGGGTCTCCTGGGTCACCAATCCGGACTTTATACGAGAGCCGTCAGCCAGAAATACAGTAAGTCTCTGCTCTTTGGATTAAAGAGGGATACCTTGTTGGGCAGCAAATGCCAGATCAATAAAGCAACTGCACGCCCCCGAGTCCACAATTGCAGTAGCTGACACACTTCTCCCTGGGAGCTGAAAGGTAACAGGAAGTGCCAATTGAGCAGAAGTTGCTGGAGGGACCGCCTGATTTGCTGGAGAAGCCGGGAAGGATCTGCGTCCCTTAGCAGGACAAGTCCGTACATAGTGACCCGCCCTGCCGCAGTAGAGGCAGAAGTTGCCTTGAAGACGTCGTGTCCGTTCCTCAGGGGACAGCGATGGGCGAATCAAGCCTAGCCGTGTGGGTGTTACGGTTTCTAATGCGGGAGAGGCCGGCCTGACAGATGTTGGCCGAACAGGAACTGCTGACTTCTCCCGCCTGCGTTCTCGCAGACGACGGTCGATCTGGATAGATAATGTGATTAAGTCCTCCAGGGTACTTGGAGCACCCACACGAGCTAACTCGTCTTTTAAGTCCTCCGATAACCCCAGGCGAAACTGATGTCACAGAGCAGCGTTATTCCAGTGGGTATCTGCACTCCAGCACCTGAAGTCTCTTATATAGTCCTCGACCGCTCTGCGGCCTTGTCGGAGTGCATGGAGAGAGGACTCGGCAGTAGTGGTTAGTAGAGGGTCCTCGTATATCTTGGACATTGCTTGGAAGAAAGAGGACATAGTATTTAGTTGTGAGTCCTTCTTTTCCAACAGACGATGAGCCCAGGTTTGGGGTTCACCTTGAAGTAGGGATATGATGAACCCCACCTTTGTAGTCTCTGCAGAAAAGGTCCGTGGCTGGAGTGAAAAGTAAAGCTGACAGGCATTGCGGAATGCTCTGAACTGGGTCCGATCTCCAGAAAATCTGTCAGGATTAGGTACTCGTGGTTCTGGGGATGTCATCATTGCAGCGGGAATGGCCGAAGAGAGCTGGACTTGCACGTGCTCCACCAGACGCACATATTTCTCCTGCAGGGACTTGACCGCTTTAGTAAGGCTTGTGAGGCATTGGCAGACTTCATGTAGGGGAGAGGTTCCTCCTGCAGGCTCAGTCATGGCTGCTTGGTACTGTCACGTACCTGATGGCGAGCCTGACGTGTAGAGGAAGGCCTCCCGTACAACTCCGGCTCAAGGGCCGCTGGTAGTGGAACAGCTGGCGCTGGAGCACGGTGGAGTAAGAGTGCCTATGGAAGTCCCGAAGTCTGAGCAGGAAGTTGCCGGAACACACAGGTGGACGGCTGGACTTGACTGGAAGCAGACAGGAGAGTCGCTGGATCACTGGCAGGTCTCGGCAGCAGAGAGACAGATCAGATGACTCGGCTGGCAGGAACGTGGTCAGGTCACAGACCGAATAGGCAACGGCTAGGCAGATCAGGTACAACAGCAGGCAGGAGAGAAGTCAGGTCACAGGCAGGTTCGGCAGCGGGTAGGCAGATCAGGTACAAACAGCAGGCAGGAGAGGAGTCAGGTCACAGGCAGATTCGGCAACAGGTAGGCGGATCAGGTACAAACAGCAGGCAGGAGAGGAGTCAGGTCACAGGCAGATTTGGCAACCGGTAGGCAGATCAGGTACAAACAGCAGGCAGGAGAGAAGTCAGGTAGCAGGCCGGAACGATGATCGGAAGTCAACACAGGTAACAAGAATTCAGGTACACGCTGTAGACCAAGCAGCAACCAGCCAGTACTAAGTCCGTGTTTAAATAGGCCGTCTGGCGCCAGTTCTGATGACGGGCGCGCGCGCACACGGACGCGCGATCGCGAACGCACGCACGTGCGATCGCGCATGCGCGATCGCGTATTCGCCAATGCGCCCGTAGTTGTTCTGTGAATCCCTTGCTGGCGCCTGTGCACAGGCGTACGCTTGCAAGCATTATCTGTATTCAGCGGATGACTTCCCTGACAGGTGGAAGAATCCAGGAGAATCTCGAGAAATCGAGGGGCAAAACAGAAATATCAGGAATATTCAGGATAGAGAAAGGGAATCCAGAAAAGTTTGAAAAGAATTGGCAGGAGGGGTGGATCCAGGAAACCTCAGGAGGAATCAGGAAGTGGTGGGGAATATTGGGGAATCCAAGAGAATCTCAGGCGAAATTGGAAAGTGGGGGGGTGGGGGAATCTTCAATTAAAGAATTAAAGGGGGATCCAGGAGAATCTCAGGAGGAATCCGAGAGTCCAGAAGGAGTTCAGGGAGGGTAAATCAGGAGAACCCAGGAGGAACCAGGAGAGGGAAGGCGATCCAGGAGAATTTCAGGAAGGAGACACCAAACGAGACACACATTCAGTTGAGAAAAACTTGTCTCTTACGTGCCACAGCAAAGTTCCACCAATGTCTGTTGAGCTCTGGAGGCCAGACTCAGCATCTCCTGAATAGGAACGGCCATTTAGACCACATGTACCGGATCTGGGTACACCTGGGGGAGGGGAGAAATGAGGAGACCATTGGTAGAGGAATGCCAGGCCACAACCACCAATGGTATCCTGTACAGTCCACCCACTGGTCTGTCTGTTAAAGCGGAACTCCATCCAGAAAGCAAACACTTCTATATACAAGATACGGCCTTACCATCACAAAAACTCTCCTCCTTCTTCTTATCCCCAACATCTCGCTACAGGTGACTGAGGGACGCTACCGTGTACAGCGAATTGCTGCCGCCAAAATATCTCCCTATGGTAAATGTCTCCCAATTATGTTGGACTTCCTTGAGTGGGCGGTTACAATCTGCGCAGCATTCGGTGGTGACCATCCACAGGCACTGACTGACAGCTATGCCATACGGACAGCACTGTCTCTTTCCACCTACCAACATCACCACATGCCCAATGTTTCATGGGAAATGTAGTTCTTTTTGGCTGCAAAAGTGGAAAAATGGGGGGGCGTGTCCGGACGCTGAAGAGACAGGGCGTGTTGCTGAGAAGCTCCTCTGAGCCCTCCGCAATCCAACGCCATCCTGCAAAACAAACAGCTCGGCGAGCTTCTAAACTTTGCCCTATAGCCACTGAACATTTGACACATCAACCCCTGGGGAAATTGTGGAGTCCGGCTGACCGATCGAGTATTTATTGGGCTCCGGCCGGCTCCACACAACAGAGACTCGCCGCCATCTTGTGGCCTGCAGGCCCTCAACATCCCCGGGCTCGTGTGCCGTGATTGGCAGAGCAGAGTGAAGCTAACCTGTCTACATCTGTGGATATTATCCCTGGGGAGGACCGGGCGGTGTGAGGACACGGAAAAACTCCAGAAACTCAGCGAAAGCTAGCTCCGAACACCCGTGGCCTGCCACCATCTTGAGGCCTGTGAAGCCTCCAGCGTCCCCGGGCTCGAGTTCCGCGATCGGCGGTGTGAGGGACAGCCAACACATCCCTACCTATAGCGGGCACCTCCGGGAGATAGTTGGATGGTGTGAAAACCCTAACGGCCGGCAGAGGATCAGGAAAAGGCTGATTCCGGACACCCGCAGCCTGCCACCTACTGTACAGGACACATCCTAGGAAAGTCTGAGGCTTTGGCCTACCTTTGGAGGACAGCGGCCATCTTGCTACTCCAGGGACACCCTAACTCATTTCTTTCCACCTTTCCTGATGCACGGCTGACCTTCATCCCACTAAGCTTGGTGAGTCACCTGAGTTACCACTCACCCCTTACACCTATAACACAAATTTCAGATACTTGTCAGCCCTACAACACACTCTCTACCGATGTGACATCAGGCCTTTAAAGGGACATTCCTCCCCCTACAATTAGATTTAAAGACACTAGTCCTTATGGTCATGTCCTCAAAGAGCAAAACGCTTGATATGTGAAGATGACAGACATGTGAGACTGGGGCTCCATCTCCCACCATCTCTCCAAGACCCTCGCTGACTGACCTATAGCTACAATATACACGGGAGTCACCTCTTCAGCCTTCCACAGCGGCCGCACACCCCATGGGCAAAATTGGGGATCAAAGGCACAACTACTCAGCAACCCTTAAGCCTCAGGCCTCCTCCAAGATGGATTGCTTTCTAAGTAGACCGACATTCATGGCTTCAGGAGCCCTCGAAGACACACAGACCACTTCGGAGCAATCAGAACTAAACACAGGTGGCCGGGGAGATGTGAGATGTGACATGCTTGTTCCGGGGGAGAGACCTGATGGCGGGGTGGTGGAGGCGCGCAGAGAGGCGGAAGATGAGGGCGGCAGGGATGGCGAGAGGTGAGTGCTCACGCTGGCCTCACTGAAGACACTGCCTTAGTACAGCGGGAGGAGCGGCATGGAAAGCAAGGGTGTTTTACCTGGCAACAGAAATTCAGACACCGTGTCCCGAGAAAGACAAGCCCGGCGGTAGCCCCTGGCCCGATCAGTCCGCTCGGTGAGGGGCTCTGCCTGCACATAAAGATCGGCATCTGTCCCCGGTGCCCCGATCCTGGCTCCCTGATCCCGCCATCGGTCGGAACCCGCTCTCCCCCATCCCCCCCCTGCTCCACGGCATACGAAGGGAAGTGATAGCCCGGCCTTTGGCGCCCTGCTGGCAAACACAGAGAGGGAATGGAGACCGGCTTCTAAACCTCCTTGAATAGCGGCATAACCATAAAGTCTATCACGACCCCCCCTGCTGAGAAGGAGAGGAGCAGCTGGCTGAAACAATCGGAGTGTGGATGCTCTAGGTAAGATCAGCTGTCGCTGAAACACATTACTGTACCCTGCTAATGGACACTCAAAGGCAAAGTTACTAAACAATATTGAAGGTTGAGCAGGACTGTTTAACAAGTTAATCATGAGTATTCAAAAGTTTACTCAGCCTGAAGAAGTGTATTAAGAGTGTATAAAATTTAAAGGGACTGTATAAAGGCAATCAAAGAAGCGGTCTTAGGGGGGGGGCGAATATCATGAAAGGTCGGTCACATAAAAATTATGAGCAGAAAAAGCCTAGAGATAGCCTCAACTCTAGCTCCATTCAAAAATTCCTAAAGGAAGTGCAACTTAAAAGCCAGTCTTGGAAAACAGGCAGCAAAGCATGAAAGATAAAAAGAAAGACCTCTCTAAATACAAAGGAGCCCTGGGGGTTACCCCAGAGGGGAGACGACCCAGGGCGATGTATATGATCAAAGTTTAGATGTAGACGTGGATGCACCCCCAACAAAATCTGAGAGATATGTTTACCAAATTATAGTCTGTCATAAAAGAAGAGTTTCACAATATAAGGACAGATATGGGATACCTCTTAAAGCGAGTGGAAGCAGTGGAAGAAATATCAGAACAACAAGCAGTGGAGATTACAGTGTTAAAAAATCAAGTCAAAAAATTACAGACTGACCAACGGGATATGCTCCTCAAATTAGAGGAACAGGAAAATCAGAACAGGAGGCAAAACCTGAGGATAAGGGCTATACCTGAACAGAGAGGAGAGGACTTGTTCCTAATGATGAAATAACTTTTTAACCCTCTCTTAGGGAGAAGCCTTGATGAAGACCTTAAACTGGACCGTGTCCACAGGATAAGAAAACCCCAAGGAGTTAGGGAAGAAACCCCCAGAGATGTTATTGTGAGGTTTCATAAATATGAGGACAAGGCAAAGATTTGGAGTAAATTAAGGGGGGTAAAACCTGTGAAGTACAACAATGGGGAAATCCAAATTTACTTGGATCTGTCCGCCAAAACGCTTGCAAGGAGATGTCAACTGAGACCGCAGTTGGACGCTTTGAGGGGGGCTAACTTAAAGTATAGCTGGGGGTACCCTTTTGCATTGAATATGTTTAAAGAGGGTATAAATTACAGATTAATTCAGATAGAGGACTTACAAAACTTTTGTAGAGATTTAAACATTGCATTACCTGAGTTTCCAGGCGAGGAGCCTATTAAATTAGAGAAAAAAAGTTGGGGCATTGGGGGCGGGGCTGTGGGGGGTGGGGGGGTGATTTGGGGGAGGGGGGAGTAGGAAGACAAAGCCAGAAAGTGCTTTCCGTGACCTTCCTCCTCCCGCCCACTATTTTGTGGGTGGGGGCGGAACACCATGACCCGCCATGTGAGTCTCACCCCAAGGCACGTGGGGATGTAGGCGGCGATGGAGAAATTTAGGTTGTGGCGTCCCTGTAGTCAGGTATGGGCATGGGGGAGGGGAGGAGTTGGGGAGGGGGTGGAGGGGGGTTCCCGCAGATTAAGTGTTCTGTTTCTATAGTCTTTTTTTGGCTCTTTTCTCTTTTTCTCTTCCATGCAGCTGATGAATTAGAGGTGTGGTGGCTGCATGTAAGAGAAAGATTAAAAAGAAGGGATGATGGAAATTAATTTTGTGCCATACAACGTAAAAGGGCCAAACTCCCCTGGGAAAAGGCGGAAAGTGTTAAAAGAGTTACAGACCTATGAAGCAGATATAGTCTTCTTGCAGGAGACGCAACTAGTGTTAGAAGAGGGTATTAAGCTGGACTCGAGATATTATCCTAATTGGATTTATGGAGATTCTCCCATCAAACGGGCGAAGGGAGTGAATATCGGATTCTCGAATCGGATGAAATATACATTATTAGGAAGGAGGGTGGACCCGGAGGGCCGGTAGTTATTCTTAAAGGTAAAACTGGGGGTAAAGACATATACATTGGCTAACGTGTATTGTCCGAATAGAGATCCGATAGTCTATCTTTCCCAGACCCTGAGCAGACTGATGGAATTCAGGGAGGGGGAAGTGATTCTGGCAGGGGATTTTAATCTTTGTCTTGATCCAGCCTTGGATAGGTCATCTAGCAGTAGAGAGGCAAGTAAAAAGCTACTACTGAGCCTTGGGAAAAAGTTGCATGATTGTCACTTGATGGATGTATGGAGAGTGGTAAGGGATTATTCCTTTTTCTCGGCTGCGCATGGGACCTATTCAAGGTTGGACTACATGCTAGTGGACCACAGTTTATTGGGCCATATTAAAGAGTCGAAGATAGAAATTATGACTTTGTCAGATCATGCACCAATCTCGATGAAGGTTATGTTAGAGGGTTCTCAGAGGGAGCCTTACACCTGGCGGTTAAACGAAAAACTCCTTGAGGAGGATTGGATAGTGGAGAAAATTCAACAGGAAATAGATGTGTTCTTTTTAAACAACGACAACGGTGAGACCCCGGCCACGGTTGTATGGGAGGCCTTTAAAGCCTATATAAGGGGGGTAATAATATCCATAGGAGTTTGGGTAAAATGAGAGAGAACCAAAAAGAAAGAAAGCCTAATTGCGTTAATTCATCAACTTGAACAAACCCATAAAACTTCATCGGGTAATAATAAGTCCATATTACAATTAATATTGACAAGAGAAGAGTTAAAAGATTTACTAGAAAAAGAAGCATATAAGGTTATGAATAAGTTCGTAAAAGAAAGATACGTGTGGGGTAATAAGGTGGGGAAACATCTGGCAGCAACAGTAAAGAGAAAAAGAGAAGAAAATTTTATAGAAAAGATTAAAAATAAAAATGGTAAGCTAAGGTATTCTTCTAAAGAGATAGGCGAAGAATTTAGACAATACTTTACAACCCTCTATTCGGTAAGCCAAAAGGAACAGTCTGGGGTTGAGAAGGAGGATAAGGTGAGAGACTTTTTAGAGGGGGCAGGCCTTCCCAAACTGTCAGAATATGAATCACTGGAGTTAGAAAGACCGTTTACGGTAGAAGAGTTAAGCATGGCTCTAAAATCGCCCCCCACAGGTAAGAGACCGGGTCCGGACGGTTTCACTACCAGCTTTTACAAAAAATTCAAAGATTCACTTCTTCCGAGGCTCTGTAGGGTCTGGAACATCCTCAGGAAACAGGGCAAAATGTGCAGGGATGCGCTAACAGCTTCAGTGACATTGATTCCTAAAGAAGGGAAGGACCGAACCCTGTGCTCAAGCTTTAGGCCAATCGAATTGTTAAATGCAGATACTAAATTATATGCGAAAGTATTGGCTCTGAGGCTTAAGGGATTAATGCTCCAACTGGTCCATCCTGACCAGGTGGAATTTATTCCAGGGAGAGAGGGCAGAGATAATGGGGTGTGGTCTCTTCTCATAGCGGAGGGCATGAGATCAAAGGGATCCCCAGGTCTACTTCTGTCGATAGATGCCGAGAAGGCGTTTGACAGAGTAGCCTGGGGATTCATGTTTAAAATGCTTGCGGTAATGGGGATAGGGCCTACCATGTTAAGATGGATCAAAATACTATATAATAATCCAACAGCATTTGTGAAAGTTAACAACGTAGCCTCTGTGCCTTTCACTATGAGAAATGGGACCAGACAGGGATGCCCGCTATCTCTGCTCCTATTCGTTCTAACCTTGGAACCCCTACTGAGTACCAGTGCCGATGATGTCCTATTCTACATCACCAAACCTAGAATCACGATCCCCAACCTATTTGCCATATTGAAAAAATTTGGAGGGATGTCAAACTACAAAATTAATATGGAGAAATCGGAAGCATTAAAAAATAATATTGATAAGCAGGAAGCTGCTAGACTCGGGGAGGTTTTTAGATTTCCCTGGAGGGATAATATTAAGTATCTGGGAGTTAGATTAGTTCCATAGGGAAGATTTTTTAACTTAATTTTATACCTTTTCTTGATGAAATTAGAGCAGAAATAAAAAGAATTTCACATTGCCCGGTCTTGTGGATAGGGCGAATTAAAATAGTTAAAATGGTGCTAGCCCTCAAGGTGCTCTATAAAATTCAAATGCTTCCAATTCCTTTGCCCCAATTTTATTTTAGAACATTAATAGGTTTATTAAGTAGATACGTTTGGAAGAATAAGAGACCTAGGATAGCGTAGAAAGTGTTGAGCAGGGATAAAGCACAGGGAGGGTTGGGTATTCCAGATTTTAGAAATTATCACAAAGCTATTGTTCTAGCACGGGCACTAGATTGGGTAAAGGGATGTAACAATAAAAGATGGGTTAATTTAGAAATGAGTTTAAGTAAGGTAAGATTAAATCACATAATCTGGAACCCCCCGCAACACAGGTATCTGGGAGAAGACACACATATTATAACACACCTCATGTTGAAATTTTGGGATCAGATTCACAGCACTAGGATGTGGCAATATAATTCTCCCTTGATTTACTTAAAGGATAACGCATATTTCCCCCCTGGGATTTTGAATAGTGAAACACAATTAAAAGACATTATTAATAGGGGAAAAATTTGCACATTTCAGGATTTAATTAAAAAAAGGGATTGAAGGTGAATGGGTGGCGGTACAGTCAGCTTGAACATTTTGTTAACAGCCTTCTGGGTCCCCTAAGGGAAGAAATGGACTATAGACCGTTGGAGAAACTTGTCTGTAGGGATATAGTAAAAAGAAATATCTCAGCGGTATATAAAATATTGATAAACAACGGAGGGGACAAAATTCCACTTTATATAAAAAAATAGGAAGAAGATTTGGGAGTTGGATGTGAGAAAAGTTGGGTGGGGAGCATATTGGGGGCAACGCACAGTACAGCAATAGATATGAAAACGATTGAGACCAACTATAAATGCCTGTCTAGGTGGTATATGACACCCACTAAAATAAGCAAATTTATGCCCGATAGATCACCGAAATGTTGGAGAGGTTGTGAGGCCCTGGGCACTATGGCGCATTTATGGTGGGATTGCCCAAAAATGTAAAGCTTCTGGCAGGAGGTGATCAAGTGGATAATGGTGATAGTGGGTAGGGTCATCAAGTTAGACCCATGGGTCTGCTTGTTCCATGGTTCCGAGGGAGGTAATAGACATTATAGAGCCTCGCTGATCCTGGTTCTCTTAAATTCTACAAAGAGCGTAATTCCAAAAAAATGGCAGGAAGTGGAGGGGCCTGGGATCAGGGACTGGATTTTAAGGATCATTGAATCGTATACTATGGAAAACTCTGAGGTATTTGGTCCCTAAGAGAGGGATCAAGTAGACAAGGGGGCAGATGGGCCAGATGGGAAGTCTTTAAAAGATCAGAGCGTTTTGCGGAAGCCATTCTGTGTTAAAATAGGTTGAGATATTTTTCTCTCAATGGGTGATATTGTAAGCAGGAAGTCTGCGGGAGGAAAAAAGGGGGGTATAAGTGCGGGATTTATACGTGTATGCTTGTTTTGTACTTGTGGTGGACTGTTTTACCCCTGTGTAAGAGGGGTTGTTTGTATTTCTTTTAAAAATTATGAAAAATTAAATAAAGAATTAAAAAAAAAGAACTAAACACAGGTACTCTTTTTGACACTACCCCCACCCCTACATCAGGACCTTGCCCCCCGCTGACAGCGGAAGTTTTAGATGCTAATCTACACTCTCTGCTCCAGGCTATCACCCACAATATCGCACAAGAAGTGGGAAAACTAGCCAAAGAATTGAGAGGTGAAATTGACCAACTAGGAGAATGCACCGACTCCCTAGAATATAAATTTGATGAGATGGGGCAGTATGTACAGGCGCTGGAGGAAGACAATGCTACTACAAAAAACACAATTACCCAGCTCCAAGCCCAGCAGGAAGACCTGGAAAACAGAGAACGCAGGCAAAATTTGAGATTCAGAGGTATTCCTGAAGCTGTGGAACATAAAGACCTCCGTTCCTACCTTTTAAGCCTTTTCAATGTGGTTGCCCCCAATATCCCTGACATAGACTGGCGTTTGGACAGGGCTCACAGGTCACTTGCCCCTAAACCTCCAACAGGGGCTAACCCCAGAGATGTGATTGTCAGGTTCCATTATTATGATAGTAAAGAAGCTATGACCTTGGCAACCCACAACCAATCCTGAATTGAATTCAAGAAATCCAAGATCCAAATCTTTAGCGACCTCTCACCTATTACTATAGCGAGAAGGAGAAATCTTCGCCCTTTAACCCTGCATCTTCAATTCCACAAAGTAATGTATCAATGGGGTTTCCCCTTTTGCCTTTCTGCATCGCGAGATGGCATACAATACTCCTTACGTGATCTACAGGAGAGTGACACCTTTCTGCGCAACTTGGGTTTACCACCCCTCCCTGACGAAGACTCTTTGCCTCTCCCAACTACTCCTAAACCACCGATGGCTCCGAGTCGCATTTGGACACCGGTGAGACAAAAGCCATCCAAGTCAAATTTCACACCCCAGAAGCGCCACGCCTCAAGATTTCTAACTTAAATACCCTTTCCACTGACTGAGGCTGAATATACCATTTTATTTGACCCCCAGTCACTGTGTTTTTTGTTTTTTTTGAGTGGTTAACAACCCACTAGTGGGTTCATACACCCCCTGACCTGGGGGATGTGCGGCTTGTTATACTACAGCTGCCCTGGATAAACGGTTTGTTAATAGTTCATTTTTCGTTTTTGGATTCCGGGCAATTTTTACTCCGAAGAGTGGTGGGAGACCTCCCGTCCCTATGTTCAGAAGTCCCCATGCTCCCCCTCCTGACCCATGGCTTAGACCTGGGCTTCCTGGTGGCATCCGGCCTTCCATGTTTCTACTTGTTGGACATTGAGAATTTTTTTTTCCTTTTGACTTTTATTTTTATTATTTCTTCTTCATTTTGTTTTTTTCCTCAGGTTCCCTTTTTTCTTAACCCAAGCCTGCTAATCTTCATAGAATCAACATCACTCAGTCACTTTGCAACCACTGTTGCACATGTTCTTAAGATACTTGATATGTATTTCTTTTGCAGTATACCATGGAATCCCTACCCTATCGTATGTTGTATAAAATATTTAACGCTTTTTCTTTTGGCTAAGTTGTTATGGCACTGAAATTTCTGACGTATAATGTTAAAGGTTTAAACTCTATTAAAAAAAGATGGCTGGCTTTGAAAGAGTTTACAACTTCCAAGGCGGACATAATCCTTGTTCAGGAGACTCATTTCCGCCCTGGGGGATCCCTCAAATTCGCTAGCAAGCACTTCCTGACATCTTTTCTGGCTTCCGATCCGTCTGGAAAGGCGGGCGTGGCTATTTTGATTAACAGACTTTGCTCTCTATGAGTTACATCTTCCCACCTGGACCCCCAGGGCAGATTTATTATTCTGAAATACTCTTTTCTCACCCAATCCCTCACTTTTGTCAATGTCTATGCTCCCAACTCTGGTCAGATCAGCTTCCTATCCTCTATGTTTGACACTTTAGACACATTTTCCCAATCCTTTATGGTGATTGGAGGATATTTTAATGTGACTATGTCTCCTGACAAAGATAGACGTACATTGTTTACATCAACTTCACCTTCCAAAACTAACCGCCTCTCTAAATCATTTCGTAAACTAATGAAAGCTTAAAATCTATTGGACATTTGGAGGATTAAACACCCCACCCACAAACAATATAAGTTTTAATCACACTCCCACAAACTCTATTCTAGACTGGATCACTTTTTTATTTCTACACCTCTCTTGACAGCAACGGTTTCTTCTGAAATCAACCCCATAACATTGTCGGACCATTCCTCCGTCCATCTTGACATTTACCTCTCCTCTGCTTCCCCTAAAAACTGTCACTGGAGACTCAATGAGACGTTTCTGCGCACCCCTGAACCTAAAGACCTCCTATCTAATGAACTAACGGAATATTTTCAACTTAACGTAGGCACAGTCTCGGAGCCCTCCACCCTGTGGGATGCGCTTAAAGCCGTCTTTCGGGGACATTGTATGTCTATAGGTTCCCGTCTAAAAAAAGACGCAGCATTCCAATACTCGTCTATCATGTATAAACTCTAATTGGCTAAGAAACTATTGTTAACCTCCCCCACGGTGGTTGGACTCCGGACTGTGGTATCATTACGAAACCAACTTAAATCCCTGACGATGAGCAAAATTGATAAATCTCTTCTATGGTCCAAACAGAAATTCTACGAATATTCAAATAAGCCTCATAAAATGTTGGTAAACAAGTTGAAACCCCGTCCCTTTCAATCCTCCCCTGACTTTCTCAGACAAACTGATGGAACTCCCACCTATTGCCCCTTTACTATGTCTAAACTTTTTTGGAGAATTTTATCAACAACTATATAACTGTCTACAGACAGATCCTAACTATAGTTTCACACAAGAGAAATTCGATCTATTCTTTGAACACCTACAGCTACCCAAACTTTCACCCGAACACCTCGCATCCCTGAATTCAGCAGTCACACCCAAAGAATTGGAAGAGGTAGTTAAACATCTTCCTACCCAGATATCCCCTGGCCCGGACGGTCTACCTTATTCTTATTATAAAACTTTCCTACCGTTTTTAAGCCCCCATATGATCTCTCTATTTGCTTAACTATTCAAAGGTACTATACTACAACCTTAATTTCTTCATGCCCATATTTCTGTGATCCCAAAACCTGGCAAAGATCCTTCCATCCCTGGGAATTATAGGCCCATTGCATTACTTAATTCGGACTACAAGATATTCACAAAAGTCCTGGCTAATAGACTATCCCATATAATCCCTAGGCTTATACATAAGGATCAGGTGGGCTTTGTATGAGCCAGATATGCAGGGGACAATACGAGACGTACAGTTGACCTCATAGACCTATTAAACAAGACATCCCGGCCAGCCCTAATCTTAAGTCTTGATGCGCAAAAAGCCTTCAACCGGCTTAGCTGGCCATATCTGTTTGCTACCCTCTCCAACTATGGATTTGAAGGTCCTTTCATAGCAGCCCTAAGTGCCCTATATTCCTGTCCTTCATCCCAAGTTCAACTAGCTTCTTACTTATCGTCATCTTTCTCGTTAAGTAATGGAACCAGACAAGGATGCCCTTTATCCCCCCTCCTTTTTATCCTTTGTCTAGAACCCCTAGCAGCAGCCATTCGCATTCACCCTGATATACAGGGAGTTCTGTTACGCCAAAAAGAATATAAGCTGTCCTTGTTTGCAGATGATGTCCTTTTGACTTTGACTAGACCTCATATTTCTCTCCCTAATCTCATAGCTTTGTTGAAGGACTTCAGCTCTATAGCTGGATATAAAATCAATACAAGTAAAACAGAAGCTCTACCTCTACACATCCCGCCTTCAGATCTCATCATTCTCAAACAAAACTACTCTTTTCATTGGTGTCCAGACTCCCTCAAATATTTAGGTGTAAACATAACCTCCTCGTACTCAACTTTATATCAAGCTAACTATCCCTCACTCTTTCAGGACATGATTGTTTCTCTCCCCCTCTCCCATCTGGGATTATACCTGCCTGTTCAACATACCGCTCCTAAATGTAAGTTGCTACTTTGATTTTATAATGTTGAATAAATGATTTTACTTAATGGCGCTCCTCTCTCTTTTTGCTTTTTACCTGGATGGATCCGAGCTGACTTCTCTCTATAAGAAGAGCTGCCTTTTGTGAATCTGGCCACACAGTACCCTACAAGAAAAGAAAACTTTATATCCGGTGTTTTTGCTTACTTATGACTTATGCTCCAGGGATCTTCCTCTGTATTATAGTCTGCATCCTGGCTCCTGTCCAAGTCTTCCCATACCATCCTGATTACACCGTGATTGATCCAGCTTCAAGACTTTATAATTACAATTTCAATAACTTTTATAGTCATTTGCATTATAACCTCTGAGCGCCAGTTTTTAATTTAATTCTTTCAGGACATTGACCGGCTCTTGCGACAATGGGATATCTATCCCATTTCTCTCTTGGGCCACATCAATGTCCTGAAGATGTCTATAATGCCAAGACTCCTTTACTTATTTTATACCCTCCCGACCCCTATTCCCATGTCACAACTTAAAGCCATGCAGAGAACATTTCTTAACTTCATTTGGCACTATAAAGCACATAGGATCGCAAGCTCAGTAATGTTTGCCCCCAAGTCACGGGGCAGGTTCGGAGCCCCAGATATTATTAAATATTATTTTGGCACACATCTTAAAACAATTATCACTTGGTCCTCCAGAATGGCACCCAACATATGGGCAGAGATTGAAATGAGCATCACCAGACCGGTTCATCCCTGTGCCATGATCTGGGCAGATCTGAACTCTTTCATAGGCCAACTTAGAAGCATATGCCTAGGCCCAATGTTATTCTCCCTTGCCATATGGAAGAAATGCTCCCGTCAGTTCTCTCTTGCATCCCCATGTCCTCCGCTGTTAAATGTGTTGTTCAATCCTGATATCCCTGACAGCCTATCATACAGTAGAATGCTTCCATGGACACAGGCAGGCATTTTCCAGCTTCGAAACATTGTACATCCCCTCACCCATACACTTCTACCCTTTGAAGAACTGCAAAAGAAATACCAGATCCCTAAACAATTATTTTATTCCTACCTTCAGATTAGACACTGCTTTGCCTCTAAATCCTCTACTCTGAGCCTTGATAGACCTACCCCATTTGAACTTCTATGTGCTCAAAGACCATATCAAACACAACTTATTACTGACAATTACAGGTTCTTACATAACGCAACCCCTATTACCGACACTTTCCATTCGTCTATGCAAAAATGGTCATAGTTAGTAAATCGCTCTATTGCTCTCCCTCAATGGCAGAAGATTTGGGAGGCTATTTCCAAATCATCACAAAAAAAACGAGAACAAAAAGAGACGGCTTATAAAATATTATTTTTTTGGTATAAAACCCCTGAAATTTTGCATAGATATGATCCCAAGACTCCTCGGGTATGCTGGAGATGCCGTGGAGACATTGGCTCGCATTTCCACATTTTTTGGGACTACCCCCTAATACGCCCATTTTGGATGGCCATTCAGACCTTTATACAGGACTTGTTTAGTGTCTCTCTGCCACTGGATCCTGTCCACTTTCTGTTAGGTCTACCGATCCCTGGCCTCTCTAAATGTGCTCAAAAATTGACCACCTTTATTTTACTTGCTGCAAAATGGGCAATACCTTTACGATGGCTTTCCCCCTCCCAGCCTTCTCTCTCACAGGTCCTACAAATGTTGAAACAGATCTGTAGTATGGAACACCTTACCGCAATTGTACATGATACCCTTCCGCAATTTTCCAAAATCTGGTATCTGTGGGATCATTCGGACCTTTTTTTTCTCAAACAAAAGGTTTTATTGAAAGTAAGTTATTACATACAGTTCCAGAGCATAAACAATATTTTACAGAATGTAAATCATATCTTACACAAACGAGGCAGTTAGTAAATTACATCGAAGTCTCTTATCAGATACAAAGTACTTTATAAGACTCATACACCCCCCACGATATTCCGCCTGTTCTCCCCTACCTTAATAACCATTCCTGTAATACTCTCCATACATCCTTTTTAAGTTAATCTGGTAGAAGTAAACTTTAAAATAAGCGGTCAATCACCAAATCCACTGGCGCTAGACCTGGTACATCCAGCCATTGAGGCCATAATTTCTCATATTTTTTAGAGGATCTCCTATGCGGATATATAATTTTTTCCATGCGGAGTGTGACCCCCATTTGTGTGATCCATTCTTGCACCGTGGGTGGGTCTGTGGATTTCCAGTGCCTGAGGATAAGCAGACGGGCCTGAAACAAGGCTCTTGTAATAGCCTGCTTAAGGATATCCTCAGTCAGAAGATCATCCATTATCCCCAGCAAACATGGTTTAGGGTCTAAAGGTATCAGTATCTGGAAAACTCTATTAATAGTGCCAAGCCTGATTTCTCAGTCAATTTTTGAGCCTAGTACCTCATATCCTTAGGGTGATCAGAGGAACCATCTTTGGAGCACTTCTGCTGCTTATTCTGTCCCTCCTTTGTCTTGTCACGCTTCTGTGTGGACGGCGGAGCGGCGGCATTTTGGGGATCCATCCTGGAGCCTTCTCCTCTCTGTCCTCGGGTCATCATGCCCTCTAAGTGTACCTGGATGGGAGTGGAGTGTGGAGGAGATTCTCCCCGGACGATCCAGCAAAAAACGGGTGATATAAAGTGCCGGAAACCGGATTAATACAGGATCACTGCAGGAGCTCAGTGACTAGACGTCTGTTCACATGCCGCGCTGGCCACGCCCCCCCGGATCATTCGGACCTTAATTCTGGTATTAGTTCCTTATCCCCTGCTGATGTAGATAGATAGAAGAAAGAAGAAGCATTTAAATAAAGGAATTGTCAAAGACTGTCTCTTGTCATTTTTAACATTTTTGACACTTTTTTTGTGAAATGGTAGGGGTACCCCCTTACCATTTCACACAGGGGGGAGGGCCGGGATCTGGGGGTCCCCTTGTTAAAGGGGGCTTTCAGATTCCGATAAGCCCCCCGCCCGCAGACCCTCACAACTACCGGGCAAGGGTTGTGGGGATAAGGCCCTTGTCCCCATCAACATGGGGACAAGGTGTTTTGTGGGCTACCCCAAAGCACCCTCCCAATGTTGAGGGCATGTGGCCTGGTACGGTTCAGGAGGGGGGGCACTCTCTCGTCCCCCCTCTTTTCCTGCGGCCTGTCAGGTTGCATGCTCAGATAAGGGTCTGGTATGGATTTTTGGGGACACCCCACACCATTTTTTTTTTTAATTTTGGTTCAGGGTTCCCCTGTGGGGAATTCCCATGCTGTTTTTATCAATGAACTTTTATGTGTATTGTCGGACCGGCAATTCATTAATAGCCGTGAGTAGTTTTAAATGACTTTTTTTCCTTTGAAATGTAATTTTGCTGTCAGACTGTTCTAAACACGGGAAACATGCGCCCCTTTACAGGCATACTATAGACGACCCCCAGGTACGAAATGTAAAGGGATATTACACTTTTATTGTTTCCCTTTAAGCATTATTAAAATCACTGCTCCTGAAAAAACGGTCGTTTTTAAAACTTTTTTTTGCGTTGATACATGTCCCCTGGGACAGGACCCAGGCCCCCAAACACTTTTTATGACAATAACTTGCATATAAGCCTTTAAAATTAGCACTTTTGATTTCTCCCATAGACTTTTAAAGGGTGTTCTGCGGCTTTCGAATTTGCCGCGAACACCCCAAATTGTTTGCTGTTTAGCGAACTGGCGAACAGCCGATGTTCGAGTCGAACATGAGTTCGACTCAAACTCAAAGCTCATCCCTACTGACCACCAATGTGAGGGGGGATTTGCACTTACCACCATGTAAAGGGGGATTTTACGCCACCCACCAATATAAAGAGGGATTTCTACACTGACACCAATGTAATAGGAGCATTTACACCAACCACCAGCGTAAGGGGGAATATACAATGACCTCCATATAAGGTAGAATTTACACTGACAACCATTGTTGAGATTTGTACTGACCACCAGTGTAAAGGGGGATTTACACTGACCACAAGTGTAAGGGAAATTCTGCACTTACCACAAATGTAAAGGGAAATGTACAATGATCACCAATGTAATGAAGAATGTACACTGACGACCAATGTAATGGGGGATTTTACATCAACAACCAATAAAGGGGGATTTCTACACTGGCCACCAATGTAGGAGGGGATTTACACTCACCACCCATTTAAAGGGTGCTTCTTCATGGACCACCAATGTAAGGGAGCATTCGGAACTGACCACAAATGCAAGTTTGGATTGTTTTACCAATATAAAGAGGAGTTTCTACACTGGCCACCAATATAATGGGGATTTAAACCTCATACACACGATCGGACTTCAAACAAACTCTTCTGTGGATTTCTGTCCAAAGGGCGTTGGCCGTGAACTTGGTATGCATACACATGGCAGGACTTTTTCAGCCAACTTTCACCAAATCACTTGGTTTTTCAGCTCTTTACCGCCACCCTTTGGTCAACTTCTGTATTGTTGTCTGATCTTTTGCATTGGTTCTGAGCATGCGTGTTTGTACTTTGGACTAAAGTCCTATGGACATGTGTACACACGATAGGATTTTGCACCATCTGACTTTTGTTGCCGGAAAGTTTGTCTGTTTGCACAGCCAACATTTGTCCGATGAAAACCAAAAAAGTTTGTCCGATGGAGCGTACACACAATCGGATGTTGCCTTAAAGCAGGTAATTTGCATGTTTGTTGTCAAAAAGTGTGATTGTGTGTATGGGCCTTTACACTGACCACTTATGTAATGAGGATTTACACTGACCACTTATGTAATGAGGATTTACAATGACCACTAATGTAATGAGGATTTACACTTACCATTATGTAATGAGGATTTACACTGACCACTTATGTAATGAGGATTTACACTGACCACTAATGTAATGAGGATTTACACTCACCATTTATGTAATGAGGATTTACACTCCCCACTTATGTAATGAGGATTTACACTCACCACTTATGTAATGAGGATTTACACTGACCACTTATGTAATGAGGATTTACACTCACCACTTATGTAATGAGGATTTACACTCACCACTTATGTAATGAGGATTTACACTCAACACGTATGCAAAGAGGATTTACACTCACCACTTATGTAATGAGGATTTACACTCACCACCAATGTAACTGAGACATTTAGCCTGCGTTCACATTTGTGTGTGTCAGGAATGCATGCAAAATCGCTTTCCTGCTGCTCTTTAGCAGATACACAGCAGTAACATTTTTTTTTTAAATCAAAAAAGGTTTTATTGAACTTTCACATATAGTCCAGCAATAATCACTCTTCACGTTGCATTTACAGTTACATCAGTAATAACAAATAGGTTCATGGTCATGTATACAGTAATTATACCACCTGATTTGTCAATCTGTTGCAAATTTCCAAACATCCACAACACAGCTTTCCCTGTTTTGGCTACCACCACCCATGTTATTTTATGTTATGCATTCCATTTTGCTCCCCTTCATCTGGTTTAAAGAGATTGCAGGAGTCTAGACATCACCAACTCTCTTGGACTCAGTCCCGGTGTGTCCAGCCATTTTGACCAAATACGTTCAAACCTATTTGGGCATCCCCTGTGTTGGTATATTAGCTTTTCCCTGATAAGGGTCTGTCCCATGTGTTCCACCCAGGAGCCCCTGGTGGGTGGCGTTGTGGATTTCCACCCCATTAGGATAAGTTTCCTGGCCTGAAATAGAGCCCTGGAGAAAGCGACCCTATCCATCTCCTCCGGGATCTCCTCCTCCAGGACTCCCAGCAAGCAAAACTTAGGGTCAGTGGGAACCTTTGTCTGAAATACTCCGTTGAGCGTGTCTAGCACCTCATTCCAGTAACGGTGGAGCTTCGGGCAGCGCCATAGTAGGTGAATGAGGTCTCCATCGTGCTGCTGACAGCGGGAGCATAGAGGGCTTGTCGCCCTGCCCATCTTGTGTAACTTCATAGGGGTGTAATGTACTCTCAAAACTATGAACAATTGGGAGACCTTTTGTGCTACGTTAAGGGAGCAATTGGGTATGGCTTGAAGAGCCTCTTCCCACTGCTCGTCTGTGATTTGGCCAAGGTCCCTCTCCCAGGCAGGAGCCGCCTTGCATGGGTAAGCCCGTAAGTGTCTTACCAGCAGCATCTGGTAGCATTGGGATATGATTCCTTTGGTCTCCTTACTAGATTGTAACACATGAAATACCGGAGTGGGTGACAATATCCACTCAACGGCAGTCCCCTGCGCAGCCACCGCGTGTCGCAACTGAAGGTATGGGTAAAGCATATTATTCGGTAGGTTGAAATTGGCTTGTAGTTCTGTGAAAGGGAGCAGTTTACCGTTCCCGAATATTTGAGAGAGTAGTTTTACCCCGTACTTGCACCATCTAGATTTTTGGTTTAGTTTTCCCAGTTCACTATAGGAACGACACAGCAGTAACATTAATTGATAATAACACCCTCACACATCGGCTGAGATGTCCGTATTCACATGCAACAAGATTCACTGTGGCACCATGTTATTTTGAAAAAGGGTTCCATCTCCAATTTGCTTACCTTTGCAGAACATACTGATGTTAGGTTGAATGATCACAGTTGCAGGCAGGACTTTCAAGCTTGCCCCTTTACCTTCCCAGTGGGCAGCATTCTGTAGAAGTAAAGGTGGGTATTACCTCAGGGGGCATGATATACATATGAATGCCGCCTCTATTTGCATATCAATGCAGTGGTCCACGGCTATTTACATAATAATGTCACCGCTATTTACATATCAATGCCGGTTATTTACATGTAAACATGGTATCTGCAGGTGAGTTATCTGTATATGACAATAGGGCAGAGCTGGGCAGCATTAGTAACAGAACTTCACACTGAGATATCGGGATACAGCACAGGACAAAAATTTTAAGAGACACAGGAATTTAAACTAGGATAGTTGGCAAGTATGAGGCAGCTGCTTTGGACCCCCACAACAATGATTAGGCCCAGGGCAGCTGCCCCCTTTGCCCTGCCTTAAATACGGCCCTAAAAAATACATCATATTTATTTATTTATTGCTCCTGTATACAGGATATTCTGTATTTCTTAATTATTGATCACCACCTGTAAACACAGACCCCGCCCCCACATCCCTGCCCCCCCTCCTGAAATATGAAATGAGGATAATCCCTGTCTTCTCCTCTTCCAGGTCATATCGGTGAAATATGACAACTTACAGGGACTCCATGAAGACAGGACCCCCAGAGAAGGAGCCGCGGCACACAGCTGGATCCCACAAGGTACAGATCATGGAGGAGAAAACCAATCAGAGACTGAGAATTACAGGACAAGGGAGGGGGTACTGTGCAGTGTGGATGGGTCTAGGTAAATGGGGAAGGGGTGTTCTCAGTATTGGTTGGATTGTTCTTTCTCATAAATCTCAGTCAGTAGGTGATTATTATAAGTAATGGAATCATGTGGTCTCCGTCCTCAGTAAGTCATGTGATCTCAGTCCTCGGTAAGTCATGTGATCTCAGTCCTCAGTAAGTCATGTGATCTCAGTCCTCAGTAAGTCATGTGATCTCAATCCTCGGTAAGTCATGTGATCTCAGGCCTCAGTAAATAATGTGAGCTCCGTCCTCAGTAAGTCATGTGATCTCAATCCTCGGTAAGTCATGTGATCTCAGTCCTCAGTAAATCATGTGATCTCAGTCCTCAGTAAGTCATGTGATCTCAGTCCTCAGTAAGTCATGTGATCTCAGTCCTCGGTAAATCATATGATCTCAGTCCTCAGTAAGTCATGTGATCTCAGTCCTCAGTAAATCTTGTGATCTCAGTCCTCGGTAAGTCATGTGATCTCAGTCCTCAGTAAGTCATGAGATCTCGTGTCCTCAATAAGTCATGTGATGTCGGTCCTCAGTAAGTCATGTGATCTCGGATCCTCAGTAAGTCATGTGATCTCCATCCTTAGTAAGTCATGGGCTCTCAGTCCTTAGTAAGTCATGTGATCCCTGTCCTCAGTAAGTCATGTGATCTCAGTCCTCTGTAAGTCATGTGAGCTCCGTCCTCAGTAAGTCATGTGATCTCAATCCTCAGTAAGTCAAGTGATCTCAGTCCTCAGTAAATCATGTGATCTCAGTCCTCAGTAAGTCATGTGATCTCAGTCCTCAGTAAATCATGTGATCTCAGTCCTCGGTAAATCATATGATCTCAGTCCTCAGTAGGTCATGTGATCTCAGTCCGCAGTAAGTCATGTGATCTCGATCCTCAGTAAGTCATGTGATCTCAATCCTCAGTAAGTCATGTGATCTCAGTACTCAGTAAGTCATGTGATCTCAGTCCTCAGTAAATCATGTGATCTCAGTCCTCGGTAAGTCATGTGTTCTCGTGTCCTCAGTAAGTCATGTGATCTCGGTCCTCAGTAAGTCATGTGATCTCGGGTCCTCAGTAAGTCATGTGATCTCCATCCTTAGTGAATAAATGTTTCTAAAGAAAAAATTTGCGCTAGGTGTACAAACAGTAACTTAGTGAATATCACCCGTGAAGGAAAATCCTGCAGCTATGCACTATACCTTGATAAGGGCACTACTAAATAGATATAACAAAAAGCACAGCGCTGGATATAAATGCAAAAATACAACAAAAATTGATATTACTATTAAAGCACCAATAACTTTCATATATGATAAAGAAAAAAATAAAAATGAACAATAACATGGATGCTTCACTATAGTGATATATATGCGTGACTATTCCCAGTTTATCCACACATTTAGAAAAAGTCCAAAGATGCAAAAATTATGTCAAAACAAATGTCCAAAAGAACAATTAAATGTGACTTTCTATGAATAATAAATCCGTGACTGTCACCGTGTTGAAATCCCGTCACCTGGTATAGATTGAAGGCTTACCAGATAGCCTCTGATCAGAGGCATAGAGCTAACAGCTTAGGGTTTGCCCTCCACAGCGGCTGGAACTTTAGCTGGGATGATGGATGTAGATCCACAAACGATCGCCACAGGCTTCCAGACAGCGGTACAATCAGGGAAGAGAGCTCTCACCGATATGGAAGTGTTTAAAAGAAAAGAGAAAACTCCAATGGTGTAGAACGTTTTATCTCTTGTTTATTAAAAGTCGCCTCACTGGCATCCATAAAAACACTTTTCCTTGCAAGGAACCAATACAGCTTTAAAATGAAACTCCGCGCATGCGCCATCGGTACGAGCGTGTCAACCCTACGGCCGTTTCGTCAGAAATGACATCATCAGGGGCACGCCCGCACGTCTGCGCATGCGCCTTATATATCCGAGCGGCAAAACGAAGAAGTTCAGCCATTGGTTACACTAGGAGGGTGTTAAAGCTGCAAACAATTACCATTACAGGGGGATGGCAATTACACACACACACCTGCTTTTTAACCTTTACAATTAAAACACCATAGAGTCATCATGGTGCCATCTTGTGGACAAACCTGATATTACTTCAGAGCAATGGATTTTATTACATTACCCTTACTATTCAAAAAACTTTATTAAAAAACATTAAAAGAGGTGGGGGGAAAACCAATGACTAAAGAATCATTCGAATCACCCTTCAGCAACTGAAATCATATAGACCTTTATAACAATAAAAAAATATAAAAAAAAAAATATATAAAGAAAAGAGGAATTTAGATATATTTCAATCCAAATTTTCTATATATTCAGAAATATATTCTTATTCAGAAATCACAATCTGAATATTGTATCTCCATTCCGACCATATCATAGAATAGCGAAAACCCCATTATAAAAAAGGGGGGGGGACATTATCTTTAGGAGGAATTGAAGAAACAAAGGGAAAATTACAACAAAAGAAGGAAGAAAGACAGGAGAGGGGACATCAACTGTTATTAATAAAACAGTTGATGTCCCACTCTACATTAAGGCCCATGGGTACATGACAGCCCAGACGGTATATCCAGTTGGTCTCACTCCTGGATATACAACGTCTACTGTTGCTCCCTCGCCAGTGTGGTATATATTTCTCCAAGGCAAAAAATGTCGTGCCTGTGGGGTCCCTGTCATGCTTAAGGTCATAATGTTTTGAAACATTATGTTTGTCAAAACCCCTTCGTATGGTGGCGATGTGTTCACCCAATCTGACCTGTAACTTCCTGGTAGTACGCCCTACATATTCTAACCCGCAAGGGCACCTCAAAAGATATACTACACATCTTGTGGTACAGGTGATAAAAGATCTAATCGGATATGTCATACCTGTCCCAGTTGATGTAAACTCAGTTAGTTTCCTACCCTTAAACTCATTAATTTTACAAACTTGACATTTTTTGCAAGGAAAAAAACCTTTTAGATCACCAAAAAAGGTGGGTCTTGTGGGTGGATCCGGAACGTTAGGTGCTATAAAGTGCCTAAGTTTTGAGGCTCCCCTGAATAATACGCAAGACTTATCTGCCAGCAAAGGCCCCAAGACCCTATCATTTTTTATAATGGGCCAATGTCTCTTAATTATTCGTTTGATGGCCCAGTGTTGACTGGAGTAAGTAGTCAAAAAGGCCAAACCAAAATCCTCTCTGTTCTCTACTTGTGGTGGATTGTCAACTAGAAGGGACTGGCAATCTCTATTTCCCACTTCTGCTATTATTAAATCTAGAGTCTGATTTTCATAGCCCTTGGTCAAAAATCTAGATTTAAGAACCAAGGCCTCTTTTTTGTAATCCTCTAGATTAGTGCAGTTGCGCCTGAGTCGCAAAAATTGTCCCTTAGGGACTGCTGATAGCCAGGAACGGTGATGGCAAGAGTCTAATGGAATTTACCCGTTCCTGTCTGTTGTTTTGAAGTACGTAGATGTAATAAGCCTCCCATTTTCTATGGTTATTTTCAAATCCAAAAAGTGAATCTGCGAAGCATTCACTTCATGTGTAAGGACAATACCCCTATCGTTATTGTTCAAAAATGATAAAAAGGCCATGACAGATTCGATGTCACCGTCCCATATAAAAAGGACATCATCAATGAACCTTTTCCATAGGATCAGCTCACCGCGTCTCACATTCAAAACCACATCCTCCTCCCACTTGGCCATGAATAAGTTAGCAATGCTCGGAGCAAATTTTGCTCCTATGGCTACTCCCTTTATTTGTAGGTAGTGAGTACCACTATACCAAAAGTAATTGTGCTTCATCGAAAAGTCCAGTAGCTCCAACACGAACTTTTGATAAGCACTATTTGCTGCTGGTGTATCCATAATGGATATTTTTGATTATAGATCACAGATTGTCACTAACACTGCAGGGGTCTTTGATGGTAATGATGACCCAAGAGATGATTTAGCAGGTTGTTTTTTGAGATTGAAAAATTTGACCATCACTGAGGTTCACACTAGGTGGGACATAGCATATCTGGAGGAATATGTTAGATTAAATATGGTCCCTAGGAGCCTCCGATGGGATGTTAACCCTCAAAAGGAAGACAGTGAGTTAGCCGAATGGTTTAAGTATTTTAATGAGGCGGGAGTAAATTTTTTACAGTTTCTAATAGCAAAAAAGAAACGAAAGTTGACTGCTTTGGATTTAGATTAATAATATTAAGAGTAAATTAACACCCTTTAAGAATGAAACTGAATATGTGCAGAGATCTGAGGCTCCAAAAAATATTTTAATCAAGGAGGAATCAGAACAAAGAATAAAGAAGAAAAGGAAATATAACAGAGATATTAAAGACTATAGTGATAATATAGTCTTTAAATGGCAGGTTGTAGCTCCTCCGGAACCATTACCAGTTCCAACTGGAGTGGATCTGCGCCCCCCCCCCCCCCCCGCAGTTAATAGTGGAGTTACCACATATCAAACCTCTCCCAAACCCCCAAGGGGTAGAGTAGGCGTATACCAATCTCAAGGCCATCCCAGAGGAGGAGGTAGAGGTAGACGCTCTCTTTCTCGCCCTAACTATCAATCACCACCCCCATGGAGGCATTGGGAAGAACAACACCCTCACTCTAATTACAATGGGGTACCCAATCCCCATGAACATAATGATCCACAGGATCAATATGGGGTGGTTACCAGGAACAGATTTATCCCCTTATCCAATAACACCAGAGGATCTAATTTGAGGGCAGGGAGGGGTTATGATGCCCCTCTTCCCCCCTCAAATCAGCAGGATTTTCAGAAGGCCAACAGGGAGGGGTCTGAAAAGAAATGGAGAAGGAAGAGAGGGAGCAGAGGGGGAGGAATCTTTACTCCAAAAAGAAGGACCTAGATACTAATGGTATTATTAATCTTAGCAATAAGGAGTTAACTAAGGAAGAACTCTTGACTTTAAGTAAAGGGTTAAAATTTGCCCCAGAACGGAATCTGAATAAGTTCCAAACCTTCATAGATGTCCATAAGTATACAAGGAGACTAAATATCAAAAGGTATCTTATGAGCAATCCAACCAGACAATCAATGAGGGAAACCTCTACTATCGTTCATTCAAACTTGTCCAATGCCTCACTTTTCAACCCCCCGGGGAATTTGGCGCCTAATGTCAATATTTTCCGGGATCTGGTTATTAAAGATTTGGCAAGTTTGAACACAAGAGTTATTCAATCTAAACAGGACATTAAGGTTGGAATGGAATCTCTTTGTAAGAGGAAGGACATAGTGGTTCGCCCTGCGGACAAGGGAGGGGCCATTGTTGTCTTAGATAAAGAGTCATATTCTAATGAAATGATACGGATCCTCTCTGATTCTGAGACATACTCCCCCTTGCCCGCAGACCCCACTTCAAAATTTAAACAAAATTTAAAAGCCTTGGTTCAGAAGGGCTCAGATATGGGCATTCTGAACAAAAAGGAGAGAGAATATCTGGTGCCTTTGGCACCACGGCTGCCAATTATGTATATATTGCCTAAGATACATAAAACCTTGGTCAATCCCCCTGGAAGACCCATCATCAGTGGGATTGACTCAGTCACATCACGAGTCGGTAAGTACATTGACAAGTACTTACAACCACTGGTGATGGGGACCCCCTCCTTCCTAAAAGACACTAAACATGTCATAGACTGATATGACTGATTTCTGATTGGGACTCTAAAACAAAGTTAATACTGCAGCTGCAGGAACAGATTCACAGGACTCAATCACTGTGTTTAAAATGTCCGTTCTGTCCAAAATTTATTATTACATGTTATTTTATACATAGATAAGAAAGGGGTGGTGTGAGATGTCATTAAAAGCTAACAAATAGAAATATGTTATTTAAAGGGAACAAATAGAAATATATTATTAAAAACTAGCGAATAGAACAATTGCAAAAGTAAAACCTTGAAAAGGGAGGGGGGAGTAGAGAGCGTTTAGTAGGAGAAGTGTCTGTGTGTTAGGTGAAGGTTACAGAACACATTTCAACAGTGTGAACAAAATGGATTCTCTTGTGCTTAAATGAACAGTACAGTGAATGTCCATGTCATTTCCCCCCTTTTGTTTATTTGACACCATTCTTCTCCGCGTTACGTTCAGCCGATTGCTGGTAACTCCTGTTACATTGGCGCAGAGAGACGGCGTCCTGTTCAACTCTCTCCTAGCTTTCTCACAATAATGGGTTCATCAGGGCTGGTGGTACATTTGTTGGTACAGCGGGTAGTCACACAGAGGCATAGCCTGATGAGGAAGTAAATAACAAACATGAGAAATAGGAACATCACAATGTAAGCGCCTAGTTTCTGTAACCATGTTGCTATGCCATATAAAAAATCACCAAAACCTCCTAAACTCTTAAAGGGGTTCCATCCATCTTTAGCAATATCTCTGGCCTTATTCTGTAGTTCTCTTATCTTAGCAAGATGCCCTTTAATAATGTCCTCATTATCAGAAATGTATATACAACAGTCAGTGCGAAATATCTTACACATCCCACCTTGAGCTGCAGTGAGATAATTTAGCGTTAATCTGTGCTCTAATACTACTTTTTTAAGCTGAGCCATTTCTTCATTTAATAAACCTATATCAGTGGTAGTAAGGTTAATAATCTCATCTACAATTCTAGTGTAATTATTTAGTCTTTTCATTGCTTCAATTCCCCATCCTGTCCAGGAAGGGAACCATGACCATGCCATGTCACCTTCAGTGAACAGCTCTCTTTTGAACACTAAAGGGTATTCTGGACTTTGATCTGGTCGCACTGTATCTTTGCGAACAGCCAAAGCAGGTACTAACTTCCCAATGTAACATGTACCTGTAACATTAGTAGGAATCCAGGCGTAAGCTTTATTTCCACATATATAATATAACCCTCTACGTATGGACGGTATGCCTGCTCCTAAAAAACTGGAAGCAATAACATGGAATCTCAGGAAACCGATATTTTCACATATTGGGAACTGTGAGCAATTTGTACTATAAAGGGTTCTATTTAGTTCTGGATCTGGGATATAATAATATTGACCATAGTTTCCTCCATAAACTGTAATTTTTGCTCCAGTGCAATCTGAATTGCCCAACCGTCTACATTTAGTGTTAAACGGGCATGTAATGTTTAAACAAATCTGTGGAGTGTTTATCTGTTTCGAAACCATCAAAGTTACTGATCTGTGCTCATTAGCTGTGGAGACTATGTATGAGCCATTTATTCTGGTCCTGTTTAGATCAGTGAAATTGAGAGGCATTGCTATCATGGGTATTGTTCCTGTATGGGGATGTAAGTGAGAACACACCCAGCAGTTACTAGCGTTGCTATGGGTTGCATACAATTTTAACATTTGGATGAAAGGGTTATTTTTCCATGTCTCAGTTCTCACAAACAACAAAAAGAAAAGAAACATTATCATCTTTTTTTCAAAGGATATCATCACTTCAGGATTTTCTTGCAGTGACTGGCGTGAATCCAGGTGGGCTTTCCTTCCAACTTGACAGCAGAACTGGTTGTCAAAAGCACCAAATGTGGTCCGTCAAATTTTGGTTCTAGTGGCTTTCTGACGTGTCGCTTGACCACCACCCAGTCACCTGGTTGGATTCTGTGAATACCTGAAACAGAATCTGGGTCGGGGATAGATTTATAAACACCTTCATGTATTTTATTCAATGTTCTTTGCAAAATCTGAACATATTCTAACAGATTAGAGTGAGAAGCCTGCAACTGTTGGGGAAAATATAGCCCTGTTTTGGGTGGCCCTCCAAATAAAATCTCATAGGGGGACAGCCCATGTGGTTGTTTAGGGGTAGTTCGTACAGAATATAGGGCTAATGGCAAAGCTTCCACCCATCCTTTTCCTGTATCTGCTTTAATTTTTGCACATCTGTTTTTCAAAATTCCATTAAGTCTCTCAACTTTACCACTACTTTGTGGATGATAAGGTGTATGGAAAGCTTGCTGTATGTGAAGTGCTTCCATTACCTCTTTCATTACTTCCCCAGTAAAATGGGTTCCTCTGTCACTCTCAATAGTTTCAGGAACTCCATATCTACAAACTATTTCATTCAAAATTTTCTTTGCTGTTGTTTTTGCATTTGCTTTGGCTACTGGCCAGCTCTCGGGCCAACCTGAAAACATGTCAACACACACTAAAGCAAACTCATAGGTGCCTATTCTGGGCATCTGAATGTAGTCTATTTGAATTCTTTGGAAAGGGAAATCTGGCTTTGGAGAATGCCTTTGGGGAACATGAACAGGCCTTCCTGCATTGTACAGAGCACAAGTGAGACATGAAGCACAAAACCTGGCTGCAAATGCACTAAATCCAGGTGCTATCCAATAGCAGTCAGTAAGTGCCACCATCGCGCCCTTAGCAAGATGACTGACGCCATGTGCCAGCTGTGCTAAAACTGGGTACAAACTCCTGGGTAGACACCACCTGTTGTCAGCGCTCCACAGGCCCTGCTGATTTTGGGTAGCATTACATTTGATCCACTTATCCTTCTCTTCATCAGGGGCCTGGTTCTGCAACTGAATTAGAGTTTCTACATCCCACTGCTCTTGATGAGGGGAATCTGTCCCCGCTACCTGGGCGACCCCTACAGTGGATGTGACTCCAAATGCCATAAGGGCAGCATCCTTTGCCGCTTGGTCCGCTAAAGCATTTCCTCTGGCTGTCATGTCACTTCCCCTTGCATGCCCTTTTACCTTCAAGATGGCAACTTCTGCTGGTTTCTGAAAGGCCTCAAATAGCCGCTCTATGAGTTTTGCATGTCTCACTGGCTTCCCTGCACTAGTCAGAAAGTGCCGTGCTTTCCAGATAGGCCCAAAATCGTGGGCTATTCCAAATGCATATCTGCTGTCAGTGTAAACATTTCCCCTTTGATTCTCTAGGAGATGACATGCTTTGACTACAGCATACAACTCCGCTTCCTGTGCTGACATCTGGGGTTTCAATGCTTCCTGATGTAAAATGGTGTCTGTAGTGGTTACAGCAAACCCTGTGTGTGGCTGACCATCATCAGTGTAAAATCTGGAACCATCTACGAATAAGTGTGTGTCACAATCTGATAAGGGCTCATCTTTTGCTGGTGTGACAGAGGCCCTTTCTACCTCCATCAGAGCCATACAATCATGAGAAAAACTCTCAGGTTCTACATCAGTACCATTTGTTGCATCTTCCTCATCAATTATAGGAAGAAGAGTAGCCGGATTTAAAGTAACACATCGTTTGATTGTTAAATTCGATGGAGCAAAAAGAGCAGACTGGTACTTGTCAAATCTATTGGCAGACACATGTCTAGTATTTACTTGATTCATGATTTCCTGTACTGCATGTGGCACATACAGGATCAGAGCAGAATCTAGTACAAGCTCCGTTACTTTGTCTAGCAGCAAAATGCAGGCTGCTATGGCTCGCATACAACTGGGGGAGCCTTTGATGACAGGGTCTAATGAGGCTGATACATACATCACAGGCCTCTGTTTGTCTCCATGTAGCTGGGTGAGTACACCTGCAGCAAATCCATTGACTTCATGACAGAACAACGAGAAAGTCTTACTATAGTCAGGAAGTCCAATGGCGGGAGCTTCAGACAAAATTTTAATAAGCTCCTTCATCTGCAATTCATTGTCCCATGTGAGTTTGAAAGGGTTTCTAGTGGTAGCCTCATATAGAGGAGCCATAAGTTCTGATGCATTTGGAATCCAGTCCCTGCAATATCCCACCAACCCCAGGAAGGCACGTAGTTGCCGGACATTTCTTGGTTTTTCAAAGTTTTGTAGAGTTTTAACTCGATCTGGGGTTAGGTGACGGATTCCATGTGAAATGCAGTGACCCAGGAAGATCACTTTCTCTTGGCAGTATTGTAGCTTATCTTTGCTAACTTTGTTGTTACTGTTATAGAGAAACAGGAGAAGGCTTACTGTTTCTCTGCTACAAATGTCCTTTGTATCAGAACAAATAAGCAAATCGTCTATGTACTGAAGCAAAACTGTGTTTGGGTGTAAGGGGGACCATTGGTCCAATACTTGCTTTAACGCAGTATTATATTCAGAGGGGCTACTCACACAGCCTTGGGGCAATCTTGTCCATGCTAACTTTTGGGCATCATGAGTAAATGAAAAAAGGTGCCAGCAATCTGGGTGCAGAGGCACCGAAAAGAAAGCATTTGCAAGATCAATCACTGTAAAGCAGGTGCTGGAGGCAGGTATTCCACTTAGTAAAGTGCGGGGGTTGGGCACGATCGGGGTATCTGCCTCTATTATATTGTTAATGGCTCTCAAATCATGCACCATGCGATATGTCACCTGCCCACCCTTCTTGTCTGGCTTCTTTGCAATTGGGAACAGGGGTGTATTGACCTGGGACTTAATTGGTACAACAACCCCTGCTGCTTTCAGTTGAGTGATTTGATCCTTTATCCCCTCAGTCTGAGCAATACTCAGTGGGTACTGTTTAATCTGTGGGAGATGGGCTCCTGGTTTAATTTTTATCATGACTGGGGTGCAATCCAGCAGACCTACATCATATTTGCTGGTGGCCCATAATTCAGTGGGAATCACTTTCAATTCTGGTGGAAATGGCAGAGTGGAGTCTTGGATTAAAAATACTCCACAGGCAGAATTTAAAACTTCTCCTGATAGACTACTGACCACTTGGACTCCTGTAGGAGTGTAGTCTATGTTTGCTAAAATTTGGTTCAAAATGTCAGCTCCCAAAAGATTGGTAGGAACTGTGTCTGAAACTAACACTTTAGTGACAATTTCTGTTTGCTGTCCTAGCCTGAGTTTAAGTGGCTTGGACTCAACCAAATCAGTAGAGGTCCCGGTTAGGCCAACACCAGAGATAACATTTGTAGATAATAATCCTGGAGGTAAGTCCTCTATATTAAAAACACTTCGGCTTGCACCAGTATCAATTAAACAGGTTAATTCTGTTTCTCCTCCAGGATAGGGGAGTTCTTGTAAAAATACTTTTACTCTGGCCTCGGGACCATTGTCTCCCCTATTTAACATGATTGATACTGGCATGCCATTTTCCTATGCCTGATCCACTGCTTTTGGCAGAGAACTGGGATCAGCATGAGGGGCCTCTAAGCTCTTTTCCAGTCTACGGTCAGGAAGATGGCAGAATTTAGCTATGTGTCCTTCCCCATCACAATTGTAGCATATAATTGGTCCCCGATTGCCGTGACTTCTGAAATTGCCTTTGCCTCTTCCTCTTCCTTTTCCTCTCTGCTTCCCCATGTACATTACCTTGGGTTTGCTGTCTTTTTGGTTAATCCTGTTTTCTATGGATAACAGGATAGGCAGGACGTCTCGAATAGACATATTGCCTGCCTCAGGCCTTGCTGTGAACAACTTTTCTTTCAACTGGGGTATTAAACCATCAAGAAACCTTTGTTTCACCAGTTGTGTAGATGGACTTGCAGTTTCTCCCGCCTTCTCTTCCTCTATTTTAATGCCTGCTTCCTCAGCCATATCACTTAACCGCCTCCAATAAGCCCCTGCTGCTTCCTCTTTCCCTTGCTTAGCATTCATAAATTCAGCATGTCTGGTTTGTCCATATATTTGGGGCAATTTTTCCTTCAATTTCTCACAAACCTCCCGTCCACTAACCATCTTACCTAGATTTTTGACGTCTACACCACATTCTTTAAGTATATAGCCAGACATGTTGCTTCCCACTGCTTTAATAAGAAGCTGATGAATGTCAGTAGCAGAAGCCTCATATGCTTCCTGTGCAGCACTAAGTTTGTTTGCAAACCCAATTGGATTCTTTCTAGGATCTCCCAATCCCTCTAATATGGCTCTCATATCTTGGGGACTAAAAGGTACATGCCGGGGGGCGTGGCTTAGCGCATGGAGCTGTAGGACGCACATCGCGGCAGCTCCCGGTCCTGACGATCTCCACGGGGCCCTATCTCCTCTACCATCACCCATCCAGCTACCAAGACTGCCCAGATGGGTAAAGGAAAGCCCAGGGACCACTCGAAGCCCGCCGGTGACCGGACACAGAGCGATTTGGGGAACTTTGTGACCCGTTCCTCCGCGGCCTACCAGAACCAGAGAGCCTCCAAGATGGCGGCGGCGCCTCCGTCTCCGGCCCGCTCCTCACATGCAGACGCCGAACAGGTACGATCTAGAGGCCGCTCAGCCTCCCTCACAGACCTGGAGCCCCCACTATACCACCCACACAGCCCCCAAAGCCTCTCACAGGCCTCCCTGTGCTCCGGGGACGGATGGGACATGGAGTCGCAGATGCGATCCATGCATGCCTACCTCCGCTCTTTACCCACTAAAACTGACTTTGAACATTATGTCTCCCGCATGGAGAAGTCATACAGGAAAGAGATTGCTGAGCTTAAGAGGGATCTAGGGACTAGAATGGAAGATGTAGAAAATACCACTGACGGCATGTGCAACACTTTACAGTCCCATGAAGAGATCCTTAATACCCACACTAACATACTACAACAACTCATGTACCACCAGGATGACATCGAAAACCGTAGCAGACGGAACAATATTAGAATCCGTGGCATACCAGAAGTTATAGATCACAATGATTTACATGGAGCAGTCACTGCCATATTTAACCAAATCCTACAGCAACCCAAAGATACCCCTATTGAGCTGGACAGAGTTCATAGAACCTCAGGCCCGCGTAATACTGATTCCTCTTTTGTTCGGGACACACTATGCAGGGTGCACTTTTATAAAGTTAAAGAGGAGATCATGAAAGCAGCCAGCACACAGGACTCCATTCGGCTGAATGACACCCCAGTAATGCTGCTGCCTGACCTATCACGCCAAACTCTGGCCATGCGACGCGCACTTAAACCGATTACATCTGTCCTCCAGGAAAGAAAAATCAAATATCAATGGCGGTTCCCTTTCCAATTACGGGTTCATCATGAAGGCAAAACGGCCCTTTTCCGCACATTAGGAGATCTACCAAGGTTCCTGAGCACCCTGGAGCTACCCCAGATCTCCCTGCCAGACTGGCCCCTTCCCTCTGCTACTCCGGGACTTCCATTCCACACACAATGGCAGAAGACGAATAAGAACAAGCGACCAAGAAGCTCTCCTCAGAAGTCTCCAGACGGCTGACCGGTCTCTAGACCTTGCAGACACCACATCTTTACCTTACCACCGTGACTATTATATTGTTCTTTTTGATCTCTTCTCCCTTTTTTTTTTCCTTCCCCTCAAAGAAGGAAAGAAGAGGAAAGCGGTGCAGGCCGCCTACCCTTGAACCACTTTTAAGTGGCAAAAAACTCCCTGGACTACCTACCTGTCTACTACATTAGTAGTGCTACAGATCCAACACCCCCCCTCCCCCCCCTCTTTTTTTTTGTTCCTTTTTTTGCATCAACATTTTTGCAGATGCCTATCTGTCCCCCCACATTATCCTAGTTGGATGTCCTTTTCAGGATGATCCTTTCACCATTTTTTCTCTATTATTATCTACTGTTTATTTTTATTTATTTTTTTTTTATTTTAATATATATTCTTTCTCTATTGTGGGGACAAGGCTGGGGTGGATGGGTCCTTTAATTATGACTTATCCCCCCCACACATATAGGAACTCGCTCCTAACTACGACTCAATATGTGAAAGTCTTATAGCAGCGCTTACATGTTTTTTTTTTTTTTTTTTTTTTTTTTTTTTTTTTTTTTTTTTTTTTTGTTTTGTTAGGGAGGATGTGGGGGCACACCCGTTATATGTAGCAGGTTGTTATTTATATGTTTTTACCATGTTACCTTATGACAACAAATTGATGGTTATATAATGTTTTCACCAGCTTCTACTCCCCCCGTGGACCCCGGGACCGGGAGGCGCTCTAGGTGCTCACCACATTCCCCCCCCTAGGACTTGTAGTGCCTGTTTGCGCACTTTATTGATGCTAGTTTATAAGCACTTTACAGAAATATTTCTACATTTAAAAGATTACCTAATGCTACCACCCAGTGGCTTACCTTTTTACCTATTTCTCTTTCTCACTTTATCCCTCTCTTTACCTCTTTCCTTTTCCACTTCTTCTTCTTTCCCTACCTACCCACTTACCTCACTCCTCTATCCTTGGGCTGGATGGACCTCGACGCGGCTGCTATTAACATATGCTGTTACCTCTCCTCATTCCCACTATGTCGTCACTTGAGCATCTAACTCTATCGTCCTATAATTGTAGAGGCTTCAATACCCCCGAAAAAAGAAGCCAGGTGTTATACCACTTTCATAAGACTAAAACTAAAATCCTTCTTCTACAAGAAACGCATTTCCGGGGTTCAGAGATTCCATCCCTCAAAAACCCTCACTTTCCCCAATGGTTCCACAGTACGAACCCTCATACAAAATCCAAAGGGGTGTCTATAGCTTTTCATAAATCATTCCACCCAGAAGTCTTAGACTCCCTGATAGACCCGCTAGGGCGATATTTATTCCTCAAACTTAAATTTAATTCTTCTATCTTTACAGTGGCTAATGTCTATGGACCAAACCAGGAGCAGGGGAACTTTCTGTCCAAGGTTCTAAACAAATTGCTATCATTTGGGGGTCCTTGTGTCATTCTAGGTGGTGACCTCAACACAACTCTTTCTCCAGCCGTGGACACTTCTTCGGGTAAGTCAGCCATGTCCCACACGACCCTTACACACATCAAATCCCTTCTACACTCGGCACAGCTCGTAGACATATGGAGGATACAACATCCCCTAGAGAGAGACTACAGCTGTTACTCAGTAGCCCATAAATCCTATAGCCGTATCGATTACTTTTTAATCTCCCAATCCTTACTAGACATACCACTCAAGGCCTCCATAGGAAATATCCTTTGGTCGGACCACGCTCCCGTACACCTCAACCTAGCACATCCACCAAAATCCCGCACTAGGTCCTCATGGCGACTTAATGACAATTTATTGACTGACTCGGTATGTGTTGCAGCAGTTAAAAAAACGATTAGTGACTTCATTACAGATCACCGCCAAGATGATACTAATCCCCTCACCAAATGGGAAGCTCTGAAATGTGTAATCAGAGGGACACTAATCCAGCATGGCTCTCGGCTAAAAAAAGCCAGAATGGCCGATATCTCACGTCTCTTATCTCTGATTAAAACGCTTGAAGTTACACATAAGCGAGACTTAGACCCTGCAACATATACTGACCTATCTAATGCACGCAGAGACCTGCTCCGTTTACTCGATGCTAATTCCCTTATAGCCAGAGACCAAGGACGCAACCGACATTACACTCTAGCCAACAAATGTGGACAACACCTTGCGAGAGTTCTCCATCCTCGCCCCCCACGCCGACCTATTCCACAAATCTGTACATCTGACCAACGAAAAATTAATAATCCCAGTGGCATTTCTGACGCATTTAAGCAATACTACTCAAACTTATACAATCTCCACACTCCAAACGGGACGACCCCTACTAACGACACACACCTATCCTCCATGCAAGACTACATCTCTGACACAGCTCTACCACATCTAAACCCTGAACAGACAGCTACCATGGACGACCCCCTTACAACAGAGGAATTCGCTGCCGCTATTAAAAACCTGAAAAATGGTAAATGCCCTGGCCCCGATGGGTTCTCCCCGAGATTCTACAAATACTTTGCTCAACATCTGACCCCGTTACTAACTAGCGCGTTTAACTCTATAGACGATAACCATCTTCCCTCTAGAGACCTCCTAGCAGCTAATATTTCAGTAATACCCAAACCTGGTAAAGACCCCGCTCAATGCAGCAGTTATCGCCCCATTTCACTCCTTAACCTGGATATTAAACTTTACGCCAAGGTCCTGGCTAACCGCCTATCCCCTATTCTACCATCACTAATACATAGAGACCAAGTGGGATTTGTCCCTGGCCGAGAAGCCAGGGACAATACCACAAAAACTATTCACCTCATTTCCTATATCCGAAAACACAACTTAAAAGCTTGCCTGCTCTCGTTCGATGCCGAGAAGGCCTTTGACCGGGTCAAT
The DNA here is from genome assembly GCA_037952925.1 of Lithobates clamitans. Lineage (NCBI taxonomy): Eukaryota > Metazoa > Chordata > Amphibia > Anura > Ranidae > Lithobates > Lithobates clamitans. The sequence continues at coordinate 35,128 of JBBGZY010001204.1, read as the reverse complement.
TGGGACTTTTTACGCCTCTCTTTGCAACAGATTGGACTTGGCTCCACTTTTGTCTCTAGGGTCATGGCCCTATACTCACGTCCCTCAGCGTCAGTTCTGGTCAATGGTTCCTCCTCCGCTTCATTCCAGATTTCAAATGGCACACGACAGGGCTGCCCCCTGTCTCCCCTCCTTTTTGTTTTAGTGATCGAACACCTAGCCCAAGCCATTAGACAAAATACATCTATAGTAGGAATTCAGACACCCTCATCTCAACACAAACTCTCGCTTTACGCAGATGATTTATTAGTCTACATACAACACCCTCACACTACTCTGCCCTCCTTGATGTACGAATTTCGTAGATTTGGACAGTTTAGCAACTTCAAACTGAACATGTCTAAGACTGAGGCCTTAAACATATCATTACCCAGTACCACCCTTACCCAACTACAGACTAATTTTCCCTTCCAATGGGGTTCCAGAGGCATCTCCTACCTAGGGATCACGATTCCTGCCAATCTCTCTGATCTCTATACTTTAAATTATATACCCCTTCTAACCAGGATTAGAAAGGAATTAGACTCATGGAACCCCTCCACATTACCTTGGTTTGGGCGCATTAATACATTGAAAATGGACACCCTACCAAAATTGCTATATTTATTTCAAACCGTTCCTATCCTGGTCCCTAAACAATTTTTCACGTCTCTCCGCTCTATGTCCATAAGATTCATATGGCAAAATGGCATGTCCCGCATTCGCCACAACTTACTCACATATCCCAAAATACAAGGCGGAGTAGGCCTACCTGACTATGAGCAGTACCATAGAGCTGCACTGTTATCCCGGGTCTTAGAATGGTTCCCTCGCCCTTTCCCCAAAGCATCCACCATGGTGGAACAGGATCTAACCACTTTGGATCTCAGGGCCTTGCTTTGGGGATACGGACGACATTTACATTTACTCTCCTCTACTTCCCCACTGACGATTGCAGCTTTACACTATTGGTATAAGAAAGGCATACAGACCCTCCTATCCTCAGACCCTTCTCCACTCACTTCCCTATTTGACCACCCCGCACTCCCTCAGGATGAAGGCTCTACCACAATCGGCCCATATTTACGCTCTATATGGCCTGTAGCGAGATCATTTGTAAACCCTACCTCTGGGGCACCCATCCTCCCAAATACACAAGGTAATTGGCTCACAGCCCTCCGTATATCTTCCTATTGCTCTGACCTGTTCTCCACATCCAAAATCCACAGACCCTTAACGGAATTTGAACAACTGTGTTCCCTAGCGGAAACCCCCAGACATTTACTTTCCACCCTATACACGATACAAATTACACTACTCCATAACCGACCCCCCTCATACACCAAGAAGTGGGCCACGGAACTGGGAAAGGAACTTCATTCAGAGGACTGGCAAAAATCATATTACTTTACACATAAATCCTCAATTTCCTGTTATACACAGGAAAAAAATTTTAAGATTCTTTCCCGATGGTACAAGGACCCCCAATCCCTCAACAAAATTTTCCCCTCGGTCCCATCCTCCTGTTGGAGATGTGGCTCAGAAGATGGAAGTTACCTACATATATGGTGGAACTGCTCATCTATTCAACCGCTTTGGTCCCAGATTTTCTCCATTTACAGTAGTCTCTATGATCAACCCCTGCCACCCTCCCCAGAAATAGCATTACTGTCCATGCTCCCTGGTTCCATCACTTCACAGAAACGTTCCCTTTTACGCTTTTTTTTATCGGCTGCCAGGCAAATCATACCCTTATTTTGGAAAACCCCCACTAGACCCCCACTTACTTTGTGGGTGACGACAATGAATGACATTATGCGCATGGAGGAAAGGTTGGCCTTGGATAACGATACTTTTGATAAATTCAAAACTTTATGGCTTATCTGGATTGAATACTCAACATCAGACGCCTTGAAAACTTTATTGACTACCTGAGATTAGACACAATTGTTCATCTTTAATACTTCTTGCATATGCTGCCGTGCCGGGGTCTGCTCCACGCCCCTTCCCTTCCCCCATATCCTATCCCTCTTTTTCCTTCTCCTTTCGTTTCTCTTTTCCCTCTCCTTGCTTTTCTGAACTCTGTTATGACCTTATAGTCAGTGATTACAGTCTCTCCTAGACTAATTTATAAGTCTTTATAGACAGTCTATTACTATATTATATTACCGGTTGATGATAGTCCCCTTCCACGCAAGATTTAACCAAACACTGTACGCTGGACTAAGAAATATTCAATGATGTCTTTGTCATCAATAACTGACTACCAATGTTTGTGTATAAATATTCTTTGATATTGTTAATAATAAAAATATATTTGACACTAAAAGGTACATGCCATTTAATTTGAGACTTACTGTCAACAGCATCACCTTCAAAAACTAATTGGGTTCTGACAGGATAAACTGCAACAGATTTCTCTATGCCAGGGGCAGAAGGGCTGGCATCTCCCTTCCTTCTCTCTTCATCTCGCTGCCACAATTTGGAAATTATGGTTTGCTCTGGAAGTTCAGACTCTATCTCTCTTTCTCTGGCCAAAGCCTTAAGTTCAGAGAGATCTAGATTTGCATATGTGCCTTTTGATTTATGCCAATCATCTGTTTCTAGGATACGAGCCAAATCCCTCTTTGTAGGTTGATATGGGGCTGTTAAACCTCTGCTCTCTACTATATTGCATAGCTCATCTTTTGTGTGTTCCATGTAATCTAATTCTTTTGCTTTTGTGCGTGGACCCCTTAAAGCCAAACTGGCAGCCACATAAGGTGGGGGGTCCTCCTCTACAGAGTCTTCTGGCCAAACGTAGTAAATTTGGGCAGTACTTTTATTAAATATCTCCGTCAAGCCAGTTTGATTTGCTACTTTAGCTTCTGTCTCCCATGTGCAAGCTATTCTCCACGTTCCTTCACTGCACAGTAGTGGGCCATAATCGTGCAGAAAAGTTTGCCATACTTTTAAATCAAAAGTCCCTTCAGATTTTAAAGGTTTAGCTGTTCCCTTTGTCCATTCCACCCATTTATCTAGGGGCTCAGTATAGGCAGAACCGTACCTTCGGTTCATATATTCTCTAGCGCTCATCTTGCGCTGGGCATTTTCTGAAGGCCTCTCTCCCTTCATTCCCTTAATTAATTTAATGCCCATAATGACTGGCCAGTCTTCTCTCTTCTCTACTTGTGCCTATACCCTCTTGCCTCTAAAACAAATAGTACAGCAAATCTGCAGATTTACAAGAATAGTCTCCACTTATCTACGTGGATAGAAGGGGTTTATGACAATAGACAAAACACTCATTAAGAGACCCTCCTCGTCTCTTCTCTTCTCTGTGAGTTTTATCTGACCCTACCATGCGCCTCTGACCCAGGTCGCCCACAAGGAGTCAACGCAGGGAACTGCAGAGGATTTTCCCTATCCACACACAGTCCAACCCGTGAAGGGGGACACAAACACATTCACACACACACGTTACCCAACCAGAAAGGTCCGAGAGTGGTCTGGTTTCCTTGAGAACCGACAGATAGGATACATAGGAAAAGGCAGAAATATAGCAAGCTTAAGGGCAGCTTACCTAGCCGGCATTTGAGGTCTGCTTTTCCCGATGATCCCGATCGAAGCGCGGTTCCTTCTGGAGACTCTGCCAAACTCCTGGCTGGCTCGCCAAGACTGATATGACTGATTTCTGATTGGGACTCTAAAACAAAGTTAATACTGCAGCTGCAGGAACAGATTCACAGGACTCAATCACTGTGTTTAAAATGTCCGTTCTGTCCAAAATTTATTATTACATGTTATTTTATACATAGATAAGAAAGGGGTGGTGTGAGATGTCATTAAAAGCTAACAAATAGAAATATGTTATTTAAAGGGAACAAATAGAAATATATTATTAAAAACTAGCGAATAGAACAATTGCAAAAGTAAAACCTTGAAAAGGGAGGGGGGAGTAGAGAGCGTTTAGTAGGAGAAGTGTCTGTGTGTTAGGTGAAGGTTACAGAACACATTTCAACAGTGTGAACAAAATGGATTCTCTTGTGCTTAAATGAACAGTACAGTGAATGTCCATGTCACAACTTACTAGGTGAGATAGAGTGGAAATCTTCATATCTGCTGGTAACCGCAGATGTAGCATCACTCTATACGGCTATCTCCCATCGCTTAGGCCTTGAAGCAGTGCAGCATTTCCTTTATCGAGACTCCAGTATCTCCATCACGCAGAGTAAATTCGTGTTGAAGCTACTGGACTTTTCGATGAAGCACAATTACTTTTGGTATAGTGGTACTCACTACCTACAAATAAAGGGAGTAGCCATGGGAGCAAAATTTGCTCCGAGCATGGCTAACTTATTCATGGCCAAGTGGGAGGAGGATGTGGTTTTGAATGTGAGACGCGATGAGCTGATCCTATGGAAAAGGTTCATTGATGATGTCCTTTTTATATGGGACGGTGACATCAAATCTGTCATGGCCTTTTTATCATTTTTGAACAATAACGATAGGGGTATTGTCCTTACACATGAAGTGAATGCTTCGCAGATTCACTTTTTTGGATTTGAAAATAACCATAGAAAATGGGAGGCTTATTACATCTACGTACATCAAAACAACAGACAGGAACGGGTAAATTCCATTAGACTCTTGCCATCACCGTTCCTGGCTATCAGCAGTCCCTAAGGGACAATTTTTGCGACTCAGGCGCAACTGCACTAATCTAGAGGATTACAAAAAAGAGGCCTTGGTTCTTAAATCTAGATTTTTGACCAAGGGCTATGAAAATCAGACTCTAGATTATAATAGCAGAAGTGGGAAATAGAGATCGCCAGTCCCTTCTAGTTGACAATCCACCACAAGTAGAGAACAGAGAGGATTTTGGTTTGGCCTTTTTGACTACTTACTCCAGTCAACACTGGGCCATCAAACGAATAATTAAGAGACATTGGCCCATTATAAAAAATGATAGGGTCTTGGGGCCTTTGCTGGCAGGTAAGCCTTGCGTATTATTCAGGGAAGCCTCAAACCTTAGGCACTTTATAGCACCTAACGTCCCGGATCCACCCACAAGACCCACCTTTTTTGGTGATCTAAAAGGTTTTTTTCCTTGCAAAAAATGTCAAGTTTGTAAAATTAATGAGTTTAAGGGTAGGAAACTAACTGAGTTTACATCAACTGGGACAGGTATGACATATCCGATTAGATCTTTTATCACCTGTACCACAAGATGTGTAGTATATCTTTTGAGGTGCCCTTGCGGGTTAGAATATGTAGGGCGTACTACCAGGAAGTTACAGGTCAGATTGGGTGAACACATCGCCACCATACGAAGGGGTTTTGACAAACATAATGTTTCAAAACATTATGACCTTAAGCATGACAGGGACCCCACAGGCACGACATTTTTTGCCTTGGAGAAATATATACCACACTGGCGAGGGAGCAACAGTAGACGTTGTATATCCAGGAGTGAGACCAACTGGATATACCGTCTGGGCTGTCATGTACCCATGGGCCTTAATGTAGAGTGGGACATCAACTGTTTTATTAATAACAGTTGATGTCCCCTCTCCTGTCTTTCTTCCTTCTTTCGTTGTAATTTTTCCTTTGTTTCTTCAATTCCTCCTAAAGATAATGTCCCCCCCCTTTTTTATAATGGGGTTTTCGCTATTCTATGATATGGTCGGAATGGAGATACAATATTCAGATTGTGATTTCTGAATATAGAATATATTTCTGAATATATAGAAAATTTTGATTGAAATATATCTAAATTCCTCTTTTCTTTATATATTTTTTTTATATTTTTTTATTGTTATAAAGGTTTATATGATTTCAGTTGCTGAAGGGTGATTCGAATGATTCTTTAGTCATTGGTTTTCCCCCCACCTCTTTTAATGTTTTTTAATAAAGTTTTTTGAATAGTAAGGGTAATGTAATAAAATCCATTGCCCTGAAGTAATATCAGGTTTGTCCACAAGATGGCACCATGATGACTCTATGGTGTTTTAATTGTAAAGGTTTAAAAGCAGGTGTGTGTGTAATTGCCATCCCCCTGTAATGGTAATTGTTTGCAGCTTTAACACCCTCCTAGTGTAACCAATGGCTGAACTTCTTCGTTTTGCCGTACGGATATATAAGGCGCATGCGCAGACGTGTGGGCGTGCCCCTGATGATGTCATTTCTGACAAAACGGCCGTAGGGTTGACACGCTCGTACCGACGGCGCATGCGCGGAGTTTCGTTTTAAAGCTGTATTGGTTCCTTGCAAGGAAAAGTGTTTTCATGGATGCCAGTGAGGCGACTTTTAATAAACAAGAGATAAAACGTTCTACACCATTGGAGTTTTCTCTTTTCTTTTAAACACTTCCATATCGGTGAGAGCTCTCTTCCCTGATTGTACCGCTGTCTGGAAGCCTGTGGCGATCGTTTGTGGATCAACATCTATCATCCCAGCTAAAGTTCCAGCCGCTGTGGAGGGCAAACCCTAAGCTGTTAGCCTCTGATCAGAGGCATAGAGCTATCTGGTAAGCCTTCAATCTATACCAGGTGACGGGATTTCAACACGGTGACAGTCACGGATTTATTATTCATAGAAAGTCACATTTAATTGTTCTTTTGGACATTTGTTTTGACATAATTTTTGCATCTTTGGACTTTTTCTAAATGTGTGGATAAACTGGGAATAGTCACGCATATATATCACTATAGTGAAGCATCCATGTTATTGTTCATTTTTTATTTTTTTCTTTATCATATATGAAAGTTATTGGTGCTTTAATAGTAATATCAATTTTTGTTGTATTTTTGCATTTATATCCAGCGCTGTGCTTTTTGTTATATCTCCATCCCTAGTAAGTCATGGGCTCTCAGTCCTCAGTAAGTCATGTGATCTCGGGTCCTCAGTAAGTCATGTGATCTCCATCCTCAGTAAGTCATGTGATCTCCATCCTCCGTAAGTCATGTGATCTCCATCCTCAGTAAGTCATGTGATCTCCATCCTCCGTAAGTCATGTGATCTCCGTCCTCAGTAAGTCATGTGATCTCAGTCCTCAGTAAGTCATGTGATCTCCATCCTCCGTAAGTCATGTGATCTCCGTCCTCAGTAAGTCAAGTGATCTCAGTCCTCAGTAAGTCATGTGAGCTCAGTCCTCAGTAAGTCACGTGATCTTGGTCCTCAGTAAGTCATGTGATCTCAAGTCCTCAGTAAGTCATGTGATCTCAGTCCTCAGTAAGTCATGTGATCTCAGTCCTCAGTAAGTCATGTGATCTCGATCCTTAGTAAGTTATGGGCTCTCAGTCCTTAGTAAGTCATGTGATCTCGGTCCTCAGTAGGTCATGTGATCTCAGTCCTCAGTAAGTCATGTGAGCTCGGTCCTCAGTAAGTTATGTGATCTCGGGTCCTCAGTAAGTCGCGTGATCTCAGTCCTTAGTAAGTCATGGGTTCTCAGTCCTCAGTAAGTCATTTGATCTTGGTTATCAGTGAATTAAATTGTCCTCTTTGTCCCCCCCTCAGGACTCCTTGTGAAGAAATGGATCCCTCATCCTCTCTCCAGACTGAACTGCTCCCCACTGACTCTCTTACTTGGATTCCTCTTCACCATCTTCTTCCTCACCATCATCATCACACGTGAGTCCTCCCTGCTGACTCTCAGCACTCATGGCATACTAGCACTTACCTTGAAACAAAGCCGTCCAGGGGCGCGCTGTCACCACTGCAGAGGATTCCATCTTCACTCGGTCTTCCCTCCGGGTTCGCAGGATGTGGCCAATCAAATTGCCAAGCCGTGATGGGGTCACTCCCACGAATGCTCTGAAGGAACGGCACGGGTATACCGGTCATTCAGAGCGCATGCGCTGGTAATGTCACCGTCTGCTGTTTGGTGTCGGTGAGGAGAATGCTGACCCAATGTTGGCCTTCATGAGGGTGAATGCTGACTCGCTGCCTAGGATTGCCACCTCATCCCTTTAAACCCAAACGCATACTAATTACACAGGTTCTGAGGCTAATTTAATGCAGATAAGGCACCAAGTGAGTTTAATTACCATCCTAATTAGCCACAGAACCTGTGTAATTAATATGTGTTAGGTTTTAAAGGGATGAGGTGGCAACCCTGTTCCTGCCAAGTGAACTATTGGTCAAGGTGCCTTTCAGAAGGCTTTCTGGGTAACATCTCTATTTCGTTCCCAATAGTTTTTGTAGCAAGGACCCCGGCCCCTAGAGGCCTAATGGTGACCTCCAGTGTCAGGGAGAGCTGACATTCTTCTTTGTAGAGTGCTTTACTAGGCATACTGTGTGTAATGCAAGATAGAATGATTGGGCGCCAGTCACTTTTTGAATGCAAACAAAAGATATTTATTGTCACTTAACAAGAACTGGGGGAGAGAGGGTTAGGGCCTGAACACCCTTAGGCAGATGCAATAGCAATTGGCAGACCCTGACACAGAATAGGCAGACAGCTATACAGGTTGAGGGCCTTTAAGCTGGTTGCAGCACTGTATTTGTAGAACTGCTGTCTCCTGTGGCAACTGAACTTGTAGGTTGACTTCAACACAGATCTGTACACATACCAGACTTGGTATCCCTGTTGTGTAGGACCCGGCCTTCATCTCACAGCCTCCCGCTGTAGCTTTTCTCACTGAGCTCTCAGTCTTCTTACCACACCTTCAGATCGAAGCCGCCCACTGGATCCCCTGAGCTCTTCCACAGCTAACCTGCTGTATACTCCAAGCATCACCCACCATACCTGCTGGGTCCCTGGCTTGGCTCTCAGCTAACCCGCCAAATCCTCTTCAAGTGTCACCCATGATCACCCGCTGGGTCCCAGACTTGAACACTGAACCTTTCCCAACTTTTTCACCATCCCCAGCTAGTGAAAAAGGCTGCTCTTGTACTTCTTCAGACTTCACAAACCTGGTCTCTGATAACAGGAGTAGTTGTCCCTTACTGCCGACTGTGTCCCCTGTATCTCTGACCTCTGGTTCTCACTTGACTCTAGTAACAGGAGTGGTCGTCCCCTGTGGCAACTGCTTCTCCTTCACCTCTGGCAACACTCAGTTCACCGTCCGGCTGAACCTCTGCAATGATCAGGCTCCCTTCGGGCTGAGCTTCTACACACGTGGCTAGGCCTCAGGATTAGGCCTAACCTTCAGCTGCTGCTTCACATACAGCCCTCCAGGCCTTAGCCTGGGGCTAAAAGAAAACTGATCACCTGACTATTTCCCCTTAAATAGACAATCCCAGCATGCTTAGCCACAAATATGATTGGCTGAGAAATTATGTCCATTCACTAGACTCTAAAAATTCCCTGCAAAGTAGGTAACCCAAGGCTCCCCTATCTTTTTGAACTGTGGAATTGTATCGTTGAGAATGACTGAGAGTTTCTTATTGATCATTATCCAGGAAAGCTTAGTCTTAATCAGGTCAAATAGTTTAGTGGAGGATTTCCATGACTTCGTTATTGTGATGTGGGCCACCCAGTAGATGAAAGAGATCGGTCTCCTCACGCATCGCGGAGCTTGTACAATTGTGACGGCCCAATTTAAGATTCATCCCCGTTAATGAGTAGAGGAATTTGTAGACCAAAATCCAGAATCTATGGACTTTTGGACATTCCCATCAAATATGGAGGAACAAACCATCTTGGGAACAGCCTCTAAAGCAGCATGGGGAGGCTCATAAGTAGTCAATCTCATTGAGACCATATAGCATTGAAGTAGCACTTTGTAATTTGCTTCTATAAGCAAGGTTTTAATATATGTGCTGGATGCAGTTCCCACTAGTTTGTGCCAATCCTCAAGATCCAACTTCCACCTGCAGGTCCTGTTCCCATCTTAGCATATATCATTGTTTAGAAGACGACGACATTAGCATCAAAGGGATCCGCCCATCCAGCTTAATGATTTCCATTGAGTGAATAAGTGGACCAGTTGGTGTTTCCGATATATGATAAAGTGGTTTTTGCCACTATGGGTGCCCTGTGCCATTTTATAGATTAGATGGAAGACCACTGGCCCACCCAACCCCGACTGTAAATCAGTGAAGGGGAGGACACAGCACTGGATACGAGGGGGATATGAAAGGGATCCGAGTAATTATAAGTGGAGTAAATTTGTGTTCCTTCTGGTCTGACTCAACTACAAAGCCATAAACTTTATCTCTAGCTTCATATAGGGCTTACATGACTTGGTGTTCTATTTATCCCTTGCATCAATTTAGACAGCTTAACTCAATGAATAAACTCACTGTATGGAGGGTCAGATGATGAATCCTTTAGAATGTTCCGTTTAATGATGGATATTCATAGGTAGAAAAACGTTGGTGTTGTAAACCACATGGAAAGATGTTACAACAATGATGGTATACTGAGCAATGAACCAGAGAGAGGAAGAGGAGGGGGATATGCATAACTACGGTGGGAGAGAGAGTTCATCTAGACAGAAGGGAACAGAGCTTAAAGACACAGAGCAATAATAAATCACATAGTGTAACACAACACCTTCTTTCTGCAGAGGCCAAACTGACAGCAGACGTGACGGAGGTGAAGGCCTCCATGAACCGAATTGTATCAGATGAAGTAACAGGTAACTGCAAACTCCTCTGAGGAATGTTGTATCTGCATTGCAGAAACCCAATCACCCTTAATCCACTGGCATCGTTCCAATTCTGAGATCCATGAAAAAGGATCGGGCAATTATGGGAATGGGCGTGGTTTGGTGAAAAGTCTGACTGCTGCTGGCTGGTATCAGAATTTATTAGGAGCAAGGCCTACAGAGATCCATAGGGGCTTGGGCGCACCCTAAACACCCAATGTGGTGCAGCTGCCCAGGCCCCTATGTCATTTACTGACCCCTTCCTTTTCTGAATGAACACAAAGAGTGATCGGTACTGATCCTTTACTGTGTTCATACATAACTGAAGCATAGTAGACTGTGTTATATAAACACACGGATGTGTGTTTGAGCTTTGGGGTGCACACCCTAATGCAATAGGCTCAGTGTCGGGGCAAGGTCATCTGGAGGGCAAACATGCCAAATTGTGCCGCCCCCCTCAAATCACCTCCACCCCCCCAAAAAAATTGAGGACCAATCTGCATACTTACTCTCTAAGCAGAAATTCCCCCTCCTCCCAGTACACCTCCTTGCTGCCCAGCACAAATGTTTGCCCCTCCCCATCCCCCCAGCTCACATCCTTTCTCTCTGAGTATGCCCCCAGTAGGGATGAGCAGAACACACCCCTGTTCGGTTCACACCAGAACATGCGAACAGGCAAAAATTTGTTCGAACACGCGAACACTGTTAAAGTCTATGGGACACGAGCATGAATAATCAAAAGTGCTAATTTTAAAGGCTTAGATGCATGGTATTGTCATAAAAAGTGCCCCAGGGGACAAGGATCAATGCAAAAAAAAGTTTTAAAAACGTCCGTTTTTTCGGGGGAGCAGTGATTTTAATAATGCTTAAAGTGAAACAATAAAAGTGTAATATTCCTTTAAATTTCGTACCGGGGGTGTCTATAGTATGCCTGTAAAGGGGCGCATGTTTCCCGTGTTTAGAACAGTCAGACAGCAAAATGAAATTTCAAAGAAAAAAGTCATTTAAAACTACTTGCGGCTATTAATGAATTGCCAGTCCAACAATACACATAAGAGTTCATTGATAAAAACAGCATGGGAATTCCCCACAGGGCAACCCTGAACCAAAATGTAAAAAAAAAATGACGTGGGGGGTCCCCCTGAATTCTATACCAGGCCCTTCAGGTCTGGTATGTATATTAAGGGGAACCCCGGCCAAAATTAAAAAAATAAATGGAGTGGGGTCCCCCTCAAAATCTAAACCAGACCCTTCAGGTCTAGTATGGATTTTAAGGGGAACCCCGCGCCAAAATTTAAAAAAAGACATGGCGTGGGGTCCCCCAAAAAATCCATACCAGACCCTTATCCGTGCAGGCAACCTGGCAGGCTGCAGGAAAAGAGGGGGGTTGAGAGAGCGGCCCCTACTCCTGAACCGTACCAGGCCACATGCCCTCAACATTGGGAGGGTGCTTTGGGGTAGCCCCCCAAAACACCTTGTCCCCATGTTGATGGGGACAAGGGCCTCATCCCCACAACCCTTGCCCGGTGGTTGTGGGGGTCTGCGGGCGGGGGCTCATCGGAATCTGGAAGCCCCCTTTAACAAGGGGACCCCCAGATCCCGGCCCTCCCCCCTGTGTGATATGGTAAGGGGGTACAGTACCCCTACCATTTCACAAAAAAAGTGTCAAAAATGTTAAAAATGACAAGAGAGAGTTTTTGACAATTCCTTTATTTAAATGCTTCTTCTTTCTTCTATCTTCTATCTTCTTTCTTCTATCTTCCTTCGGTTTCTTCCTCCATCTTCTTCTGCTGGTTCCTCTGGTTCTTCCTCTGGTGTTCTCGTCCGGCATCTTCCTCTTCAGCGCCGGCATCTTCTTCCCTTCTTCTTCTCGGGCCGCTCCGCATCCACCATGATGGGAGGCTCCCGCTGTGTGACGCTTCTCCTCTTCTAATGGTTCTTAAATAATGGAGGGCGGGGCCACCCGGTGACCCCACCCCCCTCTGACGCGTGGTGACTTCCCTGTCCGCCCCCTCTGACGTCACGGGGAATGCCACAGGGAAGTCCCCATCATGTCCCTGTGCATCAGATGGGGGCGGGGTCACCAGGTGACCCCGCCCTCCATTATTTAAGAGCCGTCAGAAGAGGAGAAGCGTCACACAGCGGGAGCCTCCCATCATGCTGGATGCGGAGCGGCCCGAGAAGAAGAAGGGAAGAAGACGCCGGCGCCGAGGAGGAAAATGCCAGACGAGAACCCCGGAGGAAGAACCAGAAGAACCAGAAGAAGAAGAAGATGGAGGAAGAAACCGAAGGAAGATAGGAGATAGAAGATAGAAGAAAGAAGATAGAACAAAGAAGAAGCATTTAAATAAAGGAATGGTCAAAAACTGTCTTGTCATTTTTAACATTTTTGATACTTTTTTTGTGAAATGGTAGGGGTGTACCCCCTTACAATTTCACATAGGGGCAAGGGGCCGGGATCTGGGGGTCCCCTTGTTAAGCTCCCCGCCCGCAGACCCCCACAACCACCGGGCAATGGTTGTGGGGATGAGGCCCTTGTCCCCATCAACATGGGGGCAAGGTGTTTTGGGGGGCTACCCCAAAGCACCCTCCCAATGTTGAGGACATGTGGCCTGGTACGGTTCAGGAGGGGGGGCACTCTCTCATCCCCCCTCTTTTCCCACGGCCTGCCAGGTTGCGTGCTCGGATAAGGGTCTGGTATGGATTTTTGGGGAGACCCCACGCCATTTTTTTAAAAATTTTGGCGCGGGGTTCCCCTTAAAATCCATACCAGACCTGAAGGGTCTGGTATAGATTTTGAGGGGGACCCCACGCCATTTTTTTTTTTGGCCGGGGTTCCCCTTAATATCCATTCCAGACCTGAACGGCCTGGTATGGAATTTAGGGGGACCCCCACATCATTTTTTTTTTAATTCTAGTTCGGGGTTCCCCTGTGGGGAATTCCCATGCTGTTTTTATCAATGAACTTTTATGTGTATTGTCGGAACGGCAATTCATTAATAGCCGCGAGTAGTTTTAAATGACTTTTTTTCCCTCGAAATGTCATTTTGCTGTCAGACTGTTCTAAACACGGGAAACATGCGCCCCTTTACAGGCATACAATAGACACCCCCAGGTACAAAATTTAAAGGGATATTACACTTTTATTGTATCACTTCAAGCATTATTAAAATCACTGCTCCCAAAAAAATGGTCGTTTTTAAAACTTTTTTTTGCATTGATCCATGTCCCCTGGGGCAGGACCCGGGTCCCCAAACACTTTTTTATGACAATAACTTGCATATAAGCCTTTAAAATAGCACTTTTGATTTCTCCCATAGACTTTTAAAGGGTGTTCGCTGTTCGGCGAACTGGCGAACAGCCGATGTTCGACCTGAACATGAGTTTGACTCGAACTCAAAGCTCATCCCTAGCCCCCAGTACAAATCCCCCCCCCCCAAAAAAAAGGCCCCCGCCCTAGCACAAATCCTCTACTTCTCAAATTTGTCAGAAACCATGAAATCAGGCCGAGACAGAAGTACAGTTAAATCACACTTGTTTAATAATAAAAGTAAAAGGAACAAACGTAGTCAAAACAAAGCCAAAATTCGGTAATAGTTAGCCAAGCCAGACGCCAGGGATCAATGTAGTGGAACAGCAAGCAGGATCTGGATCCAGAAGGAATGTCAGCAAAGCAAGTCTTGAACAGGATCGCAGGAGAGCATCTCAGTTTCTGTGATGTTGACCAACGCAGAGCTCCTTTGGACTGGATGGCTTAAGTAGGCAGGACTGACGAGCAGGATATCATCAACAGCTGAGTCACTGTGGAGAGATAGGAGCTGGCAATTAGCCGACAGCTGAGCGGCCAGCTCTGAGAAGGAAGGGCTGAGCCCAGCCCTGACAAAATTTCCCCTTAGAGCACAGATCCTCTCCTCCCAATTCCAGATTCTCCCCTCCCAGCACAACCCCCCGTCTCAGCACAAATTTTTGACCCCCCCACATCCCCCCAGCTCACATCCTTTCTCTCCCAGGATGCCCCCAGTACAAAGCCCCCCACAAAAGTCTCCCCATCACAAATCCTCAACTCCTCAAATTCCCCCTTAGAGCACAAATCCTCTCCTCCCAATTCCAGATTCCCCCCTCCCAGCACAAATCCCCCCTGCTGAAATCCCCCCTCTCAGCACACAATTCTGCCCCCCCCATCCCTCCAGCTCACATCCTTTCTCTTCCAGTATGCCCCCAGTACAACCCCCCCAAAAGTCCCTCCCCCTAGCAAAAATCCTCTACTCCTCAAATTTCCCCTTAGAGCACAGATCCTCTCCCCTCAATTCCAGATTCCCCCCTCCAGGAACAAATCCCCCCAAATAAAATTACCCCCCTCACAGCACAAATCATCTTCCCCCATCCCTCCTCCCAACACAAATCCCAAATCACCTAAACCACACCTCCCCAAATTTCCCCTCGTAATACAATTCTTACCCCCTGCCACCCCCCAAATCCCCCCTCCAAACACAAATCCCCTCCCCCCAATCTCCTTCTGGTGCCTCCCCACCTCACATGATACCACAGTGCCCAGGGCAGCCGTCCCTCCTGCCCCCCCTCCCGGCACTGAATAGGCTGCGCACACCTCTGCAGAGATCCTTTCCTCAGCCTTCCATACAGAGCAAACGAAGAGCACTATAAGGCAAACCTCCCAACTTTCTGAGATGGGAATGAGGGACACCTATTAGCAAAAGTATGCAGGCATAGGACACACCCACTGCCACGCCTCTCCTTAAAGAAGAACTGTACGGAAAAAAAAAGATTGATTAAACCCACGAGTGCCTTTTTCTACCACTACTATTCTTTTAAATTGTCTTTTGAAATTTAGAAATGCAGCAATTTAGAAATTGGATGAAAGGTTTAGCTCTGGAAAACACTTTTTGCTGGATAGGTAGTGCATTTTTATATACAACTATATAGATTAGGCCAAAGTGAGGGACAAATGAGGAGGAAAAAGGGACAGAGGGGCATTGTTCCAAATCCGGGACAGCCCCTCGAAATCCAGGACAGTCCCTCAAATTCCGGGATGGTTGGGAGCTATGCTATAGGGTGGAGAATAATGTATAAGGCATTTCCAAAATGTGCTTCATATTTCCACATTCCATGTAAACGCACATTCATTAATTATGCGAAAAACATAAATGATGTAAAAATATCAACATATTAAGTAATAGAAACTCAAGAAAAGTCACAATTTGGATTAGGTGATGCATTTCAATTTTTGTCCACTAGATGGCATAAATCCTTTTCCATTTTATCTAGTCGTTTTTTTTTATTGGTGGTTTAAGGAGACGGGATCCTTTTCAACCATTATTAGACTTGTGGCTGTTTTTTTTTTTCTCTAGTTTTGATGGATTCAACAAATCAAGTTTAGTTTTTTAGGGGAATCGATTTGGGATTTTTTTATGGTAGTCATTGTAAGAGGATGGACATCAACAAAGTACACTCACCTACCACTTTATTAGGTACACCCGTTCAGTTGCTTGGTAACACAAACTGCCAATCAGCCAATCACATGACAGCAACTCAATGCATTTAGACATCTAGACGTGGTGAAGACGACCTACTGAAGTTCAAACCGAGCATCAGAATGGGGAAGAAATGGGAACTGAAGTGACTTTGAACGTTGTATGGTTGTTGGTGGCAGACGGGCTGGACTGAGTATTTCTGGGATTTTCACACACAACCATCTCTCGGGATTACAGAGAATGGTGGGAAAAAGAGAAAATATCCAGTGAGCGGGAGTTGTGTGGAGGAAAATGTCTTGTTGATGTCAGAGGTCAGAGGAGAACGGGCAGATTGGTTCCAGATGATAGAAAGGCAACAGTAACACAAATAACCACTTGGTACATCCAAGGTATGCAGAATACCTTCTCTGACCGCACAACACATCCAACCTTGAAGCAGATGGGCTACAAGAGCAGAAGACCACACCAGGTGCCACTCCTGTCAGCTAAGAACAGGAAACTGAGGCTAAAATTGGCACAGGATCACCAAAATTGGACAATAGAAGATTGGAAAAACGTTGCCTGGTCTGATGAGTCTGGATTTCAGCTGGTGGGGTCAGAATTATGGTGTGGGGTTGTTTTTCAGGGGTTGTGCTTGGCCCCTTAGTTCCAGTGAAGGGAACTCTTAAAGTGGAGGGCCACCCTGAAAAAAAATCACCAAAAGTCCTAAAAGAAATTAAAAAAAAATTTGAAAAAAAAAATTAAACTTACCTAAACCCTTGTTGCTAGGCAGTCTTCCTAATCTGCCTCTTCCTATTCCACGGCGTGTCCTTCTCCTCGGTGAGCCGCCCCATTGTCTTCTGGGAACTGTGTGTGTTCCCAGAACACCACAGGGCCATTCACAGAGCGGAGCACCACGCTGCTCGCGCGTGCGCAGTAGGAAACTGGCAGTGAACCGCAAGGCTCCACTGCCTGTTTCCCTTACCTAGGATGGCGGTGCCAGGACCGGAGAGCCGAGGGACGGGTCGTCCTCGGTCGTCCGACATCGCGGGCACCCAGGACAGGTAAGTACCTATTTAAAGTCAGCAGATACAGTGTTTGTAGCTGCTGACTTTTATTTTTTTTTTTTCAGGCCGGAATCCCGCTTTAAGGCATTAGAGAATACCAAGACATTTCTGACAATTTCATGCTCCCAACATTGTGGGAACAGTTTGGGGACAGCCCCTTCCTGTTCCAACATGACTGCTCCCCAGTGCACAAAGCAAGGTCCATAAAGACATGGATGAGCGAGTTTGGGTGGAGGAACTTGGCTAGTCCTGACCTCAACCCAATAGAACACCTTTGGGATGAATTAGAGCGGAGACTGTGAGCCAGGCTTTCTCGTCCAACATCAGTGCCTGACCTCACAAATGCTCTTCTGGAAGAATGGTCAAACATTCCCATAGACACACTCCTAAACCTTGTGGACAGCCTTCCCAGAAGAGTTGAAGCTGTTATAGCTGCAATATTGAACCCTACGGACTAAGACTGGGATGCCAATAAAGTTCATGTGCGTGTAAAGGCAGGCGTCACAATACTTTTGGTAATATAGTGTATGTTAATTGACCTTTTTAGTGTGGCTGCGCTTTTACACATGTCAGTATATAGCGGCACCCCAGCATTCCTTTATATTTTTACACAGTTTTTGTCAGATATGAAATTTTTATGTTGGAATATCACATATTTGCACCAGAGTAATGCAGTGATTTCATTGTAGTATCTATAGGGTGGAGGCCTTCCTTAGGGGAGTCCTCTTCACAGAGTCCGGAGAGCTTCCATTGCTCGGATAGTGTTGCATTGAACGTCAGAATGTTTGGAAAATTCTGAAACTACTTGTACACATATCGGGGAGGGGAATCCATCCCTGCGGTCAAAGTATTCTTAGGCAACATGAGTTTTACTTCCTATAATTTATTATCAGACATGCAGGGAATTTTTTTGTTTAAAAAAAGCTCTGGCTGAACAACATGTTAAAGGGGAACCATGTGCAACTAATAAAGTGGCCTGTGATGGTCAGGACCTTCTGGATTCAGACCCCAGTAAAAAAAAACTCATACTGGACATATTGTAGTTGACCTGGTATTGTCAGGTCCTTCTGGATCTAGATGCTGGTGGTGAAGACATGTGTCAGACATATTTTGGGGGCGCAGTGTGGTCAGTGTCTCCTGGATTAGGATATTGGTGGTGGAGACTTGTGGTGGACATGTTGCGGGGGCTCTTATGGTCAGGGCCTTATGGATTCAGGTGTTAGTGCTAAAGACTTGTGATGGACATGATGTTGTAAGGGCTTATTCTGGTCAGAGCCTTCTGAATCCCAACACTGGTGATGAAGACACTAGTGTTGGACATGGTGTAGGGGTCCTGTTATGGTCAGGGTCTTCTTGATCTAAACATTGGTGATTATGACTTGTGTTGGATATGTTGCAGGGGGCCTGTTATCGTAAGTGCCTTCTGGATCCAGATACTGGTGGTAACGTTTTATGGTGGATATGTTGCAGAGGGCCTTTTATGCTCATTGCCTTCTGGAGCCAGACACTAGTGATAAAGACTTCTGGTGGGCATGTTGTAGTGGGTCTGTTATAGTCAGGGCTTTCTGGATCTAGAAGCTGGTGGTAAAGACATGTGGTGGACATGTTGCAGGGGGCCTATTATGATAAGAACCTTCTGGATCCTGACACTGGGGACAAAGACTTGTGTTGGATATGTTGCCAGGGGCTTGTTATTGTCAGGGTCTTCTGGAGCCAGGTACTGGTGGAAAAGACTTGTGGTGGACTTGTTGCTGGGGGCCTATTATGGTCAGGGTTTTCAGGATCTAGATGTCGATGGTAAAAACTTGTGTCAGGCATGTTGTAAAGACCTATAATGATCAGAACCTTCAGGATTCAGACATTGGTGATGAAGACTTTTGCTGCACAAGTTGCATGGGGCCTGTTATAGTCAGGGCACCTCTGGATCCAGATGGCAGTGGTAAAGGCTTGTGTTAGGCTTGTTGCAGGGGGCTGGTTATGATCTGGGTTGTCTGGATCCAGATGCTGGTAAAAAATTTGTGTTGGACAAATTGCAGTGGGCCTGTTATGGTCAGGGCCTTATAGATCTAGATGGTGGTGGTAAAGACTTGTGTTGGACATGTTGCAAGGGACCTGTTATGGTCACGACCTTCTGAACCCAGATGGCAGTGGTGAAGACTTGTGTAAGGCTTGTTGCAGGGGGCTTGTTGTTGTCAGGGTCTCCTGGAGCCACAGACTGGTAGTAGAGCATGAGGGATCAATAGAAAGTTGTAGGAAACACTCCAAGACCTTATCATGGTCAACTTTGTATATAAAAAGCATAAATCCATATACACATTCAGAGCCTTAAAATTGCAGTTTATATGGGCCAGTACCATTAATACAGCATCTATATTGTACAGTCACCATGCACCATCATTATTTTAGTTGTTCCTCTGAGAGGACCCCTCAGGTTTATAAACCAAGGCTGAGGATTTGTCACAGGGTTTAGCATTCCTGGCTTTGGCCCACCAATAGCCCAGGACTGCAGAAAATGAGCTAAGCCTGAAGATACTTCTTGGTGGCACAATTTGTGCAGTAATGTCTGACTGATAGAATAAACCCAGGAAGGCTAAAGATGGAGCATTTCATAGAGATGATTGTGTAGTTATGAGCTCATCCACATCTGTTGGATGGGCAGGAACAGATCATTGAGGGCTGTCTTGAGAAGTTGTGCTTCTACATTGGTCTGGATTGCCAGGTAGGTTAGAAAGATCCGGGGTCATCTGTACATGAGTGGTCATCTCATTGGCCATCTCAATGAGTGTAAATGAAAACAAGGGTCACAGAACTAGGTAACAGGTAGTTACATATATATAGGGTGAAAAACCCATCCTCAGGTGGTCAGGGTTATGGTAGGTGACCAGATTGAGTATCTATAACCATTTTAGACAGCAAGTGTGTTCCCACCATCTGCCAGACAACCCAATACCCTCCTACATCTTGTCCTCCAGTCACATACAGCAGAAGGGCAATCTTTCTGGTTAAATTTTCTGGTGCCAGTGAGTCTAATGCCCCGTACACACGATCAGACTTTCCGCCAACAAAACTGTGGATTTTGGTTCGAGGGTTGTTGGCTCGGACTTGTCTTGCATACACAGGGTCACACAAAGGTTGGCCAACAATTACGAATGTGGGAACGCGGTGACATACAAGACGTATGACGAGCCGAGAAAAAGGCAGTTCAGTGCGGCTCCTTCTGCTTGAATCCGAGCATGCATGAACTTTTGTGTGACGGACTTGTGTACACACGATCGGACTTTCCGACAACAAAGTTTGGTTGGGGGAAAATTTTAGAACCTGTTCTCAAACATTTGTTGGCAGAAAGTCCGACAGCAAATGTTTGATGGAGCATACACATGGCGGACTTTCAGACAACAAGCTCACATCCAACATTTCCCGAAAGTCCGACCGGCATTAGTAGGAGCATTGATTCTTTTCCCAGAGACTTGAGGTTACCATTCAGGTTTGCTTCAAAATATGAAGCTTCTGGATGTGGTCATCTGTGAAATCAGAGAAGGTCTAAGGTCAATTGAAAGAGGTACATTGTATTTGGGTGGTATAGTTATATAATGTGACTCCTGACTGAGACTTCTCAAATATGGCTTATTTTTACATCAAATGCCCATAAATACATAAATCTGCCAACAACATCCCCCACAACTGCTCAGCTCTACTATCCATAGAATGCTACCTGAGGCTGCTAGAAGACATAGGTATAGCCTGAAGAGGCAGAGAGGAGACACGGAAAAACAATTCCATTAGGCAACATGGAGCCACCAAAGTGGACAGACACCCAATATAGATGGAGATGAGGACCGTGGTGGGATTGGACCTGATGAAGGGGTACATACTCCCTGAATCGTTGTCTCTATGCACAGTATAGCTGAGCAGTTGTGGGGGGTATTCTGGCCAGATTTATGGTTTTATTGCCCTTTGATGTAATACGTTGTGTGATGGTATCTGTTCCTCCTTGTGGCTGAAGTTCCTCCTTGTGGTCGCGTTTCCCCTTTGTGTGGTTTCCTGCACTGTGTGTGAGCTGCTTTCATCAGAGGCTACCATGCAATAATCTGTCATGCCAGGTCTCTCCCAGTAACTTTGTTTATGTAATGGGGGGGAGGGGTAGGTGTCACATTCCTCAATGTATATCTTTATAAATATTTTGTTAGGGTCGGCTGTGCCACAGGGTGGTCACGTATTTTATGTACATATATTATCTTATCCGGAGACCTGCAGAGGTAATTGGACCACTTTAAAGTGGATCTCCAGCCAAAAACCTTTGTTTAAGACAGGGTGGGAAAGGACTTGAATCTCTGTCTGGTCTTTATTGATTTCAGTATTTCTCTTGGAGAGATCCACCTTGGTCATTAAGAGGAAAAATAAAATGTTACTGTTGTCCCCAAAGCATGAAGCATTAATAAGTATCTAATAGTTATTAAGTGTCTCATTTATAAGGAACCAAAAAAAATGATATTTAGTCACCAATAAATACAAAATAATCATCAATTAAAATAGAAAATTGGGAAAAAATGCAGCGCTAAGAAATATTGGGAAGTTAGGGTGTAGTGAAACAATTAAGTAAGAGATGCTGTACTGAACAGTAAAGCATATGTGCAAAAACCATAAGTGAAGTGAAATGAACAAACACAGTATAAAGTGTCCACATATGGTAAATGGATGATTCCAAACTCAAATTAATAAAATGAACTGGTATGGACCAAAAAATGATGTGAGACTGGAAATTAAAGTCAATGGTGCACGGTGTGGATCTGTGACTGTGAGTCAACAACGGGGTACAGAACTTCCGTAGCTGTAAACCAACATCTCGATATGGGGCATCAGAATGAAAACATCAGGAAGTCAGATAAGATGGGTACTCTTACCAGATGATGTGGACTCCACTGTCGTATGACATGGAGTCAATGGTGCATGGTGCCAAACCTAGGCTGGAAAACTATATCCGGAACGGTGGAACCTCTGTCTCACTTCTCGACTTCTCTGGTGGGGTGAAGAAACATCAGGAAGGGCCGCCAACTGGATATCAGCCAATAGACCTCAAGGATGTGTTCCAATGAGAAGCCGGGGACAGATTTGATCCAGACCCCGTGATGGAAGTAGGGCTACTGGAAGGCAGTTTCTTGCATCGGGATAATATGCAAATAAAAAATAAAAAGCTTCTGCATAGTGCAGGTAAACCAGAGGCGATCTCCCCTTCCTTACGCTGCTTAGATTTTATTTCAATTGTGATCACTTTTATCCATTTTTTGTATGGTATTTTTAGAAATAAAAATCCCTGGTTTACCTGCACTATGCAGAAGCTTTTTATTTTTTATTTGCATATTATCCCGATGCAAGAAACTGCCTTCCAATAGCCCTACTTCCATCACGGGGTCTGGATCAAATCTGTCCCCGGCTTCTCATTGGAACACATCCTTGAGGTCTATTGGCTGATATCCAGTTGGCGGCCCTTCCTGATGTTTCTTCACCCAACCAGAGAAGTCGAGAAGTGAGACAGAGGTTCCACCGTTCCGGATATAGTTTTCCAGCCTAGGTTTGGCACCCTGCACCATTGACTCCATGTCATACGACAGTGAAGTCCACGTCATCTGATAAGAGTACCCATCTTATCTTACTTCCTGCTGTTTTCATTCTGATGCCCCATATCGAGATGTTGGTTTACAGCTACGGAAGTTCTGTACCCCGTTGTTGACTCACAGTCACAGATCCACACCGTGCACCATTGACTTTAATTTCCAGTCTCACATCATTTTTTGGTCCATACCAGTTCCTTTTATTAATTTGAGTTTGGAATCATCCATTTACCATATGTGGACACTTTATACTGTGTTTGTTCATTTCACTTCACTTATGGTTTTTGCACATATGCTTTACTGTTCAGTACAGCATCTCTTACTTAATTGTTTCACTACACCCTAACTTCCCAATATTTCTTAGCGCTGCATTTTTCCCAGTTACCAGTTATTGTTTGTCACAATGTATGCAGCTGCTGGCTCACATATATTTTATTTTTGCTATTAGAGCGCAGTGTTTTCATATTCTCTTGTAAAATAGAAAATTAACTGAAAATGATGTAGCTGGACATTGGTGATGGGATCGGACATCTTCTCCTGTATGGGGGTCTCTGGATATATAAATCTTGTAGAAATTATGAATTATAATCATTCTATTCTGAGCCATCCATCGAAGGTAGAATGCAGAGACGTCTCTCTCCTTCTCCTCATCACCTCACCGACAAATCTAATAGAATCTATCAACACAAATCTGCGTTCTTCTTCCATTCCAGATTCTCTGTTCAACGGCATTCAGAAGATTTTGGGAATTTTGTTCTCAGAGATAGAGAGCAGAGAAAACAGTAAGTTACCAAAAACCTGAATACATTAGATGGGTGAGTGGCCTAAAGGCTAGAGAAACAGAAGTACTCCAGAAGGAGACTCTGGGCATAAATCTGCCAGGATGGGGGCCAGGGAAAATTTATGTCACCAATCCTGCAGATAAGGAGTGGTCCCGGTCACTGGCAGAGCAGATAAAGACGGGCAGCAGAGCTACTGCTGTGACCGAGGGAAATGTTCAATCAGCAAATAGAATGAAGAACACCAAATGATCATTGTGCACATCAGTTAGTTGTAAATGTGGAGAGGGAGTCTGAATAGAGGCCAGTGGAGGGATTGGCAAAGAGGGGTGGAGGACACTGAATGGACGAAAGTGGAGGGATTGGCAGAGAGGAGTGGAGGACACTGAGAGGAGGTCAGTGGAGGGATTGTCAGAGAGGGGTGGAGGACACTGAGTGGAGGACAGGAGAGGGATTGGCAGAGAGGGGTGAAGGACACTGAATAGAGGCCAGTAGAGGGGTTGGCAGAGATGAGGTGGAGAACACTGAATGGAATCCAGTGGAGGGCTTGGCAGAGAGGGGAGGAGGACACTGAATGGAGGCCAGTGGATGGATTGGCAGAGGGGGTGGAGAACACTGAATGGAGGCCAGTGGAGAGATTGGCAGAGAGGGGTGGAGGACACTAAATGGAGGTCAGTGGTGGGATTGACAGAGAGGGGTGGAGGACACTGAATAGAATCCAGTGGAGGGCTTGGCAGAGAGGGGTGGAGGACACTGAACGGAGGCCAGTGGGTGAATTGGCAGAGATGGGTGGAGAACACTGAATGGAGGCCAGTGGATGGATTGGCAGAGATGGGTGGAGAACACTGAATGAAGGCCAGTGGAGGGATTGGCAGAGAGGGGTGGAGGATACAGAGTAGAGGCCAGTGGAGGAATTGGAAGAGAGGCATGGAGGACACTGAATGGAGGCCAGTGGTGGGATTGGCAGAGAGGGGTGGAGGACACTGAATGGAGGCCTGTGGAGGGATTGGCAGAGAGGGGTGGAGGACACCGAATGGAGGCCAGTGGAGGGATTGGCAGAGAGGGGTGGAGGACACAGAGTAGAGGCCAGTGGGGGAATTGGCAGAGAGGGATGGAGGACACTGAATGGAGGCCTGTGGAGGGATTGGCAGAGAGGGGTGGAGGACACTGAATGGAGGCCAGTAGATGGATTGGTAGAGATGGGTGGAGAACACTGAAAGGAGGCCAGTGGAGGGATTGGCAGGGAGGGTGGAGGACACAGAGTAGAGGCCAGTGGAGGAATTGGCAGAGAGGGATGGAGGACACAGAGTAGAGGCCAGTGGAGGAATTGGAAGAGAGGCATGGAGGAAACTGAATGGAGGCCAGTGGTGGGATTGGCAGAGAGGGGTGGAGGACACTGAATGGAGGCCTGTGGAGGGATTGGCAGAGAGGGGTGGAGGACACAGAGTAGAGGCCAGTGGAGGAATTGGAAGAGAGGCATGGAGGAAACTGAATGGAGGCCAGTGGTGGGATTGGCAGAGAGGGGTGGAGGACACTGAATGGAGGCCTGTGGAGGGATTGGCAGAGAGGGGTGGAGGACACTGAATGAAGGCCAGTAGATGGATTGGCAGAGATGGGTGGAGAACACTGAATGGAGGCCAGTGGAGGGATTGGCAGAGAGGGGTGGAGGACACAGAGTAGAGGCCAGTGAAGGAATTGGCAGAGAGGGATGGAGGACACTGAATGGAGGCCAGTGGTGGGATTGGCAGAGAAGGGTGGAGGACACTGAATGGAGGCCAGTGGAGGGATTGGCAGAGAGGGGTGGAGGACACTAAATGGAGGTCAGTGGTGGGATTGACTGAGAGGGGTGGAGGACACTGAATAGAATCCAGTGGAGGGCTTGGCAGAGAGGGGTGGAGGACACTGAACGGAGGCCAGTGGGTGAATTGGCAGAGATGGGTGGAGAACACTGAATGGAGGCCAGTGGATGGATTGGCAGAGATGGGTGGAGAACACTGAATGAAGGCCAGTGGAGGGATTGGCAGAGAGGGGTGGAGGATACAGAGTAGAGGCCAGTGGAGGAATTGGAAGAGAGGCATGGAGGACACTGAATGGAGGCCAGTGGTGGGATTAACAGAGAGGGGTGGAGGACACTGAATGGAGGCCTGTGGAGGGATTGACAGAGAGGGGTGGAGGACACAGAGTAGAGGCCAATGGAGGAATTGGCAGAGAGGGATGGAGGACACTGAATGGAGGCCTGTGGAGGGATTGGCAGAGAGGGGTGGAGGACACTGAATGGAGGCCTGTGGAGGGATTGGCAGAGAGGGGTGGAGGACACTGAATGGAGGCCAGTAGATGGATTGGCAGAGATGGGTGGAAAACACTGAATGGAGTCCAGTGGAGGGATTGGCAGAGAGGGGTGGAGGACACAGAGTAGAGGCCAGTGGGGGAATTGGCAAAGAGGGATGGAGGACACTGAATGGAGGCCTGTGGAGGTATTGGCAGAGAGGGGTGGAGGACACTGAATGGAGGCCAGTAGATGGATTGGCAGAGATGGGTGGAGAACACTGAATGGAGGCCAGTGGAGGGATTGGCAGAGAGGGGTGGAGGACACAGAGTAGAGGCCAGTGGAGGAATTGGCAGAGAGGGATGGAGGACACTGAATGGAGGCCTGTGGAGGGATTGGCAGAGAGGGGTGGAGGACACTGAATGAAGGCCAGTAGATGGATTGGCAGAGATGGGTGGAGGACACTAAATGGAGGCCAGTGGTGGGATTGGCAGAGAGGGGTGGAGGACACTAAATGGAGGCCTGTGGAGAGATTGGCAGAGGGGGGTGGAGGACACTAAATGGAGGCCTGTGGAGAGATTGGCAGAGAGGGGTGGAGGACACTGAGTGGAGGCCAGTGGAGGGATTGGCAGTGAGGGGTGAAGGACACTGAATGTAAGCCACTGGATGGATTGGCAGACAGGAGTTGAGGACACTGGAGGCCAGTGGAGGGTTTGGCAGAGAGGGATGGAGGATGCTAAATGGAGGCATGTGGAGGGATTTTTAGAGAGGGGTGGAGGACACTGAGTGGAGGCCAGGGGAGGGTCTGGCAGAGAGGGAGAGAGGGGTAAGGTGCAGGACTCCACTAGGTGTTACAAGAGAAAACTTGATAGGCTGTTTACAACTGATAGAAAAGATGGAAGCCATTATTTGGACCTGGCACTACTACCTCTATCCCAGGGGAGATACACCATGGCTTTATGGACTCCCTATGATACACCAGCAAGGTGGCCCTTGTCAGCAGCGTCAACTCTGTCCCATAAAACACTGATAGTACCTGGCTCCTATCCGATATGGTACACTAGATTTAGAAATAAAGAATTAATGAATAAGGTATGTGGGTTAAGGTTAGATCCAGAAGAGACAATGGTGTCCTATGATGTCTCATCCCCTTTTCACTTGTAAACCATCTGCAGAAGCTCTGAGGGAATGTCTGAGACAGCTGAGCAATTTCATGCGGGCAGGCTGGATCACATGTATACCAACCAGTTGGTTCCGGGTTAGGGGCACGAAGCATGCCGCACCCGCTTCCAGCAGTCGGGGGATCATGTGATCACTATGCAACATCTACAAAGCTGTGATGAATGAATTCATAAGAGCCGTGACTCCTAAAGTGATGCTGTGATTGGCCCACAGCTATCACATGGTATCACATGGTACCTGGGCCAATCACAGCACCCTGTATCTTGTGATTAGCTGTGGGCCAATCACAGCACACAATAGTAAATCACAGCTGTTATGACTATTACTGTAACAGCAATTAACCACTTGCCGACCGCCTAACGCCGATATACGTCGGCAGAATGGCACGGGCAGGCAGAATCACGTACCCGTACGTGATCTGCCTCCCGCGGGCGGGGGGTCCGATCGGACCCCCACCCGGTGCCATCGGCGGTCGGCATTTGACTGGGAGCGTCGGGAGGCGAAGGGGAGACCATCCAATCGTGGCCCCCCCTCGCGATCACTCCCAGTCAAATGCCGACCGCCGATGGCACCGGGGGGGGGTCCGATCGGACCCCCCGCCCGCGGGAGGCAGAGCACGTACGGGAATCCTCCTCTGCCTGTGTGTAGTTTCACACAGGCAGAGGATGTGATGTCATCTCTCCTCGGCTGGGCAGTTTCCGTCCCAGCGCCGAGGAGAGAAGACATGTAAGTGCACACAACACAAACACAACACAGTAGAACATGCCAGGCATACTTTACACCCCCGATCCCCCCCCAATCCCCCCCCCAATCACCCCCCCCCCCCGTCACAAACTGACATTAGCAGTATTTTTTTTTTTTCTGATTACTGCATGGTGTCAGTTTGTGACAGTTACAGTGTTGGGACAGTGAGTATTACCCCCCTTTAGGTCTAGGGTACCCCCCTAACCCCTCCAATAAAGTTTTAACCCCTTGATCACCCCGTCATCAGTGTCGCTAAGCGATCATTTTTCTGATCGCTGTATTAGTGTCGCTGGTGACGCTAGTTAGGAACGTAAATATTTTGGTTCGCCGTCAGCGTTTTATAGCGACAAGGACCCCCATATACTATCTAATAAATGTTTTAACCCCTTGATTGCCCCCTAGTTAACCTTTCACCACTGATCACCGTATAACCGTTACGGGTGACGCTGGTTAGTTCGTTTATTTTTTATAGTGTCAGGGCACCCGCCGTTTATTACCGAATAAAGGTTTAGCCCCCTGATCGCCCGGCGGTGATATGCGTCGCCCCAGGCAGCGTCAGATTAGCGCCAGTACTGCTAACACCCACGCACGCAGCATACGCCTCCCTTAGTGGTATAGTATCTGATCAATATCTGATCTGATCAGATCTATACTAGCGTCCCCAGCAGTTTAGGGTTCCCAAAAATGCAGTGTTAGCGGGATCAGCCCAGATACCTGCTAGCACCTGCGTTTTGCCCCTCCGCCCGGCCCAGCCCACCCAAGTGCAGTATCGATCGATCACTGTCACTTACAAAACACTAAACGCATAACTGCAGCGTTCGCAGAGTCAGGCCTGATCCCTGCGATCGCTAACAGTTTTTTTGGTAGCTTTTTATCGAAGTGGCAAGCACCAGCGGCCTAGTACACCCCAGTCGTAGTCAAACCAGCACTGCAGTAACACTTGGTGACGTGGCGAGTCCCATAAGTGCAGTTTAAGCTGGTGAGGTGGCAAGCACAAGTAGTGTCCCGCTGCCACCAAAAAGACAAACACAGGCCCGTCGTGCCCATAATGCCCTTCCTGCTGCGTTCCCCAATCCTAATAATTGGGAACCCACCGCTTCTGCAGCGCCCGTACTTCCCCCATTCACATCCCCAACCAAATGCAGTCGGCTGCATGAGAGGCATTTTCTTTATGTCCCCCCGAGTACCCCTACCCAACGAACCCCCCAAAAAAGATGTCGTGTCTGCAGCAAGCGCGGATATAGGCGTGACACCCGCTATTATTGTCCCTCCTGTCCTGACAATCCTGGTCTTTGCATTGGTGAATGTTTTGAACGCTACCATTCACTAGCTGAGTATTAGCGTAGGGTACAGCACTGCACAGACTAGGCACACTTTCACAGGGTCTCCCAAGATGCCATCGCATTTTGAGAGACCCGAACCTGGAACCGGTTATAGTTATAAAAGTTAGTTACAAAAAAAAGTGTAAAAAAAATAAATATATATATATAAAATTAAAAAAATAGTTGTCGTTTTATTGTTCTCTCTCTCTCTATTCTCTCTCTATTGTTCTGCTCTTTTTTACTGTATTCTATTCTGCAATGTTTTATTGTTATTATGGTTTATCATGTTTGCTTTTCAGGTATGTAATTATTTATACTTTACCGTTTACTGTGCTTTATTGTTAACCATTTTTTTGTCTTCAGGTACGCCATTCACGACTTTGAGTGGTTATACCAGAATGATGCCTGCAGGTTTAGGTATCATCTTAGTATCATTCTTTTCAGCCAGCGGTCGGCTTTCATGTAAAAGCAATCCTAGCGGCTAATTAGCCTCTAGACTGCTTTTACAAGCCGTGGGAGGGAATGCCCCCCCCCCCACCGTCTTCCGTGTTTTTCTCTGGCTCTCCTGTCTCAACAGGGAACCTGAGAATGCAGCCGGTGATTCAGCCAGCTGACCATAGAGCTGATCAGAGACCAGAGTGGCTCCAAACATCTCTATGGCCTAAGAAACCGGAAGCTACGAGCATTTTATGACTTAGATTTCGCCGAATGTAAACAGCGCCATTGGGAAATTGGGGAAGCATTTTATCACACCGATCTTGGTGTGGTCAGATGCTTTGAGGGCAGAGGAGAGATCTAGGGTCTAATAGACCCCAATTTTTTCAAAAAAGAGTACCTGTCACTACCTATTGCTATCATAGGGGATATTTACATTCCCCGAGATAACAATAAAAATGATTTAAAAAAAAAAAAAAATGAAAGGAACAGTTTAAAAATAAGATAAAAAAGCAAAAAAATAATAAAGAAAAAAAAATAAAAAATAAATAAAAAGCACCCCTGTGCCCCCCTGCTCTCGCGCTAAGGCGAACGCAAGCGTCGGTCTGGCGTCAAATGTAAACAGCAATTGCACCATGCATGTGAGGTATCATCGCGAAGGTCAGATCGAGGGCAGTAATTTTAGCAGTAGACCTCCTCTGTAAATCTAAAGTGGTAACCTGTAAAGGCTTTTAAAGGCTTTTAAAAATGTATTAATTTTGCATAACCGCGCAATTAGCAGTTAAAGCGATGCAGTGCCAAATTGTAAAAAGTGCTCTGGTCAGGAAGGGGGTAAATCCTTCCGGGGCTGAAGTGGTTAATGACATCCCAGTCTTAGTCCGGAGGGTTCAATATTGAGTTGGCTCCGCCCTTTACAGCTATAACAGCTTCACCTCTTCTGGGAAGGCCATCCACAAGGTTTAGGAGGGTGTCTATGGGAAGGCTGTCCACAAGGTTTAGGAGGGTGTCTATGGGAAGGCCGTCCACAAGGTTTAGGAGGGTGTCTATGGGAAGGCCGTCCACAAGGTTTAGGAGGGTGTCTATGGGAAGGCCGTCCACAAGGTTTAGGAGGGTGTCTATGGGAAGGCCATCCACAAGGTTTAGGAGGGTGTCTATGGGAAGGCCGTCCACAAGGTTTAGGAGGGTGTCTATGGGAAGGCTGTCCACAAGGTTTAGGAGGGTGTCTATGGGAAGGCCGTCCACAAGGTTTAGGAGGGTGTCTATGGGAAGGCCGTCCACAAGGTTTAGGAGGGTGTCTATGGGAAGGCTGTCCACAAGGTTTAGGAGGGTGTCTATGGGAAGGCTGTCCACAAGGTTTAGGAGGGTGTCTATGGGAAGGCCGTCCACAAGGTTTAGGAGGGTGTCTATGGGAAGGCCGTCCACAAGGTTTAGGAGGGTGTCTATGGGAAGGCCATCCACAAGGTTTAGGAGGGTGTCTATTGGAAGGTCGTCCACAAGGTTTAGGAGGGTGTCTATGGGAATGTTTGACTATTCTTCCAGAAGCACATTTGTGAGGTCAGGCACTGATGTTGGATGAGAAGGACTGGCTCAGTCTCCTCTCTAATTTATCCCAAAGGTTTTTTATCCAAAGGTTGAGGTCAGGACTCTGTGCAGGCCATTCAAGGTTTTACACCCCAAACGCACTCATCCATGTCTTTATGGACTTGGACCTTATGTGTCTGATTTGGGAGATTTCCCTTCACTTCCTGTCCCCAAAACAGGAAATGAGAGGAAATCCCTCCAAACAAAGTAAGGCAATGGCTGGTTGTCACCGGGGTCACTAGAACTAGCGTCCCCCTAGGTAGATCCCCCCTCTGTTTGAGGAAAAATACAAAACGTGGGATTTTCTTTCACTTTTTGGTGATGACGGTAAACAGGACACAGAGAGCAATAAAAACCTTCCAGGGGTTCTAATCCCTCTCCACTTTACACAAAACAAACACAATAAAAGGTTTTACCTTCAGATAAACTTTAAGGTGAAACTTCAACAGATTTAAAAGGCAGAAAATCCTGGAAGTCTGTAATCATTAATATATCATGAAATCTATTGATTGTAATGAAAGGGCCCTATTTTTACTTGGTCTCTGCCTTTTTGCAGTCCCTGTACAGCAGAGCTCAGACTGGGAGAGGGAGAAGAAGCAGTTGCTTGTGTTGCAGTGTAAGGATCTGACAGAACGATGAGCCAGTTTGCTGCTTCCTTCTATTTTGCAGACACTGGGTGGGGGTGGGGAGGAGACCTGTATATGAAGGGGAGACTGCAGGAGACAACGACTGGCTCTCCTAACATTGTACACAGGACTGGGCTGTGGGGCAGAGCTGGGAAAAACTCAGAGCTGGATGGACAAATACAAATCATTCTGACAGGTAAAACAGCTGCTAAATCTGCAAGTCATGAAAGTATTTGTCTGTCTGTCTGTCCTGTGCAAAGTAACCAATCAGCTTCTAGATTTTATCTTCAAAGCTTAAAGTAGAACTCCAGGTAGAATATATATAGGATAGACGAATGCCCCGGACACACGCTCCGATTTCCCCACAGAAAACCTTCGATGGGAACTTGTTGTCGGAAATTCCGGATCTCAAATTCTCCGACAACAAAATCCGTTGTGGTAAATTCCGATGGTGTGTACACAATTCCGACGCACAAAGTGCCGCGCATGCTCGGAATCCAGCAGAAGAGCCGCACTCGGCTATTGATCTTCATTCTTCTCGTCGTACGTCTTGTACGTCATCCCGCGTTCTTGGCGATGGGAATTTCCGCCAAGATTTGTGTGACCCGCGTGTAGAGAAGACAAGTGTGAGCCATGGATTGTGTGGTGGGAATGTGCGATCGTGTGTACGGGGCATTAGGCGACTTTCACACTGGGGGCGGGGCTGGCGTTATCGGTAAAGTGACGCTTTAGCGCTGTTGTAGCG
Source organism: Lithobates clamitans (assembly GCA_037952925.1). Taxonomy (NCBI): domain Eukaryota; kingdom Metazoa; phylum Chordata; class Amphibia; order Anura; family Ranidae; genus Lithobates; species Lithobates clamitans. Next base: position 2,712 of record JBBGZY010001204.1, on the reverse strand, counting down.
CCGCTTTTCGGAGGCTAGCGGGGCACTTTTACCCCATCGCTAGCGGCCAAATAAAAGGTTCGAAGCGCCCGTGTTGAGGCTGCCGAAGTGCTTTGCAGGCTCTTCAGGGGCGCTGCCCATTCCTTTCAATGGGCGGGGCATTCTGGGCGCGGTCTATACAACAAAGATGCTTTTTTTCCTGTCCTCCAAGTGCCCCGCCCCCGGTATGAAAGAACTCGGGATTTACAGGGGCCTAAAAAGCACCCCAGTGCCAAAGGGGTGTAACGGAGGGTTAGGACCCCTGTCTGATTTATTTTTCACCATCTGTGTTCCATTGCAGAGATTTCCCTTCACTTCCTGTCCCAAAGCCAAACAGGAAGTGAGAGGAAATCTCTGTAAATTGAGGGACTTCCTTGGGGACCCCCCAGGTCACCGGAACTAGTGTCCCTATTGGAAGATTTACCCCCCTCTTACTTTTCTGGGGACAACCCAACATTTTAGATTTTATTTTACATTCACATTCAATGTTATTAATAAACAGGAGAAATAGAGGGGGGTAAATCTCCCTAATGGGGGCGCAGACAGCAATACCAACTCACAGGGTTCTAATGCCTTTAGTTATACTTCCATTCAACAAGCTAACATTAGAAGCTGATTGGTTGCTATGAAAAGCTGCTCCACATTCTGTGTGCATCTGTTTTAGTAACTCTCCCCCATAGCAGAGCTCCCAACTGTCCCGGATTTCCAGGGACTGTCCCGGATTTCCAGGGACTGTCCCATATTTCCAGGGACTGTCCCGGATTTCCAGGGATTTTCCCGGATTTCGAGGGACTGTCCCATATTTCCAGGGACTGTCCCGTATTTCCAGGGACTGTCCCGGATTTCCAGGGATTTTCCCAGATTTCCAGGGACTGTCCCGGATTTCCAGGGATTTTCCCGGATTTCCAGGGACTGTCCCAGATTTAGAAGGAATGTTCCGGATTTCCAGGGACTGTCCCGGATTTCCAGGGACTGTCCCGGATTTTCAGGGACTGTCCCGGATTTCCAGGGACTGTCCCGGATTTGGAACAAAGTCCCTCTGTCCCTCTTTCCTCCTCATTTGTCCCTCATTTTGGTCTGATCTCTATAGTTGTATATAAAATTCACTTATTATCTTTCAAAGAAGTGTTTCCCGGCACTAAACCTTTCATCCAATCTCTAGATTGCTGCATTTGTAAATGTCACAATCCAGTATAAAGGAAAAGTCGTGGTGAACAATAAAGCACTAGTGGGTAGAACTATTTTTTTTTTTAATATAATTTCACTTTAAGGCCTCATACACACGGACGTTTTTACAGCGGATTTTTTGAGCGTTTTTTTGCTGCTTAAGAACGTCACTCCATGTTATTCAATGGGCTCATACACACCGGGGCGTTTTTGAGCTGTAACAGGCATGGTCGTTTTTAAGCTAAAAAAAAAAAAAACAAGGACCAGCGCGTTCCGAGGCTCCAGCGCTAGAGATGTTTTGACCTTGAAAAAAGCTCAAAAAAGCTCAAAAACGCGCATTAGCGCTATACCGACGTTTTTTAGCGTCAGCGTTTTTAAGCTGTAAAAATATTTATGTGGGTAATTTGGGAGTGGAAAATAGCAGAGGGGTGTTTTTTAAAAAAAAAAAAAACGCACCTTAGCGTTAACGCTTACAAACAACGTTAAACGCGCATTGACGCCAAATCAGAACGCTAATAAAATTGCGTTTTTAACGCTGCTTTTTTCCAGGTGTTGTTACTAGCTTTACAGCCCGTTTTTTAAAACGTCCGTGTGTACGAGGTATAAGGCTTCAATGACACGGACGTTTTTACAGCTGCTTTTTTGAGCTTTTTTTCGCAGCTTAAAAACTCCTGTCTATGTTAGTCTATGGCTTCATGCCCACCTAGGCGTTTTTAAGCTGTAAAAAAATAACCCAGGACCAGTGGGTTCTGAGAGACGTTTTTCAGCTGTAAAAACGCTCTAACGCTGATAAACGCTCAAAAACGCTCAAAAACGTCGCTCACCAATGTTTTTTAACGTTTTTGACCCATTGAAAAAAAAACGCTAAAAAATGCTAAAAACGCGAACGCGGAAAAACGCTAATAAACGCTAAAGAACGCTAAAAGCGCTAAAAAAAACGCCATTGCAAAAATTTTGAAAAAAGCTGAAAAAAGTAAAAATAAATCTCTGCAAAGATCCTGGCGTTTTCATAACGTTATTTTAACATCCCGCGTGCATGAGGCCTAAGGGGGCGTGGCAGGGGGTGTGTCCTATGCCTACATACTTTTACTAATAGGCGCCCCTCGTTCTCATCTCATACATTTGGGAGGTGTATTATAGTGCGGCGGTACTGTAAGTGTTTTCCTGCATTGTAAAACATCTGTCATTACAAGGACACACACAGAACAATTGTTTCCTGCATGTCCCATTCACGCTGCAACGTAGACCGGAGCCGTGCTACAGCATAAAACGCTGACATGATACATTTTATTGCAGCAGGCTGTACAGATCGGCATGGCTGCTATACAGCAAACTGTATTAAGTGTACTTTATTACACTTCAAATAAAGTTTGTACAAATACAAAAAAAAACAAGCTGTGTGTGATGAGCTAAATGGTGCATCACACTGCCCCCTGCAGTCAGGAACAGAGAACTGCCGGAGAGGTAAAGCGCTCCATCTCTTCCTATGTGAATACATCAAACAAACTTCTTTTTATGTCTTAAAGT